>OZ012679.1:148374240-149574240 GCA_963942445.1 Argyra leucocephala
TATTTTATTTTGTTGCAGCAACGGTTGCTACGGCACGTTGGCAGCAGGATTGTTACGTTTTATTATATAAGATAAATTTATCGGTCTACAACGTCTTCTGATCACTTTTGTGAGTTTCATTAAAATTTTGTGTTACAAGCCAGCCAGCTTTTACAGCTATACTTTAAAATTGATTTTTAGTTTGAGTTACATAAAATTTAAATTTATAATAACAACGAGGATGATTCATGCGTTCCTAAAAAGCTTTGTTGTTGCAAGTGGTTATTTAATTTGCTTCTAAAAATGCAATTAACAACTAAAGTGACTGATTTGTTGTTATTGTTTGTTTTTTGTAGGATTATTCGCTGTAGTACTATAGTAAAGTCAACTGAACTGTCTGCGAAGTCAATTAGATTATTGATTTTTCTATCTATACTGTTTGGAAAAACCATAAGTCTAAATTATAGCGCTAACTAAGATTGGGATAAATTCAAAGCAGTTGTCCAAGATATGACAATAATGTGGCAGATCATAGGAATTGAAATTTTGACTGATTTGTATAGGAAGCCATTAATCAATGAGTCAAAATTATTATTACCAACCTTAATAAGTTAATACTGAAGCTGAATAAAAGTTGGCTTGTTTGCTGTAGATTTTTTTAAATGACAATGTTTTCCTAGATACTTTTCTGGGGAAGTTTGATATGCGCATGATAAACTTACAACATCTAAATTATTATAGAAAGAGAATGAAAATTCGTACTATTAATTTTTACTTGTTAACGTAAAGAGCGGAAAACAGTTTTTTAATAAAAAACAAAATTCCAGAACGACATAATGGGCCAAATACACGCTCAGTAATAACTGCACAATCATATTGGCTGTGCAATCATATAGGTTCATCAGATTTCTGACTATTTTTAATTTTTTTTTAAGTCTCTACGAAAATTTGACCGAAAAATATTAATTTTTTTCACAACCATTTTCCGGTCTGCATTCGGTTTAATTTCTTTTAAATATTACCAAGGCTTGGTAAGCATTTGCTTTCAATACCCTCTTACTGTAGTCATCGCTTTTAACTTTCCAAAGACATGGTAAACTCTAGTACAACTCCGTATGAAATTTTTTATTTTTTGCCGACATTTTTTCCTACTTCACTCTCTCAATTTTAATAACTGAACAATTTCACCATGCACGTTCATTCTAAATCAAAAAGAATTATACAATAAAAAAAAAATCAAATTTTTTTGATTTTATACAGTCAGAATGCACAGTCACTTAGTCAGAATGCACATTCACTCAGTCAATACCATGCACGTTCAATTTATCTGCACAAACAGAATGCTGCACAGTTATTACTGAGCGTGTATTGGGCCCTTAATATATGAATAAATCTGAATGATGAGGAAAAATTTTATATAATGGGCCCAATACACGCTCAGTAGCAACTGAATAATCATATTGACAGAATGCACAGTCCTTAGTCAGAATGGCAAAGTCACTCACTCAATACCATCCACGTTCAATTTACCTGCACAAACAGAATACTGCGCAGTTATTTCTGAGTGTGTATTGTGCTCATTATACTGCACTATTACGGATCGTGAGAGTTCAAACAATAAGATGCTTGGGACATATATTGCGATTCTTCAAAGTTGAAAAAATAATTTTCATTTACGAGCAAAAGTAAGAGTTTGCATCATATTTTGGCATTAAGCAGATAAGCTTTTTTGATACCACGACTTGTATGGTGAACATAATCACGAACACTGCCAACTCTCTAAAAGATCAAACCTTTTTAGACTGTATAAATATGCAAGAAATTTTTCAAAAAATAATTTCTACATAAAATATAAACGTTTATAATATACTGAAATATAAAAATGGTAAGATTTATAAAAAAATATATTATGAACTAGGAGCCCCTGTTGAGTAATTACAATTCAAGTTGAAGCTAAATTAAAGTTTTTAAATGAAAGAAAGCTAAAAAGTTAAAAAAAAAACAGTAATTTACATATTTACTGTTTCGTTTCTGATATATTTTGTAAGTGGCATTTAGTGGATAAAATTTAATATTTCTGTAATTAAAGAGCTAGGTACACCTATACATATACATATTTTTAACTAAAATGATACTACAAAACTATATGATTACTACAAATTACCAAAATTTAGAAACAGTTACTCAATAAAATTAGAAATGAAGAATTAAAGGGATTTTTTTTTGTTTTTTTTTGTTTTTATTTGACATATGTACGTAGGTTCATTGTAAATTGTAACTAATAATAATAATTGATTTGTTTGTTTTTGTTTTTTATTTTAATAAGAAGAACCCACTTAATGTATTTGGTGAATAATAAAACCATATTATTCGAAATTTTTACAACTATATGTGCGCGTTATTGTTGTATATACAACTTATTTACATATTGAGAGTTCATTAAGGAGAAGAGAGAGAAAATGAAAAGGTGTTTACTGCGCAGGTTCTTAAATGCTTGTCTATTAAAATTATAGATTGCGAATAACTGAGTAGTACACAATTATACTCATTAAAGTTTCGATTACAAATGAAACAAATTAGCCAACTTAGATAAGCGAAGTAAATACTAACATATTGCACTGTTTAGATATTTTGAAATTTCAATAAATTTTTGGGTGACCATACTGGTTATTAGCATACCTTCTATATTGATACAACTGATTGAATAATAATATATTAATTTACGTTGAGTGATAATCAAACAATTTGGCTATAAGTATATATAATAGGTCTATATAGCGACAAGATCATGTAATAAATTCACGAACCAATTTCTTTAATTTTTGCAAAGTGGATGGATGATTCATGATAAATTGAAAGTTAAACATTTGAAATTTTTGAAATTTATCAAGCCATTATTTAGTTAGTTTGTTAGGTTATTTAGTTTTTTGATATTCCAATCTCTTCTCACTGCATTTCATTTCATTTTGTTTCGTTTACTTTATTTTTCTTTGATAATATTACAACTACTGTATTTCGTTTATTATTTCCTTCGCACAAATAATTATTTAAGCAGTCGCTATATAGTCAAGTACATGTCAATATACCTTATTTTTTGTATTTCTATTTTTATTGAAACTAAAACAATCAAGTCTCAAATTACTTATTTTAACTTCTTTTTCACAAAACAAATAACGAAAAACAAAATAGAAAAAAAAAATGTTATATTTTCCTTTTTATTAATACACTTTCTGTATCTATATATATATTATATATATATAATATATATAATGTGTATTAACGTATACATAATATATGTATAATGTTTTGGTTTTTTTTTTATATATTTCCATGTGCAATTTGATTTCTTTTAATCACAATCACGACAGAACGGATGAGCTTTAACACAACACCGCACAAAATTTATAGCTACATAAATGTGAGGGTAAACAGCATCACCTATCACTTCGCTGCTGATGCTAACAACTATAATACAACTTTAGATGTACTGAAAAACAATTAATATTTTCCATGTATTCAGTTAAACCACCGACGATCGCACATATCATGCACATTCATACAAGCAAGTTAAAAATTGTTTTTTTTTTGTTTTGTTCGATAGGCTTAAATTATTTTTAAATAGATCTAAGCCATCAAAAAGCTAGTTTGAAAAATCAAACTGATGAGGATGAGAATCAAAATGAGAAAAACTGAAATCAAAATGAAAATAATAAAAATATAAACAACAAAAATTAACTCACGTGAGTTCAGTTCAATCTTAAGTTGCCATATAATAATAACAATAATAATAATAATAATAATAAGAAACGTTTACTTATATGAATGTTTTGAAGGCGGCTTTTAAAATCTGCAAAAATTTGTAATTTTTTTTTTTTTGGTTTCTTTAAGTCGCTGTTTATGATTATGTATGTCTCAAGCTTGTCTTAAAAAAAAACATTGAATTCAGTTCGTGTTGAATATTCAAACGGTTCGGATGTTTTCTTATGTTGCTGTGAAATTAATTTTAAAATTTTGATACTTGTTTTCAATTTTAAATTGTTCATCTTTGTAAGTTTTAATATAAAATTGATATTTTAATTTTAAATATAAAATTAATTATACTTTTTTCTCTTAATATTATTATCACTGTTTCATGATCAGAAATTTTATTTATTAATGTATGAATATTATTGTAATTATTATAAATAGTTTTATATGAACTAAATAAAAAATAAATAAAATTTTAAATTTGTGGTATAACCTTTAAATTAAGTGATTTTATTTTATAAGCATTTTAATATTATTGCTTAATTTTTTTTTAATAAATTTAAAAATTAATGTGATGTTAAAATTTAACAATTAATTATAAAAATAAAAAAATTTTCAATATACATGACTTAAAATGTTTATAAACATTTACCATTTTTGGTTATAAAAGGAAAAAAAATATAATAAAAAATTTAACACCATATACGAGTACATATATAAGTAAAAAGCTTATGATCAAAATTGCTTGGACTGTTTTTATTTTTTATTGTTTGATCTTTGGAATTGCTTAGTACATACATATACTTTTTTTTTTTTAATCTCACCTGAGTCAAATTATTATGACGCAAATTTTTATAAACAAAAAAAAAAAAAAAGGTTAACGTGAGTATCACGAGTGTTATGTATATGTATATATTATATTATAATATGTGAATTATACATATATAGTGGAAGTGGTTTTTTTATTTGTGTTATAAAAATATATTTTTTAAAAGGGTATTTCAATTTTTGTCCTGATTTTATAATAGAATACCGTAATTTAAATTTAATAAATAAATTTGTAAAACATAAGTAAAATGACATAAGATTTGTAATTTAATGAGAATTCTGTGAAAGCTTTTCGTATTATTGTTGGTTCATTGATTTGTATTTTCACGAAGTATAAGTCGCTGATTAGACCTGTTGTATATCTCCTCTACAATTATTTGTTGTTAAAATAATCTCATCGATCCAATTTTTATATAATTTAGAATAAAAACTCAATACAAGGTATTAGGTCGTTTGTGACAATGTATTATTTAAAAAAATATATTAAGTGACGGGGTCTTAGACTTAAACTTTTTAAACTCAATAATAATATAATTAATATTTTTAATATAATTAATATTATTATATAATTTATATTTATATTTATTTAATTAATATTATTATTATATAAATATTTAATATAGTTAATATATTTGACAGAATAATTTATACCTAATAATATTTGCATATAAAACTTATTTTATAATTTCACATTTGACATTTATACCAACAATAATGACCATTGTTTTTAGACTAATTTAAACTATAAGATATTTAGACAAAGAAATATTATTTATAATAAATCATTAAAATCATAAGAACAGATCTTAGCATAATGGAACGTAAAAAATTGTGTGAATCACGTCAACAATATGTTTTGTTACATGATTTACTGGCCGGCTAAATGGCGGTACCGTACTTGTAAGACATTACTCGTCACTTCCAAAATGCAGTGAAACTGTATAATCTACAATGTAGCATCTTCCAAAATGTATTTCAAAAACTTTATAGACTAATTCCAAAATGTTTAAAATACGTAGTGGAAACGTAAAATAAGAGCAGAATGTGTAGCGAAAAAATGTAGACTACATTTTGTATACATGTCATAGATAAATTTACCAGAATCAATTAAATTAGAATAGGTTAGAATCATTTATAAGCTTTATAAATTGTAGCAAAATATGTTAATAATTGCTGCATTGGTCAGCAGCGGAGGTCTGGCAATATTAATTTTAATGTAAGGAAAGATAAAATATTTTAGATTCAAGTTTAGCAATATTTATTACACTCGTTATTTAAATTAATTAAATTATTGGCTAATATATTAATAAAAACATTAATTTTCAAAATTATTATTATTATTTTTATTGCCGTTTGATATTACAAAAACACAGATCTATAATTTAAACATCAAAATGAATGTATATTGATGTATGCATTTTAATTTTAAAATAATATTCCAAAATGTAGCAAAAGCTTTAGTTTTTATTTTACATTGAAGTGGTTATAAAAGCTTTAAACGGTAGTTGAACTGTATTGAAACTGTATTAAAACTTTTTTTTACTGCATTTTGGAAGTCACCCACCCTATAACTATTTACAAATCATTTTACTAATATAAGCACATTTTTTGACTGCCTTCGGTAGCTTCGGAAAGTAATTTGACATTTTGTTTAGTTGCAATATTTCTGAAGTTTATTATTTTTACGGTATTCTAAACTATACAAAATTTGTGTTTGACTTTGTTTTATTTTTTTTTTGTCAAAAAATAATATTACAATGTGTAGGTGAAATTGAATACTATATATAAACTATTGTAACAATAAAAATACAACGTAATGCCAATAATTTCAAACAGTTGAACCTAATTGAAAATTTATGAAGTTTGACATAAATCGTCTATGTATATAAAATCCAATAATATAATTTAACATCGAAATTTTGAGCGGACCGTAGAACAGAAGAGGTGAACTAATATTAATAAATATTTACTAATACTTATGTCAAAATATGTCATAAGTTTTTAAGCCTATAAGTAATAGTGTACTATAACTATTCTTAAACAACATCTGTCTATTTAAAGTATCGACGTTTTTTATTATTTTTGCTTTTGAGTTTTAAGTAAAGTTAATAGTTAATTTAATTTTAAAACAAAAAATTAAATTTAACGTAAAAAAAAAAAACAGTGGTTGTTTTCAATTTTGATACAGAGTTTTTACACAGTGTATGCAAAAAGTTAATTAACACTTTAATATCCTAATTAATAAATTCGCATGAAATCATAAATATATTCTTGACCGGTGCATAATTTTATTACGGAAATATAAGGACTTTTTGATGAACATTATTTAGGTTTAAGATTAAGAATGTGTCATTAAGTTTTATTTATTTGATATTAAACTTAAAGTAAGTATAGGGCTATGCCTTGTTAACTAGATAAGTGTAAATTGCATGTTTCTGAAACTAGAGTCAAATTCAGCTATATAGATGACAGCCTGATGGTTATTCACAACCTTGTTTGTTCTCGTATACCTACTACATTTACATAGTTTTTATATGGTTTTCCAAACCAGGTTTCCCCCTCTCGCCACCCAACGAAATATATCTTATTTTAAAAAATGCTGAAATTTTTCAGAATTTTCCAAATTGCAATAAGAATTTTTTTTGAATTATCGAAAAATCATTATTTGTCATAAATAATATTTTGTTATAGCCAAAATTCAGATAACAGAATATGTCAGATAAATACAGTGTATAATAAGATACATTCAATAGGATAAAATGAGATGGAAAATGTATGAAAAGTTGTTTCGTAGTGATCTTGTCAATTTAATACTTATCTTCATTTAATATCTGAATTCATTTTTGCAGCAAATAAGTATTCAATACATTGTTTAGCTTTTCTAAATGTCTCCTAGTATGCCTAACTCAGCTAATTTTACAATGTATGAATCTTCCTAACATTTTTTTTTTGTGTACCTATGATTGATTTTCATATGCATGTCCCTTTGACAGCCACAATTTTTATTTTTAATAATTTGTAAGATTATTAAATAAAGATGAATTCATAGTAAAAACAAATATAAAAACAAAAAAACAATATATGAATAATAGAATTTGAAATCAGAAAATAAAAAAAAAAAATAAAAAAAAATAATGTAAAGACCTGGCCTGAAACAACCTATATTTGTTCAAGGGCCAAAAAAAAAAATTCACAGTAAAAATATAAATAAAGTAAACATATAGTTAATTCTTATATTTCATTTCGGGCAATGGCGTAAGTCAAAACTTATTTCCTCTCTGGTTTTCGACTTTGCTTCCGGATTGTTATACGTCGTCATCGGTGTAACATTTTAACTTGTTTCTTTTTTTGTATTTCGTTTAGAGCTAGTTTTTCAAATTATTTTCTCCAGATTTAAATACTCATCTGTCAAAATTAAAATAGCCAATTAGAGTTTGGCAGCTTCTTATTTTTATAGTAGTTGAGTCTGAAGAAGCCCAGGAGTCGGAGTTTTAATTTGTTTTTATTTTTTATTACGTTTAAGTTGTATTTTCAAATTGTTTTCTTCGTAAGTATAAATTTTGAAATTTAAACAGCCAATTAGAGTTTGGCAGCTTCTCATTTTTATAGTAGCTGAGTCTAAAGAAGCCCAGGAGTCTGAGTTTTAATTTGTTTTTATTTTTTATTACGTTTAATTTGTATTTTCAAACTGTTTTCTTCGTAAGTATAAATTTTGAAATTAAAACAGCCAATTAGAGTTTGGCAGCTTCTTATTTTTATAGTAGTTGAGTCTGAAGAAGCCCAGGAGTCGGAGTTTTAATTTGTTTTTATTTTTTATTACGTTTAAGTTGTATTTTCAAATTGTTTTCTTCGTAAGTATAAATTTTGAAATTAAAACAGCCAATTAGAGTTTGGCAGCTTCTTATTTTTATAGTAGTTGAGTCTGAAGAAGCCCAGGAGTCGGAGTTTTAATTTGTTTTTATTTTTTATTACGTTTAAGTTGTATTTTCAAATTGTTTTCTTCGTAAGTATAAATTTTGAAATTTAAACAGCCAATTAGAGTTTGGCAGCTTCTTATTTTTATAGTAGTTGAGTCTGAAGAAGCCACGGAGTCGGAGTTTTAATTTGTTTTTAGTTTTTTTTTTATTAAGTTTAAGTTGAATTTTCGAATTGTTTTCTTCGGATTTAAATACGCAAATTTTCAAATTAAAACAGACAATCAGAATTTAACAGCTTGTTATTTTTATAGAAGTTGAGTCAGAAGAAACGAAGTAGTCGGAGTTTTAATTTTTTTTTTTTTATTACGTTTAAGTTAAATTTTCAAATTGCTTTCTTCGTATTTAAATACGCAAATTTTAAGACTAAAACAGACAATCAGAATTTGACAGCTTCTTATTTTAATATAAGTTGAGTCTGAAGAAGCGCAGTAGTCGGAGATTTAATTTGTTTTTCTTTTATAAAGTTTAAGTTGAATTTTCAAATTATTTTCTACAGATTTAAATACTTCTCTGTCAAAATTAAAACAGCCAATCAGAGTTTGACAGTTTGGCAACTTCTTATTTTTATAGGAGTTGAGTCTGAAGAAGCTCAGTAGTCGGAGTTTTAATTTGTTTTTATTTTTTATAGCATTTAAGTTGTATTTTCAAATTGTTTTCTTCGTAAGTATAAATTTTGAAATTTAAACAGCCAATTAGAGTTTGGCAGCTTCTTATTTTTATAGTAGTTGAGTCTGAAGAAGCCACGGAGTCGGAGTTTTAATTTGTTTTTAGTTTTTTTTTTATTAAGTTTAAGTTGAATTTTCGAATTGTTTTCTTCGGATTTAAATACGCAAATTTTCAAATTAAAACAGACAATCAGAATTTAACAGCTTGTTATTTTTATAGAAGTTGAGTCAGAAGAAACGAAGTAGTCGGAGTTTTAATTTGTTTTTTTTTTATTACGTTTAAGTTAAATTTTCAAATTGCTTTCTTCGTATTTAAATACGCAAATTTTAAGACTAAAACAGACAATCAGAATTTGACAGCTTCTTATTTTAATATAAGTTGAGTCTGAAGAAGCGCAGTAGTCGGAGATTTAATTTGTTTTTCTTTTATAAAGTTTAAGTTGAATTTTCAAATTATTTTCTACAGATTTAAATACTTCTCTGTCAAAATTAAAACAGCCAATCAGAGTTTGACAGTTTGGCAACTTCTTATTTTTATAGGAGTTGAGTCTGAAGAAGCTCAGTAGTCGGAGTTTTAATTTGTTTTTATTTTTTATAGCATTTAAGTTGTATTTTCAAATTGTTTTCTTCGTAAGTATAAATTTTGAAATTAAAACAGCCAATTAGAGTTTGGCAGCTTCTTATTTTTATACGGGTTTAAGTCGACCTCATTATTACTTATTTATTTGTTTGAATAAAATTCAGCTTAAGACAAGTTAAGTAAATAATTTTTAATAAATATTTGGAGAAGTCAATTTTGTTTTTAGCTTTTTTAAGAACTTCGTTCGGTTGTAATACTGGCACTAAAATTATTTTTAAAAAAATATTTGGTTAACTTGAGATAAAAATGTCATTAAATTTAAACAGCTTTGGCACAGACTCTAACATCAAACAAATTCATGTAACAATATTATTTGTATAACCAGATCCAGGTAAATTTAATTTAAGTACTTCAACAAGTTAAGTTTACTCAAAATAAGACTATAATCTACCACTATACAAAATAAATCCACTTTAGGATAAGTTTTTCTGTTTAAATAATTTTTTCAATTAACATTTGAATTTTACTGTAATTTAACCAAAATAAAAAATCATTATATTTTTTGTTGGTTTATTCCTTTTTTTTTTATCAATTTTTTTGGATAATTAAAAAAAATTTTTTTTTTTTTTTTAGTTTTTCTAATTAATAATAGCAAATTAAGATTTTTTATTCTTTAATTTGCTGTGTATAGAGTAACAAAAAAATGTTGGCACCAAATTATATCTAAAAGTAAATTAATGGAAAATTTTCATTAAAAATTGTTCTTTTTTTATAAAAATATGATTTTGCAACAGAATAAAAATAATTGAATTAATAATACAAAAATGGCTTTGCGATTCAATTTCGTTTCAAATCAATTATTATTGTTCTAATCAAAAATTGAAGTTGATCAATGTGGTATAAAATTCGATTTTATGTACTTATAAATATGGTAGTAGAATGGTACTAGAAGTAGGTATTGTAGAATTGGTATGGTAGGTATAGTAGATATGGTAGAATTAATTTCCTAATATTGATTCAGACTATTGTAGATAACAGTACAAAGTTGAAATTAATATAATTAAACGATCTCTTTTTGCATGTTTTAATATTGTTAAATTCATTTCTTTTAATTTAGAATATTTTATTTGATTTTAAATATACCTTTTATAAATTTTCAAGATTTGAAATCATATTTTCTGTCATTAATCGGATGTCATTTATTGGATTATAAATTATTCAGAATTTGGAAAAAATGGAAATTTTGAATATTCATCTACATTATATTATTAAACCTAAGCATTTGAGTCTATAATTATGTATGATGAATTTATTAATAAAATTTTTAGTTTTAAATTTAAAATTTTTTAGATTTGCTAACAAAACTATTTGTACGGGAAAATTCGAATTGATTAGTTGTTTATTTAAATAAGTGTGTGTAAAAGGTATAATTTCTTTGTGGCATTAATAAGACCCATGACAGATAATTGTCTATTTGTTTGTAGCTAATTAAGATATATATAGGGGGTAATTGGGATAGCTCTTAGAATAAAAGACAGAAAACATGGTATATTTTTGCATATACAGTGATGTTCCAATATATAGAACAATATAATGTCATGGTCATACGTTATATTAAAATCGTTCGTTATATTGAGTACCCCTAAGACTACATTTATTATATTAATATTAATTTAAAATTGTGTATTTATTCTTAGTTCAAATAACAAAATATGACGTCTTAATTATTTTTGACAAAATCAACAATTTTTGTTTTGTTTTCATTCTTCGTTTCTAATAAAGGCCTGTTTCATCAGCATTGAACAGTAGTTCATATCAATAATGGCTTACTTTAACTTTCTACCTGTGTGGCCAAACTACCTGTGATAATATTTGTTCCCCACACTGTTGATTTCTAAAACGTTTCTTAAATTTGTTCATCCAACCTTGACTGGTAAAAAAAAGTGGAATGTATCCCAAGTTTAGTAAGAAAATATTTTGCCTTGACTTTTAAAATTTCCACTCTTATTGGTATATTTTTAGCTCCTTGTTTAAGAAATCACTTGCACAGAAAATTTTCCATTCTATGAAACTCGCCTTTTTTAACCCTTTCACTGCCGAATTATAATGCAATAACAATATTTGTTAGCTTCATTATTTTCTTATACAATATGGAACACAAATAAATAAAATTCTAGGTGCTTCGATCATACATTTGTCCTTTATAATGTACTTTGGTAGTAAAGGGATTAATGTTCTAAAAAATACATTATGCATATGTGAGATCTTATGAAAATAATAAACAAAAGCAAACAAACCAGTTATTATAATTTACATTATGTACTTGCAAATGAATCTATGTACATATTATGCCAAATAAAAACAAAGAAACAAATTCATCTCAAATAAAAAATATAAAAAAACAAAAAAAATCAGTTGAATTGTTCATATGAGTAGCAAATTCATTTTTATATAGTAAAGTTAGAGTACATATCTATAATTATAATTGACAAGCATTTAAGGACCTGCGCAGTAGACACTTTTTCATTTTATCTCTCTTCTTCTCCATAATGAACTCTTAATATATAATAAGTAAGTTGTAAATAAAACAATAATGCGCACACAGTTTTTAATCTATGGTTTTATTATTCACCAAATATATTAAGAAATAGTTAGAAACAAAACAGAAAATGAGAAGTAAAGTATTTATGTATTTTAACGAAAACATACTAATTTCAAAGCTTTTCATTAAAACATGAGTGTTTTCTGCTTTGTAATGAGAAGTCTATATCAGTCCATGCAAATCTCTGTTCTTTTAAAAATTTGACTTCAACTTGAATTATAATTACTCAACAGGGGCCCCTAGTATTCGTTATAATGGATACAAAAATTTTTGAACGTTCGTTATATAGAGTACTTAATTAAAAAAACTTAACCGTTCGTTATATTGGAACATCACACTGTACTTACATAATTTGAATTGCATCAATTTGTGATTTATAACATAATTTACAGCACCGAAAAAAAAACTGGTACTGAAAGTAATAACAAACTCTTAAATTAGAGGTAGTAGTAACCTAGTGAAATTTTCGAATTTAAACGGATGGTTTATAAATATGTATGTATGAAAAAAATGAACTTCTATCGAAAAAATAACTTGACTTTTATCCACAGTATGTATGTGTCATATGTAATCAAAAGCAAGATTTACAATCACACATTTGAAATTTAATAATTTTGGAATAAACTTTTATAATTGATATTTAGCCCTTATTATGAAGTGTCAGTTTTCAGTAAATATCTGAGAATTGTCATCAGATATTCAAAATTGGTATTGTGATTATCAGTGGACAGCAAACTACTAATAAATCAGTAAATACTGACAAAAATTAATATTGTGAATATCAATTAGATTCAGTCAGTTTTTCTGACAATCTAAAGTAATTTTTTCAGTTGTAAATTGTAACAAAAAATATATTGTGTTCAAAAAAATTTTTTTTTTACTTAAATTGTTTGTTTTTTTTTTTTGTAATAAAATTGTTGTTTGTTTTTATTAAAATTGTAAGTATTTTTTATTTTGTGTTCTTTAAAAAATTAATTTTTTTTAGTAAAATGACGAAAACTTACAGCAATAAAATTCAATTAAAGTGATTAGTTGAATTATTGGAGAATAGAAAAAATATTATACAAAAAAAATTGTATTCATTTTTTATTAAACACTTTAATTTAAGTAATTATTTCTTAAAAGCTTTAAAACAAACTACAAATTTAATATTTTATCTGTCAAAAAAACGTTAATTTATTTTTTATCATTATTTTATTATTATTTTATTTATTGCCTTAATGTATTTGTACAATATATTATTTGCATATATTTTAATTCTATAATTTAACATCTTTATATTACTAGAACAACTTTGATTTGGAATTATTTAGACTAACCTAACTTAAATATTTAGAATAAATTTAATTTGCAAAGGACAAACTCGCAAGTAAAAAACTTAAATTAATTATTTTTGTGCTAATATAAAACCTAACTGTCCCAAAAAACATGATTTTTTTCAGTATTCACAATAGAACAAAATCTAATCAGTATCACTTCAAAATACCAAATAAAATATCAACTGATAAAATTTTTCATTTGTCAGTTGATTGAAAACTGAACATCATAACAAGGGCCATTACGAAATGCTTAGAATTTTGTTTCATCTATTTAACTGTGAAATCCGGAATAAAAAAAAAAATTGAGGGTCTAATACAGTACAGAAATAGTAGCAGTATTAAAACCTGTTATATATTAATGATATTGGGAATATTCTTAAATTTTGCCGTATAGTCATGTTCGCTGATTATTGTCTGGTAAATATTAGCGGCAGAAATTTTGCAGACTTATAGTAAAAGTGGATAATCGTGACCTAGTGGGTATTTGTGATCTAGTCAGCTTAAAATTGATTTAAAATGTATTTTCTAGAAGAATACTTTTTGGGAATTTATTTCAAAAATTTAATTATTTTATTCTACTATACTTGTATACTAGTATTTTAATATGATAATAGAAAATTTCGTGCCAAAAAACCAATTTGTCATTAAGCACCTTACTTTTTCTCGTAATTTCAGTTTTCATCAAGGTTTTGAAGTGAGAAATTGATAAAAATGTTTTTAATTTATAGCAAAAGGTTAGTCTTTTTATAAAATTAAATACATGGCTAATAATAAAATTCGAGAGATTTTTTAACGGAAAATGATCGAAAAATGTGATTATTTTGTAAATAAACTGTGTAATTAAGTGATTAAAAGATAACAAATTAGAGTTTGGAAGTAAGTTTTCATATAACCAAATAGTTAACTTTTTATTACTTTCTATAAATTTAAATTACTTTATTTTGAAAGTATTAAGTACTTGCTAAATAAAATTCAATTTGTGACCTACAATATGTTTCGATTAAAGCCTCATTTCGTCAAATTACTACAACGGTCACAAATTCAAGCATTATTGGAGCCAAATTACCCGCAAAATGTATCCGAATAACATGTTTCAAATTGTAGTTGTTTTTTAGAATTAATTTAATTAATATATTTAATTTTATGTTGGTCACATCTATTTTTTTACTGTAAATTAAATAAGGAATCATCGCTAATTTTGTGACCTAAGCAAAATTTAATAAAATAAGCTGAAAATCATTAAACATTACAGCGGTCATAATTATATTCAAAACGGTCACAAATATGCCACCTATCTTTTTATATAAAACAAAAAAATTTAAAAGTACGAAAAAAAAAAGTAGTAGTTAGGTACTTTTAGTATATTAATTTTGTCATTTAAATGGTCTCTATTTTGGCCCAGAAGTCATGAAAATAAAAAAAAAAACGAAAGAGCAATGGCAAAGGCTTAAAGAAAATTTTCTATCTGTAGCTAGAAGTGATTTATGGATTGCTTATTACAAAAAAAAAAGATGAAGAAAAAAATAAAGTTTTTGATAAAACATAGAACGAAATGAAATAACGACAACCAAAACTCAAAATGGTTTTATTTGAAAAGAAGGGTAGAAAATAAACATAACGAAAGTTCTTCAATAGAATCAGAATCCGATATTAAAGTTAATACTATACGTCATTGTGTAATACGAAGATGAATATTTGACCGGTGTAGTTTTAGAAAGACAATGTTGAATTGATGAATATCGAGTCAAGGGTATGGTCATGAGCGGTCATAATTGGAAGTGCCCAGAACAAGATAATAAATCTTGGCATAATATCGGTGACATTGTTAATAAAAATTTTGAACCAGTTTTAGTCAATGCAAAGGGAATCCACTTCGTTAAGGAAATAGATCTTCGCAGATCAATGAAAAAATTAATTATATCAAACGTAGATATAAGAATATTTTTTTTTGTTATGAAGTTGGATTTATTTTTTGTTTAATTTTTTTTATAGTTAAGTATTATTAATTATTATTAATTCTAATTATTTTCTTATGATTTTCACTAACTGAATTTATGTAATAATATGTGATACATTATGTTTTATTAATTGATAAACATAACTACTAAAGCGCATCGCAAAAGTCAAAATTTAGTTGACATAGGTCACCAATACCCACTTTTACTATAGTTCGAAATTTAAACACAGACCTGCAAAATATACATAACTGGCTTTGTATGAACAAGCTAAGGCTCAATGACATAAAAACAAAGTGTAGGCATATCAATATTAGATCTGCAGCCTCTACTGTTCCTGCTGTTTATATTAATAATGAGATTATAAGTATTAAGTATTTAGGTGTTATAATAGATAATAAATTGAATTTTCGTGAACACTTAGACTACATATGTGGAAAAATTAACAAAAAAATGCCAGTTAAAATGGTGTATAATGCGATTATTTTACCTCATTTTGATTATTGTGCATTAGTCATGTTTTCCGGGTCATCAGAACACCTGAACAGAATGTAAAAGCTGCAGAACAAAGGGATGAGAATATTGCTAAAATGTAGTAATAGATCAAGAATTGAACTTATGCTTCAAACACTAAATTCAAACATTTTGTTTTTAAGTTGAAGTACAACTTATTCCCACAATATCTCACAAGAGACTTACAGCTCGTTAGTGAATGCCAGCCATATAATCTGAGAGGAGGAGAAAGATTTAGAGTCGCACGATTCAACAGAATAGCAGGTCAAAATCAATTACTGTATAAAGGATTGCAGTTGTTTAACTCACTGCCGAATCAGATAAAGTGTATATCAGGAACATCAATCGATTCAAAACGACTATTTCAAAAGTATGTTATAGAAAATTTTTAGAATATTAGTTGATATATTAGTGATATTATTTGATTATTTGATTTTTTGATGTATTGAATTAATTGAATTGATTAAATTAGTATTAAATTATTGTTAATGTTAATTATATAAAGTTTTATACAAAACTGATAAAAAACAAAAAAAAAACAAACAAACAATTAATATAGTAGCTACAAATTTTTTCATATACTATACTGTTGGTATTGTAGCCAACAGCTTGCACAATTTATTTTTCTTATATCAATTCTTCTTAAAATTGTGAAACCTCTCCTGCTTTTCTGTGATTGCTAATTTTGCTGTTTTTTTTTTTCAATACAAAACTTATATCTCTTTTTTTCATACTATTTCGTTTTGTTTTTGTTTTTTTTTTTTTTTAGAAAATTTTGATTAATCACTTTTCATTAAATTCTTAAAAAAATAGACTCACAATAACATTTTTTTGTTTCTTTATTTTTTTATTATTAAAATTTATCTCCATCTACATTGTATATATGTTATGTACATAATATATACAATACATTACGTGTATATATAAAATAATTAGTAATTTCAATAAAGTAAAAATTTTCAGTAATTTTATTTTCAATTTAATGATTAAAATCTTTAGGATCACTATATTTAGGTCCAATATTTTTTATTTACAAAAGAAAAAAAATAAAAGAATTTTTCTTTTCATTGAAATGAAAAATAGAAAATTTATTAATCTCCTCCCTAAAAGAAAGTTAATTTAAAAAAAAAAAAGAAAATAAAAAACTATAAACCCAACTATACTATATAACTATTATTATTATCATATTATGACAAACATCATATTTCTCATATAACTACCAATATCAAGCGAAGCCAACAAGTCAGACACATTGTGATTTATTTGTATACGATTACAAAAACAATAACAACAACAAAAGTAGACACTTAAACTACTGAGATTGAATAGAATTGAACTGAGTGTTGTTGATGAATATGATGTAGATTTGAATCAATGCTTATTTATTTACAATGAATGTTGAGAATAAAAATATAAATTTTAGTTGCGTTATGCCTAAAACGCAATTTTCTTAATTTTATTTTGTTAAAAAAAAAAACCAAAAAACAAATGTGAAAATCTAAAATAAGTAAGCAAAAAAATATCACAAATCTTATTTATAAATCAAAATTGTGAATTCAAAAGAATTTAAAATTAAATTTGTTGAATATTTTTTTTTTATCTCTGTCATCTATAGGATATTTATGTATAAATTTTGTTTTAAATGAGTTTTTTACACAATTCGCCAATTTGATAATCGTAGCGTAGTTGTTTCATAAAGTTTAATTATTGTTATTTTGATATATGTACAATCAAAGTTGGTTACATCCAGGGGTGTGCTGGTAAATCGGTAACAACCGGCTCGCATATAATAAATGTAGTAAACATTATTCAAATGAATAAATATTGAAACAAGAACAATAATAAACAATAAAGAAATTTATTTAGCATGAAATATTACAAAACTGGCAGGAATAGTGTTAAATAAATTTATTAATGTAAAGTCTATGTGGCCTGTTCATTTGCAGATACGGACTTCCCGGTTCTTTGACGAACTCTTGTATCTGTTACGAATCTATGTTTCTCATTCATCCACACAAAATAACAAAGGGAACTGCATTCCAGTATACTATCTGCTTCCCCAACAACTTTATTGTCCTTAAATTTGATATATGTTCCAAAGTCTGAGTCTTTCTCATTTTTATGACTACCAATTTCATTAATCTAAAACCTCTTTCAGCTTTTAAAGTTGAATCAAATTATTGAATATCTTGTAATTTGATATTTGCATCAACAAAATCTCACTTTTCTTTCACTTTCTAGCCACGCAGATAGAATTTCATCAAACGACCAAGTAGACGGATCTAATATGCCAAAAAGTTTTAGAAAATCGTCATAATTACCATTGATAACATTGTTATCCAAATTTTACATGGTTGGCAAACAAAAGCAGACAAAATTTATTTCTGGAAAGAACATTAAATTTATTATTATCTTAAAACGGTATAATATTTAAGCTCATTTGAACAAACTAAATTCGCAACTTTATGTTAATAGTTGCCAGGACTATTTTTGAACATTTCTATTGCTCTTATTGATCGTTTCATTAATTTACCTGCTTTCTGTATTTGTATTTTTCTTGATTGTAATACATTTGAAAGTATGGCAATTTAACAACCGGGTCGCCGATTTTTTTTATTGCCAACAAACGGCTCGCGCGAGTTGGCTCCAGCCCACCTCTGGTTACATCAACATATGAGACTAAGTTTTTAAGCTTCATTATTAAATTTTTAAGCGCCAGACTAAATATTTGAAATTAAATTTATATTAATATGTAAATCGATTCCAAAATATTGCATATAAAAGTCTATTCTGAACCATTTGGGAAATATCGTATCTCAAAAATTGGTTCAATTCCAAAACACATTGCTTTGATAAAAGATATAATCCTGAATTTAATGACGACAACAATTAAACGTGTGTAATATGTATAATTTGTTTGTGGCATTAATGAGATGCCTTATATTTGTTTGTTGTTCT
This sequence comes from Argyra leucocephala, assembly GCA_963942445.1. NCBI lineage: Eukaryota > Metazoa > Arthropoda > Insecta > Diptera > Dolichopodidae > Argyra > Argyra leucocephala. The sequence continues at coordinate 148,393,364 of OZ012679.1, forward strand.
ATCTATTTGCTAATTAAGACATATAAGTGGGTTAGCTCTTAATAAAGGACAGAAAACATGGTATATTTTTGTATGTACATGGTATATTTTTGTATAAATGTGGGGCTCTGAAGGAGAACATATAATGCCGAAATCTATGAGCTGTATAATGAAATGGACGTAGAAGTGTACGTAGAGATTACAGTGACTAAAGCGGATATCTATAGCAAAAATGCTCCAGTCAAGAAAACTTTCGAATCCAGACCAGAAAGTACAAGACGTCGGCCTAGACCAAATCTTCGTTGAAGAGACGAAGTTATGATATGAAACATTGTCAGATATGAAAGAATTTCGTATCTTCAACTAGAGAGAAGCCGCTCGTGACCAACAAAAATGTTGATGAGTCAGGCCCATGACCTACATGGTCTATTACCAACCTTAGTAAGTGAGTAAGATAAAAGATAAAAGTAATTAATATCGTAAATCTAATGTAAGTTTTTTTCTAACGCATTATCAAGCATTGTCGCAGATGCTGATGCGCCGCAATTATGGTGCTATAAAGTCAAATATTATAAAAATTTTACAAGCAAAGTATCATTTAAATATCTCTAACTATTATAAGTCATTATATTGTCTAATATATATATAATAAATATGCATCTAGTAAATAGATATAATAATTAGATAAATTAAATTAATTCGAGATAAATCAATTGAAATGACCTATCAAAGGATTGACCTATCCTATCCCAAAATACCAAGGCACAACTATACAAAACGCTCATCCTTCCGGTGCTGCTATATGGTTCTGAATCGTGGACATTACCAAAAGCAAGCGAGCATGCACTTGGTATCTTTGAGAGAAATCTTTCTATTGTTCTGTGTCTGACGAAGGGGTTTGAAGAAGAAGGTATAATACCGAACTATACCAGCTGTTCAACGACATGGACCTAGCTAAAAAAAAAAGTCAGAATAAGACGTCTTCATTGGCTAGTCCATGTAGAGTGTATGGATGAAAATGCTCCGACAAGGAAACTTTCCGAACCCAAGCCCCAGGGAACGCGTCGTCGAGGGGGCCACACCTTCGTTGGAGAGATGAATTATCGGTAGATATGAAAAAAACTTCAAATAACCAACTGGAGAGATTCCGCTCGTGACAATCAGTGGAGGACAATTTTGCGTCAGGCCCTTTAAGGTCTGCCGTGCCCAGCAAGTAAAGTAAGTAAGTAAATCAATTGAAGAACTAATAACCCTTCAATTACTAGGTATAGGTAGGTAGGTAAGTAAAAGTAGCCATTACAGTTGCTTCTGGAAAAACAATTATTGTTGTTATGGTTGTTTTAGGGGATCACTCTCCCATTTTTACCTCCCATTACTATTACATATTCTTTCGATTTATGTTAAAATAAGTTTTTAGTTCTGATCGGTCTCCGGTTATATTTTTCACACCACTATGATACATTTTAGATTTATTTTTCTATATAAACTATCAATTTATCCAGTTTACACTATAATAATTTCACTTTTCTTTGAAAATAACAAAAATGAAATAAAATTCATGATCAGTCTATAGTATATTAAAGAAGATACATGATACCCATAAATAATTTTATGTTAAAAAGAAAAATCTGATAAAAAGTGAATAGGAAAATGAATAAATTAAAAACATTGAATACAAAACAAAACAAAAAAAAATTATAATAATAATAAAAAAACAAAAATATTTTGGCATAAAGTCATTTTCTTTCAATATAACTTGAGTTGTTCAGATCTAACTTTGATCAAATTAAAAAAAAAAGCTTGTCTACAAATTAATCAGAAAAAAAAGAAACAAAAAACAGCGACAAAAAAAAATTAACTTTTGATTTCTACTTATATATACAATTTCATAGATATACATACATAATGTATACATATTTATCTTTTTTTTTTTATAAAATTAGAGATTCATTTACCATAACGTCTCTCATTTTCATATTTTTAATTTTTAAATATCTTAGGCAGTAAAAATATTTTTTGTAAACACCGAATAAATTGATTAGGCACCAAATTTAGATGATATTTCTTTTGTATGCCTAATTTTGTCTTTTCCTATACATACACGATAATAGCTTATTATTAATAATATGCCTCGGTAAACTTCATGTACTCTTGTTCTTAGTTAAAAAGTGTTTGCGATGTATTATTAACGAACTGAAACCATATTGTCATTACAAATATTGCACTTGTGGAACTTCAGTTATTCTAAAAACACATGAAAATAATTTAAAAAATATATTATTTCATGTCAAAAACAAAAAAAAAGCAGAACATCTTAATATAATGAGTGTCAGATTGTGATAATAGCTCATAGTATTGGCAAGACATTATACATATAAATTTTAGTTATAGGCTCTCTGGAAATAAAAGCGAGTCTCAGAGTTTCTTATGTAGTAATGGTAAAATAAATTATAATATTAATTATATACCACTCTATTGCAAAAAAGTTGACCTATACACCTAGTTTGTATTTTAATACCGTTTCAGTAATTTGATGGCATAATTATTTTGCATTTTTCCCATAAGCCCACAGTAGGTGTCATACAAAATGAAATCTCTTTACAACATTTTTTATTGTGATGCCAAGTTTAAAGATGGACCAACGCTGTTTTGCAATAGAATAGTATGATAAGCTACTTATAAATAGAGCATAGTTTATGGGCTTCATTAATCAAAATATCAAGAAAATATAATATTAAAACCGTTAATACCGTTTCAGTACTGGCATAATTATTTTTCATTTTCCCATAAGCTCTGTGTCATATAAAATCGAATCATTCATAAATGGTTAATTACCTGTACAACATTTTTTATTATGATGCCAAATTGAAAGGTGGGCCAACTGTTTTGCTATAGAATAGTATAATGTAAGAAAAATGTAGTATAATGTAAGAAAAATTAATATTAAAAAATGGACAAAAATGGTCGAATAAATATAAAAATTTATTCCTACTCGTATATTCTATCTTATTCTATAAAAGCTATCCTTAAACAACTGAAATACACATTTGAGTGAGCATCAATCATCTGATCGCAGTCCAGCCGAAAACGATTATTTGATATACTCAAAACTTCATAGTATTCTGCAAACTTATTAAATCGTTTGACAAACTCAATTGAGCTGATAAGTGTGCCGTTGATTGTTAATTTAAAGAAATTTAAATTTTTTTTTTAATATTAACTAACAAACACGTTTGATAGTTATTTTATTTTGTATTAATTTTGTTCATTTATCAGTTCAGAACTGATTAATACCATAACGTAATATAATGATGGTTTAATATTGAATGGATTACATTAATTAAAACCGGTTTCTTATTAGAACTTGAATTAAATTTATGGATATATTTTGTTTCAAAATCTATTTATCTATGTATTTGTCTCAGTTTTTTAAATTTAAATAAAAATTTTCAAATTAAATTTTAATATTATACATATTCGGGTAGTGGAAGAGTGACAGTCACGAATATTTGTCCATTAGATCTTCGCTATTGAAGTGGTCTCATTTCAAGAATATATTATATAAATTACGACCTAAAGAAATATTTTTTTACAACATTTAATTTCTATTGGAATTTCGGTTTGTGATAGATGAGAACAATTTAGTTGTAACTGCTGGATTATTACAAAAACAATATATGAAAATAAATGTTATGAGCACCGAATTACTGTCGAGGAAATTAAATTTCTCAAATCAATAAAACCGGTTGAATTTTTTAGAGAGATAATTAACCTTAGTTCTCTGAATATGTATTGAGCTTCCCCAAAATTATTGTTTTTGATTTTTTAGTATAAAAATTATATTCTTATTCTTGTTATTAATTAATAATATGCTCAACAGTACCACATACACATACATGTACTGGTACAGTCCAGAGAAGCTTTTTTCTATTTATTTATTTTTATTAAGTTTGATCTATTCGATATTTATAATCCTTCTGAATTCTAAAATTATAATAGGTAAAGGATAAAGAACACAATCAGTTTGACATATATGCACCCATGTTTGACGATCAAATGTTTGAAATCAATAATTTTTGTTAAACTGTTTGATAAGTATGCAAGCTCCGGTTTGAAATATTATTATAATTCAAATGATAACATAAAGATAAATTTGCAGATTAAATTCTTTATATTGAGTCCGATGAAAGTCAAAAACTGAAAAATTATTGTGTTGTACAACTAATAAAATTTCGTCTCAGTAAGCACAGTTACCTATAAGATAATCTACAAAACGTTATTTTATATTTCTAATTATTTATTTTTTTTCTTTATTCTCGTATGACTAATAACAATATTTAATGCATCAAGAGAGATAAGTAAAGGGTAAATTTGAATTTAGTACGCACAACCCCAACATGGTAAGCCATATTGGAGTTTGAGATCAAAAATAGCATAATAATAAACGATTTTAATTACTTTTGTAGAACAATAGTGGCTAAGGTGCCTTTTATATCGTAAATGTCTCAACACAAAGTTTAATACAACGTCTACATGATCTTAAATGTATACGAAAGCTCACAAAAGCTTGATACATTGTCTACATGATCACAATTGTTGTTGACGATGTCTACGCGATCGGTTTGACAGGTATTTGGGTTTATAAAAATTTTTAAAAACCCAATGTTGTACAGTGTAAATAAACTCTCTATGTTCATTTTGCTTGATCACAAATGAATTAAAACACAATGTCTTAGAAAGCTCTTATTACACAATGTTGCCAACTGATTTTACTGATCAAATTGCTGATCAAATTGACAATTTCGTTTTTTTTTATATTGTATCAGAATGAAGTTATTTTTAAAGACATTTACAATGTCACCGGTGGTGATAAATTTGTCGTATAAATTTATTCAAATAATTATTTAGATAACAACTAGTGTGTTCTAACCAGTTAGGCTTGTGATTTGTAATTATTTCTTAAGATATTCAATACTATTTACTTTATCAATTTTAAAACACTTAGAACCACAATCCAAATCCGCATTATTATAGCAAGCCATTGTTTAAAAGCGGAAATATAGTGCATTCAAAAGAGTGATAATACAAGCCACAATCATCTGGAACCACTTCTGTTAAGTTAAAGAGGATGTATTTAGCTTTAGGATTAATAACTAGACTATAGCAGTAGAACCATTCTTTTAACAAATCAGGATCATAGTTAATATCAGAAATATTTCCCAATGAAACATTACAATCTGTGTCTGAAGGAGACATTCAGTAGTTTGTATGATAGTTTCTTATGCATTTAAATTGAACTGACTAGCGGATGAAATAGCCCAGTGGTCAACCATCCATGATGCCAACATTATACTCAATTGTATTTCTTGGCCCCCATTTGATTGTTCCTATTGTCTACTGGGTAGTTGCAGGATGCTAGGATGGTTAAGGCGACTTAATTCACTATAATCTCCTCCTTAATGGTTCTTACCTGCAAATCACGATGTATGACATCATTATTGGCAAGCCAAGGCGCGCCACCTATCAAACTTAATAGCTTTGACTGGAAACGCTGTAATATTGCAATATTTGTGTTTGCTGGCTACTCTCCACAGTTTGATTCCTGAGGTCCATACCGGTTTCAAGACAGCCTTATAAATCTGCAGCTTGTTTTCCAGTGGCAACGGCGAGTTGCGGCCAATCATCCAACACAATTTGCTTAGCTTCAAACCCAGTTGTTTTCTTTTGTTATGGATATGGATTTTCCATGTGAGTCTCCTGTCCAAGTGCATACCCAAATACTTTACAGCCTCTTTTTGAGATACTACTTCGTTATTAAGTATACAACCAGCGGACAAGTTCTCTTTAGTGTAAATGTGATATGTGTTGATTTTGCTCCATTCATCCTGATTCTCCACTTTTTTAAACCATTTCTGAACTTTGTTTATGCTGTGTTGCAGAATCGATGAAGCATGCATTGTCTTACTATGTGAGGCCAGTATGGCCGTATCATCAACGAAAGTGGCGATGGTTGTTTAATTTGTTATTGGTAAGCCTGCAGTGTAAATGATATATAAAATAGGACCTAAGGCGGTGCCCTGTGATACACCTGACATAATTTCATTAGTTGGTCTATAGGAACTTTGATGCTTCACCACCAAAAAATGTCTTTCGATAGTTTTGCGGTAAAATTTTCTTAAGTTTGTACAGCAATCCTTCATGCCAGACTTTACCAAATGCTTGACTAATATCTAGAAATATCGCTGAACAGTACTTTTTTCCTCTAATAGGCTTAACTTGATTACATCTGCTATTTTATGTATTTGCTCTATAGTTGCGTGTTCGTTTCTGAACCCGAATTGATGTTCTGGAATAATTTTGCCTTTTTCTAAAATCGGTTTTAATAGTATCAGAATAAAAAAATAATATCAGAATTGAATAAATTTTTATTACTACAGGAGAATGATGTATCATCAACAGCAAAGAGAGTGAATCGATAAATATCAAAAATAGCAGAGGGTCAAGTACAGACCCTTGCGGAACACCAACATGGATGTCAAGAAGATAGCTGAAGTAGTTATGACTATGCACGTTGCTCCCTGTTTCTTAGATAACAATTAAACTAGTCCAATACGAACCCCCTAATATCTGCACTACACAGTTTGTTTATTAATCTATCACGAGTAGCAAATGCTAAAACTGGTATTTTTTTACAGTGAATACTGTGTATTTAGTGAATAAAAATTAAGCAAAAGTTAAAGCCAAAAAAATTAGTTTTTTGATTTTAGTAAAAGCTAAATTTTCCAGCTAACGCTTAAAAAAGTGAATAAAAAGTAGTGTAGACTGAAAATATTAAGCAATAGCTTTTAATATTTCAAGACACCTATGAATGAACTCAAAATAAACATTCGCTTGATAACTGTCGTGAAATATGGCTGAATTAATGAATACTCGTGCTCGAAAACGTTATCGCCGTGTAGAAAAAGATTATTTTTAAATTTTATAGGTTTAATGAAAATCATGTGATGTGGTAAGCAAATTATTTCCTTGATTGTAGCAAAAGAGAAGCTGATTTGTCACCTAAAAAGAAAATGGAAATATTTTTTTTCGTTTTATAAGCAACCCTGGCTTTCAAATTGGTGTAGCCAAGGAAGAAGGAAAGATAAAAAGATAAAAAGTAAAGTAATTACGAACATTTTTATCTAAAGCGCATATTTGGATTAATTTCTCCTGGGGCCGAGGAAAAAATAGAAGTTAAAAATCAGTGGTCCGAACAGATTAGCTTTTCATGTGCTATATGAGCCATATAGCTTGCATAATGTTGCAATACGAAAACCGTCATATCGTGATGATGAATATCTAATATATCTAATCGTAAGGAATTTTGTAGTACAATTGTTCAAGCAACATGCAAAGCAAATGAAATTTACTACTACTAAATAACATTAATTGATATGATGATGTGCATGACATCATTTTACGCTGACAACTAACAACTTATAAATCAATAAAAAACAAAAACCTATAACAAAACAAAAATCATGTTTATTTTATTCATATCCTATGTTTAATATGTTTATTCATGGAATTTATTAGTAAAAGCTTAAAATTTCCCAGCTCTAAGTAATCATTTTCAGCAAAAGATTATTCACTTTTTTTTAGGCGAAAGCTAATAATTCACACTTAAACTATATAGCCAAAGCTAGTGCTTAAACTAAAAACTAAATGTTTTAACTTGTTTTTTATTCACACCACCCACTGTGTCAAAATCATTATTTCAGTTTATACTACACGTATTCTAATATAGGAGAATCTTTCGGAACTCTGATATTAGTATAAAAAAATAAAAAGAATTAAAAAAAAAATATTTTTTTTTTATTCACTATAGATGGTAACACTTATTTGAGCTACCACTTATGTAATGCAAATATATTCGATCGTATTTTACGATCGTTCATATTTTTTTCTTATTTTTTCTTTTTCACTAATTTTTTTGCTTTGTTAAAATATAAATGACGATAGCTTAGAGAGTTTATTGGTGTATTGCATAAGACTAAAATTTAAAAACAAACAAACAAACAAAAAAAACATTAAAATAAAATAGAAAATTTCAAATTGCGTGTATGACGCCCTGTCGTTCGCAATGAACAAGACAAGACATTTACTGTTGTAAACATTTTTTATTTTTTACTGGTATAGAAAAATCCCATAGTGAAAATTTTAGTATTTTTCAAATTTGATAGAAAAAGAGAAATAAAATGAAAACTAATTAAATTATGTTTATTTATAATTGGAAATAAAATTTATTTAATTGGACGTAATGTACTCTCGCTCGTCTTTGTAGTAGTTGTGATACATTTTTAATGTGTATTTAAATTTAATATTTAAATTGAATGGATTCGGTTAAATTATTTTACCATTTTTGATGATTTTTGTACATTTTAATTATCTAGTTTTGTTACGTATAGCATGATGGTTTCGATTAATTAAAATTTTCTAAAAATGGATTTTTTTTTTTAGTAAAATAGAAAATAAAAAAAAAAAACAATAAAATTTAATTTCCTTAAAAAGTTTAAATGTTTAGGAAATTATTGAATTTTCTAAAATTAAGTCAAGATAACCCAGTGTATAAAACTTTTTAATTTCATTGAATTGAAAAATTTAAGTATGAATTTGAATTCTATTTAATTATTTTTATTTGAATTTTAAAATTGAAAATAAATTTAATAAGGTTTTAATTAAAAAGTCAACTTTTTTTGTAAATTATTGGAAGTATTTAAGCCAATTAAAAATATTTAAATACAATTATAGTTCCATTTATAGAGCATTTAATTCTAAGCAAATAAACTTTTGGAATGAGATATATTTTTTTTTTACCATAGATAATTTGTAAAAATACCAAATAAAAAATCTATACTAATTATAATTTCTTCATTTTGGTTCAGTGTAAAAATTTCATAAAATTAATTATGGCATGACATGTAAGTTGAAATTTACTCATTGAATAATCATGAAAAAAGTGTCAAAATTTGACTAGAATATTTTTTTGTGCCAAATAGTACGACTTTTAATTATTTAATGAATTTGTTGTTATTTTATTATAATTAAATTTTGCTATCGAAATGGTAAATGAATTTTTGGAAAATGATTAAAAAATGTATGTAACACAAAATGCTTAAGAAATGGTTACTATCAGCGCTGTCGAAACTGGAGCTTTGAGAAATTGTGTGGAGCTTTGGATTGAGCCCAGTGGAGCCCAGTGGAGCTGAAAATTTAAAATACATAAATACTACATCCTTTTTCAATATTTCCTTTTTTTGTAATATTTTATTTTGGGAATCAAAAAATTTGAAGAACCCAAAATTATTTAAAAACTAGTACAATTAATTTATTATAATATGCAAACAACTCACCAAAAATTGTACATTGATAGAATAGGAGCCTATATGAAACAAGATTTTTATCTAAATAAATCTAACAAAGTTAATATGATATCTTTATGTCGGCTGAATGCCATTTTGCTCCAAACGTCCAAAAGTTGTTTTCGAGAAAAATGAAAAACAAAGTTTAACTTCAAACAAAAAAAAAATAAACTCGATAGGAATTTTTTATACTTTGCATGATGTATTTTTAAATTATTTTTGCATTCACTAGACCTTGTCACATAAAAAAGTTAACGAAATATAGTAGTTTTTATCACAATAGTCACAATTGCCAGTTTGCTTTATTTAATACAACGTATTACCAACTAGTAACTGTGTTGCGCATAGAGCAAAAATAATTAAGGTGGCGCAAATAAGAATAAATCTAGTTATTGCATTTTGAATGAAATGGAACAAAGTGTGTAATATATCTTAGAAAAAAATTTTATTTATAAATATTTTTACCAATAATCATTGTCTAATTTGAATAATTTGATAAATCTGAAACGATGAAATTAGAATTAATTTTTGTAAAAATTTTATAACTCAAATCTAGTTCCTAAAGTCATAAACAAAAAAACTAAATGATTTTTTCATTGCTCAATAAAAACAATCAACATCACACACATTATGTTTTTCCAGTAATTTACTTAAAATTAAATTTTGTACTAAACTATTAATTAAAATTTAAGTTTTTAGTGATAAATTAAAGTACTAAAAAAGTTTCTGGCCCAGCTCAAAGTTACATTTAAAAATACTTAAAAATTTATAATTACTATAGGATTGCGTTAAAGTACAATACCGGCAAAAATATTGGCAAAAAATGAATCCAACTTCTTAAATCTTGTAATTAACACTTTTATTAAATGAAAAACACTGTCTGAATATTTAAATTTTTCAAAAAATTCACACAGTCTACTTCTTGGATCAGTGAATCTGAAAGTCATAGCTCTGAATATTTTTGAATTATTTGAGTTAGGCATCGGTCACTGAAATGCATGCTTAAAATTTTTGTTTTTGATTTTGTAACGCAAATTTTCAAATTAAAGTTTCTTCGTTGACAGAAAATTGGCGTTTGGAGCAGAATAATACAATAATAATGGGAAAACGTGGCTTATCGAGCAAAATTACAACTCTGTTTATTTTAAATCAACAACGGAAATAAATATTTTGAATACACCATTCGAAAGAGTTTGATTTAAAACATATGATAGTGCTCTTAAGTATTATATTTTTACAAATTTAAGTTTTACTTGAAATTTTAATGAATTAAACTACATAATTTTTATGAATTTATTATATTTTTTTATAAAGTTGGAAAAAAGACTGTTAATTTCGTGAATTATATTATATTATTTTATTATTACAATGATTTTAGTTATTTTGTAACTAATGTCAGTATTTTGTAAATTTGAAGCCCATTGAAGCCGATTGGAGACCATTTTATATATTTTTGTAGTTTAACATTTTTTTCACACGACAGCGCTGGTTACTATATCGGTAAACAATTTTGACAAAAGTGTTCCTAAAAAGTCGTGAATGTGTTCCGTGCCCATGAAACACATTCACGACACAAGTAGGGATAAAAATGGTGCAAATGTTCGCAAATGTCCAGGCACATGTGTCTCTCATTATAATAAAGTGTCGCGTGTATGTCGACACATTTCGAACACATGTGTTTCTTGATATTTACAGCACATGTGTCAAGCAATTGCCGACACTATTCGCACACATGTGTTCCTCACATTTACAGTAAATTTAATCGACAAACTGTCGACACATTTTGGACACATGTGTTTCTTGATATTAACAACACAAGTGTCGATAAAGTGTCGGCACTCTTCGCACACATGTGCACCTAATCTTTACAGTAAATTAATATAGTCGACAAAGTGTCGACCCATTTCGTGCACATCTCCTACTAATGTTTACAACACATATGTCGAGGAAGTGTCGATAAACTTCATACACATGTACTCCTATTTACGGCAAATTTAGTCGATAAAATGTCGACACATTTCGTATTCTCTTATAATATTTTCCAAATATTAAACAAAATTCAATTCTTGTGCCAAGTGCATGATTACTGTACCATATTTCCAGCTAGAATACAGGACAAAAAGATGGAAAAAGTAGAAATAATAACATTTAACGTATTTTAAATAATTTATATAATAATATAACTTTTTGAATATACAATAATATTTTTGGTCTTTTTTGTTTATGTTTTTCGTGCCTCTGGTTCCAAAGATTTCATAGCTGAACTCAATTCTCTAGATATTGTAGTAATTTCAGATTTTGATATTATATAGAAAATTTTTTAAATTCTTACACTGACTTTTAATCAAGTTGATTTTTAATTTCTGCAAACTGTTTCATAATTTGGCTGCTGAAAGTTTTAAACCATTTAGTTTTAAACTTTTTATCCTTTTTTATTAAATATTTGGTAGTTTACTGATTGGGAGAATCAAACATTTTCTAATTCTATAAAAAAGTAACATAACATTGATTTTTACTAATTTATAAATATTGCTTCAAATTTTAATTTTAATAAACCTTGAATTTTTTCTACAAAACTTGATTTAAATTCCGATTTTCTAAGAATCAAAATACATACACAGTAAAAACACTTTCGGGACACTGCAAAGAAAAGTCGATAAAATAAGTAAAGTTGTAAGAGTAAAAATACGGATACAACAGAAACACTTTAGGGACACTGCAAAGAAAATTTGATACAACTTATTTTTTTAGTCCACATTTACATTAATCAATCTTGGCAACATACCTGGTATTTTAAACTTTTATTGCAATCCAATTTACAATTTTTATTTTTTTATTTTAAAAATTATAAGAATAATTCACACTTAGCTTAGTACTTACAAGAAACAATAACAAAAACAAACTAACGCAATAAAAAAATAATTTGTCAACCGAACCGAATCCTATTAAACTTTATTGCATTCGGTCGTCATAGTTACCAAGCTATTTGCTATTGCTAGGATTTAAAAATTATGTTAAACATAGATAATTATTGGATAATTATTATAGAAATGAAAAATCAAGTAAAAGAAAAACAAAAAAAAAATAGTAGTTTTATTATTTTTCTCTTCTGTTGGGTACACAAATTGGAACACATTGTGTTCCTTCATCTTTCTACGACACTTTTTGTTTATCGGGATTATTACAATGATTTTAGTTATTTCGTAACTAATGTCAGTATTTTGTAGTTTTGAAGCCCATTGAAGCCGATTGGAGCCCATTTTATATATTTTTGGAGTTTAAAATTTTTTTCACACGACAGCGCTGGTTACTATGATTATAAAATCTTTTACCAGAAAAAATTTTGATATAACTAAAAATATCACTAAAACTAATTCCGATTAATGAGAAATAAAATGTAGATATCTTTATATTATAAAATGTAGTTATTGATCATTGACAATGTAAATTGCTTGTGTTGCTAAAAAGCCGAACACACAACTTTGAATTGTGAAATATTCTGAAGGGATTTGGATACGTTAACAGAAATAATAGTAGAGATAACTCTTGATTGGCTTAAGTGATTAAAAACCTCATTGTCCATCAGGTTTTCCATCTCAAACGATATCATACAACGTTCAGAATCTTATTAGAGACTTTAAGAAGAAAGAGAAATATATAGATTACTAGCAAAGTTACCTGGTGTTGTTCGGGTCGAACACAAAATGTATGGAATTTACTTCAATAAGGTTTGATTTATGAATGAAAACAGAAAAATATGGTTTATCAAAAATATTATAATACATTTTTTTTGGTTTAGTGAGCAAATCCACAAATCGAAATCCACAAAAAAAAATTCATAAATTCCGGATAAAGGATAAAGATATCCTCGCTATATCCATGCATAAGAATAATTTATATAAATATTCTGTATAAACTTTGTTTTTGAATCCAACTCTAAAATCTCTCCTAAATCAGAATTTCGCATAAAGTACGTAAAAGTGAAATGCGTAAAAGGAATAATAAGGATCGTTTTATGTGGATTTTTTTTTGTGTGGAAAAGCCATTATGGATTTTTTTTTTGTGGATTTAGGGACTAGTCCATTTTTTTCATTACAATAACTAAATCAACAATACTATACAACTTAAACTATACCTGATGTAGTATAAACAAGCATGTTGCTTGCTATTCCTACCTGGTGAAAATTCTACATACCTATGAGAAAGAATGTCCATTAGTTCCCATGAGAGAAAAAATCTTCTTTCAGTTGCAGACGAAATTTTAGAAATACTTTTTAATCAATTATTCAATACTTTGTATGGTTGTACTGATCTCAGCTATTTCAATTTGGTATTTAAGTCTTTTGAAATTTTGTCTTCACCAAGCTGTGTTAAATTCATTAGCTTATTACAAATGTTATTTATACGAAATCGGTAACAGTCGTATTTTTTTATTTTTGAAAGAGTACAATATGTATAAATTTTCATGACTGTAACACAATTGTTTTTGAAACATTCCAGATAGGTGCTAGGAGGTGTATATTAGCTATCCAAATGTGTCATTTGATAGCAAATTGTAAATAGATAGATTTTTTGATCATGAATCTGTTGTGTGCAAAATTTCAGAACTCTATTTTTAAAACTGTGGGCGTGTATAGTGAACAAACAGACAAACAAACAGACAAATTTTAATTTTTATAAGTATTGATAACCACTGTAATTAATATCCACTGTATTTAACAGCAAAATGATGTTAATAATCTAAAAATTGACATGGCACAGGATCCTGTAATGTAATGTAATGTAATGTAATGTAATGTAATGTAATGTATAAAGTAAAAAGTTATGTTATGGTTTGCTTCTCCTGTAAATTAATCGCAAATCAATAACAGAAACACAATGATGCACAACGGCTTTTTAAAACGATTCGTAACATTATTTTAATATCAATCTGGTTCCAATATGTACCATACATTAAATTAAACAACAAAACGAAAAAAATATTTGATGGTGATGGTATTTCTCGAACACATAATTTAAGAATATCTGCTAAGTTAACTTATACATAACTGGAATCATATAGTCCCTGAAATTCAGGATTAGTGGACTGCCAACTAAAAACAAAATCTGAATGGATGCTTATTAAAATTAAGCAGAATAATAAAACGTTATTGAGCAAGCAAATCAATTATAGTTACCACAAAAATTCTACAGAAAAAGCTATTGTATGTGATTGCGTATTCCAAATCTCTGTGTAAAAGCAGTTAGGGTGTTCATCCTATAAACTTGGAATTATAGATAAAAAAAAAAAATCAATAATTGATCACACAAATTAGTACAAAAGTCAAAAATTCCTCATACATCTGCAACATCAACACTTTACAACGTTCACACGTTACGTGCACACTTTAGCTATGGTTGATATTTTGTTAACTGAATATAATAGAATGAAATAAAATTTATTAAGGCGACTATAAGCATATTTATAAATAAAGTTTTTCTGATATACATAAATTTCGGGTAATAATTCGAGATCTCAATTTCTGGTAATGCTCTAACTTCTTTATGGAGTCAATATTAATATCAGTGTAACTGATACTACATTCATATATCGGCTAAAGAGATACCAGAAGCCAAGTAATGGTCGAATTGCATAAGGTGACGTAATAAAAAAATAAAAAATTATAGAACTGACTTCTAGATAGGAATAGGGAACAGCTTAAAACAGTATTAAGCTGAATAAAGATGATAAAAAAAATACTTTACTGCAGTACTGAAAGTTGTCGGATTTGGAATGATGTTAATACAGAAAACAATATGAAAAATATTTACTCTGATTACCTAGGTCTGTCGCATGATAGACCTATAGGTATTTTGGAGATATATAACATATTGAAGAAATATATTAAAACCTATCTTTGCATAAATTACAGTGCTTCTAGAACAGATAGGGTTTGAATTTGAATTGCATCAGGAGATCTCTATTGCCCCACATGTGGTTTAGTATTGTGGCAGCGACAGATTAATTATTATACTATCACATAACTAACTAAATTGAAATTCCAGATATAGTGAAAATATAGTGACATATTAATGCGACGTGATGGACCATGAATGTAGCAGTATACATAAGCAAAAAATAAATAAATTAGATTATAATGATATATTTAATATAACTAGCTGTTAGATGCTAGTCTATACTAAAAATATGAAAAAGTGATATTTCTATCCAGTTTCTAACAATTATATATAAAAAAAAGAAATTTCCTCTAAATATTAAATAATTTTAGTTATATTTCTGTTGAAAATATATATAGCCGTTTACTGCTTACTTCGCTAAATCATTTCTGCATCCTTTGGTATTATCAAACTGTAGGGTAGAGTGAAACCAAATATCATTCAACATTAAAACTATACTTATATATCTAATATATATCATTGGTACTGTCGTTTTATTTATTTTATTTATAAATTTATTTCATCATCATCATCTTATAGCGCTACAGCTCTGGGTGAGCTTTGGCCTTCATCACTATGCTCCTCCAAAAAGGTCGATGTTGTGCCGCTTGTCTACAATTTGGGATTTGTAGGATTTGAGCATCGTTTTTCACGTTGTCTGCCCATCTGCTTCTTGGTCTTCCTCTACCACTGCTGCTATCGGGCTTTCTATTCAGCACCACTGCTTGGTTTCGGCTTTCGCTCAATCGACTTACCTTAGTCTTTGGGCCTTTGCAAACCGTACAATGTCCTCACTATCAATCATATTATTGAGCTCGCTGTTGCTTCTGATTACATATTCTCCATTCTGTAATATATTTGGGCCGAGTATTTTTCGGAGAATTTTTCTTTCAAATATGCGCAGGCTATTCTGCTCGGCCACGTTCATAGTCCATACCTCACATCCATACGTCACTATGGGTCGTATGAGAGTTTTATATATCGTCATTTTGGCCTTTCTTGATATTAATTTTGATTGAAGCAACTTTCTATTTGCATAGTAGCATCTATTTCCGGCCTGAATTCTATTATGAATACAGTATTGCATACTATTATCATTTCTTATTGTTGCTCCGAGGTATGTAAAGGTTGTAACTCCTTTAAAGTTGTACTCTCCAATTGTTATATTCTGAGTATTTCTTATTTGTTCATTTCTTGACATTTTTAGATATTTTGTCTTGTCTTCGTTGATTTTTAAGCCTACTTTTTGTGTCTCCGCTTCTAGTTGTACAAATACTTCTGCCATATATCTGTAATTTTTTGCCATGATTACTATGTCATCCGCATATGCCACTATTGAATATACTGCCTTTCTTTTCTAATTTTCCTATGGCGTAATGTAGTATTAAGTTAAATAATAGTGCGGATAATGCATCTCCTTGTCGTACTCCCGTTTCTATTTTAAATTCACGGGTTATTTGGTTTTGTATTATAATTTTAGCATTTGATTCATGCATTGTCATTATGACGAGGTTTGATAACTTCTGAGGTATTCCCAAATGTCTTAGAGCTGTTAAAATTATGTCTCTATTTATGCTGTCAAATGCTTGCTTGAAATCTATGAAAAGCATGTGAAGATCTATGTCGTGTTCATAACATTTCTCCATGCTTTGTTTCATGACGAATATCTGGTCAATCGTTGATCTTTGGCTCCGGAATCCGCATTGGTACTCTTCCAGTATTTCTTCAGCAAAGTAAGCTAATCTGGAGTATATGACATTGGATAATATTTTGTAAGCACAGCTTAATAACGTTATCCCCCTGTAGTTGCTGCATGTCATTTTGTCTCCTTTTTTGTGAATTGGACAGATTAGACCCACCTTCCACTTCTCCGGAATATTTTCTTGCACCCATATTGTACATATTAAGCTATGTATCTTTTTATGCAGAAATGCTCCACCTTTTTTTAGAAGCTCGGCTGTTAGCTTACCTTCTGCAGGAGCTCCTTCATTCTTTAATTTATATATAGCTTGTTTAACTTCTTCGTATGAAGGTGTCATAATTAATGGCTCTGCTGTATGCATTGTAATCTTAAAATTTTTTTATAAAGGGCTGATCACCACATTAGTGCTGTATCAAGCCGTCATCATTGTTACATCATTGGAAAAGTTTATTAGATTGAAAAAAAAATTATGGAAAATAATATTTAAAATAGAGAATTCAGATTCAGATTAAGTATATTAAAAAAAATATCGTGTCAGAAAAGATCATTTCAATAAGACCGTAAATATTGAAATAAAGTATAAATATTGAAACTTAGTCCACTCTGCTTAACCCGAAACAGCACAGATTATTTGTTTTATTTTTTTTTAATTCTGAGGTTATATTTAGTAGAAACTGTTAGTTCTGAGTAAAATAACATATTCGAAATAACTTACTTTTACAATTTACTATCAATCTACAAAATTAATAACTTTAACTTTATTAAGTTTTTTTTTTCCAACAACAACAATTTTTAATAGGTTTGAAAATTTTTTAAATGAAAAATTTAATTTATGTGCTTCGGAAACGTATTAAATTTTAGTTCATGAAATCGTTATTTTTTATTATTAGTTGGTAACTTCAAGGTAATTATGAAAAACCTGCAAAAAAGATCTACCCATTTCCTTGTTAGTTTTTTTCTTCGATTTCTAAAATTTTTTTAATCAGGTTTTAAAAATTTACAAATAAAAAATATTTTGTTTGAAACAATTTTAATTTAATTTTTTAAATGTTTTATTAATATTATTAAGATGTTTTAAATTAAATTTAATCTAATAGAATAATTAAGTAGTATCAATATATGCCCACGCATATTCGATTAGAAATCAAAACAGTTAAATTTAAATACATTCCCAATTCTTGTTCTAGTGAAGTGAAAAACTGGAAGAAAACAAATAATATATTCAAAGCGGAACTAAGAGTATAAAGCAGTTTAGATTGATTAATAAAAGAAGATTTAATTATTATTAATAGTAATAATAATAATAGTAATAATAACAATAAAAAAAATTATAATAAAAATAATAATAATAATAATAAAAATAATTATAATAAAAATAATAATAATAATAAAAATAATTATAATAAAAATAATAATAATAAAAATAATAATAATATGTATTAACAATAATAATAAAAATAATTATAATAATAATAACAATAATAATAATAATAATAACAATAATTATAATAAAAATAATAAAAATAATTTTAATAATAATAATAATAAAAATAATTATAATAGTAATAATAATAATAATAATAATAAAAATAAAAATAATATGTAATAACAATAATAATAATAATATTGATAATAATAATAATAATAATAATAATAATAAAAATAATAATAATTATTATAATTATAATAATAATAAAAATAATAATAATAATTATTATAATTATAATAATAATAAATATTAATAATAATAAAATAATAAAAAATAATAATAATTACTATTATAATTATAATAATAATAAATATTATAATTATTATTTTGTTTTGTACAGACTACCCAAACACTAAGAAAGAATTTCTATATACACAATTATTGTGAGTTCGGGTAAAAAGAAAAGGACTAGAAGGGAAATAGGATGGTAGAGAGAATTTATAGGTAAGCTGGAGATGAACCTGAATAGTTCCTTTTGATTGAAATTTTAAAATAGAGCCCTTCTATTGGGCTACATGAGATGGAACCATGTTCCACATTTTATCAGTTATTACAATAAATAAAATTCTGAAACCAGTTTTGGACCACCAAACGAATTTCAGCAGTGTAAAGATATGTCGAGCCTTCATAGTGTTACACTGGAATTATGTGAAGACTGATATTATTGATTTTAGTCAATTGTATACAAGTGAGAGATAGTAATTACAATAATAATGTCAGAAATATATTTCTACCATTTGAAACAATTTAATTAAGCGCTTTAATCATTTTTGGTTACTGAAGCATCTCTCGGATGTAAAACAAATCTAATTACAATATTCATTCAAATTTTATGAAATTAAATCAAACAAAGCTGTTCTTTAACATTCCAATTCCAATCCGTTCTACTATTGCAATGTTTTTTTTTTACTTCAACCAAATTCATTCCAAGAATTTTTTAAACATTCGTTGAAAAACAAAAAAAAATTAATAATTTCAATAAACATTTTTTTTAAATCCTTTTCTTGAATTTTAAATAACTGGAAATACTTAAAACAACTCTTATATACCGATTTCATAATAAATAATAAAAACAAAAAAAAAATAAGCAAATATATATATAAAATATAATCTGTAATCTTCAAAATGTTTAATGTGTCAACCACTTTTTGATTATGGCGCTAACCACAACACAAAACAAAAAAAAAAAAAAAAAACAACTCCGGAAATATTATATATTATTATTTAACAGCCAATTTAAGTAGACTTTCTTTACGATACCGTGATGACCTGATTTTCAATTCAAGAAAAAAAAATTAAATAAACAAAAATTATCATTGGCGTCATATTAGCCGCTTAAAAAATTGAATAATCACCTTAATTTTTTTTTTTTTTTTTTTTTTTTTTACTTTTTGTAAATGTCGAAATTGGGAAAATATAAAATATTAATTTTATATATTTGTGTATGTGTGTTTAATTTTCTTGTTTTTATGTTTATTTTATTTTAAATTGAAATTTAAATAAAATCAGTTTATTTAAACACTGAATATATCAATTTTTATGCCTTTATTATAAATGTTATTATTATGCAATAATAACAATATATATATATATATATATATATATATATATACAAGAACATAACTTTCACACACGACTCTGTCGTTTCATTTGGTCTCTCTTAAATAGCTATTCATTGTCGTAATTTTTCTTGTAAATACCTTCATAGAGGGTATACAAAAACCAAACAAAAAAAAAATTGTCGTAAATTATAATTGGCACCTGTGGTAATGACGAATTGTAATAATAATAATAACTAGCATAACAATAACAATAATAATAAGAAAACAAAACATAACAAATTCTGCAAATTGTATATGATGAATTGAAAACATAGAGGGGCGGCATGGATAAAAGAGTTTACTTAACTTAATTGAAACTTTGTTTTGTTTTGTTTGTTGTTTTTTTTCTTTTTTTTTTTGCCTCTTTAATTTTAAATGTTTTGTTAACTTCCTTTGTTTGTATTTTTTTATTTAAAGAGTAATTTTTTTATTTTTTTTTTTATTTTTTTATATTATTAGGTATAAGTACTATTTTCTTTTTTTATTTTTAAATAGCCGTGCAAAGGTCATAACCAAGTTAGTGATTTCAATTTTTTATTTAAAAAAAACAAAAAAAAAGTTGTTGACATGTTGACAAAATTGTTTTTAATATCGTTTTTAACAAAACGCAATTTTCAATTGACTCGATTTATAACTCACTCTAGAATTTTCCACGACTGCTATTGTGTAGAGAGCTTAAAATATATTAAGAAAAATTTTTTTTTTTACATTGTAGAGTTTAATGTTATGTAAGAGGTGTATAATAAACTTCCTATTTAGATCGTTAATCTAGTTTGACCACTAATCTGTAATAAAGAGTGTATTGAAAATATGTGAATTGAAAAGATAGAGCATTACGAGATCCTTTCAATAATTTTATTTATTTATTTATTTTAACAGTGGGTTTTACAGATAAATTTGCAGACCAACTTTATAGGTCCTTTTATCGTTCGAAATGTGGACCTTTATTAAATTATATTTATTATTTGGTATATATTTTTGTATATTACATAAATTATACTAGGGGCCCCTGTTGAGTAATTATACTTCAAGTTGAAGCAAATTTAAAGTTTTCAAAAAAACAGTAATTAACGTACCGACATAGACTTCGCACGATATAGCAGAAACCCTCTCGTGTTTAATAAAAAATGTTGTGGTTAGTAAGTTTTATTTAGGACACATATAAATACACGTCCCTCAGATACTGCTTCGTTTCCGATATATGTATTCTCTATAGTAAGTGACATTTAGTGGATAAAATTACTAAAAATAAAAATTTTTGTAATTAAAGAAGTTACCTACATATACATAATTTTAATAAAAAGTATATTATTACTACAAATAACCAAAATTTAGAAACAGTTACTTAAAAAAATGAAGAATTCAAGTGATTTGTTTGTTTGTTGTTTTTATATATTTTATTTAAGATGTATTTATTTTTATTTTCAATGTAAATAGGTTCCATGCAAATAATAATAATAACTGATTTGTTTGTTTTTGTTTTTATTTTAATAAGAACCCACATATGCATAATGTATTTGGTGAATAATAAAACCATATATATGCCTAAAAAATTTTCAACTGTGTGCGCATTATGGTTTTATATATAACTTATTTATTATATTAAGAATTCATTAAAGAGAAGCGAAAAAAAATTAAAAGGTGTCTACTGCGCAGGTCCTTAAATGCTTGTCAATTATAATTATAGATTATTTTTATTAGTTTTTAATTATATTTTTATTAATTATTATGTTATATTTGAACCGATGTGGTTGTATTGAAAAACATGGCGGTTTTCACAGGGTTTGAACCAGTGCACCTCGGTCGTGCAAAAAATGACTATCTGAAAGTTTTACAGTAGGAACAAATTGATTTAAAATAATAGAATCTGAGAGAGATAGTATGATAGATAATATGAGACTTTTTTACTGTCCTTAATTATAACACCAGAACAAAATGTCAAATTTAATTTAGAAGAAGATGGCATTGGTAAAGGTACAGCATTGGCAGCTGCTATTGCCAGAAAAATTGAAGACAGGCATAACAACGACTAATATTAATTTGTTATTTTGTTTTTAATTTTGTTTACAATTTTTTTTTTCTCTCTCTCTTTAAAAAAAAAAAACTAGTTTCTATAAACTTGACTTGATGTAATATTACTAAACAAATTGTAGGTACTTGATAGAAAACTTGAAAACTTAAACAAATTAAAGTAGCAAAAATAATTTAAAGATAGTTTGATTCTATAACAATTGAATTTAGCTATTTGAAGTATGATAAAAACTGAAATTAAACAAGTAATAGAACAGACTTAAGAGAACATATCAAAGAAAAATTATATTTGTTAGATAAAATCAATCAGCCATTTTGATTTAACAATTTTAAGAGAAGATAAATTAATAAAATAATATTTTCCCCGTTGAATATTGTTTTGGTTTCATCACTATACATTATGAGTACACCTTTTTACCCCCTTCTTTTTATTTCTTTTGATAACCAAACCACTATCGAATATTAACGATAATATCTGACATATATGATAATATCTGATAATATATGACATTATTCAGTATTTGTAATGATTTTAGAATAATTTTTTCGGCTTTTGGTTGTGTGGAGAAATTCACCTATTCTGCTCGATGATGTTCGTCGGGTACAAATTAGTTTCCGCTCACGCGATCTAATTGCCACCTAAATATCAAAAAATGTGTAGAAACTGGAATGTCATGGATCAGACAAGCTAATAAACTTTTGTTGTAATTAACGATCTATTTCTTATGCTAAGAAGGTGTCATAAATGTCATACTATATGGCTGTGCGACGTATGGGAAATAAGCATAAATATAATAAACAGAATGATGGTGGTGTACTATGAACATATTATGACCGTTTTAATAATATAACAAATGATGAATCGTATAATATAATTATTGCTGAACTAATTAACTAATATATAAGAGGAAGAAAATGGAACTGCGAAATGCATCCTGTATAATTTCTTATATTGTGAACACACAATACCTTCGTTTTTACCGATCTCCATCCTCCTTTGCCTTTAATGATTAATGGTTATTAGTTTGTTTTTTTTATGTTGATAGACTAAAATTATTGTTATCTTTATTCCACCCAACTAGACTTCGTTATTTGTTACCGTGTCAAGGTTTGCAGTTTTACACCACATTTTAAATTTGTTTTAGCTTATTTAGAAGACATTTAATTTAATGTTCAAGCTTCAATGACGTATAAAAATACAAACAACACATAGCAATGCTAATACCGAAACTGGAGCTTTTTGTTGATATCCCACTACTTCTATTTGACTTTTTTATCTAAATTCTAGTTTTTGGTTGGTTGACTTGTTATTTGTTAATCATCAATTGTGACAGAAATGATTATTATTTGAATGTGGATCACAGCTCACAACCATTCATTTTGTTATTTTTTATGTTCATTTTGACAGTACAGAGTTGACTATAGTTTCAAATTAGTATTATAGGATGTATTAATGTCTTTTAATTGGCGTATCGGATAATATTAATGAAAATATCGTTTATGATCATTTTTTTATTTACTTCAGTGATACTCATATTATGTATTACTTAAATTAAAAATTTCCATGTCACAGAGTAATATGAGTAAAGTTGGCTGGTATATATTTCATTATTTTATTAAACATTAATAAATTATTTAAAATTTATAATAACATAATTTAAATTAATTCAACAACCAGATTGCACTTATTAGCAAACAGCTAACACTATTTTAGAACAAATACAAAAAACAGCCCCTACCTTTTGTGAAAGCTGTTACACCGTTTATAACGCTTAGTTCACTGATTCAGAACATTTTGTTCCGAACAATTTTATTAAAAGAGAATTCTTATGATTGCGATTCATTGCTTCAGAACATTGTGTTCCGAGCAAAAAAAATTTAAACAGCAGACATTAACATTTGAACTTGATTTGAATTAATTTTAAAACTTTTGTTTATTTCAATCTCAATATATCAAATAATTGTTATTCAAATAAATAAAATTATTAAATAATAAATAAAATTTAAACAAAAAAAAAATATTTTTATGAATTGTTTGTTTTTTTTTTTTTTGTTTATGCTTTGTAAATTGTAATATGTGAGAAATGTCAAAAAAATTAAAAATGACAGCAAAAAAAAATTGTTCCGAACACAAAGTTAAAGTTAAATCAACTTTTGTTCCGGAGAGAAAAAAATGTTCCGAACATTTTTGAAAATTGAGAGAATTCAAATTTTCATACAAAAAATATGCGCGCGCATGGGTTCGGAACATACGTTCTGAATCAGCGAATCAGGCATAAGAGAGCGATAATAGATTAAGATCTATTATTTCAGTTAATAGACGTTAGTTAAGCTTTAGGTTAGGTTTAAATTAGGTTTTATATATATAGGATAAAAATAATTAATTAAAAGTTTTTAGTTGCCATTTTGTCCTTTGCAAATTAAATTTATTCTATCAAATCTAATTTATTGCAAATTAATCAAAGGTGTAAATATTGTAGTAATATAAAGCTCTTAAAATATAGAATTAAAATATATTAAATTTGTTTATATTGTACAAATACATTAATGCAATAACAATAAAATGATAATAATAATAATTCAAATCTATCATAATAAACTGAATTTCAATTTGAAAAATTTTCAATTATAGGTATATAAATCCAGTTTTTAATAGTCCAGTAAACAAGTTTGTTATACAATATATCATACTGTAATGTACTTTTAATAATATAATATTTGTATTTTTACTTTAATTGTATATTTTCAAAATTTAAAATTTTTTATTTTATTTTTTTTTATTAATTTGTTTTATTAGAGTAAGTTATTGTAATATATTTGAATTAAACGTACATAAATAAATAAATAACGAAAGATGAATTATTGAACTACAAAATTTTGTAATTTTTGCCAGAGGGCACAATTAAAACCAATTTTTTATTAAATTTGATCGGGAGACAGAAAATTGCATTTAAAAAGATATAGAATAGCATTTTTCATATAATTATCGTAAATTAATTGATATTATATATTGCCTGATTGACTGATTGTTAATATATAAAATAAAATAAATAAAATCAATCATATTAACATATTATCAAATAACAATTTGGTCAAAACGATCAAAAATAGGACATTGCTTGAAAAATGTTCAGAAGTAGAAAAAAATAGAAATTATGCCATAATGTGATAATAAAGCTTTCTCAAATTGAATTTTATATATTAATTTATTTATTACTATCAAATTAATTTATTTCTTTTTGATATAATTATCTAAATTACTTTATATTAAACATAACAGAAAAAGTATTGTTGAGTTCATGACCTCATAAAGATTTTTGAAATTATTTTGTAATAATTACTATAATCTTACATTATTTTACTATATTTAACTTTATTTATGTGTGATAAAATTATGTTTGCATCACTTTTTTTTCATTATATGTATTTTTAAGTCTTAATTACAATTAAAAAAAAGTTTTCTAAAATAACTAAATTTTGTTTAATGAAATCGAATTGAATGTTATTTTAAAAATTTAATTCGATATTTATACGAGTATAGTCTAATTCATGATAGTAGATTGCAGCATTAAAAAATCCCTCAAATAAATACATTCATACTCATACATACTTATATCCAAAAATATACATACAATAATATATATTATAGACTTTGGCTGTAAAAAATTCAAATATTAACTTCCAAAACGCATTGAAAGTAAAAAAAAACTAAATTTTAGAAATAACTTTTTAAATAAATTCCCTAAAGTCATAAATAAAATTTTAAGGATGTAATTACCTCCGCACAAAAAAAAAACATAAAATCCAAATAAAACTACCATTAATTAACTGAAAATTTCTAGCAAGATAATAATAAGATAATAATAATATATAATTAAATGTAATAAAATATAATTTTTTTTTTTGCTCTACACGAAGTACTTTCTTTTTTGTCGTACATGTACCACTATAATCATTATTCACTAACAACTACCAACACAATGAACTATATACTATATATTATACCCATTCTTTCCAAAATTATATTTTGTATATTTAAATGTGTCTTTTACTATATGAAGACCTTTAAAAAATTATTACAAGACCTTAAATTTAATTTTTTTCCTTAAAATAAAGTCCTTTCAAAAAATCATCATTTTGTTTGTGTGTATGTATGTATGTTGTATGCATACTTTTTCTAAATTTTTATATTTTGATATATTATTTTGGTTCTTATTTACGTCTTTTTCTACATTATTTGATACGACACCAAAATAGAGAAAATATTTATTTTTTTTATTTAATGAAAATTTAGAACTTTGTATTAGGCAAAAAGTTTTCTTTCGCAATGTTTTTATACTTTTTTTTTGTTGTTGTCGTTTTTTTTTTGCATACTAAAAATTTTGTATGAACTTTGATCGTTATTCTCAATTGCTGGCATATTTTTCTTATACTACATACATACATACATACATACATACATATAATAATATCATGTGTAATAATTTATAATGCCAAATAAATATGCATGTAGAACTGAAAATTTACTTTTCCATAAAAAAAATACAAAAAAAAAAAAAAATTATATGGGTTAGAATTTTGAAGGTCAGATTCACAAGTTACAAAATATATTTCTTCAAAATTTCTCTAATTTATTTATAACAGGCGAGTTTTTATGAAAAAATCTTTTCTAAGACCCTTTTTTTTTTTGACATAAAATTTACTTTACATCAAAATATTGAAATAGAAAAATATGAAAGTCAAATGCAAATGATAATTTACACAACTACACTCCGGTGTGGTTGTGTTGAAGTGGATTGCAAAATCCACAATTCATTCACAATTAATCTCTGATGTTCCGCGGCGGAATGATAAAGACAAATTATTATAACTTATATTGACATTTAAATGTCGTCTAGGCTATAGTGTAGTTACCGTTTTTCAAATTTACTAACTAACTAACTCTGAGACAAGAAATACAGCAACAATTGGAAAATGGAGAAAATTTTTAGTCAAAAATTGCTGACATGACCTTGTAATGAAATTTCAAAGATGTAAAACTAACTATATACTTTTTTTTTTTCTTTACAACACCTAATGGTGAATTTATTGATAGTAATCTAGTAATTAAAATACATACTAATAAACTATTTTTCTTTAAATCTTAATTGGCTACGTTTTTAGAATACAAAGTCTTATCCTATGACAGTTTCTTTTTTCTTTTTGTTTATAAAATTTATATATGTATGTTATAACACAATTCAAACGGTTTTACTCGTTTTAATCTTCGTGTTGTATCATCATTGTCCAAGAGTTGGATAGCCTCGGCATTGAACTAACTATATATAAATTATTTCATTTATTTTATTACCAACCTCCCACCGCACATATTCTAAATTTAAGACAATTTTTTTATATTACGAAAATTCATAGTTATTTTGTTATCTGATTGTAGTTATTCTTATCATCATCATTTTGGCTTTATCATTTCGCCGGATAACATCAGCGATTAAATATTAATCTTTATTTAATGCGGTTCGAGATTTTTTGATAAAGTAAAATTTTTCTACTAAGATGAAAATGTACCATAATTAGTACTAAATTATGGTAATGGTCCAGTCAAAAATAGTTCTAGCAATGCATATGAATATTAGGTACAACGGTAGCACAATTTTCAAATGAAGCGAAGTCTACATCGGCTATAAGAATAGAGATATAAAAATCTAACCCGATTCGAACGTATTTTTGGACTTGTATACAATTATAGGTGTAAGCAATTATATTTATTTTTATGTGAGGTGCTTTACATATATATTACAAGGGAAAATTATATATAATAAATTTTATATAAATAATCGACTGAATTGAAATGGTGAAGCCATTTTTGACAAACTATCGGAATATGAAAACATGAGCTTTCTTAGAGTTAACTTGTATCATAATTCATCATTTATCCTTTTCACTCCACTGAGGTTTCGAAATTAGACTTAGATCTTATGCTTCTGAGTATGTTGTTCAGTTTCGGTAATCATTATTTTCCCAAAGTACTTATAATGAGTCTAGTTTCCATTACCTATTGTCTAACATTTTATTTCCTTGATCATTTGAAACATATCATTAGATTGCATTTTTCTGTCATTCTACCGATTGAACTAAAAAGTAATATTCAAGATATTTAGACTCTAATATGATTCCAATTAGATATTTTAATAGCTAAGTAAATACCAAAACCTTCAAATTTGAAACTGTCATTTTAAGCACAGAAAAATACCTAAACGTAAAAAAATTTACTCTGTACCGTTTCAAATGAAAATAATTTTTTTTTTGTCAAATACGTAATAACAAAATGTACTAAAAGAAATGTTTTCCAACAAAAAAAAACAAAAATAAAAACAAAAAACAAAAACAAAAAACAATTCAAATCATTTTTGCAAAAAAAATAAAAACATAGAATTTTCTTTGACCATAGTGAATGTCATAAAAACTTGAATTTTGTTCTTGAACATTTGTTTTTTATCTTCTCAAAAATAAAATCGAAACATTTTCAAATGGAATCAGTACAAAATGTATAAGTATGAGAATAAGAATAAGAATAAAAAAAATAATAATAAGAAACGAAAATTTCATAATTCTACCGCAGGTCACGTGTCTAACCCATATAAAGTCAAACACAGTTTTTTTTTTGTACATTTCTATATACATAATAATAATATTATGTACATGTGATGAATAGTAGTTATAAAAACTCTTGCATAAGTTTTATAATAATTGACGTTGGATAAAAATTTATCACTTAAAATAAACACAAAGAAATGAAACAAACAAAAAAAGAAATTCAAAATAAGAAAAACAAATAATAATTGCTTTTACCGCTGTAGTATTTTTCTTTTTTATTATTCCAGTTTTCTTCCCATATTTACTAAATTTATTTATTTTTATATTTTACTTATATAGTTAAATCGTTGTAGATATACACAGGAAGATTTCGATATACATTGTCTCAAAATACGTCATTTTAATTTGACGTAGTAGATAATAATGAAATATATTAATAATTGCCGACTCTTGACATTTACTTGGCGAGTGTAGTGGTTATGTTATTTAATAATTATACATTCGTCATCAAAATTTTGTAGTAATTGTTCCTTTCAATATTTGTAAACTTGAGCTTTGAGCCTCAAATACTTAAATTTGTTGTGTGGGTTGTTTTTGAATACATGAAGGTGAAGATATTAAGTGTTAGTTGTCTATTACACATCATTCTTTTCATCAATCTTTTCGTCAATATATTGACAATATATTGATGAAAAAAATGATGACCGATTACACAACAATCATGCACTCATTAATCTTTTTATCCATATTTTGATATTTTGCAAGGACATACTGAATATTGAACATATATGAATATTGAAATTATAATTTCTGGACGAGTATTTTTGAATTGACATTTTAATATTTTGTTTTGGTCAAGTGGTTAAGATAATAGTATTTCTTTTGAAAAAAAAAAATAAAAATAATTAAAAATAAGTGAAAATAATTGAAAGTAAACTTTCATAATAATATAATATACATAATAAAATGCCTAAAGACCATCCGGGTAACATTTAATTTTCAAAAGGATAATGTTCTATCCTAAAAAAAACTTCATTACATTATTTTGAGTTATGATTCTGATAGAAAAGAATCTTATCAGGGCCTAATTATTCATCAGAGAGGCCTAAGTGTTTAGAAAATTGATTTCAATGACCACGTATTAAACCAACCAATCAACGTATAGTATAGAGTATTTAAATTTTTTTTTTATTTATATTAACATTTGCCTTCCATTGAATTTTTTCACACAAAGAATATTTCACAAAAAATTTATTCTTTTTTGCAACAAAATAATTCTTAATAAATGATAAATCTGTTTTCTCTTAAGTTTAATTGTATTTCTTAAATAATTTAACAAGTTAAAATTCAAAATAACTTTTTTATTTTCCATTTTTATTGTTTATAAAATTATATAAAAAAAACTAATAATTAAGTAACTAATCTGTCACCTCTTCATTAAACTTTACTTCATAATTAAGTTGAACTTCATAATGAAGAATAGTCTGTCAAGGGTATTAAATAATATATCAATTGTTTCTTTACAATAATTGCTATGATTATTAAAATTGTACATTTTAGGATTACATTTTAAATTAATATTATAACCTTATCTGAACATTCCCAAAAAGCCATTTTTTTTTACCTTCGCTGATTTTGACAGTAATATTGATGAGAATTTTGACAGCATGATTGATGAGAATAAAACCACCATCAATCATTTTTCATCAATCAATGGTCAATATATTGACAATAGAAAAAATAAATAAATATTGACCTTAGAATCATTGAAAATTTTTAATAGAAAATAGAATATTGGAAAATAAAATCCTTGCAATTAATATTATGCTCCAAAACACATTATAATTCTGACAAAAGCTCTGACGGAGTTGAAACAATGCAAAATTTTCAAATTGCATCATCTTAATATTTGTATCTTAATAATTTATTCCATAATCTAGTAAGTATCTACTGTATGCCTCTATGAAGAGATTACAGAACTCTGATTATGATGATGATGATCAACTATACCGTAATGTTCTGAATATATAATACCCAGGTACTCTAATTGGAAAATGTCAATATTCTGAAAAAATAATAAATCCAATTGGTATACCTAGGTACTCTAATTGGATTCTTACATTTCGGAAAGCAACATCTAGATACTAGCTTTGTAACCCGCCATAAATGACGGAAGCAAAATAAAATCTAGCATTTCTTTCTTTCATACAAATGCTTACAATTTGTATACATATTGCAATTTTTATATGTGTTGAAGTATTCCGTCGAACTTACAAACATCCAGATAAATGCAGAAAATTATATATATAATTATGATCGTTACCTATATACATACGATAGATTCTGCACAGGTAGATATGTATATATGTATGTTGTCAAATGACAATTTGTTTACTTTAAAAACTGATTTTGTCTTATTTTTGGCCTACTTGTTTATTTGCACAATAGATGGCTGACAAGTGTTTAATAATAAATCTATTTTATTAGATGAAATTTCACACCACATATATTTGGTTTAGTAATAGATAACATTAAAATGATTTTAATATTAGATAACATCCAATATCGAAATAATTCGAAATTAATTTTCGAAAAATATAAAATCTAATTACTGTAACCAGGGTTCTGTAAATGAAAAAATGTTTACTGTACTACTTTTGAACATGAATGTTAGATCTGGTTAGCTTGACAGCTTTGATAGTTCTATAGTAATTCATAAAAAAAATGAAAATGTAAAAATAGTGTTTGCGTATATTGCGTACATGCTCATGTTAGTGATTTTCAAATGAGAATAATTGCGATTTAAAGATATTTAGAATACTTTGATCTATAGCTATTGGGGATATTCCAAGAGTAAGATTAGAATTCATTTTACTTACCGTTATAGATATTATTTTCATAATATAAAAATTAAATTAACATTATGCAAGATTCGTTTGGCTGCAGTGGTATTTGTTTAGTTAGTCATCAAAAGGTTCCGCATTTGAATCATTCTCAGTGCATTAATCTTTAATAAAGTGGTTTTGCTTTTTCATTAATATGAAAGTAATGAGATTTTATGGAATTTAATATTACCACAACTTAACACGAGTTGTAGTCAATAGAAAAAATAAAATAAAAAAATTGGTAAGTTCCGCTTTTTCTGTGATACGTCGATCTAGATCAACCTTATTTAAAAAATAACCATTGCTCATATAGGGTGATATTCTAAATGTCTGAAACAAAAACTTTAACCTTGATATAATATCGAAAAACTAAATTTTCAATTTAATCCATAAAATAAGTTAACAATATTGTAGTTTTCCCACAGCCACTAACAACTAGAATTAAAGTTAGTGTAGAAGTAAATGTTATGTTCTGTTTATCTTTTGTTTTAATTTCTACATTGCGTTTTTAAGAAATTTGTACATCGCAAAAACATATCACGGATACGATCGTCAAAAACAGACAACAAGCTTTTTTTTTAGCTTAAGTAGAATTACCTTTTCAGGCTCAAATTAAGTACGGGATTGCAATTTTTTACTACATATTTTACAACAATGTTCTTCTAGTATTTATTTATCAATAATGGCTTATTAACTCATTAAATGTGGAAAACTATACTGCTATTGTCAGGAACTAGGCCTTCTTAAAAAGCGTAGTTCCATTTTTTATTCAAGTTGTTATCAGATTATACACTCAGACTATTCCACTTTCCCACCAATGGATGTACTTTGCAAAAATGAAAACAAACTCTACCTATACTTGTAGAATAAAATAATACAGATTATGGAATAAATTATTATGATACAAATATTAAGATGATGCAATTTGAAAATTTTGCATTTTTTTTAAGTTCGTTAGAGCTTTTTTCATAACTATAATGTGTTTTGGAGCATAATATTAATGGCAGGGATTTTAATTTGCAATATTCAAAGTGAAAACAAACTCTACTTATACATTTTATCCATATCTACATTAATTACCACAATTCTACATTTATGCATACTAAAAATTTATTCTGTCCAAGTTGACAGCCCAGTAGACTTTGGATTTGTATTTATGAACAGCGTTTATAAAATGTGACAAATGTTTTCATAAATTCAGAATGTGCAGATTTGCTGCAGGTTTGCATTTATGAACAGCGTTTAGAAAATCTAACAAGTGTTTTCATAAATTCAGAATTTGCAGATTGGCTGCAGGTTTGCATTTATGAACAGTGTTTATAAAATTTGACAAATGTTTTCATAAATTCAGAATTTGCAGATTGACTGCAGGTTTGCATTTATGAACAGTGTTTATAAAATTTGACAAATGTTTTCATAAATTCAGAATGTGTAGATTTGCTGCAGGTTTGCATTTATGAACAGCGTTTAGAAAATTTGACAAATGTTTTCATAAATTCAGAATGTGCAGATTGGCTACAGGTTTGCATTTATGAACAGCGTTTAGAAAATCTAACAAGTGTTTTCATAAATTCAGAATTTGCAGATTGGCTGCAGGTTTGCATTTATGAACAGTGTGTATAAAATTTGACAAATGTTTTCATAAATTCAGAATGTGCAGATTTGCTGCAGGTTTGCATTTATGAAAAAAAGGAATGTTTCCAGTTTTTATAATGTTTTGTAGACATTTTAAATGAAGGGTGATGTTGTATTCAACTTTTTGTTGAACAACATTTACATATCGTGTCAAATATACTGAGGTCTTCCTGTTTATTTATTTTTTGTATCTACATAGAATTACTGTATAGAAGTTCTACTACTACAGAAGGAAATCATGTACTCTCTATACTAGATCACGTTCATTTAAATGTTTTCATTTAAATATTTTTCTTTTTTTTTTTTGGTTTATAATCATTGTCTTGTTTGAACGTAAAGCAGCTCTGTAAACAAAAACGAAAGTTTTATTTTACTCTTCTTGCATTTATTTTCAGTATTCGTAGTAAATTTTAATAAATAATTTGTAAAGTAAACAAAAATAATAATTCTTGTTTTTTTGGCCCTCTATTGTTGAATATGTAACTTAATTTGAGAATAATATGTAAAAAAAAAAAAAATGAATTTTGTTTTTTTTTTTTTTTTTGATTATTCTGAATAAAAAATATTAAAAAATAAAATAAAAAAATAAACTTGAATCTAAAAAAAATTTTTGTTTACTTATTTCAGTTTTGTACATTTTTTTTTTTTTTGTTTTTAAATGAATGAACGTGTAATTTTAAATAATGAATATTACATGCAATTCATGAAAATTTCTATAACGTTATTTTATTTTTTTGTTACATTGGTCTTTTATTTTATATAGAAAGTCTTTTTAAACCTTATCTTTTGCAATAAAATAAACACATTAACATTAAATTTTATTCGACCTGAGAACTTAGGTAATCGGAAAAATAAAAAAAAATATATGTACTATATAATATTATAGTTCCGGGATTCTGTAATATATTTCTGTTACACTCAATAGTGGTCTGTATAGGTTAATATTATTATGTTGATGTAATCAATTTAGTTGTAGGTATGAACTATGAAGGATGATATTTTTAGGATTTGAAATCGATTAAATTGTGT
Source organism: Argyra leucocephala (assembly GCA_963942445.1). NCBI lineage: Eukaryota > Metazoa > Arthropoda > Insecta > Diptera > Dolichopodidae > Argyra > Argyra leucocephala. The sequence continues at coordinate 148,427,647 of OZ012679.1, forward strand.
TATTTGAAAGTAAATGTCAAGATTTAGATTCGCTTTATATCTATTTTTCCCAAAATTCGGTTCTTATGTTTTTAATTTTCTCTTTTCTTCTTCTGAAGCCAATAATACAGCCTGTTCTATATTAGTATGATTTGAAAGCTCTTGAAATATAAATTTTAACTATTTGTTTTAAAACTCGAGCAAAAAATATAAATTTGAGAAGGCTGAATACTTAATTCTGGATTGCATACTTCTCAGTTTCGAAATCGTAATTTACCAAATTCTGGAAAAATGAAAATTTGTTGTTTTAAATTATTTTTAAAAAATTCAGAATTTCCTAACTAAGAATTTTGTAAACTTAAAATTGTAATATAACTCTAAATTAAAAAAACATTCAGAATTTTGTAATTTCACAATTTTGTATCAAAGAACTTTAGTACCATCCCAATTTTAAAACCTAATTTCAATGCCAAACAAATCGTCAATGAAAATTTAATTAAAATTTATTTATCTAAGGGACAGTTAGATTTAGAAATGCATATTTTAAAAACATAGTTTGTTCAATAACAAATGAACCTTAACAATACTGTGGTAGTAACAGATCTTAGTTGGAAGTTCCTACCTACGATTAATTTTAAGAGCAGTTCTTGGTTTGGGAAATTCATTTTGTTTTGTTAAGGACTCAGAATGGCTTTGTATAGCAATACTTTATATTCCAGATCTAATGTGGAATTTTTTCCAATAAGCCAATAAATGCTGTTCGTCTTGAGTTTTAGCTGCTCTTTTTTTGTGTTGATGTGCTTTTTCCAAGTTAGTCTTTTATCTAGATGAACTCCCAGGTATTTAACCTCGTTGGCTTGCGGAATAGTTATCCCATTTATGCTCTTTTATCTGTTGATGTGGTTCTTCCAAGTTAGTCTTTTATCTAGATGAACTCCCAGGTATTTAACCTCGTTGGCTTGCGGAATAGGTATCCCATTTATGCTAACTGGAGAACATTGTCCTTTCTTTAGCGAGAAAGTTATATGAACACTTTTATTCTCATTGACCTTCATTTGCCATTTATAAAACCATTCTTATATCTGCTGTAAATGTTCTTGTAAATTTGTAGATGCTGTATGTGGATTTGGGTGATAGCTTAAGATTGCAGTCAGCGAAGGTGGATGTTAATGTGTTCCTGTTTCCAGACGTATTCACTAGGTATAAAAGTGGACCTAGTACACTACCTTGTGGACGCCAGCATTGATTTCATGTTCTTCTGTTACATACGATTTGAATCTAATTCGAAAGCGTCTATTGGTTATATAAAAAATTCATTCCTTCATTTTTTTTTTTGATAATTAGAAAGAAAATTAACAATAAAATTTAGATTTTCTTTTATTGCAAACTTGAGCTAGAATGATTGACAAATTGAATTACAGAGTTATATAAGGTTTATAGTGATATTAGGCAAAAAACGAACCAAAAACAAATAGACGTGGAAATACGACTTATAGGAAATGGCGTTGCATCGGAAATCGCGAAACAATGCTTCGAATGGAATCAGAATACATGTCGCGTTGGAAGGCATAGAAAAATATGGCAAAAAATAATCTCATCCTAAGCAAGTACCCAGCAAAAAACGTAGCCAGTTGCAATTGAACAGGTTAGCCGCATATAGGAGCCGACGGAATGATTTTATTTCTACCCTATGTCCCACGGATGGGTTTATACGACAACAATTATGATGATGATAGTAATATTAGATATAATTTAGAAATACTATAACAGTAGTGACAATCCCGGTTTTATGTACATGTTTTTTATTTACATAATTCCATATTAAAATCGTTTCGTATAAATAATTATGAAATAACGGGATGTACACCTAAATAATATTTTTTTTTTATTTTCTCATTGGTATGCTTTGTTTTATTTTTTTTTTCTTTTTTTACAATTTAAAGGTAAAATTTAATATAGGTTAATTTGTCATAAAGAAATTAATTACAACAATAGGCCATCATTGGAAAATTACTAAGAAAAAGGTTAAAATAAAAATTTCAAATCTAATAACCAGAATTGTAAAAACCAGAAGCTGGTAAAATCACAATCAACAAAACACAAAAAAAAAATAAACTCTGAGGGAAGGATAGATTTTTTTTATATCTTAAGCAACTCATATCGGTGGATAGCAGTGATGAAATCTTGATAAATATTCTGACATATTTGCCTCTATATTATGAAGTCTGATTGTACACATTCTTGTAAAATCAATTATGAAAGATTTCTCGTGGCCATTTCGACGCAAAAAAACTTAACTCTAGCTTTTATACTTTCACTGGTACGCTCTTGGTGAAATTTTATAAACATTTTTAAAAAATAAAAGATTCTTCTTAACTTCACAAATTTATTTTATTCCGACACGTATTTCGATCTTTTATGATCCATGATTATAACCGAAAGGTCGAAACACATGTCGGATTAAAATAAATTTGTAAACTTAAGAAGAGTGTTTTATTTTTTTAAAAAAACTTAAGTCTATTTTCATTGGAGCTGAAACATAGATGAAACATCAATGAAACCAACAACAATATATTGCAAACATATTAATACTATTTTTCAATTTACGGAAATCATTTGGATTAAAGAACGTTTAGGTATAGGTAATAAAAATTGGTTGCCGAAAAGCTGGCATATCCAGACTGTATAGATCCATTGTAGTATCATGGCATCAATTTACGCTTATAAATTCTACTCGTTAAGCAATTTTAAGTTATTTCCAAAGAGATAAAGGTTCTTAATTTTGTTATCTTCAAGATAACCAAACGATTATAGAAATTTTTTTTTCATATTTTTTGATCAAATAATGGTCTCCGCAGTTGTAGAACACACAAGAACTAGAGATTGTTTCACCATTCTCTTCATCTTTACAGTATGGGAATACAAACATTTTGGCATGCTTGTAATGCACTTTTATGTTACCTATCTACCATCATGCTGAGTTTTGATATTTTAAATGATAGTAGGTTAAAGGATTATTTTCGATCTAGAATGAATTGTTTTCCGTTTTGCAATCTGCGATTTGAGGTTCTGATTATCTCTTTCCGAAATAAAATATTGAATGTGACTAAAAGCTTACACAAATTATTGCTTTGCGGAATAGCCTGTATCACCTTTGACTAGACCATCAAACATGTCATTAAATTTAGCATCCGATTTAAATGAATTTTGAAGCAATCCACCATCTCATTCGAAAATGTCGGCAGTTCAACTGCTTCTTTCCACTACCGATTCTGTTTAATTATCTTTCAAAATATAAATATTTTTGATAAATTATCGTGCTACATTTCAACTTATTTAAAGCTTGTTTTATGACCATTCCTTCAACATGAAATGTTCTACAATGTTTTGCAATGATGAAGGACAAAGTTAGATTTAGATTTTTGGAGTAGGCACGTCTTGTCAACTATCGATCACATCGTAAATGTCTTCACTAAAAAAACTTCAACCTGATACAATATAAAAAAAAAATAAGTTTTTTTCTATTGTATCAGTCTAAGGCAATTTTATCGGTAAAATCAGTTGGCAATATTGTGTAATAAGAGCTTTCTGAGACATTGTGTTTTAATTTATTAGTGATCAATCAAAATGAACAGACAGTTCTTATTAACACTGTACAATATTGGGTTTTTAAAAATTTTTATAAACCCAAATACTTGTCAAACCGGTCGCAGAGACATCGTCAACAACAATTGTGATCATATAGACAATGTGTCAAGCTTTTGTGAGCTTTCGTATACATTTAAGATCATGTGGACGTTGTATTCAACAACACTTTGTGTTGAGACATATTTACGATGTCAAGGTATTTGGAACTATCAGTATACATATTTTTCCAGCAGAACCAACTATTTCTGGCTGCTACATCGCTCTGGTACTACAACTTCTGAGGTTTGAAGTACAATACGAAAAGTAGTAAATTAATTTCTAAATGTTTAAATTCTAAATCCTACCAATAGACTAAATTCAATAATTATTTCGAGGGTACAGGTAGATGACAGATTGAATAATGATTTAGGGAATGGATATTCACCGTTATTTAAATTAATAAAATAATTTGAAAAAGTACAGGTAAAATGGATATATAGTATGGAGAGAATAGGATATAAGAAGGGAAAAAATGAATTAATATATACAGTTAATAAAATCCGAAATATCGATATTTGCAATCAAATATTAAAAATTATTAGTGAACGGAAACCTGACAACAATTAAATTATTTAATTTAAATTATCACTAAAAATAATAATAAAAAGCCGATTAAAAAATATAAAAAATAAAATTATTTCTAATTTAGATCCACTTTTAGAAAATGTTTTTAACAGAATGTGATAATATAAAAAAATATTCTTAATTATATTGCAGATATTGTGATTGCGTTATCTTCTCTTTGAAATTGTATTTTATTTTTTTTTTTTTTAAATTTATATGGTTAAAGGCAAAACAATTTTGTTTTTTTAGTTCATGGTCTCACAGTTGACAGGAATTATGTCATAGTGGTATTATATGACATGAAAAACTGATGAAAATGAAACAGTCTGGAGTTAACAAAAAAAAAACAATAAACAAAACATAGGAAATAACGTGATCCGTAGTTTGTTTTACACTTTCAGACTACAAAACGGAATTAACGTAAATTACAAAGAGGAAGATATACATATACATACTCATAATGGTTTTTATTTTCGTAAAATTATTTAAATTTTATTTAAATTTTGAATTTAATTTCAAGTCATTGTTTTTGGTATTTTAGGATATTTGTTTGTCGAAAGTAATTTTTTTTTGACTCGATGAAGGTATTTTTGAAGGTTTAAAATTTGAAACTGGTACTGTTTTTTTGATTATTGTCAAAATCAGGATTGTTGTACAATTATAATAAATACACATCCTAAATCTGAATGTTGTTTGTAATGGTTTTTTTGTTGATTGCATTTCTTTGAATGTAATTAAGTAGCTTAAAACAACTGACCGTTTTTTTTAACTTTTTTTAACATTTAATTTGGCAACAATTTCAAAATACTACCGTGTTTCATTATCTTAATATCATAATTTTAAACAAATAAAATGTATGCTATTTGGTTATTTTTTGTGTTGGTTCCAAATAAGTTAGCATGTAGATTATAGAGGTTACAATGACTTTTAAATATTTAATATTTATATATATTAAATATGTATTTATAGATATCTGTATTGTATTTATGAAAAAATATTTAATTTCGATAACATTTTAAATTTTGTACTTCTCAGTTCGAAGTTGTCCCAAAATTAAATATTTTTTATAAAAAGATTACATTTAAAAAACTATTAGTAATTACTATATAAAAAAAAATATATGCTAATAGTATGGCTACACTATCGCCTTATAAAAACCAACAACAAGAAATAGGTCATTCGAGTTGTGGTATGAAAAAGGCACAATTAAGTGCTAATTAAATGCTTTTTTCCCGAAGCAAATGGAATGGCCACTTCTACCTAACTATGGCTACACTATATGTATAACATACAGTAACTAGATCTTCTCCTTCACTTGATACAACAGTATCAACTTGTTTGCTATGCAACACAAAATCATTAATCAAAATACAAACCTTCAGAGGAGGAAAGACAAAACACACGTGTTCAAAACTGTTCAAAATGATGCAAATCTAATCTATTTTGTAACAAATCATTTAAAATATGAAAAGAACGAAATGATGAACTGAAAAGAAGAATAATGCTATCAAATAAAAAATATTTCTCGGTTCTCCTAATATTGGGATATAAGAAAATTCGTTGAAGCACACAAATGAGAATACAATATAAAACAATAGTAAGATATAAATAATAAGATCAATACATTATTATGTGAATGCTAGATTTTGGACTCTCAAAAACGGGTAAAATATGATTAACGAAACCGGCGTTTGTCTATAGAAAAATTTTCAAAAGCATTTTAACTTTTTGGTAATAAATTTACAAATCCTGTGACCTCCACAGAAGCTCATTACATATAGAGTTTCTCACACCGAATAACTCGGAATCGGATTCGGCGAATCTTTCCTCTGGTATTCGGATTCGGGATTCGTTTCTGAAATTTGCCGAATCCCGATTCCCTGAAATTTACTATTGTTTAAAATAAATAATCTTAACTATAACAGAGAATACAATATTTATTGTTCAATCCGTTAGAAATTTTGGTAAGTAAAAGTGAGAGCTTGACAAATGATCAAATTTGGAAAAAAAATAAATTTTAGTAGTTTCTGTTCTTTGGATAGTACATCATGGCGGCGAAAATTGCAATCTCAATTATTTTAGTTCCAGTTTAACTTTTAAAATATAAAATCAAAATACACGTATAAATGTTAATATTTGGTTAAGAACTCGATGGAGCTCTATTGCAGGTATGATTGAAGTACGAATTTATATTGAAGAAGCTTTCTCCAGTTTAATTCAACTGAGTTATTAAATAATTTGGGATCAAAACAATGCACTTAAGGCTATTCATTTTCTGAAAAAAAAAACTATCCGAAGCTAATACAGAAGTAAGTTCTGAACTATTACTAAATTTGACGAAAATAATTGAACTAGATTAAATATAAATTTAATGAAACTATTTAAAAGTTTTAAAGACCCAAATAGTACTCCCTCTAAAGATGTATGGAATACTAAGAATTATATATTTTTTGTAAATTAAAATTTTGATTTTTTACTTAGAATCGGAATCGTATTCGACGGATCTCAATTTTAAGAATTCAGATTCAAGGAATCCAAAAAAGACCGGGTTTTAAAAACTCTAATTACATATCATAAGACTGCTATTGTGTAACAAGTAAAGATTTTGATAAATTCTAACTAATAAATAAAACTAAGAAATATTTTTTTTGTATTTAATTCCTTTTCAATTACACTCTAAAGCCATTTATACTATTATCACGTAGGTATGTATGTATTTCAATTTTCTAATAATACCGGGTAGGCTTCAGCAAATGTATGAATGTTTCAAATATCAGTACGAATGCTTCAAATGGCAAATGGCTAAAGTGAAAACGTATAAGATTTCAAAGAAATTAGATTATAAATACGCAACACTGTTTAATTCGATTGCGATTAAAATTGCCCCACATTAACGAATCGCCAAAAAGAAATGACTTAAAACTTTATTTTCAAAATGTTTTAAGATATATTTGTCAAAAATTATTGAAATTGTGTTTTTTGTCACTTTCATTTTTGTTAGTTTGTAATTTGATTGACTAAAATTAGATAAAAAACGTTCATTAAACTATTGAACTATCGTTGCGCCTCTATTGTAGGCGTTCAAAAATACAAGTAATTTTTTTGCAAAGATAAAATATAAGTCTTTAAATTAAGGCTCCTTTTTCTCTAACCATATTATATGTCAATTCAATTTATAAATCATTATAAACAAATTATTTTTACCACTATTGTAATTTTTTTTATTGATTTATCTTAGACAATAACCGCATTTATGCAATAGCTTATTTATGAAAAAAAAATTAAATTTAAATTTAATTCTGGAGATTGGTGAGTTGCGGTAATTTGATAAATTAAAATTTTTGTATGTTAAATTGTATAGTATATATACTTTATATATATATATATATATATATCCAATTAAAAAATTTAATAAAAAATATTTATTTTCGCTACGTCTCTTTTTGATTCTCCTTTTTAATCTATCATTTAAAAGAATAATAATGAAAGTCGATTGTGAAATGGTTCACATATTTGTACTGTAGATACTTTTTTTTCAATTTACAGATTAAATATAATGATTTCAAAATTCAATCTGTCGTAAGTGGTATTAAAATAGAATTATAACACAAAATTCATCCCATTATTTTAATTTACTAATTTTAAGTTTCAAAATATTTTCCAACTAAAAATATACAAATATATTTTAACAATTCTACAAAATTAAGTTCCGCCGTTCTAAATAAATTATATAGATTTAATTTTAATAACTAACATTAATTTTCACCCTTCACCCCCAACATTTGAACAAAATCATGTGATGCCAAAACCACTTATATTCAACATTTTTAATTAAATTTAATTTTTCTTTTTTAAACTAATTTGTTAATAACAAAATGTAGTTCATTGCTATTCTAACGGAACTATTCAAAAAATGTTTTCTAAATTTAAGCACAACAAAAAAAAACAAAAACCATAAAAATAAATCAAATAATTCGTTTGTTTAGAATATTATATAGTCTTTTTAAATTGTCACAATATTTGTGTAAACTTAACCTAAGAAAAATATATATATATATATATTAAAAATAAAAGTACACACAATCACAATCAAAAAAAAAAAAAAACATAAAATTAACAAAGCCAAATTTAGTATCCTTTCTTTTATTCCCACAATATAAAGGTAACATGTTGTTTCAATGTCATTAAGCTAACAATATTGTTCTTGAGCTCGTACAAGAACCTATAATGAAACTTAACCGCAATACAATCAGGAATTGCACGAATACGAGTAAAACGACCTGAAAACAAAAAAAAAAAAAACAAAACAAAACAAAGAAAATAAAAATTTAAAACGCTGAAAAAAAAATCATTGTAAAAGCAGTTGAAATTTTTAAATACAAAGAAAGGTCAAGAAGATCAATGTCAGTTATAGGATATTGTGAATAAAATAAAACAAAACAGTCTTAAACAAGAAAATAATTTTAAAAGTCGAATAGAAATTTCGATTCTTTTATAGAATCGAAATAAAGCCAATTTATATTTTTTCACTTCTATTCATTCATTAATTTGTTTTTATTTTCTTTCTTTTTGTCTTTTGAGTTATTGAAATTTTGTAAGCCGACATTGAAATTTTGTAATCATATGTATTGATAAATATGGTTTTTGATGAGATTTATGAATATAATATATTTCTGTATTTTATAGAAGGGATTGGTATACTAGTTAGGTCAAAGAACCTATTATGACAAAATATAATTTATTAAGTATCAAATACACATATTTTAAACAAATCAATTTATTTGAGTTAAATAAATTTAATAATAATTAGTTTATGTTAAAGTTTTCAGAAGATTTGAGGTTAGTGATATGAACCATCAGAACATACACAGCTTAAGATCGGAAAAATCTTTCGTCTAGTATTTTATTGTACAAATTATTGTAGATACCTGTTAATTATAGAATGTTTATTTTAATAAATAAACAGAAACACCACATTGATATGCACAGCCCCATTAAAAAAAATGCTATACATTTAAATAAGTATGTTAGGTGACATCTATACATATCAATGAATGATCAATATATTGTCCATATATATTTTATTATATTTTTTTTTTTTTTACACTCTACAGTAACTTAGGTAGAATCACATTTTCGTGCTTAATTAAGTATGGTACTGCAATTTTACACTACAACATCATTTTTTTTTTTCGCTTCATCGGGAATCGAACCTGGGACATTTCGGTTGAAAGGCAGGCGCTCTACCTACTGCGCCATCCAGCGTCCATATACTGATGATTGTGGTTCTAATCTTATCAACAATTCAATCAGCGGACCCATCAATAATCTCATCAATAAATCAGCTGATGTAAAAAAATGACTTTTTAGGGAATGTTCAGATAATGTTATACTTATTTTTGGGAAATGTTCAGATAATGTTATAATGTCAATTTATGAAAAGCATAATTTTTGTATTAATTTTAATAATCATTGTAATTAAACAACTGATATTATTATTGAAATGCGTAAAAAAAAATAATTTGTTATTTTTTATAACACCACATTTACTCTAAAAATTCAATTTAAATTGAAGTCAAAAACATTCCGCCAGAAATTATATTTTCAATATTCATATATGTTTCGAAATTATCAGTAAATTCATAACACTTCCATAATATATCATTTCAAAATGTCAAAATATGGACAAACAGATTGGTAGCGTTCTGTGAAATTAACCGATGGATCTGTTAACTGAACGGTGTGGTAAATGTACCGGTTAATGTATCGCGGTTAATGAAAATGGATCTGAAAAAATTCTAGATACATTTCATGGTAAAAACAACAACAACAATTTTTATGTTGAGTGTTGTGACATCTACCGTAAGAATAATTAAATGTTTAAATTTTTTATGAAAGTTATTAAATTTAAATTGCCATTATTTTTTGAATTAGTGTGAAAATTTAAATTCTTAAGGAAGATTTATTTATGTACATAAAACTTAAATTAAGAGTTATAAAAAATAAATTATATCTATGATAAGAAATATTTTTCCATTCAAAATTTAATTTATTTTTAAAAGCACTTTATATTTTCCGGTGATGGCGCTAGTATTGTGGTAAATTTTTTGTGGTAAATTGCGTTCAGTGGCCAGATATATGGTACATGGATCCAAAATGGATTCCAGATCTACCGGTTAATGCTACTGAACTCACCCATTTTGATGTGTAATCGCTAATCAGTATTACTGTGCAAATATTGGCAATATCTGGACAAGAATGTTTATGAGAATATTGATGTGTAATAGGCATCTTAGAGTTAGTATAAATTTTGAAATTTTCTAATATCGTTTGGTAATAAACTATAAAATCGTATAATTGTCAATAAATTATAAAATTGTCAGTACTAATTATTTATATTAAAATCTAGAATAAGATTCAGTTTTAAATTATATTCTGTTTGTTTTCTAATATGTACACTTACAATTGTAATATGTTTGCATTAAACATGTTTCCATAAATAAATAAATTATATTCTAAAATAAATTTCAATTGTGGTTATTATTGTATTGAAAACACTACTTTTGGTCTTGTCATCAACGTGCTCAACCATAGAATTAATAGAGAGAACCTTAAATCAAATCCCACCGATCGCCATTCACTTTTTAAAGGATAGAAAATTATTATAAATGTACACCGTAACACCACACGCGATTAGCAGGCCTAGTACGAATCTCGTCAAATGAACGAATGACAATCGAACTACAAAAAGTACATTCGATTGTAGTTCAAATGACGAATCGACTCTCGTACTAAGCCTCTAGTTTTGGTTATTTTCTATGTGAAGCGCTCATCTTACAACTGGGCTAGACAGCAAATCTACAAAATAAAGTCGTCTAATTATTGTTCTGAAAGCTTTGTTGCTAGGCGTAGATCGATTAAATTGATTCAAATTTCAAAGACCTCACTGATGAAGATTTAATTTAGTTATGGAAACAGTTGAATTCACATCATCAAGTTTTTAGTAATTATTTTCGATTCTAAAATAAAAGCAAGTTACTCGAATTCTGAAAACAAATTTATTTTGATTGAAATTTATAAATTATTACAAATAGAATTTCTTTTCTGCCTATCCACTTTTGGGTGTGACGTTATAATATGTTCTGCTGGTTATATTAACGGTTTACAAAGGCCCAAAAGACTAAGGTGGGGCTGCTCACGTAAGTCGAATGGACAAAAGCCGAAAGCAAGCAGTGGTGTTGAATAGAAAGCCCGATAGCAGTCGTGGTAGAGGAAGACCAAGAAGCAGATGGGCAGACAACGTGAAAAACGATGCTCAAACCCTACAAATCCGAAATTGGAGACAAGCGGCACAAGATCGACCTTTTTGGAGGAGCATAGTTATGAAGGCCAAAGCTTACCCCGAGCTGTAGCGCTATAAGATGATGATGATGATGTTTCCAACTAGCTATTTATTTAAATTCAAATCTTTCTAATTTTAAGAGTTTTAATAATTATGAAAATTTTAAAGAAAGTTAAAGAATTTCTAATTTTATTGAATTTATTTAAGAAAAAACATGGTTTTAAATTAAAATCAAATTCAAATGTAATTTAACAAAAAATTCATTTGCAAGTCATTTGAAAAAATGAACATTTTTTTTTAGAAAACCCCAAAATATCCTTAACTGACAAGTTCTAAAGCTAGCAAATTCTAAAACAATCATTTTTATCCAATAACTTCAACAACAAATCTCAATTCTTGTTTGGGAGCCGTAAATTACATTCTGGATACTAGCAATTAATCAAAACAATCAGAGGGCATTTTCAAGCAACATGAATCGATAATAAAGTCCATCCTTACATGATATATGAACATCCAATTACAGACAGGATATACAAAACTGAAAATGAAGAATAAAAATAAGGAAAACAGACCCTACCTGAAATCAAGAAATAAATCTAAATGTTGAAATAATGTAAATGTTTTTGAATTAATTCTGAGCCCTGCTCGCCATTAGGCATGTGATTCAGTTGAAGAAGAAAAAGAAGAAGATATTCTGATATACAAAACAAATTTACACTTTAACATAACATAAAATACACATATACATATTAATAAAAATTCCCAGTTGAACAATGAATTTTTAGTTTTGTATATACACAGTATAACGGTAATTTAAAAGGTTCAAATTTCAAAACTCCGAAGTATACCTAAATGATAAATTATTAAAAAAAAAAAATTGATTGGTGTATTCATAATAATCTCATTTTCCCAAATGAAATAAATAATTCTCAATAGAATGGTGTTGCAAGCGACAAATCAAAAATTAAATACCTAGAATACGGAATGTTAGGTACTACACTTACGTATAAGGAAACAAAAGAAAAGAATATAAAAAAAAATGAAACACTGTTTAAAATTGGGTCATCTTTCATTTTGTTTGTTGTTTTTTTTTTTTCGTTTCGTTCCCAAGCATTTAATTATGTTCTATCTATGCTTTTACATCACAATTCTATTTTGTTTTGTTCTTGTTCTTGTTTTTTTTTTGTATTCTTCCTTTTTCTAACATATCTGGGTTAAGGCTAAGGGTGATAAAAAAGGCCATTATTAGCTTTTTTTTTTGTATTATAATGGAAAAATTTTTCGTTTTGTTTTCTTTTTGTGCTTTGGTTGTTTTGTTTTGTTTTCATTTTTTTTTTTTTTTGTTTTTGTTTTTTGTATTTTTATTATTTACTGTTTTAGTTTTTCAACATAGTTTTTATGGTTGAACAATCTAACAGGCTTAGACTCTTATTCCCATTCATTTTTTGTGTATTTTTTTATAACGGTTTATTTTGGAACAGAAACTAAAAAAAAAAAACTGTTATTTTCGTTTTGTTGTTTTTTGTTTTTTTTTTGTATATGTTGTTTAGTAATACAAGAATGAATATGTCCTTTAAAATTTTGAAAAATTTACATATTCTAGAATGCATAATTAATTCCATAACACTCGTTCTCAAGTTTTCAATGCTTTTTTTTTTTTTTTTTATTATCAATGTATGGGTATTTCACTCTTTCAATATTGGATTTTTTATATTCATAAATCTTGCAATTTTAACTTGTCTTATATAAATAATAAAAGAAAAGGAATATTCGCTGTTTTTTTTTTTTTTTGTATCTCTTCTTTTGAAAGAAAAGGGATCTTAGAATATTTTGTAAGGGTTTTGTGAAAAATCTATACATAATATACAGTCAATCCAAAAATTACTAGCACAAAAGTAATTTTGAAGAAGGCGGAAATGACATTAAAATGGGTTTTACAATTTCTATTGAAACAAAGTTTGTACACAGTAAAATTGGAGATGGCATGGAGTGCAGAAATACCAGAACAAAAATGGAGAACCGAAATATCGAAAAATGTCAAGAAATTAACAAATAAGAAGTAATCAAAATATAACAATTGGAGAGTACAACTTTGAATGAGTAACAAGATTTGCATACCTAGGAACAACAATAAGAAGCGATAATAGATGGAACGCTGTATTCATAATAGAATTCAGGCCGGAAATAGATGCTACTATGCAAACAGAAATTTTAAGCAAAACTAATATCAAGAAAGGTGATATATGATGATATATAAAACTCTCATACGACACATAGTGACGTATGAATGCGGGGTATGGACTGCGCATATTTTCCGCGAAAATACTCGGTCCAAGAAGATTACAGAATGGAGAATAGGTTATCAGAAGCAACAACGAACTCAATAGTATAATCGATAGTGAGGACATTGTACGGTTTGCAAAAACCCAAAGACTAAGATGGACTGGCCCCATAAGTCGAATGCACAAAAGTCGAAAACCAGCAGTGCTGCTGAATAGAGAGCCTGATAGTAGCCGTGGTAGAGAAAGACCAAGAAGCAGATGGCAGATAACGTGAAAAACGATGCTCAAACCCTATAAATCCCAAATTGGAGACAAGCGGCACAATATCGACCTTTTTGGAAAAGCCTAGTAATGAAGACCAAAACTCACCCAGAGCTGTAGCGCTATAAGATGATGATGATGGATTGCATAAATAGACAAAGAAAGTCGTATAGAAATATCACGTTAAATCTTTGGCATTTGATACGAAATATGACGATTAGAAACTTGTAAAGAATTTTGAAAAATATTGGCTGTACAACCAAGGGTTCTAACACGAATAATTTATTATGATGATCATAATACGAGCTCTTTATTAATATTTAAATATTATAAACCATTAGATGCATCAATTTCTATATTCAATTTTTGTAGTTATATAATGAAGATGTGAATTCGTGTGGGGATCACATCAACACATTACGAATAATCCTTGAACAATCCATTGAATTTAAAGCACCGCTAAATCTCATGTTTGTAGCTTTGGAGAAAGTTTTTGATAGAGTAAACCGCGAGTATATTTGGGAGTCGCTTAGTAGGAGTGGCATTGCAGAAAAAATTATAGCCATAATTAAAGAATCATACAAAGATGCAAATAGTTTCTAGGTGTGTTATAGAGTAAGGCAGGGCTGTATTTTATCACCCATATTGTTTTTAGTATTAATGGATGATATAATGACTAGGTACCTCTGTAGCAACGGTACCCAGTGGCGTCATTTCGGACGTATAACGTAAGCTAGCTAGACTGGCTTTATCTTCCATTTTAATAAACATTTTTTGCCCGCCACATTAATGAGAAAATCAAAACCAAAGTATTGAAGTGAAAGAAGCACCTTTTATGTAGAATATAGCGAAATAATATAAAATTTTCATTATTTGTATTGTTCCATATCAAATAACTCTTTTCTTCTAGCTTTAGGAAAATGTTATTTTGATCAACAGCAAAGTGGCCTAAGCCTATGCTGTTAGTATGATGTACTATGTTGTGCTACTAAGCCACTTTAGTTTTAAGCCCCTTAAGTAAAATTTTTTTCTTATATATATTAGGCCAAAATAATTGAAGCATCTTAACTGCCTTCGCAGAATTCAAAGCCATATTAATATTAAGCAAAAAGAAGAATAGTAAAGAGTAATAAAATTAGAAAAGAATTAAAATAAAATAGTTTGTACAGAATTTACGGACAGGTTAACAGATATTTATTTACCCCTGTCTTGAAAGCCTCTAAGTTATACGTTTGAGGGAACACAAAAGATGGTAAGGTGTTCCATAGTTTAGAGGTTCGGTTGATGAAAGAATTTTTATATTTCACAGTTCTGGTTCGAAAAGGCTTCACTACAAATTTATGAACGAGGTCTGCTCTGCGAATATTACGCTAGAACGATTGTATTTTGGGCATAATACATTTTATTTTGTCAGAATTATTACCCAACAGATATTTATGAAACAAAGTGGCTGCTCCTACATTACGGCCATGACTTAATGATGTTACGTGTTGTGTAACATATCCATCATTGATAATTTTGATGGCTCGCTTTTGTATCTTATCTAGCTACTGTAGGCTGGTATTTGGTGCACCGCTTCAAATATGCGAGTTATATACAAGCCGAAGCTGAATGTAGGATATATTGATAGGAGATTGGAAGATGTAAAATATTTTCTACTTCTGCTTAGGAATTCTAAACATTTCGCAGCATCCTTCGCTACAGAAAAAATATGATCGTGCCACGAGAGTTTGCTGTTTATTTCCATTGCAAGAATTCTTAGAGTTTCAAAGTTTTCGATATTTAGATTTCCGAATACAATATTTTTGGTATTAATGGGTTTTGCTTTGTTAATAAGTGGCAACTCTGGGTTTTTGAAACATTAAATTTTATCCTATTTACACTTCCCCAGTTATGTATTTTTTGAAGGTCGCTGCTTAGAGAACAAGATATATTATTTCGTTCTCTATGAACTGAAGTTTGGGTGTGGAGAATACGGGATACTATCATCAGCATCAATCAAGGATACTATCATCAGCAAAGCTGTGAATCTGATTTGAAGTCAATGAAATAATGTTAGAGAAAGAATTGAGCCTTAAAGGACACCAGCATTGATAGTGTGAATTTTTGGGATATAAAACGATCCAATACAACGTATTTTGAGCGGTTTGAAAGGAAATTTTCAATCAACGTGTGGAAAAAATTTTCCAGTCCAATTGCTTCTAGTTTTCTCAGTAATGAAGCATGCCAGATGCGATCAAAAGCTTTAGATATATCTAGGGCTATAGTGTTGGCTTCACCGTATTTTTCTAAGCATCGGTGTCATTTTTCCGTCATAAAAGTCAAAAGATCACCATACATAGACCTTTTCGACCTAAAGCCATATTGACAGTCATTTATAAGACTGTTGTTCTCTAGATATTTTTTGAGTTGAAAGTTAATGCGCGTTTCCATTACTTTTGATAATACTTAAAGTCAAAGCGATTGGACGATAATTAGATGGATTGCTTGGGGCACCCTTTTTTGGGATTGGCTGGACGTGAGCTGCTTTCCATGAAGATGAGTCAATACCAGAAACCTATGATGCATAGAAAAGTTTACTCAGTGGTCTAGCTAGGGTGTTTGCACAATTTTTAAGGACATGTATTATAACCATTTAAATAATATGATGATAAAATAGAGGAGTACTGAGTTATTTACTCTGTTGTGATAACTTTATATTCCAGCGCACGGTTATATTGATAAATTAAACAAAATATTTTATAATCCTGTATATAAGTAAAATGTGACATTTTTTAGCTATAACATTCTTTATTAGACAAGCGGATATGTTTTGTTAAATAATTTTGAAATCAACTGTTTAATATTTTTATATGAATTGAATAAAAAAAAAATACCTTTTAGTGGTAGATTTATTTTGTTATGAAGGTCCTGTAAATTTAAGCAATAGTTTTTCTTTATAAAATTTTACTTTAAAAATTTAACAATTCCATTGTTATAAAAAAAAATTTGTTTTTTTTTTTTTTTATCCTTTCTTTTTCATATTGTCCTTGTTCATAAAGAAAATATTAAAATTTAAATATTTAGAAATACCTGTTTTTTTGTTTGTTTGCAAAAAAAAAAAGTCCTATGAAAGTTTTGCTTTTTCAATTATTTACTACAAGATTTTCAAAAAAGTAGTAGTTTTAAGAAGTCAGAGTTGAATTATTGATTCGTAAAATAAATTAAGTTTTGTTTATTTTGCTAGTGAAAATATTCTACAGCCATCTGCATTTCTTAAATTAGAATTGTTTAGGAAAATTGAACAAATCATTTTGAAATTAGAATAGAAAAAAAATTAACACTTTTGTTTTAACATTTGGGGAAAATCTAATTCTTGAAATGTTTGTTTATCATTCAAAGCTAAAATATAATCAAAATAGTAATAATATGTTTCCACAAATAAATAAAACTTTTCAGAAATAAAAATATGAATGAAGTTGTATCATTGGAAATAAGCCCCAACGACACTCACTTACTCAACGCAATCAAAGTTAGTTTAGAACCCTTTCGTACGATTTGCACATTGTAATGTGCACAAATTAAAACCTTTATATTTTTACTATGTATTGACGAATTTTGAATGAAATTCCTTTTAAATTTTTTTTTATTTAAATATTTATTATCTAGTACTCATTTCTTTAATATTTAACGAAAAATACAAAAATTATTGCCTTAATTGTCAGTCAAGTTGAGCATTTATATCAGTGTCCAATTTCTTGATTTTTGTTTTATAAAAAAAGCATATAATAATAACGACCTCAAATTGTATAAAAGTGTATGAAATTAATAAGAAAAGTACTAATTTTTCAAATAAAATAAAATAATAACTAGTATCATTTATATTTTTTGTAAAACTAATAAGATAAGTTAATGCACATTATAATGTACACAAATTAATGTACATTGTAATGTACATATTTCATTAAGAGTGTAAAATGTAACTGTTTTTCTTTGAAATTATGTAAATTATAATGTTCATTTCGTTCCAATTTAGAAAAATGAATACGAATAAAATAAAACTGAGTGAAAAAGAACTTGTAGCCCTGTAGGTTATTTAAATAATTCTGACGATGATTTAGAAAATTCTATTGAATTGGAAGGTGAAGAACAAAATAATATAATTATCTTTCCTGAAAGTGAGGGTTATATAGTACATAAAAGTATGTTATTATAGTATATAAAAGGAAAGCCTTATCCTTGGGGCATAAAAGTTTATATTTTATATGGGTTATCTGACCAGTGCTACAATTTTTTTCTTTATCAAGGAGCTGCTCATGTTGTGGATCCGTCAGATTTAATTCAATTTAAGCTTCCTAGCTGGCACAGTAAGCCTTAACACATTTATTTGCAATCCTCTATTTGATTCCGATAAAGAAATGAGAAAAATTCCGAGAGTTGCAAGCAACCTTGTCACATCTTTAAATGGTAAGAATAGTATCACTAATATTTTTAGAGCTTTTAATAACAAGCATACATCCAGGTTCAATTGCATTAATTAAGTGGGAAGATAACAGATACGTTCATGTTGCTTCGAATTTTGTTGGAATTTGGGAGCAAGATGAAGCAAGACGCTTTAACAAAGCGTCCAAGTCCTACGAGATAATAAATAGCCCCGACATAAGTAAATTATATAATTCTGGAATTCTGAAATTTTCTCAAGAAAATTGATTCTGCGACTCTTCAGTCATTTCCTTGATTTGGCAGTAACTTGGGTTAGAGTATAAAAATTATTTTAAAATTTTCAGTATCCAATAAAAGTATTGCTTACAAGACTTATTAGACTTCCGCATTAATATTATCAATAACTTGATATACGTCGGAAAAGCAACCAGCGCGAAATGAGGTAGACCTCAGCCAAATTTTGTAATTTGTCCTCGACGAAATGCAATTGAAAAAAGATTATCTACGAATATTCCTTTAGGCGTGTACTAACACATGCCTCATATAGATGATAAAAAGGAAGCGACTAGATATAAAACTACGCTGGGCAACACAGTAGGTAGAGCGCCTGCCTTTCAACTGAAAAGTCTTAGGTTCGATTTCCGATGAAGCAAAAAAAAAAATGCTTTATGGATTTTTCAACCTGGCCCCTTTGTCATTGTTATAAAATAAATGACAAAAAATAATTGAGAGTATAATCTGGTAACAAATTTAATAAAATGGAGCTATTCTATTTAAGAAGGCTTACTTCCTGACAGTAATAGCAGTAGTTTTCCACATTTAATGGGTTAACCAGTAATTTGATAAATAAATGCTCAAAATATTGTAGATATTGTAGTATAAAACTTGCAGTGCCGCACTTAATTAAGCGCGAAAAGGTGATCTACCTAAGTTACTGTCAAGAACATAAAAAAAAAGAAAGCCAATGTGTGTAAGGGTAGAACACACACATGATGCATGACAAATGTATTATACATTTATGCATAACAAAAAGCAACGATTGTTTTAGAAAATGTCATCGCAATTTGCAGGTTTATTTCAATTTATATTTTTATAATTTTATGTTTTATGCTTTTATGCTTTATAAATATTATATTTATAATATTTTATTTGATATAGTAAAAGAAATCAAAAAAGAATATAATTAGAAATTAGATGAAAAAAAATGAAGAGTGCATTTTTTCAAGTAATATAAACAGAAAAATTGAAGGTGAAGTACAGCCTTTGAAGAAAAATGTACATTATAATGTACACTTTGTATTACCGTTAATAAAAACAAAATTCCAAAAAAAAAATACATTTTTGTGCTATTTAAAGCCTAAATAAACCAAAAAATAGCAAAAAAAAATTTTCCATGCCATACGTTCCGATTTCGTACGAAAGAGTTAGTTTATTGGAAAACTGCCCATAATAACAATTTAATTATTTCAAACGAACAGTATATTCTGAAATTGAAAATAGTCATTCAAATATCGCTCCGCCACTTAATACGACACAATTTAATTTAATAAATGGAACAGTAACGCTAGTTTCTCAACTTAAAAAATAATGATGATCTAAACAATACAACTTTAATTAATTTTAGTAATAATATGAAAGCCAACTCTTTACTTACCAATCAAAATAATAATAACATTTTCGCCACTCTGGAGGATGTATGTAACGTTTTTCGAAAACTAAATAACAAAATATCTGTGGGACCGGACACAATTCCTAACATAGTTTTAAAAAATTTATCCGATATTATTATTTCTCAATATTGTATCTTATTTAATAATATGTTGAATAATTCCTATTTCCCAAAACTTTGGAAAAAAGCTACTGTTATTGTAATCAAAAAACCTGGAAAACTTTCTACAGACCCTAAAAACTACAGACCAATTATTATGCTACATAACATAAGTAAAATATTTAAAAGACTAGTTAACAAATATTTGACTAAAGTTACAGCAAAAAAAAGGGTAATACCTAATAATCAATTTGGTTTCAAAGCAAATCATTCCGCCATACATGCTATAAATAAGCTTACATCAGACGTATGTTGTTATCTTAATGATAAAAACTACGTGGTAGCTTGCCTAATATATTTTGAATCTGCTTTTAATTCAGTATGAACTGAAGGCTTAATATTTAAACTTATAAATTACAATTGCCCGATTCATCTAACGAAAATTATTAATGACATGCATGATAACTGATAAGACGTTTGTAGCTAAAATTGGTAACATTTACTCTGAAAAACTATTCCATATTAAAAACGATTTGCAACAGGGAACGGTAAGCTCAGTAAATTTTGTTTAATATCAGAGCCCTAATAATAATAATGACGCTAAGATTAACTTAACATTTGCTGATTACCTCATAGTCTACGTGGCGGGGGAAAAAAACTTCAGATATTCAATATAAGCTACAGTCCAATGTTTAATCAAGTTCTTTCCTATGCTAACTCTTGGAAAATGAGAGTTAGTTTTCGGAAATGTGAAGTCATTTTATTTCGAACATCATTGGATAAATGTAATAAGGACGTTCGACAACATTGGAGGAATTTTCATATGCAAGCTCCATCAGGAAATATTAAATTAGTAAACAAAAAATATGTGAAATATCTAGGGGTAGTTTTGCAATACAATCTTAATTTTACTGAGCATATTAAAAATAAAATTAATCCGGCGAAAAAAGCATTCGCTATAACCCAAAAATTGTTTAAATCAAAATTCTTGTCTACCAGAGTTAAAACAATAGCGTATCAAGCGCTTATTAGACCAATTTTGACTTACGGTTGCCAAATTTGGTATAATAAAAAAGAAAAGAAAATTTCTGAGAGGGTGTACAGGTATTTATCGTAAGCCAGATACTGAATATAAACATTTCTTTTCCAATAGAACGCTGTATAGCAAATATTTCTAGAAATGATGTTTTTATTTTGCATTTAATTAGAAAATATTATGTTAAACTCACAACTAATATGATAGATAATAGCTTAGTTTCACATTCGGCATACACAGAAAATAAATACATTGAAGACTCATTAAGCTCAGGTTTCGCTCCCCCAGAAGTATTTCTCTTTCTTGATCGCAATCAAGATATATTCAATCCAGTTATAGCAATATCCTTATTTATTATTTATCACGCTTTTAGACGTAACACCCAAAAACAGATCACTTTCGAGCCAAATATTAACCCCAATACCCTACTAGCAATTTGAAGATATAACATGAGCGTCTCACCATAAGACGTAAACCATATTATAAATATTAATAAAAAATTGGCAACAAAAACATTTTTTTTTAACTTATATACTAAATTTTAAATTAAATTAAACATTACAGTTCCGGCTTAGTAATGGTAGGTTAATTAGTTGTAAGTTAGTTGTTAAATAGTTTGTAAGGTTATATTAAAAATATGTAAAATTAAAGTCGGTTTTTTCTAGCCTTTTACGACTCTTGTTAAAATTAATAATAAAATTGTAACTCAAGAAAGTGATGGTCAGATAAAACGTATGTAAAAAATACTAAGATAATTTTAAATGTATTGTCATAACTTAGAGTAATCTTATAATGGGTTCAATAAATTAGTTTATAAGTTATAATTGGAATCATTTTTTTTTTTTGTTAATTTTTTGTATGATTTAAAATAGAAAAAAGTTGGCTATATTACAAATAAATATAAAAAAAAAATCAAAATAATAACAAATGTTCAGCTATTTATTGAAACATAGAGTTATCCTCCATATCCTTCTGTTTACACTATATTCACCACACATGACATTAGCGTAGCAACAATATGCATAACATAATATACTCTGAGATAAAAATTAAATATGAAAAAATTATCAGCGACTCTTAAACTAGATACTGTTGAGATAGTTATTAGGTAACCGTAGAGTCGAATTTTCAATTTTAACTTAGAACACTGGTCGGCAAACCAAGGCTCGGGAGCCTTGATAGGCTCTTTAGCTTTTAAAGTAAGGCTCTTTCATAAAAAATTTTTTGAATAAAAATATTTTATGTTGTTTTTTAGAACTTTAAAATTGTTTTAATTGCTGATAAACAAAAAAATAGTTTATTTAAATTAAAAATTAACTAAATTTTTACAAAAGCACCACGCACAGAATTTAAAAAATTTTAATATTTTTATAACCGTAGTCCACATGTGTATACTTGTCAAAACAAGTTTGCATTAAAATATATATGGCTTGGGTAAAAACAACGAATTAGAATTAAATGGAAGTGACTATCAATGCAAAAAAGTGTCCAATGTTTTGAGTATATTCCTCTCTTTCTTTGCAATTTCTTATGTCATTTGACAACAAAAATTTTTATTTTTTCCTACTTCATTGCTAGTGTTAGTACTTTTTGAAAATTTCATATATCCATATATTACACACTACTGCTACATTTTCAATATTTCAGAAACATGAATGATTAATTTTTTTTCAAATAATTTAACAACAATACTTTTCTGTGTAATAATAGAATACGGTAATAAAGTAAAAGAAAGTTTAAATTGAAAAAATATTATTATTTTTATTAAGATTGATTTTGATTCCTTTTATGTTATTCATACTCAAAGATTTTACTAATTTTCTATTTAAAAAACAATATTGGCCTAACACTAAATTTTTTTTTTTTATATCTCAAACATAACCAAGCAGCAAGTCGAAGATCTTCAATTAGCTTCGGCTTTATCAATGGCAGTTGACGAGTACTGTGACATAAGTGATACAGCGCATGTTTCGCGTTTTGTACGCTATATTTCATCCTCAGGTCCTAAAGAAGAATTTTTAGGATTATTACCACTTAAAGGACACACCCGTGGGGAGGATATTAAAAATACAGTAATTGAGCGCTTTGAAAAGCACCACATTCCACTTGATAAAATTATTTCAGTGTCAACAGATGGAGCGAAAAGTATGACCGACACGAGAAGCGGTTTTATTGCTATTTTAAAAAAGAAAATGAAATACTTACTTATCACTGTATAATACACCAAGAAGCGCTTTGTGCGCAAACATTCCCAGAGGAAATGTGCAAAATTATGGAATTGGTGACAAAAATTGTTAATTTCATTATGGCTAGAGCTCTTAACCATCGCCAATTCAAAGAATTCTTGTTGGAAACGGAAAGTGAATACGGTGATCTTTTGTTGCATAATAAAGTACGTTGGCTGTCAAGAAGAAACGTCCTGAAACGTTTCACTTCCATGCTAATGGAAATAAAAAGTTTTCTACTCGAGAAAGATGTTGAATATCCACAATTAACAAATGATCAGTGGAGTTTTACTTTATGGTAGATGTAACATCCCATCTTAACCAACTTAATCGCAACTTACAAGGAAAGGGAAATATAGTTTTTTCAATGTTAGAGAAAGTTACTTTGTTTGAAAAAAAATTATCTCTTTTTGTGCAGGATTTTGAAGAAAAAGCTTTTATTCACTTTCCAAGTCTTTTAAAACATTACCAAAAAACCAATTGTGATATTGACATTTGTTATTTTAAAACAACGCTTTTGAATATGAGGAAAGCTTTTATCAATAGGTTTGAACAATTCAGAAACATCAAACCCACTTTAGCTTTTGTTAAAATGCCTCTTAATGCTGATGCAACTAAATTGAATTTTTCACCGTTCAATATTGATGTTGGCAAATTTCAAGTGGAATTATTGGATTTAAAAAACAAAGAATTATGGAGCTCGAAATTTGAACGTCTTTGTACTGATTTGGAAGAATTAGAAAAAAACAAATGTGAACTTGCTTCCCAGCATAAATGGTCTGCTCTAAAAGATCTGGAGAATGAGGATTTATTAATTTTTAACACTATTACACATTTTTAACTGAAAAATTTGCTTTTGCAGTTTTTGCCATTTTCGGTTCTACATACATATGTGAACATACTTTTCCAGTATGAGCTTCATCAAAAGTAAATTGAAGACTTGTCTTACTGATGGGAATCTAGAGTCGTGTCTAAAATTAAAAACAACTATAACCGGACTGGTACAATATTAACCGGACTTACACAAAATTTCTAAAGATATGCAAGGACATTGTTCACACTAATCTTCTTTATTAAATCTATAATTAAAATTTATGAATGTTAAATATGTTGTGTGGAAAAGAATCAAATTATGATAAGAATTTAATACATGTTTAATAATATATTTATTTAATAATATTTAATAATAAATAAAAATGAAATTTGAACTAAAAAATTGTAATTTAATTTTGTCAGCAAATATTAGAACTAGAAAATTAGTCTGGATGGGAAGGGGTAGATCTACTCGAACGTACCTAAGGCTCTCAAAACATTTTAAATATTGTACTGCTGACATTTGGCTCTTTTGACTAATGAGTTTGCCGACCACTCACTTAGAACATACTTGATTTAGTAAAAATCTTCATTTTCCTAATTCATATCTAAAATTAGTAGATTTTCTTTACTTAGAATCAGCAAAGGGAAGATTCACGCAGACCTGTTACGCTAATACATTATTCCCGGCTACCAATTCACATCATGTGAAAGGCCCAATAACATGGTCTTCATTATTAGCCTTTTCACATATCAATGATTATAATTTTGTTTAGAAGTCCTTTGCTTATCTTTGTATTTGAGTCAAGAGTATTACCCTTTCCCTGTCTTTTTAAATTATAAATATTTAACATTAATTTAACTTTATATTAGCTGTGTTTTTTAGGCCCATTTTTTCTTTTTCCAGTAAAAGTACATATTGGTAATGAAACTATCAGTTTACTTTACAAACACAGTAAACTGAAAGTTTTTAAAATTTGGTTTTTTCATTGTGTCAGTTTTCAAACTGGCAGTAACAGTATAATTTTTGATTAGTAGTAGATTTTTTAGTACTTTTTTATATTTTATATATAGAAAATAAGTAAACAAACCTCAGTTTTGTTTATTTTGAACAACAAATTGGAATTAATTTATATTGATTTTGAATATGAATAATGAAGGAAATATGAATTTGCAGCAGATTAAGAAGAAATTATTCTTAATGTGCTGTGAAATTAGAAATAAAATATAATTATATATATATATTATTCTGCATTTATCTGGATGTTTGTAAGTTCGACGGAACGCTCCAACACATATACAAATTGCATATGTATACAAATGCATATATATACAAATTGCTTTGGTGCTTTTTTTAACCCCTGTCTACCATGCTGAACCTTTGCAGGAAAAATTGATTGCATGAACTATATTTTTTTAATTTAATGTTAGTCTTCTTCGCAAATAATAAGGAAAAATAATAAATAATAATAATAATATAAATAAAACAAACAATTTTTTTGATTTATAATAATAAGGACTAATAGAAATTTAATCAATAGTTTAATATGGTATAATAACCAAAAGGCAAACAGCATTTAACACAAAAGAAACATAATTCACTCAAAGGTTATTCTTATTACTTAAAATTATACACAATAATATACATGTGTATCAGCATACTTGTATTGTATAATATTATACATTATACTACTTTATTGCTTCTACCTTTTATTTTTGTCATTATTGTGTGCGTAACTCACTTCACTCAAAAAAAATTATTTTTGTTTTTTTTTTGTTTTTTTTTTATTATTTGCTGTATCTGTATTCTGTATGTTCTGCATGCCAAAAATATTATTTTATTTTCAGTGTTAAGTGTTCACTGTTCAATCAATAGAACTTGATAGAAGTAGAGTAGGATAATAAACTCTACTTCTACATCGGATAATAAAACATTGTTTTTTTTAAATTGAAAATTATTGATGAAAATGTTTTTGTATTTTTTGTAAATTTTACCAATTTAGATACAAAATTTTTAATATTTTTTTAAAAATAACACAATACCATAATAACAGTTTATTCATATAGCAAAATAAGATCCCTATACAGTATACAAAAGACAAAATTTATATGAAAATAAGATCCCATTTTTAAATTTGCTCTCCCAGAGGCCACAATAACGCTAATACGGTATAATTTATACTAAATGGAACCCAACTAACGAATTATAACTAAATGGAAGTGAGTACGAGTATACCATACAAAAATACAAACATTTTATACAAATTTGTTGGTATGGTACTTCTTTTTCTGTTATATAAAAAATAAAAGATTAGTGTTAGGCCAATATAAACATAAATAAAAATAAATAAAAATTGATATAAACATAAGTACTGTAATTTCGGAATAAAGAATCTAATGAAAGAAAAAAAGAGACTAGGATTTATTTTGCTTCCGTCATTTATGACGGGTTACAAAGCTAGTATTTAAATAAAATGTGATTTTATTTTTAATTTTATTTAAACGAACTATGATATAAAATTTTTTATATGTATATATTATGAAGTACATGCATTTTTAATTAATTTTCGAATTACAAATTAATGAATAAATTTTGAAGAATTGGTGATATTAAAGTTCAAAAAAATTTTATAAAAAATTATCAAATTAATTAAGTACTTTTAGTTACGTTGAAAACTACCCTCTTAACAAAACTGATATCTATTGTTACTATCATTGTTAGTTGTTCTTATCATATTATCTTCAGAACTATTATCATTGTTATTATACCGATAGTATTTGAAATTACAAAATTAATTGGAAGTAAATGCAATATTATGTAATACTGAACATGCCACTTCAACAACCATGGCAGTATTAACATTTATTCGCATACCAATTGGCAAAACCGGAAAATGTCTTTTCAATACTCCAAAGCCTCGTTCTACAACATTTCTGGTTCTAATTTGCGATTCATTATAAAGAATTTCACCTTGCGTTTGAGGGTTGGATAGGGGCGTTAACATATATGAATTAACAGCGTATCAACTATACTCTAGTATGAAACAATCCTCATAAGAACCACTCTACATTTTTGCTCTGAAACACGAGTTACGAAAAAAATTACTACCTAGTCAGATCCTGGCCAACGGCTGACAATGTCAATTATTTCTAAATTGGAATTAATGATGGCTTGTACATTTAATGAAAAATATCCTTTTCGGTATATTTCAGCATTGGGCCCACTGGGGACTGTATCCTGATATGTGTACAGTCTATTGCGCCAATAGCTTTTGGAAATCTACTTATTCTGAAAAATGCGAAGTTTGTAGATGAAATTTCTTCTGCAGTCAGTGGTAAGATTATATAAGCTGGTGCTAATTTAGTTATAGTTATACTAATGCAGATGATATTAATACACCAATAAAATCAGACATGCTTATTAGCAAGCTACCTGCTGCATAGAATCTTAATGTCAGTAGTAGGATTTGTTTTGAAGTAATTACCACATCTCTAATAGAATTAAAAGAGTAGCAGTTGAATAATTAGCATAAAACCATAATATTTGTGAAGCGTATTCAAAGCATAATTATGAATATAAATATAATACACGAAATGTCTTGATACTTTTGGTCCAATGTCATTTATTATTTTTGCCAAAATATGATGAACACAATTTCTTGAAAGACGAAACCTTTTAATAAATTTTTCCTCTTAAAAAATAACGAAAAAATTTGGTTATATTTTATATTGTCTTTGTTTTCTGACTCGACCTTCATCTTCAGAATCAGAATCAATTACAAAATCTGAACATTTTCAATCTTTATAAAAACTCTTTTAATGAAAATTCTTGAAAAAATTATTATTTACATATAATATTTCTTATTTAAAAATTAGAATGTTTTTCTAATCTGTCAGTAAATCAATTTACTGAAGAAATTCCTACAGTAAACTTAACTAACAGTAAAACTGTCTGTAAAAAGTTTACTGTAAGTTGAAAAAACGAATTTTGTAAAAACCGATAGTTTTACTGTCACTTTGCGTTAACTGATAGTTTTACTGAGAGATGAAAAAATTGCCCTTATGCCTGAAATACATGTGCAGAACTATGCATGCATCGCAGCAAAAATAAATTAAAATATATGGTTTTATATGGAACCAATTACATGTAATTCTGCACGCAGTGCGTTTTGATGCAAGATATCTCAAATTCTAATTTTTGGTGCGCAGCGGCAGAGCTACCAACACGAAAGATTGTAAAAATTGTCATTTTACTCATATTAATAAAAAAATAATGGCAAACGTCATAAAATTTGTTTAATATTTACATATTTATTATTGTTTTTTGTGGTAAATAGGTTATAATCAATTTTGGTAAAATTTTTTTTTAAATTAAGTAATTGAAGAAAAACTAATTAATTTAAAATGAACGAAAAATTTCCCTAGTCCATAGTCTAGATTTTCTTCATAAGCTTTTAAAATATTTAGATATTACCAAATATATGCACAACAAACTAGCATTAATTTATTCATATAATTATATTTTGTTACAATCATGATAGTGACAGATAACAAAATATGTGATTAAAATTTTTTCAAAAATTATTAAATTAAAACTTTTATTAAACACTTTTAATAGCTTTTAACTTTAAAATTTTTCAAAATTATTTTATTTGTATTTTATTACTATACAAACAAATTATATGTGTATACCTAATTGGCGGCAATTATCTGCATTATTTTAAAACAAAACAATTTTTTACAAATAAAATATGCACATGTGTCTGGCACGCAGATTTGCATGCATATCTGCATGCAGCGATGCATGAGATTTCTGCACATGTATTTCCCACTTTAATGATCCGGATCTATATAGATCTTAGATCATTAAAAAAACGACTAAGGAAATTATTTTTGACAGATAAAAATTACTTTAATTTAAAACTTTTTTGTAATAAATTGAAAACAAAAATATAAAAAATATTGGCAATTTTTAAATTTTATTTTTTATAATAAAATGGATTTGAATGTTTGTAGAAATATTTGTTCTTGTTTTTCAATATGTAATTTTTTTTGTAGTATTGTTTTTTGGTTCTTTTTTGAATTTGTTTGCTTTGTTGTATCTTTCGTTTTTTATATTTTGTCTATATTCAAATTCTCAATTTTAAGGTAATTTAAATTCTGATCTTTGCTTTTCACTGATTTTATAATTGCGCTGTTTTATAATTAAATATAAAAACATTTATTATACAATAAAATAAAATAAAATGTTGCTTATTTCATTCAATTCAAATAATCAACATTGGTCATTGAACATTCAATGAAAAACCTGAATGAATAAAATTTATTTTGCCAAATATTACTGTCATAGAAAGGGAAATTTATAAATTTCCCATAATCTGTATAGAGATCCCGATAAAAAGTTGGATTAGCGATTTTCGTGAAATTCAAAAAAGCTCTTTGATCTATAGAAGTCTGGAGCATTAAAACACAGCTATATAAAATTTTTGATCAATTTACACTCTCAAAGATCAAATCCCAAATGAATCAATGAAAATGTATTTATTTTAATATTTTTTCTTTTTATAGAGAAACTATTATTAAATGTAATTATTTTTTAATTAACATTAAGAAAATTTCAATAAACTTTATCAATATAAAGCTTAAGTAAAAAATTATTAAATTTAAATTAAAAACTGAAATTATTTTTTTTTCAAAATTTGATCACTTTAAATAAAAACAATAATTAAAATATCACTTTCGAAATCAATCTGTCTGTAGTAGACGTAAAACTCAACAAACATAATATTTAACTTATACATCCATATATACATATTGGCAACACTATGATATAAGCAAGTCATTCATACCGATTGCTATTTTTGTTATTGTTATTTTAAGTACATATTATAGCAATAATAATGGTTGTATCAACATAAACATTAAACCAATCAACCACATGATAAATTCAGACCAACTCATGTTAAATTAATAAAAAAAAAAAAAAAAAAACAAATAAAAAAAAATAATATTTTCTTTAACCAAATGAAACACATGTTATTTGAGATTAATTTTTTTTATTTTGTTTGCTGTTTTTATTGACAGCAACAACAAAAAAAATCTCCTATCAATTATTAATAATTACTTTATTGAATATTACAACCTTATAACCATATGCTATGATAAATTACTCACAACCAAAATGTAAGCATCAAAAAAATAAAACTCGATTTTAGGAGCTCGCATTACCTGTTACATTTACTTGACAATTAAAATGATGCCATTTAATATGAAAACATATATCTTCAGATTTTTTCAATCAAATGAGAAATATTGAAATTATAAATCGGATTCAGACAATTATTCCTCAAGACAAAAAACTATAATAAATGAAGACACTGCAGTGGTGTTTTATGTTATTGTGAAATTTCTATGAAATTTCAAGGTAAGGTTGAATTAATGTTAAGATTGTGACACTGTGATACTATAAAAATCTGATTAATACAAAGATAAACAGCTGTTCAACATGAATAGCTCTTCGACATAAATAACTGTTCAACATCTATAAAAACAGCTTTTTAAGCACATATATAAACAGCTCTTCAACATAAACAAAGAACATTCAAAAACTTCTCACAACTGAGATAAAGATGGTAAATAAGTAGGACAAATGGTGTAAAATTGTAAAATAAAATTAAAAACATGGACAAGATAAAGACAAAGCAATGAAAGAAAAATTAAAAAAAACACACGGTATGGTAACAATATACGTAGAGACCAGCGATACGTAATGGTGCACAAAGTCTTCCAAACCGAAGAAGCAGCAAAAGGAAGTGAACATTATAAAATTATAAGCAAGCAAGGTTAAAATCGATTTAAAAGATGACAACTTTAAGAAAAAACGAACTGAAGACTAATATTGAGCCCAGGCCAACTCCAAACAGAGATAATAGCCGGGATAATAGATAATAGAAATAAAATTCGGAAAAAATTTAGAATTAATTCTTTTTTATAGGTCTAATTTATCAATTTAATTTAAGGTATTACAGACTGCAAACATTTTCTACGTCCGATTCGTTATACGTTTTTATTTTTTATTTCTTATGGAGGTGGCTCTAATATCTCAGAACCGGCATTGAAGCTTTTAGTCCTTTATGCCTCCACCCCTAAACTTATACGACCCTTTTAATAAAGTACAACAGGGTCTTTTAAAGGTTTTATCCTGCAGAAGGTTTCTGAGGTTATGTAGTGCGTTTCCATCAGCCTGAGTCTCAGCCTTGAAATAGCTACACGCTCTCCTTCAACATGTGCGTTCTACGTTTACAAAAAATCTGGATTCAAGTGTATTAATACAAAGGTTCTTTTAACTCGTTATAATAACATCCGGGGTCTGATTTTTATGAAATTTTCTGCAATGAT
Source organism: Argyra leucocephala (assembly GCA_963942445.1). NCBI lineage: Eukaryota > Metazoa > Arthropoda > Insecta > Diptera > Dolichopodidae > Argyra > Argyra leucocephala. Next base: position 148,459,424 of record OZ012679.1, read on the forward strand.
ACTTTGTTATGTAAAACCAATTGAATCACTCTTCAATTTTGATATAAATTTTTAAAATTTAATTTGAAACAGAAACATAATTGTTAAAAATGTTAGAATAAAGTTTATATAATTGATCTGATTTTGTAAATAGTATAAATAAAACGAAAAATAAACTTAGTTCTTCTTCCAAATGTGCACCATGTTATTTTAAGAACATTTTTATATTATATAACAGAATATCTTAAGCCAATAACTCTACATTAGATTATTAAATGCTCATCTCATCTCAGATTAATTTGAATAAAATAAAGAGAACAAATAACCAACATTTTGTTGCTGTCGAACAGATCTGTTCAACAGATTTTATTTTCAAAAACCCAAAATATTGATCAGTTATTAATTTTGTGAAATAAAATATTGAATTTTTTCTTTAATGAATTCTACCTTTCAACATTAAACATTTGACAAACATTGACATGACATTTGACAGTTAAAATTTTTTTAAACATTGACATGACAGTTGAAAAATTTTCACATTATGACAGCGGCAGTACTTTTACGTATTTAATTTGTAACGTAAAGCGATTCATAGCGAAACCAATTTATATATCAGGTTATTGATGTCTGATTATTATGATACTAGTAATAAAAATTTTATATATATATATATAATATATATATATATATATATATATATATTACACCAAATTTGCGATATTTAGATGACGCTTTAACCAACTGTACTAATAACCGATTAAAATTATTTCATCAAAATGCAAACATAAAATAATATTTCGATCCACACAAAATCCAATTAAATAAAATGAGTATCTATATCCAAATGGCATATATACAATACAAACGCACTCAATCAGAGTACTCGTAAAAATAAGGAAATTGTATATATGAATACTTACTGATTGTAAGATGAATACTCAAATAAGGCGTGCTATTTATATAAACAGTATTAGATTAAATGTTACCAGATTAAAGTTATTAAATTTCAGTCATTACTCATTGAATATTTGTAGAATATAAAAACAAAAAATTCCATGAAAACAATTATTATTACAAAGCTTAGCAAAGCACATAATACTTAAGCTTTGCTAAGTTAATTGCTTGCTTTGTAATACTAATTAATGCATTTTTTGTTTGTGAATTATAATCTTTCAAAAATAAAATGTTTCAAATGCGGTAGCTCACACGAGTTAATTCTTAGTACTGGAATCAGAGGACTTTTGTGAATCCCAATTTACCTTACTGAATTAATTCTTTCATTTAATCTAAGTTATTTGATTATGGTAATATTTTCAATGAATATACATAATAAAAAAATAATGCTTCATAGATTCTACAATCGAATTGTTTGTAAGCTCATTATGACAATTAGTTGAGGAGTAAGCAAAGTACTGAAATCTATTTTGTTAAGATTTTAAATAAAGCTTTGCACAGATAATATTGAAAATAAAATTATCTATAAAATATTTTTTTTCTTCATCTTACTTCATCCAAGGTTATCTCGGCATACTTAGGTTACAAATAAGTTATATTAGGCCATACTTAGACATAAATTGTTATTTCAATTAATTTGATAAAATAAATAGGTATGATTTTTTGTAAAGAAAAATTATTTTTAGAAGTTTTGCTAAGAACTATTTTTTTTAAATTATGAAATTTTCTAAAAACTGAAATGTAGAATATTGTATACACGTATCCTCCCTCAACTTTATATTTAATAAAAACTGATATTGATTTAATAAAACTTATAATAATTATGGACTTCATAAAATCATGTTAATTTTTATATTAAGAAAGCAGTATTATAGAAGAAGACGTATAGAATCAAATATAATTAAATCAAAAACTTTTAGATTAAGGATTACTTCAAGATATTAAATTTATTTAATTATTGTAATTTCTCATGCGAGAAGATCAATCAATAGAATAAATTTAATGTTACAAAAAAAAATATAAAATCATGCTTTTTCAAAAACTTTTAGAATTTTCGAATCACAAAACAGAAAAAAAAGAATTAAAGATTTTAATATTAAGAAAATAACAAAATAATCGTTTGTAACAACATACATAGAATCTAACATATTATATGTACCTACATCTATGTGTATCTACACTGCTGATATTGTATTTTTTGAAGAAAATGAAAGTTTAAAATTTGTGGTTATACTTGAATTAACCTTAATAACAAATTTTAAATTTATATATTGTGAAAAATGGGTCAAATTTCAAAGTGCTTTTTGAAAATTTATTCCATTACCTTAAATTTATTAATTCGAGCAAAACAATAAATTTGTAAATACAACTTTAGGCAATATTTTTAAAATTAAATTTAATAAAATTAAAAATTCTGAATAACCTTGAAATTTGACCTAATTCTAAGAGTTTACACTTAATTTATTACAAGAAACATTCAATTTGAAACTAAAATCGGATAAACAAATGTAATAAAACGAAAGCAGCTTAAGTAAGGATATAGGATTTCAGAATACGTCAAACTATTCTCATCTCTATCTATTTTTGGCTTAAATATCCATTTCCACTTTCCTAGACAACAGTGCGAACGTGTACAGCATCTTTTGATCTAAATAAATTTAAAAAAAAGATGGAAATTGTAGGGAGAAAAACAAAGTTGGCGAACTTAATAAAGTAAGATTGTATATGGTGGGGTAACATTTGCCAAACATCTATTTCGCCTTAAGTCCACTAATTAAAAAACTCACTATGAAAACAAATCAATTAGCAAATTTCTCACTTACAGATTTGCGATTCGCAAATATTTATTCAACAAAAAATTAAAAAAAAATGTTTCTTTAACAAAGGACTTTGTAAATTAATGTGTTAATACCGTTTGTGTTATCAACAATAATAAAGTACCGCATAATAGTTTTTAGTCAAGTGCGAAACAGGTAAGAACAGGGTTTCAATAAATAGTTGGGGTTAAATGCGACGGTTTAGCCGCTGTTGGATTCAAAAAAGAAAATAATTCCTTTATCCAGAGTTGGGGAAAGTATATTTGATTTACGTGGCCGCTGTTGGATACAAAAACAGAAATATCTACTTTATCCGGAATTGGGGAAATATATTTTATTTGAGTAGCCGCTCTTGAATACAAAACCTGAAATATCCAGCAGAGCTGGTACCCGCATATGTATATATACAATCGCAGATTCCGAATTTTGATTATAGAATCAGAGTTTTACGCCTTTCACAGAATATTTATATATGCGTATATGTGTATGTATATGTATATGTATATGGTTATGTATATGTATATGTATATGTATATGTATATGTATATGTATATGTATATGTATATGTATATGTATATGTATATGTATATGTATATGTATATGTATATGTATATGTATATGTATATGTATATGTATATGTATATGTATATGTATATGTATATGTATATGTATATGTATATGTATATGTATATGTATATGTATATGTATATGTATATGTATATGTAAATGTATATGTATATGTATATGTATATGTGTATGTATATGTATATGTATATGTATATGTATATGTATATGTATATGTATATGTATATGTATATGTATATGTATATGTTTTGTAAAATAAAAATTTGTCTCTACCCTTTTTAACAAATACGCTTTTGCAAAACGAAGTTTTTGCCCTGTGATTTTTTGCAATGTAATTTTTACAATATGAGTTTAGGCAAAGACATTAAATATACAAAGATACACAAAAGTTAAAAATCAGAAATTTTTAATTTTTTTATTGGGTCTTAAAAAAGGGAAATCACTCACCATAATTCCAAAGTAGAGCTGTTTCTAATATTACCCAAATTGAGGAGTTCATACCATAAAAATTAAGTTCTTAGTAAAGTTTATTTTAGCATGAGTTATAAACGAAACGAAGTTTCATAACATAATTACATACATTTTGATTAAAAATCTTTAAAAATAAAATTATTGAAATCCAAAATTGTTATCATCCATACATATTCATTACTTCATTTCATACAGCATTTACAATAACAACAATTTCTCGATATGAAATAAAAATGTAACTATAAATATACATTATTGATACACATGTGCTCATGGTTAACAATATTCATATTAAAACAAAAATCTAATTATAGCTATATCTATTTTGTTAACTAAAAAATTGAAAAAGAATAAAATATATCACATACATCTTCTTTAATGAAGTAAAAATAAAATTAAAAAAAATGGTTTGTACAGTTTGTATGCAATATACATACAAAATAAATAATTCATAAATTTAGTGAGTAAGTTAATTATTGTTATTTCAATTCAATATGTATCCGTCATCCTATCGAAAAATTCACACACAATCAAGAAAAAAATAATATTTACAATAGAAAATGAATACAATCATATATTTTCTATATATCAAATGAATTGATTTATATTTCTGTATAACAAATTATTGGAATTATTATATCAGTTTCTGATCTTTGCTTTCTTAATAGAAATCGAAAAATTTCTGGTTTTTAACTTTTGTGTATCTTTGTATATTTAATGTCTTTGGTTTAGGTCAACTGCGCTATACCCCCCCAGATTTATATATTGAAATGCAACTTACAAGATAATAAACAGAGCAAAGAAAAAGCTTAAAGATAGATCCATTGTAATGACATTTAACCACAATCAAGAAATAAAGATGCCTAATATATCTAATTCTACTTTTTAAATGAAGATTTGAAGCCACATTAAAAAAAGAAACAGAGAAATTGGGCGAAAGAGCCACATTTTATATTGACACTATGACAAATGTCAAAAGCTACATATGTGGCATTTCTGGAAGGCTTTTTGTATGAAACGGTAGCCATTTTATTTCACTTTTAAAATTATTCAAGCGATAATGTTCAATTCTAAGGCATTTGTAGTTCTTTTTCAAGTTTTTGTTTTCAGTTTTTATATTTTTTTAAATTATTTTTAGTATAATATATATGTTAATATACTAAATCCTATAAAATATGAATAGAGTAGATAAGTCAGTATAAATAAAAAGTGTTTTTACTTTTAAATATTTTTGTCTTTATTTTTTGTTACATATATTTAATATTTACTTAATTTTAGCATTCAAAAAATTTCTAATGTAAAACCATTTGAAAAAAAAAAAAATTATTTTAGTCCTTCCTTTTTTTTACTTTAATATTTACTGCAAAAATTTTTGTTTACTAAATTAAAAAAAAGTATTTTTGTATTTATTTTGACAAAAAATCTTATATTATAATCTTATATTATGAACGACGACGTGGTGAGTAAAAAAGCAGGAATAATTGAATAGAAAATTACTTACACCACAAAAATATTAAAATTTTAACAAGTTCTTGGCTGAATACTCAAAACATTTCAAATATTTACACCCAATAAATGACGGTTATTTTTCCAAGTTGAGCGACATTTATACTCTAAAATAAATTTCAATCACGGACAATTTCTAAAAAGGCTTCATAAAAACTCTGTCGTTTTAAATAAACACACAAACTTATAGAAAAAAGTACAAAAACAAAAACACAAACAAAAATTGAAAACAAAACAGAAAAACAAAAATCAGATCAGATCATACTCTTCAAAAATGATACAATAAATGTTAGTTCATTTGCTTCTGCTATTATTAAAAAAAATATATACAGTAAAACACGGTTATAGTCATTCGCTAAATTTCACTAATATTTCTGACTATAACCGTTTTGTGAATATAGGCGTATTCAAAAAAAATTGTATCTTTATAAACAAATTCAAATTCAATAAAATATCTTTTGTATAACAATTTTAAACTTTATTTCATTCATAAATAGCAATTCTGTTATGTAATCACAAAATATACATATTTGTAATAAAGAACAGAAAAAGATTATATATGTACCTATAAATCAGTTTTTTAATAAAATAATCCACATTTGACTTATTTTTTTGTTTTATTGAAAAAATTGGCGTTATATTTTAATGTGACTTATAAACGACATCGATTGTATGAATTTATGACGTTAATTACTTTCTGTCAAACAAATTGTTGACTATTCCTATAACAGAATTGTGGCTACAAACATTTTTGACTATAAATAAATTAAAGTACATCGATCTACCACGTTGAGAGTAATGGGATTTTATTGTGCTAAGTTATATTGAAATTAGTGTTAATTTCGTCATAAATTATTAGGTATTATACTTTAATTTCATTATATATATATATATATATATATATATATTCAATAATGAAGCGATTCAGAAAACAACTACAATTATACAAAATCAAATATTTCTTTTTATATAAAATCGTACCTGAACGAACTGCTTCTGTGCAATTGCACAGAGGCTTCACTAGTACTAATAAAATTACGAAAAAAAAACTTTTATTTAGACACATGATATTTAAAAAACAATTTATTTAGACGTAACACGGGAGAATTTTTCATAGCGTCATTGATTAGTTTTCAAGAAGATAAGTGATATATTTGTGATAAGGCAACTATGGATCTATAACAGTCTTACCCTAAGCCAAATTCATTTTCCAAAAGCGCACTTAGCCTAAAGCCAATTGACAAAAAACTTTAAAACAAAATGTTTTTTTTATTAAAATTTATTATTGGGACTTATTCGGTTAATACACCATAGCTCAATGCAAACAGCTGGGTTTTTTTTATCTCAGTTTCATATTTAATATTATATTAATAACAATATATTTATTATATTATATAATATTATTATATATTTATATATTTTTTATATTATTATTATATTATATAATATTATTAAGTTATATACAATGATTGAATTACGAATATTATCAATAATATTTTATTACGTTGTAAATAATAAATAACTATATGTAGTTGCAGAATCAAAATAGTCGGAACATTTTTTTAAGTTTAAACTTTTTAGAAGTCTGACATCAAGAAGTGGTCCCAATATCACTACCCACCCACTACCTATTATATAAAATAATGAAATGATACATTGAACAAAGAAAGTTAAGAAATAAAATTATAATACTAGTTAAATATTATTTTTGAATATATATATATATATATATGTATGTAATTTCATTATTGAAACTTTACAAAATTTTTCAAACAACTTACAAAATAATTTCGTCATTTAAACAAAAAAACTTAGATTTATGATTCATAAAAGTTTTAAACAATGATTTTCAGTTCTTTTAATAAAGTGTAAGCTGCTGGTAGGTATATACGGATTCATTTAATGAATTTGTGGAAAAATTTCAAGAGCTCAATTCAAAATCCTATTCATTTTATTTATCTTGGAACTACAATTGAAAAGCAATTTTTTGAATAAATTTTTTTTTTTTTTGCTTTTGGAAAAGAAAAACTTTGTACCTAATAATAATAATTGTATATAAAAGAGTAAAAATATTAAAATCCTTTTCATTTTCTTCAATTCTCTTTTTGTACATTATCTTCAGATTCTTTTTTATATATATATATATATATATATGTAATATGAATCACTTATTAAATTTAATAATGTAACACCAACCAATAAAGCCTATATATTCATACACTTTAGATATACCAAAATACTGTACACATATTTTATAAGATGTATTTGAAAGAAAGATGGCAAAAACATAACTAGAATTATCATTTTTGTTTTTTTTTTTTTTGTTTTTGTCATCTTTTCTTATGATGGTACCTTATTTATACCTTTAAATGGAGCTCATAAAATATAGAAGAAGAGCCCTACTGAATAAGATTTAAAAACTTATATTATATATATATACATTTCTCTATTATCCCAGATTTAAAAATTTTCTTTTTTTTTTCGTGTTTGTTGTTATTGTTAGTATAATAGTTGGAAAATAACGTAATTTGTATTTTTTTTTTTTTTTTTTTTTTTGTTAAATATTCAATAACTTAAGAACCTCTTACCCAATAATGTTGGATAATAAAATAAAACAGAAATACATTTATGTTTACTAATATTTTTATTGGTAAATCATATGGAAAATGTTTTGTGCTATATGGTTTAGTATTAAAAAATCGACTTTCATTAAATTAGAATAAGGTTAAAATAAAATTAAATATGATAAAGATAATAAAATGACTGGGGTCGTAAAGTGTTTAAAGTTTTTTTATAATGTAAAAAAATGTATTATATTTTTCGTAAATGTACTTATAATTGTGGTAAACACTGTTTTCGGAAACCATCAGTTTGGAAAAAAATGTTTTTATTGTTGGGTAGGTTATTGTTGAATTTTACAGTGACTTTGAGAACATTAAATGAAAACAATTTAAACAAAAAAAAAATATATCTGTCCATTAAAATAAAAATCTTTCATTTAAATGCACAAACTTGGTTATCTTTTTTTTTACGTTGTTGACAGTAATTTAACTTAAGTACGGTACTGCAATTATACACTAAATATCCACAATATTTCATGTATTTATTTTAACAAATTACTGGCTTACATTAATTGTGGAAAACTACTGCTATTGTCAGGAACTAAGCCTTCTCAAATATATAATTTCGTTTTATTTAATTTGTTACCAGATTATACTCTCAAATATTTTTTATGCCTCAATTATCTTATTCGCCTTGTTAAACATGGAAAGTTACAATTAACATTATCAGAAAACTTCAAACATATATATTAACTCCGGCACATCATAAACGTTCATTGACCACAAACCATTTTCAACAGAACGCTGGACAAAAAACAAATCAAAAGGTGATACTAAGACGTGAATGTTCGACAGAGAAAATGGGCGAAAGGGCGTTGGATTTTCCATACTCTGACAAGACCTGACAACAGCATAATGTTTCAAATGTAATCCTAAGGGTAGATATCGCATCATAAAGCCAATAAAAACATAACAGTCTAAGCCGAAGGAAGCATTCAAAAAAGAACGTGGCCACAGCTAAAGAAGTTAACCGCAGAATGGAAACGATGAAAAGACTTTATTTCCGTCATATGACCTATCTGTGGGGTTCCAGGAATGATGATGAATTTGAATAAATTTGTTTTTGTTTTTTTTTAATTATGATTTTTAAAATTTTGGTTAAAATTACTGAAAAGCCCTTAACCAATTTTTCTTGATTTTCGGTTTAAACATAAATTTTTCCCTAAATCAAAATAACTTTCTTTTCAATTTAAACAATAAAAAAAAACAGCTCTTTCGCTTAATCATATTGCATAGTTGGTTTTAGTGATTTATTTAAGAAATAGTAGCCACAAATTCAAATATTGACTTAATTACCTACAGTATTTTAATAACATTCATGGATGCATACAAATTTCAAGAATAGAATAATTTTATAAAACAGAATTTTTGGTTTACCTGTCAAGTTTCAATTGTTTCATATCTGGATTGTGTCAAATCTAAATTTTATCTATATCGGTTCTGTCTTTCTAGATTTAGTCATTCTGGGTTTTTTCTGTCAGAATTATGTGGTTAGTGACAACCGTTATACAAAATATTTGCTTTGAAAAACTAGAATTGTATGCTGAAGTAAAATCTTATTTATATAACCAAGTCAAATTAAAAAAATATTCAAGCCCTCCAGAGAAATATTAAATTAAAAATTATTTCATATTTTTCATAACAAATAAAGTTAGTTTTAAAGTTACTGCACCACCCTGTAAGATAAACAATGAACACAAAAGATCACATTATACTGTTCAATCAATTAAAAGTATATATTTATTCTCTTTCACTCTTCATTATTCAAAATCAGAATAATCAACAAAAGTCGAATATAGAATTTGACAACCGACGAAAAGTAGGTTCAAAACCCCACTGATTGTAATTCTCACTTTTAATTTAACGGTAGAAAATTACTAGGAAGTACCTACTTATTTGTATATAACACCACCGTATTCAATCGTTTTGTGTTATTTGTTTTTTGTTGTTTGTTATGTCATCTTAGCTGAATAGGACCTTAAACCGTCTGAAAAACATTATAACCAATACTTAATAAGTATAGAGGGGGGGGGGGGGGCTCAAGAATGGATTTCATTTTTTGTTTTATTCATTTTTTCTATTTATTTTCTAATTTTTTGTATAAAATAAATTATATAAATATAAATTTTTTAAACCCTTTACATTATTTCACTTTTAATAAAAAGAACAAGTTCGATTTATTAATTAATATTCACTCTTGATACATAGGTGTATTTTTAGCTGTGTTCTTTTTATTCGGTTCACGGTTTAGGTCAATACTTTAATATGAAATTACAATAAGACGTCAAAACCCAGACATTTATCTGGTTTTTATACAAGTCTCAATTATTTAGTATTTATATTTATTACAAGGTGGCGCTTACATAGTTTTTCAATACACATTTTTGATAATTCAATTAACAGGTTTGCCAACTTAAAAAAATTATCCATATCATTAACCTATATATAGAACCGTATGAAAATAACACATCTACATATTTATAAACTGTTGGCACCTTATAAAAGAAAATCAGCTTCGCCTCTGACATAAGAGCAGTAACAAAAATGTATGTATATTGTGAGAAAAAATGTTTATTAAGAAATTTCTCACTTTAATAATGGACATTTTTCTATTTATCAAATTCTTGTTTACACATACTATACCTGTATATATATATATATATATATATATATAGTATATACATATATAAGCAATGGCATCTATTGAATTACAGTTGAATGACAAATATTTTTTTTTTTCTTTTGTACAAGTTACTTTTTACATAAACTTAAATATCTATAAATTTTATTAACTAAATACATACTACACAAATATAATTGAGCATCTTGATCACAAAGGTATAGGAAACAAAATGGAAATAAAAGAAAACAAACGAAAACAAATAAAATAAAATAATAAATAGAAGAATGTCAAAGTTCGAAATTTACTTAAAGCCAGTTATAAAAAATTGTAGAACATTTTTTTCTAATCACAGTGATATGAAATAAATTCTTAAGTACACTGTTATTAAATTTAATATAATGTTCGTTGTGGAGACATAAGATGGCATATACTCCATTTCTAAATCTAAGAAAATTCTAGATTTTTAAAAATTTCTTCTAAAATGTATCCATTATTTTAAATGAGAATTGATGTTATAATTGGATTGTGTTATCCAGTGTGACACTGTACGGTACGCTTATACGTCTATTTTATATCTGATCATTCAATGATTTGGATATGAGTTGTTATGGTTAAATAAATCCTTTTAAAGAAAAAGTGGTTTTGTGTTTTATAACAGAACTTCAGACTAAAGCTCGAGGCAATCTCGACAGAGTCTGTATGGCGTATGATCTGCGAACTGTCAAAAAAAAAGTTAAATCATATGAAAATAATATAAGTAGACAAACTCGACGCCGTTCTACTGCATTTGTTCCGCGAAGAAAATAAAAGTTGAATCAAATTTAACTTTTTCGGCGTTAAATGATATTTGATGGTACAAATGTAATTGACAGAATTAGTAAGTGTTTGTAAAATTAAATTACTAAGTATTTGAAAAATGGAAATAAGTGTTTTGAAACAATTAAAAGATAAATATAGTTTAAGTGGTTTGGTTTTTGATACATATATAAAATATTTTATTAAAATATTTTCAGAAAATTTTCACAATAAAGTAAAAAAATTACAATTGACATTTGACATCTTAAAAAACATAGAATTAAATGTCATTTAACGCCGTTCAGTTTGCCTGGTTAAATTAACTTTCGCCGTTCTGCGCCTAAAGAATTTTCTACGGCGTCAAGTTTGCGTAAATATCTTTATTGCAATTTACTGCATAGATTATACAGAGAATGGTCAGTGATTTAGCCATCCTGGGTATACTATATTTATTTACTTAAAAACGAACGTTCATTAGAAAGTTTGTTTTGTTACGCATTTTTTTTTATTCCCACTTGCAATATCTGTGTAGGGAATTTTGCAATTATGCACAAGCGGGACATTTTTGGCTTGTCTGTATTGTTGCGAAATTATATACATATTCACGTAATATGACCAACTTCCATATTTCTTTTGTATTTTGTATTATTTTGTATTGTATATAATCTTATATAATCTTATCTAATGTATATATATATTGTATAATCTTAAACAATCAAAAATCATGACATTCTGTTCTATTAACAAATCATATAATCCATTTAAGTTCTAATATGCATGTTTATACAGTTAGAAAAGTGGTATAAATCTACCAAATTTTATAGGTGAGGGAGATATCGGTAACGGGTAAGCAAATCTACCAAAAATTTAAATTTCTGGTAGATTTTTGACGTTTAAATTTTTTTTCTGGGAATATGTCAGTGTCAAAATATTATTATTATTTTTTATTCACAAAAAACAAGCAAATTGTTGTTGGCAATGTCATTTTCGGATCGAATATTAATCAAATAAAAAAATATAAATTATACAAATAATAATAATGTTTGATTAACACTAGAATAATAATAAAAATTTATTTATTTATTTATTTGCCAATAATTTCAATTGCGGCCATCTTGATATTTCAATAATCGGACAGCAACAATGGCAAAAATCTACCGGTTTTTTTCACATATGAACATGAAGGTAGATTTCTGCCTCCAATAATGCCCATGTTTATTCGAGGCAGGCTTTAGAATAACTTCTCATTTCTAATTCACTCTATTGACACAAAGATATCATTAGAATTCTGTAGTAAACTCATATATTTTCAAAACATAAATTTTTAATATTTAAGATCAATTATGTTTACAACTTATATATCATTGGCCGAAAAATATCAATCTTGAAATCAAATTCATTAGATGCAAAAACACCAAAATGTAGTTACTTGAATAAATAATATTTATAACGAAAACCTACATTTATTCCAACATCGTACCACCAATTTACGATAAGAGTATGTGTTTTACTTATGGTGAAAATAATTTCTAGAAAACTACCAGATTCAGATTAAAATTTAAATTAATTCAAAAATTTAAAAAAAAATAAATTAATTCAAAATATCGAACGAGGTTGTTTTCAAGGAAATAATAAATTTTTCTTTGGCAATTGACTAATATTGACACGTTGTAAAATTATTCATGACTACTCATTTATTAAAGACTTTTTTTGTTAATGAGTTTTTTTTTATCAAACCCAGCTAACTTTGAATTATAGTTGGAAATTAAATATATTTTTATTTCATATATAGGACTTTTCTATAACAAAATTTAATTGTCATCCTGCCTTGTCTACAAATTATAAATCCTCAGAATATTTTAAAATAAAAAAATTTCAATTTATTTAAGTAGACATATAGATAAGTCTATACTATACTCTTTGAATAACAAATGACCTCTAATGGGTTGTTCTTTTTTCTTAGAAACATTTTTTTATTTTTTTTTTTTTTTACATTTTGTCATATGAATGTATTTACCCATGGGCTTGTTTCATATCACCAAGTCTTTTTTATTTTCTACTCTTTTATTTTTGTTTTTTTGTTTTTTTCTCATATATTATTTCTAGGGCAAACATCCGTTACATTCTTGTTGAATAAAAAAAAAAAAAAAAAAAAAAAAAAAAATCTACCGCATCAGATACAATTTTTATAATATTTGTGTTGTGTACTGTATATTATGGTAGTTAGTTGTTGTCTAGTTTACCTTCCAAAAATAAAATCAAAGCAGTTGAAAGAAAACAAGCGACCATAGAGTAGCAACAACAACAAACAATAAGAAAAACAATAACAGTAAAATATATATATATAAAAAAAAAAGGTACAGAATACATCAAAGTGTTTTTTTTTGTTTTGTTATTTTTAATTTTATTTTCACATCCTCCTGAGTACAGAGTGTTTCAAAAATAAAATACATGATATTCAATTGATATATATAGGACATTATTATAACGAAATTATAGTTACAAAATTTTTACATTATTCTTCAGAACTAAATTTATATTTTTATTCTTCTTCTTTTTCTGTTTAACCATATTGAGGTGTCACGATATTAAAAAAATTTATGTAATGACATTTTTGGCATATTATAGACATATTTTGACATATTGGGTATTTTGCGTAATGCTGAAAACACAATCACAACGAATGATGAGTGACGAATAACCAAATTCATAACGATTTACATATAATCTCATGTATTTGAACGGAAAAAATTCGTCATTTGTCGTGATTGTGTTTTCAGCGTAATGTGTTTGAATTCTAAGACCGTTTTTCCATTAAAAATAATGTCGAAAACACAATCACGACGAATGACGAATTTTTTCCGTTCAAATACATGAGATTATATGTAAATCGTGACGAGTGACGAATAACCAAAATTTCGCGTTCAAAAAATAGATCTATTTATATTTTACTCGTCGATGAATGCGGATGACAATTCATTGATACCAACATAAATTGATCAAAATTGTTTTAATGAACACAAAATTCAAATTCAAATAAAAAAATTTTCAAATTAATTTTTTTTAAATTTTTCTTCCATTTTTTTTATAAACAAATTTTGAAATTTCAAAAACACAAAAATTTGTTCGTCGTGAATAGTTCGTCTTGATTGTGTCTCTAAGCGCGAAATTTGGACCGAAAAAGGTACCGGACATTGGCATTTGTTATTTTATCGTTTATTATATAAGCAAGTAAAAACTTCAAATTTAATAAATAAACCGAAAAGTGTTATTTTGTTTCGACACGATCCATTTTGTATACAGTTTTGTAATTTAACCGTTACGATATAGATAGTAAAAAATAATTTTTTTCTTTTACACGAACTAAAATTTGATTTAACTGCCGAACAAAGCTTTGTGACAATTATAAATATTTGCATTCTATGGACCATTTATAAATCTAGGTATTCTATGTAAGAAAATTGATCTTTAAATTTTTAAGCCATAACTTATTGTGAGGTAAGAGAGAGTAGTACCAGCACTAGATTACATCTTATTGTCACTGAATTTGTTTTTGTATATAATTTTATTTGTCCGAGAAAATTTAAATTTTATCAAGAAAGTAAATTTAAACATCATTATTGAATTATGTACGATGAAGCCGATAAGTTTCAAAATTTGACAATCAATGCAATTAAAGAAATGACAGATGAACCATATCGTGTTGTAATTTGATTTATCATCACTGCCCTGTGACTCTTCAAAAAGAAAATAAAATAAAAAATATAATTGGTTATACGACAATTTACGATAAAAAAATATAATTGGGTATACGAAAAATTTCCCTTCCATGGCCTAATCGGTTGGAGCACAGAAATGTGTTTCAATTACGATGTGGTAGTCACGGGCTTGATTCCCGTGGGGGGTATAAAATATAACTAAAAAAAAAAATAGCAAAAATATTATATATAAAATTAATAATGAATAAAAATAATTAATATAATTAAAACTTTATATAACTAAAAATATTACCTATATCAATACTCATATATCTCATACAACACAATGACCAAATAACACAATAAATACATATTTGACAAACACTAATAATAATTACACAATTGTCAACAACTGACGAAAAGGATGTGATATGACGTGCTCAGTAAACATATAGTAACGTCAGGCATCTTAACGTCAAAGACGAATAAAATCGCAGCCACAACTTGCAGAAAAATATGACGTCGTCTTACCACGTAGGCATAGAGTCATCAAAGTTATCTTATACAGTAGGCCAATCCCCTACTTAGACAGTATAAACAGATTAAAAATAAAATTAGACATTGCCTCGAAAATACAAGTGAAATTAGCAGCTTGAAATCGAGTACGATGTGAATGTCAAGTGGAAGCCCTATGCTATCAAAAGGAGTAAGGAAAAAAAATATAACAATTTGGTTACAGATTACTTATTTGTGGAATTTTTAAGTAATCGAATTGAATTACAAGCGTTCTTGATAGTTTTGGGTTAAATTAATTTTTAAATAGTTTTACAAAACAAATGAAAAAACGAACGAATGATAATTCGTCTTCTTTGCATCTAATAAAATTTTTCCTGGTAAATCAGAAATGAATTTATAAATCTTAACATTTCTATGAAAATTAATTCACTTAACTCAATAGTTATAAGTACTTGAATTTTGTCTATGATCTATATATTCCGAAGAATACTTAAGTCTCAAGTGATTCACATTAAGTACTCGTATGTACTTTAAGTATAGAAATAAAATCGATTTGTACCAAACAATAAGATTATATTATGAGGTAATTGGCGTTTGATTTAGTAGACAGGGATAATTACGTCTATAGATAAAATTTTACAATACTGTTCCAATATTATCACTTTACGCTCTATATTTTGTTCGTTTCAGATAGATTGGAAACAAATTTCTAAATAGTCGGAAAATAAAAGAGTAGAAAAATACAAAACATGATCTTTGAATGGACAAAACTTCAAACTTATCTTTAGAAGTATATACAATTTTTCTTGAGGATCACGATTTTTTTTTTATTTTTTTAACTTCTCTATTTTAAAGTATATAACCTAGTTTAAAGTAAACCATATTTGTACAAATGAGTGCCTAAACTTGAAAAAAAAAAATTGTTATTGTATTTTTTCTGTAATTTATATTTATGTTATAAAATTCAGACATGTACAGTGTGTTCTGAAAATTAATAAATAAAATAAGAATTACATCGTATTTCAATTTTTTGAATAAAATTTTAAAATTTTTGGTTCTAATCATTTTTTTGAGCTTATGTTTAAGTTATGTTAGCTTGAGGTTGAGATAAGTAGTGATAGTAGTAGTTTTCCACATTTAATTAGTGTTGATAACCCAGAAATTTGATAAATAAATATTCGAAAAAATTGTAATAAAATATGCAGTAAAACTTGCAGTATCGGTACTTAATTAAGCACAAAAAATACGATGGCCCTGGTAGCTAGTGCTTACTTTTATTATGATTAATTATAGTAAATAAAGAATTAATAATAATGAGCACAAAAAGGTAATTCCTCCTAAGTTACTGTCAAGAATATAAGATAATATATATTATATATTATATATATATTATATATTATATATTATATATTATATATTATATATTATATATTATATATTATATATTATATATTATATATTATATATTATATATTATATATTATATATTATATATTATATATTATATATTATATATTATATATTATATATTATATATTATATATTATATATTATATATTATATATTATATATTATATATTATATATTATATATTATATATTATATATTATATATTATATATTATATATTATATATTATATATTATATATTATATATTATATATTATATATTATATATTATATATTATATATTATATATTATATATTATATATTATATATTATATATTATATAATATATATTATCTTATATTCTTGACAGTAACTTAGGAGGAATTACCTTTTTGTGCTCATTATTATTATTTCTTTATTTACTATAATTAATCATAATAAAAGTAAGCACTAGCTACCAGGGCCATCGTATTTTTTGTGCTTAATTAAGTACCGATACTGCAAGTTTTACTGCATATTTTATTACAATTTTTTATATTTTGTATTCAAAATGGTATTGGAATCGATTTGCAATTCTATTTTGCAATCCAAAAAAAGTTTTCATCACTTTAAATTGTATTTTTTAGATGTTTGTTTGTATTCTTAGCAAATATTTTTTTCTCATATTTCTATTCCGTATTGAATGATGCTATAATATACATTATGGTTGAATTTTCATTTTTATACGTTGAATTTCCCTAATTTTCCAATTGACCAATTGATTTTGTATTAAGTTGTGAATAATTTCCCTTAATACTAATACTTATTAGGAAGCATTGATAATAAAAGGGATTAGTTACATTCCTAATACTAATATTGATATAATATTTGCTATGGTTAACTTGCATTATTAATTAAGAATTATATCATGTCAATAGATTTAAATATTTTTGTGTTACTGCTATAATTTATTTACGCACATCCAGTCATATTATGTATTTGACATATCACTGTTTATTTTTATTTTATCTATCAAATATTCATCATTTATTTGTTTCAGGGTAGACTATATTATTATCAGATCATTTGCATATAAAAATGTTTTTTTTATTTAGTTTGTACACTATCGAATTTTCTAATGTAGTATATATAAACAGAACGGGTTTTAGCAAGCTTTCTTGAATCACACCATATGATACACCTTTTTCTGAAAATCCGCCTACTTTCAATATATTTTGCTGTTGCTGAACTAATTTTCAAATGCCCATAAAACAATATTTTAAAAAAAATATTTGTGTCCAGATCATCGATGGCTTTAGTAGGAATATGGCTTTTGCTCGCTTTCCGTTCTTGATATCACTTTATATATATCCGCAACTACGTACAACGCATTCATAATTGATTTACATGTAAATCCATATTGTCTATGGTATATTAATATTAGGCACCATATATTTTTTTCAATAGCTCCTGATGAAGGTTGGGTTTCTTTGCAAGTGCCTATACAGGTACAGCAGTTTTGCGTTTATTACAATTTTTGTTTAAAAAAGAATAGGGAAGTACTTCAGTACATTGACAGAACTTTTTGTAGTTGTATTCAAAATGGTATTGAAATCAATTTTATATAGATAATTAGTTAGAAAGAACGTGAAGTATTCCCATATGTTCCAGGACACAGCCTTTATTGCCCCAGCGTGAGACATTCTTAAATTATATTTTTAATATTAACGCATCCATAAATAGTATTAATGGATAATTTTATTTGTAATTGCCAAAACGTAGTCTCCCTTTTACTTTTTGTTTATACATAGCCAAAACACTAGATGGAAACCTTTTATACTAAATGATACATTTAACTAGGGAAGGAGGACAACTGCGAACAAAGATGTTATTGCTCGTCTTAAATTTATATAGGTCATAAATATAGAATTGATCATATTGAACATAAAATCGAATTTGATGCCACATTCGAGATATTTAGGTTACAAACGAAAATTCATAACTTTCGCCATCTAGGGATTTATACGGTGTAGGAATGGAGGCTCATCGTATTTCACGAAGGAAGCGCTTAAGTGTAGGTAATGCAGATTTAATTTCCACTGAACATTTGACCGTGCCTATGAGATATCTATAAAATGGAAGAAAACACCGACTATACGACGATGTCCAAGAGGAGCAAAATGAGCAGTGACATCTGGATCATTGATAAGATGAATAGCCCATTTTTGGACTTTATCCAAATATTTTAACGTGTTTCTAGAAGCGCCAGCCCATGTGTGAGAATTCTACTTCATTTTGGGTCATATGAAAATTTTATAGATTTTCGAGAGGTCACATGAAGAGATGTAAGCCTTACAGCGGCTAAAAAAACTTAAACATTTAGCTGCATTTTTTGAAACATCGAATATGTCAGATCATTTTACGATTTAAATGCATATACCTAATATGGTTAAGCTGCAAATTTATCTTCTTGAAACAAAAGTATCAATTGTATGTTTCTACAATGCCAATTAGGCGAAGAAAGTTATTGTAATTTTTGAAATAAAATAAAAAAACAGGTTAAAAAAAAAAGGGCAGGATCAAAAATGGAAATTTTTATGGAAAAATTACAACTCTGAGTTTTTGAAGTGTTAAAATCGACTCTGTTTTTAAGCCCCAATTAGATATTGCGACCAAATCATGACTGAGGGAGCTGGCCATGATATCTCTTTTGGTTGATACAATTATAGATGTAACTTCAGATTTTTTATGAAATTCGCAGGAGGTCACTAGAGTGCTGTATCGTCTGCATAATGCGACGAGTGAATGGGATTGAAGTCACTAAACCTGTTTTGAGCTCATATATATAATATGTCTCAAAATGTTAATATATTTGATAATTCAATAAACTTGACTTTAGAATTTTTAAAACAACAAAAATATAAAGTTCAAGGTTCAGTCAAAATTTGTGAATTGATTAAGAAGTCTATTATAAGTCTAATTTGATATATCTAATATCATTATAGTCCAATGGCATTCATTAATTTTATTTTATTCTTTAATTAAATATAACTAAGAAAAATTAATTTCTTTAAATTTGTTTTACCAATTTTTAATAAATAAAAAACATTAATATCCAATTTATTTATTAAAGGTTGTTTTTTACGGGAATTGGATACATAGAATAAGACTTAAAATGATTCTAAATCTCCCTTGGAATTATAGTAAAGTAAATAATCCATTTAAAATCCAAAAGTACTACAATAACAGACACAATTACTATCAGAGTGAACAAATTTATTTGCTCCAATTCCAAAAACATTTTAATCAGCAAATTTCTCAATAATTACTAAATCTAATTAAATTGTAGTTGTTGGCTGTTTGGGCGATATTATAACAGCATTGTTATCAATCAGCGGAGATGTTGCTGATGATGAAAAATTTTGTTTTACTATTTTTTCAAATGACCAGTTTTAAATTGCGAATTATTCTTAGACGACTATCATGAAGAAATATTGGCTGTTTCAGTACTGGTTTACTGCTATTTCCAACCTTGTTTGGAAGTTATCCGGTTGTTTTCGCTCGGTGTATTTGTGTACGAGTGAAGAGATTTTGTTTTCCTTGTTCACATATATTGTTGAACCAATCATATTTTTAAGTTGGTTCAGTACTCATGTGTTTGCTTGGACTGAAAAGGTGCATTCCAAGCGGTATAATACTATAGAAATTTCGTTAGCAGTAAGATTAAAATTTCTGAGACGAAAAATTTTATTCGAATCAAAATTTTTAAAAAATCAATTTAAACAAAACCAATGACTTTACCGAATAGCCATATTTTTAGTTTGGGTGGAAATTTTTGATGGCTTATGTTTAGTTTTGTGAAACGTGCATTAATTAGGCAGTGGTTAGAGCTGCCTATAGGAATGTTTACAGAAATGTTGTATTTTTTCGGATGTGATGTTAGAAATAAGTCCAGACTATATGGCTTGAACAATCTGGAATACGAGTAGGTTCTTTTACCAATAGAGTTAATCGGTGAAGAGAGCTGAATAATTCTACGTTGTTTGTGGTGAGTATTGAAGCCAATTTTTGTTGTGTACATTGAAATCAACTGCAATTGTGATTTCCGTTTCAGGATAGTCCTGAAGAATGCTATTAATAGAATCTAATAATTTATCAAAGTTTATTATAGTGTCATTATTCGAAATATTTGGACTTCTATACAAAACAAAATTAAGTTTTTAAGTACAATGTAAAAATATAGTATAATAGTTGGAACAAAGTATTTCCACCATTTTTTATTTGTATTAATTAAAATAAATTGTAAATAAAACCAGAATAAAAACAAAATCGTATCCGATAACATTCTATAATCTAAACTCTAACTTAACAAGACTCTGTCATTAAATATTTTCAGAAATAAAGCTAACCTTTGTACATATTTGTATATCAACATTATTGTATCCACAAATGCTTACAAAAACTATTTAATATTTCAAAGGTATTTTATAACTCACAGATGATATTTTACAATCTCAATTTAACTTTTAAAGTTAATCAAAGCTAAAAATTAGCACCTGTCTAAGTAGTTTCAACAATTCAATATCTATACTGATGAGTTTAATTTGAATAACGATACACTCCTTATTTTAAGTAGTTTAAGTTATTCCGTACATTTATCATATAGACTACAACTGACCTGTAAAGCTAAATATTTTTAATTATTTCTTACACTTTTAGTACTCAATGTTAAACAGAAAAATCTCTAAGGAATAAAATGTAGGTATAAAATATCGCGAATTTATAACAAGACATTAGAAAATATGTACTCTTGAACTATCAAAAGCAAAAATACCAAAAAAAAAAAGAAAAAAAAGAAGAAAATCCATATCGATAGTTCTGGTTTTAATAGGTTTGAAAAGAAAGAAAAACCCATTCAAAAATGTTAACTCTTTAGAAATATTTGTAAGAGAAATAAAAAATGCCACAAGTAATTTTTTTTTTTACTGATTTTATTATTTTTTTTTTTTTTTAAGCAACAAAATGCATTTTTTAACCATCAATGTTTTTTATCGGTATATTTTAAATAGATACAAAAAAAAAACCTAGCTGGGCTATTTAAGAAAAGAAAAATGGTAAAACTCATATGATGCCAAGTAGTCATGTGGTGTGTTAAGAAAAAAAAAAGAAAAGAAGTTTGTTAAGATTTATTTATTTTTTTTTTTTTTTTTCCTTTTTTATTAGTACATGTTTTTGGGCTGAAATAATGTCTCTTTTGTAGAGCATTCACATAAAAATAATTTAATATTAAATTCAAGTGTCGAGATCAGGCTTAAATATAAATCTACATTAAAAGTCCATAGGTACTTCACTACATTACATATATTATTATTTATTATGATAGAGAGATGAGGTAATGTATACATAGGTGCCTGGATTAAATTGGTTGAATAAAATATTTTGTTTTTTTTTTTTTTTTTTTTTTATATTCATTTGTAATTCCATATCTGGATTTTTAGTTTTTATAGAAAAGAAATAGAAAGGAAAATTTTCTTTTAACAAGTTTCAGGATTCATATTTAGAGATTGATGTGAATTGGAATTTTGTATATGGAATGGACAAAACAAAAATAAATCTTTCAAGACATGTGAATATTTAAATTGACATCGTCTTATATATGTATAGTCTTATATTATAGTGTATATATGAGTAAATTAGAAAAAAATTAAAAATTTATAATTCAATTAGGACACTTCAATTTTATGTTTAATGTCATTTTTTTTTTTTTTTTTTTTTTTTTTTTTGTAAAAATGATTTCAATTTAATATTGTAATAAATTTTCCATTTTTGGATTTATCCATTTTGATTTGGATGATGTTAAATACAAATGACATTCATTATTTCTTTATATGTAGGTATACATTTTAAAAAATCAAATTGTATATTTATGTGTATTATACTTTTTAATATACTATGGGAAAGTGACAATTTATTTAGTGGAATAGTAGGTTATAGATATATATGTAATATGTATGTATGTATGTTAAACTTCATGTAAAATGTAATATTTACTCAATGCTACTGCGCATTTGAATTTATACTTTTGAATTATTTGTTTAAAAATAAATTTCAACTATTGGAATTTCTGAAAATGGGTTAGGTAAAAAATATATTTTCTAAATTTACTATTTGTTTTACCGGTAAGTTTTTTTTGCTGTAATATCGTAATATCGTAATATTTTAACAAAGCTATTTTATCGATATAATAATTATATTCTGATAATTCGGTTTTTGTCTTTGCTACTTTGTTTTTTTTTTTAAATATAATTCATATAATCAGATATAATCAATGCTATTGCTCAATAGGTGAATTGTTTTTAGGTTGATTTTAATTTGTTTTTGGTTTTATTTGGTTTTATTGTTTTGTGATTTATGTCTTTAAATTAAATTTTGCACACTATCGTAATTCGTAATAGTTCTAATAAAGTTGTCTAATCTAGTTGAAACAAGCTTTGTGTTTTGTAAAAGCTTTGTGAAAAGTTTAACAGACGTTTAAGCGTATTAATATATAAGATGGTGCAAAAGTACAATACAAACTAAAACATAATTTAGATTTATTTTACTATCAAAATGTCAACATTTGTGCATTTGTGTTACACAGAACAGACCAGCGGAGCTATTTAACAACAGATATAAATAAACTAATAAATTAAAAATTTATTTTAAACTGTAACAGGCTAGCTAAGTGTTATAAAAATACTGTTGAGGAATAATTAACCATTTACAATCACTTTATAATCACTATATTAAAATGTCGATGTATTCAAACATTGCTTACCAAAATATCGAGTTTAAAAATCGATATAGTATAAGCGAAATATCGATTATATCGAGAATTTTATACCATCATTATTAAGTACTATTACAGTCAAAGAAATTAACAATGTCATCAACATTAATATGATTCAAAATGTTGTATACTCCACTTTTTTCCAAAATTCCAATTCATTAAATTTGATCGCCAATCTGCAACAGCATAGAATATGAAATGTTCTAACATTTAATTGCAATTTGATATTATCAAATATCACCTTAAGATTTATTTAAAATAATATGTATAGGAGTAAAAGTAATCATGATTAAAGTTTTCCATTAACAAAACAAAAACAACTATAAATTTATTTTTTTTTTAACAACTAAATTCGTGACCCAAATAAGAAATGGAGTTGCCTTCTGAACAATTTTCGTTATTTTACCATTTCACTTCTTTATTTACACAAAAAAAAAAAAAAAAAAATTTTTTTTTACACAAAACAAAAATATATATATGTATATATATATATATATATTTTTTTTTTATTAAAAATTAAATATGAATAGAATATTAAATATGTGACCTATTTTTTGTTTTCATTATGTTTTCAATGTACATGAGAACGTACATACATCAAAGTTAAATATTTATTGAATTATAATCAAGGATATTTTCTATAAGAATTAATTTAACTATTTTTGGAATAAAAATCAAAATCACTGAAATAGAGTACTCATCATACAAGAGAATAAAATATTAAATTTATTTAATATTTTTTTTTTTTATATATATATATCATCATAAAATAAAATCAAATTTTACCTATATAATTGCAATTTCATTTTTCTAAATATATCTTATAATAAACTAAAATAATATAATATAATATTAAATTTATTAATCAATATTTATTTATTTATTTTCAGAAATCCTTGAAATTCAAAATATTCACAATATTATTGTATTGAATATTATTTTCTAGGAATAACAAAATTCATTAAAAAATATCCACCAAAATTTCAATTTTTAATCTAACGACTCTAAAATAAAAGTTATAAATTATTTTTAAAACAACAACAAATATAAACCAAAAACAAAATGGACATTTGGTTAAATGATGTTAAACAATTACGTATACCAAGACCAAAATTTGGTATAAGTGGTAGTCCACCAACATCACGTTTTGTATGTCAACCTAGTGAACCACCAAAAGATTATAATATGTCTGCAGTAGATGAGAGTACATCGCATTCAATAAAAACAACGAATGAATTAAGGCAAAGGCTACAGGATAAACTTTAAAATTATAATAAAAAAATACAAATACACCCAAACGTAAAATAATATAAAATTAAATTAAATAAAAAAACAAAAAAAAATAAATAAATAAGGATTGCATAAAAAACAGTACAGGATGATATTATTTTCAATATTATTTTTATTTTTGTTAGTTTTTTATTATTATTATTATTACGAATAATTCAAATAGAATTTATTACATTATTTTTTTTTTTTTTTTTCAATATTAAATTTTTGTAGATATTAAGTTCGAAAATTAATTAATATAAAATAAATTTGATTTTAATTATAAAAAAAAAAAAAAACTTTTATTATTCCGTTCAATGGGGATATATTGAATATCCAGTTGATGTACATTGTATTAAAAATTTAAATTACTGGAATATATAATGAGACCAGAGGCATTTCTCATTCTCATTTTTCATTATTCAGTAATTTTATCAGAATATGCGATGCGATATTATCGGTACAATCATACCGAACAGCATGATATAGTGGTTTTTGTTATCTGACTATACTAGTATAAAAATTGGGTATTCTAATCCCATTTTTGTGCATATATTCGAAATTATAATTAAATTAAATTAAAAAATATAAAATGGTATTATGACCTGCCTTCATAATACCATTTTATATTTTTTAATATAATTTAATCTAATTTAATGTATTCTACAATAAATGCAGTTTTCGGTATTTGAATTAATAAAATAATTAATAAAAAGCCAAAACTCTGTGCAACCAGCTGAGGCATTTATTCTGTTGTTTTACTAATTGTATAAACTTGTAAAGAGATTAACATAGAATGGGGTTATACAAAGAATATACGAGTAGTAGGATATAATTCCATTTTATAATATAAAATGTATAGTACTACTATATTGTCAAACACCCATAATGCTTCCGAAATATCAATATTTGCAATCAAATATTAAAAAATTATTAGTGAAAGCAAACCTGACACCAATTAATTATTTAACCCATAATGTCTTTAACTACTTAATTTTTAACATTAATCTTTACCTAATCTAATCAAACACATCAGACTCTCTGGGAAGCGAGTTAAAGTGCAAACCAATTTAAAGACCGAGTACAGTTAATCCGATAGTGAATTAAATTGCAAAACAATTTAAAAACCGATATGGTGCAGGTTATCCGATGGATTAAGTATACTTAAATCTGTGTTAAAAAATGCTGTATAAGAAAATTCGAATCACAGAATTCAGATTCATGTTCAGATTCATGCTGCAAAAACGCAAAAAAAAAAATTTTAAAGAATTTAAATTTCGTAAGAACTGTGCAAAATCAGAATTCAAAGATTAAAATTCATTTTGTAATATAAAATCTTATATGATTCTAATCTGACTGCTATAATCAGAAGGTTTGAATCCTACTCAAAGATATAAAAAGAAAAAAATTGGTTAAAGTGTATGAAGTATACATCAAACACTCCCCATGAATTGTATTTGTACCAAAAAATTATATAAAAGTCGAAAAAGGGTTAGATACTTAACAAATAATTTGCGACCGATGGGACACATGAGACTGCATGCGACCGAAATTTTTTTAGTCTCATTCGTCCACATGGGTAATGTTTAAAATTGACTTTTAAAACAATAAATTACTTAAACTCTTTTCATCATTTTAAATTTTTTTTTTGTTTTTTTTTTTTTATAATTTTGATCCCGCATATCAATTTTACTATTAATGTATTATATTAAAAATACAAGCGCAAGCGAGAACATATATGAATACAAATAAATATGAATTGAATTGAAAAGTACCAGCGCATGGATGACTGATGTGAGTGTAAGTTATTTATTTAGTCATTATATGCCAGTCACAATTATTCGGTCAGTGAATTCAGTTAACGTAATTTAACGAGTGGTTTAGAGAAGAGAGAGCAAGACAAATATTTGAATACAGGTATTTAATTGTAATATAAATTGTAATAAAAGTGTTTTTCAACTAAAATCCAACTAAAATAATATTATATGTACCTACGGGTAAATATAATTTCAATATAATTACCTAATGGATTTCAATATAATTACCTAATGGATTTTTCAATATAATTACCTAATCCATTACATAATGGATTAAAATGGCCACGGCACACGGGTTAATGGGTCCACGCGCTATGTCACATGAGTACAATAAAATTATAATCTAAAATGATAATAACTTTAGTTCGAAAATTTTATTGTACCTTATCATAAGCCATAGACCATGCACCCATTTACCCGCTATAGAAATCACTTTATTCAAAATTATTTAGAAAGAAGAGTTTTTGTACATTGATATAAGTTTTAATGGGTGTTTTCTAAAATATTTTAATGTAGATATGCAAATCAAGAAGTAAATGGGTCCACGCGCTATGTCCCATGAGTACAATAAATTTATAATTTAAAATGGTAATAATTTTACTTTTATAAATTATATTGTACCTACTCATAAGACATAGACCATAGATCCATTTGCCCATAGAAGTGCTGGTAGAAGTGCTGAAAAGAAACTATCGAAACAAAATAAGAATGGAAGCCAAAGAACGACCCGAAGCACTGTGATCGACAACATTGCAGGCAGCAGAAGATAATACTGATGAAAACGATTCATCATTTAGTTATTTGTGTTTATGTGCAATAAATATTTGTGTTTTTGATTATTTATCGGATTTTGTTTTTATAAATAATTAATTATATTTCAATTAATGTGCTTTCTTTTCAGTAATATTTTATATGTATTTGATTGCAATGATTCTTTCAGATATAACTATTTTTTATTTTGATTTATATTAACTTTAAATGAAATAAAACAGAGTAACAAGCAAACATTAATTTAATTCAATATTTTTTGTTAAACTATACTTTAAAATAAAAAAAAACAAATACTTATTATTACTTTAATTAACACCTAGAAGTATAAAGTGCCTATCCAAACGCTATTAGCTGGGCTCTTGTCCATTGCATTAGTACATCGCATTGCTAACTCATGATTCCATATAATCCCTCAAAATATAGCGAATCTGAATCACAAGAGCATTAGTTGTGCTTGACTCAAACCGACGCATGCAATGCAATTTTATAGACTCTTATCCACCGCATTAGTACATCGCATTGCTAACTCATGAGTCCATATAATCCCTCAAAATATTGCGAATCTTGATCACAAGACCACTGGCTGTGTGTGACTCAAACCAACTCTTGCATTCAGAATGCGTCAACCCGGACCCATGTAGCGGTATTTTCTGACTCTTAACCACAATTTATACGGAAATGCGACGGCACATGTTGGACTTTTGTGCGGCGACTGAGCGGACGCGAGCGGTCGCATTTACGGGTACAAATTGAAAATTATTTGTTGGGATGTATGTGAGAAATGATGATCTACACCGTGATTTAAAAATACTAACAATAAATGAAGAAATTAAAAAGACAAGTTTAAAATATCAACAAAAAATATCAACCCATTCTAACAATGAAATTAGCACTCTACCGGAACAAGAAAGAATAAGAAATAGACTCCTGAAAAAATACAGACCACATGATTTAATAAATAGATTTTAAGTTTAAAAAAAAAAAAAAAAAAAAATAAGCAAAAATATAATGTAAATGAATTTTAGAAAAAAATTACTATATAAAATGATTGTATAGTTATACTCTACCCAAAATGTAAGGAAAATTACTAGGTGTCTTATATTAAGACAGATGTAAATAAAAATGGGAAAAAAAAAAAAAAAAAAATTTGTTGGGAAATGATATAATATTAAGTTGTGATTTTAGAGACCCCACGTAACAATTTTATTGCTATAAGACTTTTGCGCACTGTTATAACACTATTATAAATACTCTTATAGAAGTATTAGTGTTAAATTTGAGTGCTCCGCAATTTTGTGTGAAACGTTATAACCTTATAGCACTAAAATGGAGAATTCTATAAGGCACCGGACCAATTGCTGTAATATTGTTATAGAATTAGTATACATATGTATTAGTGTATATTTTTTTATATTGAAATAATTTGAATTTTAATTGAATAAATTGAATTAATTAATGCGAGAGTGAGGTAGGCATTATTTTTTATTATAAAATAATAGTTTTATGGAGTTTATATTTTTTTTGATAAGGAGAAATAAATATTAATTACATATTTTTATATTTGTATGTAAATGATTTATAATATAAAAAATGTCTTACTAATAGAATAAAATATTATGCGGTTAAAAATAATTACTTTAATATTTATAAATATTGTGACCAAAAGACAAAATTTGGCTGGGAGAGAATTATCATGGACATTTATTATAATAATACTTCGAAAAAATACATTGTCCTTCAAAAACAACCAAATTTTAAATAAATAAAAGAAAATATATTTTTAAATTGCATCTATAACATGTTAAATAATGCAAAACATTAAATTTGATATTGAAATAATTATTCTTTAAGTAAAAATTATATTTTTGCGAAAGAATGT
The DNA here is from genome assembly GCA_963942445.1 of Argyra leucocephala. Taxonomy (NCBI): domain Eukaryota; kingdom Metazoa; phylum Arthropoda; class Insecta; order Diptera; family Dolichopodidae; genus Argyra; species Argyra leucocephala. The sequence goes on from OZ012679.1 coordinate 148,488,922, forward strand.
AAAATAAAGTTTTTGTTTATTCAAACAAAAAAAATTTGTACCTTGTAGAAAATAATGCCCGTCACAAAAGATTTATTCAAAAGCAATACAGTAAGTAAGTTTATTAGTAACATAATAGGAATACAGTAAAATAATAACGCTACTACCGTTATTCTAGCAATTATATTCTTATAACAACACTTTAACTCTTTTTATATAGGATTACGCACTTTTATACTTATAACAACATTACTGTAACACTATCTTGCTGAAAATTTATTTATTTCGTTTAATTCAAACAAATTACAATAATTATTTTCCTTTTTCTTTTAATATAAGATTAAAATTTAACAGAATCAAAATTTTAAAAAACAATAAAAATTTACAAAAATTAACTATACCTAATGGTATACCTAATGGCATTAGTTAGAAGGGCTCTGATTACCGAGGTATATTTGATTCCTTAACACATCTTTTGAGAGTGATAAACCAATCACGTTCTTATATTTGTTCCCTATTATCATCATTCTGTGGCTCATTCATACCATAGTTGGTTCTATGAAATACAAGTGTGAAAATATTAGGTGATCGGAGTCGAGTGTTATTGGAAATTCGGGCAGTATTCAATATAAATGGGGATTTAATATTCCCTTTCACTACTTGGATGATGCAAAGAACATCAGCAACTTCACGCATAGTTTTTAATGTAGCTAAATGTAGCAAATTTAGTACAAGTGGATTGGACAGTACAAGTGGTGGAGGCAGTACAATTGAATTGGACCAAGGAAGTTGGTGAAGTGCATATCTTATGAAGTTCTTTTCTTATAGCTTCTATTCTTTTAATATGAATTTCGTAATAGGATGACCAGACCTGACTAATATATTCCAGTTGTGGTCTCACAAGACATGTATATGGGGATTTTAAGATATAAGGGTCATCAAATTCTTTAGACCATCGCTTTATAAAACCTAACATTGAGTTAGCCTTACTAATAATATTATTATAGTGGAATTTAAAAGACAGTTTTTCGTTGAAAGTGACACCTAAATCTTTGATCGACCTAAGTATTTCAAGAGCATGTCCATTAAGTGAATAGATATTTGAAAAGAAGTTGGTACGCCTGTGATAATTCATCACAACACATTTATTCGTATTAAGCATAAGGTTATTGATACGGCACCATGCAAAGAAATTATCGGCATCATTTTGAAGTAAACTTGAGCCTCGAAGTGATGTGATTTTCTTAAAAATTTTCATGTCATCAGCATGAATTTTAACTTCATTATTTTTTATTACTGATACAAGGTCATTAATAGAGATTATGACGAATAGAAAGGGACCTAGATGGCTTCCTTGAGGAACTCCTGAATTTGTTTCGAATGATGTTGACCTAGCTGCTCTGAATCGTACAGTATACTTTCGATTAGCCAAATAAGATTCAATCCATTTCAAAAATGACGGTGGAAATCCAAGTTTAATTAATTTTAAAAGAATGACGCATTGTGGAAGAAGATCGAAGGCTTTACTAAAATATGTATAGACGTATAGACATATTATTAATAAACTGAGAGATACACTAAACCAGATTCGTGACTGTGAACTTGAAAAACCCGTGCTGGTTTGGGATTAGAAAACAAATGCAATGATGATATAGTTGATCAAAGAGAATTAATTCGAACACCAATATAACAACTACCGCAATTGCTATAATAACATTCTTATAGCGATATAAATCCCATTATTCACATAAAAAACATCATTAAAACACCTTTAGTGCTTATCGGGTGTCATATGGGAGTCTTATATCACTAATTTACTTTTTATAAAAATAAAATGTTAGTAAGAAAAATATTTTACGACAACACAACCAGTCAAGATATATTTACTATATTATCAATTAAAATGTCATCAAAAATTTACAACACTGTATCATATTCAAGTAAGTGAAAAAATTATTCTTTAATATTTTAAATAAATTTCATGTGTAACTAACCATATAATGCATTCCAGGACAGTAAACAATGTTTCAAGTAAATTTTATTAATAATTTATTTATATAAAAAAAAACAAGTCATTCTTTACAAAATATGTACACTTGCATCAAGCAGCACTCAACACACAATATAAATTAACTTTTAAAATGTTAATCACGTTAGTATATTTATATATATTTTTTCACCGTTATTATACAACTTATATTATATAATATACTTACCGTTTCGTGTTCATATTCACTTCTAGGTAATTGAGTTTCACTTCCACGTCTCGATCTAGTATCATCACAGTTGTATTCCTATATTTACCAAAAAAATAAAAAAAAAAATACAAGAAAATAATAATAACAATAAAACTAGCTAAACTCTATTTAAAAAAAAAAAAAAATATTAATAAGAATAAAAAATAAGAAAGAATAATATTAAAAAAAAAAACAAAAATATTTTATATAACAGTACAGGATATATAAAAATTATTTCTTACAACATACGTATATAAGAAATAAAACAAAAAAAAAAAAAAAAAAAAAAAAAACAACACAGCACAGTCGAACAGTAATAACAACATGAGATCTGCTAATTTATATTTATACAAATCCATTTATATAAATACATATATATATACATACACACTTAATAATATATAAGTTTCATTAATAATATTTTATAGAAAAAGAAACATTAACATTATAATATTAACAAAATAAAAACAAGAAAAAAAAAATTAAAGGAAATATTCCTGGAGGACATAATGTAAAAAGAGAAAATAAAAATGAAAAAAAACAAAAATCGAGTATTTCTAAAACAATTAAAAATTATTTCAACTTAAAACAGGAGCACAGAATTATTAAATTATTAAACTATAATGATTTCGTTTACCAAGTACCAACCACGTTCTTTATATACCACTGCAGACATTATATTCGTATATGTTAAAATCCAACACACTATACTTCTGAAATAATATTCAAATAGAGTTTGGGATCTGTCAATAATTATTACAGATTTTTATTTTGTTTCACTTTGATAGTTGTAAGCAATCCACATCCAACTAGTTGAAGTTGTAACAAGTATTTTCAAAAATCAATATTTTATATTTTTTTTTAAATATCACTATTTCTAGCAGGAGCAGAGTAGCCTTGATATAAACTAATGGCTTAAAAACAAAAAAAAAACATACCGCTCACATACATCTATATAAATTCTTTAGAGTCTCCATACATAATGTAGTCATATACATAAGCAAATAAATACCATAATTCAATGTTTAAAAAATCTACGTAAATTGTTTTGTCAACCTAGTGCAGTAGTTTGCTATCAAGATGATCGCCGACATTCGTTAATTGAATCTGACATAGTTGTGTAAAGAGGGAAAAATGACGTGTTTGTACTTTTACTTAAATTGAAATGTACATACAAATATAATATGATGACAAATTCAAAACAAGACAATCAAGTCTTGCACGTATACAAATATTTATCTTAGAAGAAAAATACACCACACACCATTAAATTACGCATGTTTAGGGTGAATTTAAGAAGAGTAATTTAAAACACGCACAATTTATATTATATCTCTATAATTATGTATTTAAGAATATAACAAAATAAAAATAATTAAATTATATAAAAAAAAAAAAAAAATCCATTATTGTTTTAGGATCTGGACATTAAGAAATTTTGATAACTGTGGAAGTTGAGTTAATTTTTTTTTTTATTTTGTCTGATTTAAAAATTCATTCTGGAACATAAGCTGTCATTTTGTTACTAAATTAAAAATTATTAATAATACGTAGTTAATATGATTTTATAGTACATAGGTTAGATATTAAAATGAGATGTAATAGATTTTTTTGTTTTTGTTAAATAGGTCCACATTCCGAAAGGGAAAAGGACCTGAAAGATGGCCTGCAGCATTATTTGTAGATCCACTTAATAAATAAATAAGACTGTTTTGTTTTCAGATTAATAATAAGTCTATTTCTCCTTTGGTCTGATAGTCCAGAAAATATTACATTATTTGGAATTAAAAGAGCCACTGAATGTCGATAAACGGACAATATATTTTTCTTTATTGATTATTTTTATAAACGACGTTCTGTTGAACTGTATTAAGCCAAACGGAAAATTTAATTTGATAATGCATATCGAACAAAGTAATGTAAAAGTCAAGGAAATAGCTTAAAGTCGAATTTGCTGACTTTAGGAGGCGTTATCGATACTTTATGCATCTACCAAGTTAAAAAGGTGTGATAATTACACGTAATAAAATTACATAAAAGCTTGTGTAAAGTTAAGAAGGTATAATTCTATGGCACAATACCGCTTAAGTCGATATGAACGCAAAATGAATTATTGTTACCATCGCATTCTCGCATGCACCGCAAAAATCGCCAGGCTTGTATCAATTTTTGAAATTGAGAAAATCGCATTGGTTTATATATCAGCTAGACTGTACATTGTACATGATATACTTATTTACACAAACTTAAGTCATTAAGTATAATCAATTATTATCTATACATTCCAAATATTGTATAGGAAAATATAACTGTTTATATTAACGGTTTAACGGTTATATCAAATTTTATTCTGCCAAACGACTTTTTTAAAATTGACTTAAGCGATTGTATACAAATTAATTTTGTGATTTCAAAAAATTCATAATCGCTTATGATTTCATTTTGCTCTTATAGCAGCTTTTTTTTTAGTTTTTAACTATAATTTATGAATATTATTTAACAAAATATATTTAGAGCCTTCAGTTCAATAAAAATTAATGTTTGACGAGCATACAATGGACTTTTTATGTTTACCGAATTTTAATTAAATTTCGACTTAAGCGGTTATAAATTATTGTCACACAATTAGTTTTACTTATGGGCTTAGATCTGATACTCATTTCTGCTGTTATTTTCCTTCCGAATGCACTTTAAAGCGTATATATTAGACTTATAAAAGCATTTTATTCTATTTAAATTTTAACATTTGCATTTTATGCAATACACAAAACGAAAAGCTTAATTCATAATAAGCGTAAAATATTTCAGCTCATAGACAGAATATCTCAACTTTCTTCACAACACAAAATATTCCAGAATTTTATATCAAAACTTATCTGGATATACAATAAGCAAAAAATAATTCAACGTTTTCTAAAATAAAATTATTTTAGATCTACAGTAAATTCTGCATGTTTCTGCGATCGAAAAACTTGAAAATTAAGTAATCGAAAATGATGTGATCAAGTAAAAGTATTTGACTTAATTATCCCAAAAAATCAATAAACAAACATAAACAGTGTTCATAAACAAAAATAATTAACTGGCATAACAAATTTGTTATCCATTCTGCCACCAAACAAACAGCTTATAGCAGACGTCTTAGCGTTAATAAGAGACTTCTTATCATTTTATCATACACAAACTTCTGAACGGGAGTAACCGTAGCCATGTTGAACAGACCAAAACTTGAGTATATAGAACTAGTCCAAGACGAACTTGATCAAAATGTTCTTAACATATTCCAGATTGTAATTAAAATGTAACAGAGTGTAAAAACTTTATACAAAATTATTGTAGGTTTTTGATATATGATAAGCGGACTGATTTTGTAAAGCTTCAAATTGTGTCAAATTGACAATTTCTATCTGAGTAGAACACATTAGATATATTCTACATTTTAACGGTTTTAACAAAATAAGTCGCCCAAAAATTTTCACAACGTAGAAATTAGAACTTAAAACCTTCCTAGTGTTTTAAGTAATCTACTATTGATTTTAGTTCCGCAAAACAACTGTAATTTCCAACAAGATATCTCTAAAAGAGAGAGTTCCAATATTTCGACATATGTTATCCGGAATAAAGCTTATCTAAATGATGGGGTCATGAATTACACGTAGGTCCCGGTTTTGGATTTCATCAATATAACCTAGTGAAGTAGTAGTAGTTGATAGTAATCAGACTTATGAGTGAAAATTATAACTCCATTTCAGATGAGACAAATTCATTACAAATGTTAAATAGATCTGTTAGATAGACTTTACATCGTGAAAAGATGCCCAAATAATTGCCAGCATTCTTAGTTATATCAAAAATATGCTCATTCCAATAAATTTTAGCTGCACTATCTAAATATTTAATCTTTGAGGCCATTATAAATTTTCTGCCTGAAATCGCAGAACTAAAATTTTTTAATCTAAAAACTAAACCAAAACTTTAAATAATTTCGCAAAAACAAGCAAACACTTTAAATTCAAAACGATTTTATTGCAAAGATATCCATAATTTATTTTTATAAATTATTAGAAATTTAATTAAACGTTTGTATTACTAAAAACAGACAGACAGGCGAACTAATCGCAGATAATTAAACAAAAATAAAAAAAAACGCATTTTGAATGGTTGAATCGAATTGAATTGATTTTAATAGAATTTTTTATGAATTTAATTAATTAATTTGTAATTTTAATACTCTATAGGGCCGGACGGCTAAAAGCCAAGGACTAAAATTCACTCCTTATCAATAATTTATAACTATAAATATATTACTTTTGTAAATATTTTATATATAAGTAAGAATTGAAATAAACAAAGAAAAAAAAATAAATAAAATAGACGCAAGTCGCAACTAATAAAAATCAATTGAAAATCAATTTTTATTTTTAATTCACTTTTAATTCTCACAGTAGAATACTTTTACTCTGGTAAGAATTTTCAACTTTTCTAATACATTTTTTTTTAATTGATATAAAAAAAAAACTTTAAAATTAAAAATAAATTTAAAAAGTTATATTTACCGTATCTATTTTAACTGTAATTATAATAACATTAAAACAAAACTTTTAAAACTCTGACAACAACAACAAAAACATCGAATACAGTTGCACTATGAAACAAACAAAAAAAAAGTAGAGACAAGAAATGCAAGAAAAAAAACCAAAATCCAAACACAAGTTTAAAAGAGTAACGAGAATTTTTTTTTTTCTTTATTTGCATTTTTTTTTTATTATTTTGTTTCAACGCGTTTGATAGAATTTATCTAACAGAAAGGATTTTTCTAATTAAAATTATGTTCAAGGATATAAATTCATATTTTTTTATAATACACATTGCGTTCACATACGCACTCAACACATACGTACTGAATAAATTTATTGGTTAATTTAAAATAAAAAGTGTATATTATATATATATATATATATATATATATATATATATATGTATACCACAAAGGTTGCATTTCAAGGGTTGAAGTCTAAATTGGACCCCAGTAACCAAAAATTGTCATGACAAGTTTTTGTCAACATATTGTCAGAAAATTGTAAGCACATTTTGTCATCAAAATTATGATGGCGGTTTGTCGACAAAATTGTGGTTGTAAACCCACTCACATTTTTTCGACAAAATATTTGTCATGACAATTTTTGGCCAACAATATGTGACAATTGGTTGACAGCGTTTGTAAGTTTTTTATTTATTTTTATATGTAATAGCTTCCCGTAAATTACTGAAAAAACCGTACTGATTTCTGTAAAAAAAAAAAAAAACAAAAAAAAAAAATTGTTATGAAAATTCCACAAAATGAGGACAGATTATTCACAACTTGCCGACAAAATAACCTACAAAATGATAACAAATTATCAACAAAATGTTGACAAAACTGTTGACCAAATCTAAACTATGCCAAATGAAGTCAACCTTAACGACCTTTTTTCAACAAAAATTGTCACAAAATATTGTCAACAATTCACCAAATATTTGTCAACATATTGTCACCTTTTTGTGACATTTTGTTGCTCGGGTACTCGAAGAACTCGTTTTAACTAGTTTGGTTTATCACGAACAATTTAGTGTTCACACAAAGTTAATTTTACACAAAGTTAATGGATCCGGATTCGGGGAAAAAAAGAACTAAAATTACTTTATTTCATCAAAATGGAAAAAAAAAACAAACCAATTTGAGGCAAATGACGAAAATGCTTAACATAAGAAAATGAACAGCAGATAGAACTTGCCAACATCATATATAATAATGTGATTGCTAACATTCAGAAGTCAATCGACAGAAGAAAAATACATCTTTATGGAATATGTATACAATAGGAATTTCTCGAAAAAAAAATTTATTTGAATTGCATATCGTAATTTTCATTGAACCTACTCTGTAGAATAATTTCGTATGTAATATGGAGAGCGATAGTTCTGAAAAATTTGACATGTTCTTAAAATTTTGCACAAGTATGTATAAACAAGCTACGATAATGTTAGTGAATACTTGTGATGATTCAAGTAAGCGAGTGTTTGGTATTAGAAGTTTTAAATACATTATATAATATATATCCTATACTTATATAGGTACGCTACACAACCTGATATCTCTTTGAGTTAAAAATAAAATAAAATAAAATAAATTATAACGGTATATTTTTTTTTGAAAATCAATTTCTAAAATATTTAACCCTTTATATTATATTGAGGTAATCAGTACACATGTAAACTCATAAACTCATCTAAACTCACTACCAACCTTATGTCAAACTATATTTGTCATAGACATTACGTTAACACTCAACATGTAATTCAAATTCAGTATGAAAAAGAGAATCAAAGAACTTATCAGTCGTAGACAAAATAATTAAAGTTAAAACCTAATTTTAAATTAAAAATGAAATAATAGGTCTGTATGCTAACTTTTATTTTCAAAAATTTGCAAATGAGAGGAAAAATCACGTGACTATAAAATTCTGCGAGAATAGTTAAAATTTTCTCTTTTGCAAACAAAAGTAGACATACGCAAAATTTTGTATAAATTTTTACAAATTTTAACATGTCAAAAAAAAATTGGTTTTTAGGTTATGAGATTTTTTTAAATTTGAATTAATTTAGTAATTTTCTGAAATTTTTTATAAAATTATTGAATGCTTTTGTTGAAAAAAATTAAATTGAATAATTTTTCGTTGTTTTGTCGATAAAAAGTTATATAAATAAGTTTTCAGGCTAGGCATACAATTTTTTATTTATTTTAGGTATACCACTTTTTATATAAAAAATATTTTATTGACATTTAAAACAACAACAAAAAATTGACAGTAAATTTTGACAAATTTTTGCAAATAGAAATTTCATTTGCAAAAACTTATTTAAGAGAGACCTCTGACATCACGTTTTAAACATAAAATTCTCTTAAATTTCTCAAAAATTTGTAAAGAGCGTGCATATAAAAAAGTTAACATACATACAGGACTTTGGATAAATTTATATAAATTTATATAAATTTGCGAGTTAACGTACAGACCAATTATCTATTAAATTTAATTTATTATTTATCTAGTAATTAAAAAAACTCATTGCTTAAATTAATAGATGATATGATATGAATAATATATTGCCCACACAAGAGAAAACTATTCGGAACTATTGCTGTGAATATTTTGCACTAAAATAATAAATTTCAAAATAAAAATTATATAATTAGAAAATCTAATGTTAGATTCACAACACAACACGAAGCACAACAGCACAACAGCACGACTGTTAAATCACAATGAAAATTTTTCTTTTCTTTCGTTTGACACTTAACATTTTGTTCACAAGCGATAAGTTTTTTGTGTTAATTTTAGTTTGCAATTTTAGTTTTAAATTTAAAAACTAAATATTTTAAAAAATTAACTTTGATAAAATTGAAATGCTATCGAATGTAATAAAAAAAAAAAAATATTAGATTAATTTCAAAAAACCTAAAATAAAATGTTAAGTAAAAAATTAATATTTAAAACTATATTTATAGTCTTTTGAATCTAATTCAATAAATATGTCAATCAATTTTTCTTCATCCATTTAAAGCGGTAAACACAATTGCGACCACCGGCTACCCACTACCAACGAAGTTCGCTTCTTCGCTCAACTATTTTTCGTCAAAAGAAACACAATTGTGTAGTGAAACAAAAAAAAAATAACCAAACAAAACAAAACATAAAAGCAAATGTCGGAATTTCAAAATGAAAAAATCATTTTGAATTATTTATTAATTTATTTGTAGCATCATCAGATCCAAATACATCGCTAATAAATCTAAAATTATATAAGTTGTATCCAAATAAAAAAATAAATCTTTATTATAATACACAAGAGCACGATTTTGAAGGCAAACTTTTCGTAGTTTTTCGTGTGCTTCGTTTTTTTTTTTTCATTTAATCAATTTTTGTTGTCGATTCTCTTTCGAGTCAAATTCTTTTTATTTATTTTTTATTTATCGCATTTGGTTTTTTGCACATTTAGTAGGAAAAAAAATCAATTAGTATGATAATATTATTAATATAGGTTTTAATATCACAAATTTTTGTGAGTTGAATTCTTATTAATTAAAATTTTTTTTTATTAAACAAATATTTTTTTTATTATTATTTATTATAATAATAATTTTTTTAATATAATATAATTAATAACAAAAAACAAGATTTTTTTAATAAAAAAAAAGTAATTTTTAATTATTATTTCAACAAAATACGAAACCGTGTAGTTTAAAATAAATCTAAGCATACAAATTATGTATACTTATTACTTATCCATAAATGGAATGTATTCACAGTTGACAGTTTTGACACTACGATGCATTATGTAGATGTTTGCATATAATATATTACATTTACTAATATCACTATTCTATATATTGTTGTCAGATACTTTCAACGTGTCAAATGTATAATTGTATTAAAAATCATTTTATTGTGCCGTTTCACAGAAAAATTCATTTTTTTTGCTCGGCCAGGTATGTACCCGGGGGTTTCTTCTAGTAAGTATAAACTGTATAACATAGGCAAGTTTTAAAAAAACAGAACAATAATATTCTAATATCAGATTTCAGAATAATTGTTTTGTTTTTATTTTTTGATGTTTAAAAAAGTTGTCAGAAATGTCAAATTCAACTACCAACGAAAAAAGTAGAAAATCGACGACAACGAAATTGTGGTTGAGCGATTGTAGTTGCAATTGTTAGCAGCGATTATAAGAGCGTATGTATTTTAATTTTTTCGTAACTAATTGTTTCTAATTGTGTTTACCGCTTAATTCTTGTCCTAATTGTCTAATATTAAATTAAATCATTTTTAAACTATTAATTTTTTATTTTTGTTAATATAAAAATCACAATATGGCCTATGAACTTTATCTTATCAAAATCAAAATACATAATACAAAATCTAGTGTCATTATTTTAATTAACAATGATTATTTGGTTTACCACGCTTTTAGAAGCGTTGAAATTAAAATTATGTATATCAACTTTCTTAATTAAGCTTGCTTCGTTTCGCGTTGCTTTGTGGTGGTTGTGAAATGAAACATTGGTTTTCATGCCCCTGTTTATACTAGGCAGAAATTTACCGCAGAAATCTAACTTTATGCTCATACGTAAAAAAAAACAACTGGTAGATTTCTGGCATTATTGCTGTCAGATTATTGAAATATCAATATGTCCGAAAACGAAATTTTTGTCAAAGAAATAAATAAATAAATTTTTATTATCATTTTAATGTCAATTTAACAATATTATTTGTATGTTTTTTATTTTATTAATTTTTTATCCAAAAATTACGTTGACCACAACAATTTGCTTGCACTTTGTGTATAAGAAATAATCAAAAAGATTTGACACTGACATAATATATTCCCACAAAAAAAATTCAAACGTCAAAAATCTGCCAGAAATCTTAAATTTTGGTAGATTTGCTTACCTCCTTACCGAAATCACCCCTCACCTACAAATTTTGGTAGATTTCTATCACTTTTCTACCCATATACTGTCAGATTTATGCTTAGAGCAAGTACATCAGACGTCTATTACTAGACGAAGGCTTGCTTTATTTAATTGTGCAATAACTCATCATCCAGTAAGATTAGTAAATCACCGCCACCTTTGATTAAAATATTTAAAAATAAACTAAATCAGGTACATGCTGTTAGTAGAAGGGTAAAAAGTTATAAATTGATATCTATGTTAATAGCTATACATTTAATAAAAACACTTCAAAAAGTTAGGCCGAAAGTATCAAAGCTAAAAATAACAACAGTTGTTAGTTAGTCTCAGTTGAACGTACATTAAGACGTAATCGTTTTTAACAGTTAAAACACTTAGTTGACGATCCAAAGAACTAGAATTAGAGTTTACTTCACGGAGCATTCTAGTGATTGGCTCGAATCTACCATATTCAGTAGGGTGGAAAAGAATGTGGAACAACTCAACGGTTCTGAGATTATTCCGATTGGATCTTGCAACCAAATAATTTGAAATTTCAAGGGCTAGCGTTACACCCGAAAGGATCTGGTGAATAAAAGAGATATCTGCCATTATTCGACGATCAGACAACGACTGTAAGTCAATGAGTTTAAGACGGTGGTATAAAGGTGGAAGCCGCAATGGATCATTCCACGAAAAGTTACTCAAAGCGAAACGTAAAAACTTTCGTTGAACCGATTCAATTCGGTTAATGTCAGTCAAGTAATGTGGAGACCACACTTGACTGGCATATTCAAGGGTAGGCCTTACATATGTAACATAAAGATGTTTCGTGAGGTAGGGATCAGAAAATTCTTTACACCAACGTTTAATGAAACCTAAAGAAGAATTTGCTTTGTTCACTATTTTATCATAATGTAGCTTAAAGCTCAGTTTAGGGTCAAGGGTTAACCCGAGGTCTATAATTAAAAAATTCGCTCTTGAAAGCTGACAGCCATTTAGTTGGTAGTTGAACCAAATTGTCCGAATCGAATTTTTCCTAGAAAAGGTAATGACTTGGCATTTAGAAGTGTTCAATTCAAGTCAATTTTTTGAACACCAAGAAGCGAAATTGTTAAAATCGTTTTTTAGCTTTAAGCAATCCGATGAGGAAGATATAGGAGTAAAAAGCTTTAAGTCATCAGCAAAACTAAGAAGTTTAGAAAAAGTTATCACTTTAGGAGCATCAATTGTTGAAAAACATGCATTATATGATTAACTTTGACAAGCGTGGCGTCGCACTACTTCACGTTGTGTTGTGAATCAAATATATTAAAAAAAAAAATTAAGCGAGTTTTATTACGCTTGCGTTTATACAGTTACGATAATTAGTTTTTGAAGCAACTGCAAAGCATCAGCAAAAGCATTTCCGTTAGCAAATACAAAATTGGGGAATATTTTATTAATTTTGAAGCATTTTTTTTTTAATTTCACCAAAAATATTTCAACTTTTGGCTCTAATTCTCATCCTAATATTTAAAAAAACAATGAAGTAATTGAACGAATTGACATTGTCATATGACTTGTAAATGACAAAACAAACACTAAACATTTTTTTGAAGCTTAAATTAAATCTTACCATTTAATACAAAATTTAATATTTTAGTTTAATCGAATTTTTTTTTATTACATACAACACCTACCACCCCCAATCCATAATAATAGAGCATTCTTAAATAGTTTGTATTATAAATTATACGAAAAACGTGATCTGCAATAAAAACCCAAATAAAAGTACATACTTTTAACATTTAAAATAAAGTATGTTTTATCTTCTCTTTTCTGATGATAATAAAAAGACATTTTCTAAAAACCTATTGAAAATAATATCAGAATAAAATCATCACTGTCGATTTTTATATAAACAAAAACAAATAAAAGAAAACACCCAAAAAAAAAAAAATAAAAATAAAAAATAAAAAAAAATAAAAAATCAAATCTCAAATTTTACTCTACCAGGATATTGGAAATTTTAAAAAAATACCAACTGTGAATAAGGTAAAAAAAAACAAAAAAAAAAAAATAATAAAAACAATTTATTTTATTTTATATTAGTGTTTTTCCTTTTGCATCCTCATTGTTTCAAATGACTTTGAAATAATAGAAAAAAAAAAAAAACAAAAACTACTAAATTGAAAATAAAATCAAAAGAAAAGAAAAAAAAAATTGATAAAGAATAAAAAAAAAAAAAACAAAAACCAAAAATATTTGTATTCACCTTTCTATCAAATGATGAATCATCTTGTTTATCACCAAAATCACTTCGATGTTGTTGATTATATCCACCATTTCCTTCGTTAATAGTATTGTTATTGGTTTTAGCACCTAAACTACCTTTTGTTGGTGTATTTGTTCCAACAGTTTTTGTTTGTGCCAAACGATTTTGTGATCCTCCTAAATGACGTAATGATGAATGATGATGATAATGATGGCGATGTAAAATTGGTCCAGCGGATAATGGTCGGTATGGCAATGGACACGCAGGTCTACAAAAATATATTTGATATTTTTTTTTTTTTTTTTTTTTTGTGTTTTGTTCTTTTTCTTTTCGAATTAAATTTTTACTTTCCAATTTTTTTTTTATTTCTATTGTTTTTTTGTTTTCGAATTTGGTTTTAGGTTTAAATTTATTTAATTTTTTTTTTATAATAAAGTGACGTAGTCGATTTTTTAGTATTAATGAAAATAACAATAATGATGAATGTTATATAATAAAGTATGTATCTAAAGTTTAAGAATTTTTATTAAAATAAAATAATATTATGTGGATTTAAATAGTATAGCAATGGTCAAATTTCTAAGTGTGGATAAGAAGAGCAATAAATTTGGTTCTGATGAGAAAAATATTTACTAAAATCCGAATATTTAAATTTATTTCTTAATTAAGCACATATGTGGATTTTATTTAAATTTTAAATAACAAAACCTGAGAATATTTAATAAAATTCTGTAGGGGTTCCGATAAATCGATGTGCCATAAGCAGTGTTGTTCCTTTAACTTTTAATTGTCTACGCTTTGAAGTAAACTTTAGTGTAAAACAAGCAATTTAGTGTAGACAATGTAAACAATACTGTATAGAATAAAAACAATTCCAACTATGATGTAAACTTTTTCAGTAGATTCGCTTCATTTCAAGTACTTTATTAAAAAAAATCAGCCAGCGTATTTACATAAAGTTCTTAAAGTAGGAAAATACTGTCATCAACTTGGGTTGATAAAGCATATAAAAATGTATTATATATCAGCTAAGTTTATTATGAGTTTAGATTCAATTTTATTCATTGATGGGTGGAAAAATTGTTCCATCAATGATAGAACGATTGTTTAAATGTTGCATATACTCTGCTATCAGAGATCAAGCATTTTTTTACATGCTTAACAGTACATGCGAAACAGCTGAAAAATTGTCTGAAATTGTTGTGGTGTCTGTTGATATTGCAAAGCATCTGAATTCATACTATTGTTTATGCTATTGTATTCGACAGTAGCATAAACAGATTGGAAAATTGTCTTAGCACTTCATGGCAGTGGTATAGTAACTGTAACAGGCGCTACGCCGGCAATCTATTTGCAAAAGATGTTTCAAATAAAACATTAATGTATCAAGTGACATCTATTTTAAAAGAATTTAAGCAAGTTGATTTTGAAAATGTTTTGGTTCATTAAGGTAGAATTGGGATTAAGCCATGTGATCTTGGAATGGTCCAATCAATATATAGAAAGTTTTATGACAAATTTGTAAAACATATTAAAGATAAATATAAAGTTTTTTGTACCAATTATGTGAATTGATTAATACATGTCAATCGTGGGAATGTTTCGAGATACAGAGGATCTGCATGACTCGGATTAAATTTATGTTACACATTTTTTAATAAATATATAAAATCAGCTTTGTGACCCTGCTACAGCTACAGCTTGTGTAGCTTTTTCTTTCCTTCATTACAGTTTTCATTTCAAATTTATATGATTGTGGGTCCTAATGGTCCCACAATATTTATTTGATCTTCTTTGTTTATTTTATTTATTTTTAATATTTAATGCACTTTGGGTAGTGAAATTTATTTATTTTATGTTAAAAAAACAGATCAAAGCAATTTGTATATGTATTGGAGTGTCCCGTCGAATCGACAGATATATGCAGGAAACTATAAATTATATAATAATATAATTTTGCTTTTTTTGTAAAAAAAAATTAATATTTTCATTTAACTTAATTATAATTCATTATTATTTAATTACAAACATTGTCTACAAGGTATTGCCGACGTGTAGAAAATAATGTAATCAACATAATGTAGTTTACGCGGCGCAACACTGGGCATAAGTAGCCATTTTTAAAATTTTATCAATATTTATAAATATAGCAGAAGTTAATTCAATACTGCCTCGCCAGTTCCCCTTTGGCAAATTTTGTGAAGATAGCTCTTGGAAATTGTCGGTATTTTCGTCGGCCAATCAAACTTTGAGGAAAAAATTTGTAACAGAAGGTATTTTCAAACTATTTTTTATTATAATACACAAATCAATTTTTCACCAGCTAGCAAATTACTTTCTTTTACTTAACAACAGAAATTCTCAAACTTTTCCTATCATAATATTATTTTTGTTTATGTTAAAACGTCTCCAATTATTGTTTGAGCATTATTTACCGACTATTTTAAACAATTTGGTGAATAAAATGCACATAATATAGATTGTCTATATCATTCGAATTACAATCATTTGTACTTCAAAAATAATTTACTAATAACTGTGATTTGTGAAGACAAAAGTAAGCTATTATCGATATCTAACTAATCTGGTATCAATTGTATACAGCAGATGTTGTGAATTTATCCTGGAGTTAGTAACGAAAAACAATTTTAGTCACAGTGAAGAAACGAAATATGTTTAAGCCGACTGAGTCGAGTTAAAAGAATCAAAAATTAATTAGGAGTATAATTCAAAATAATGATCACTGACAGATGGTTGGATGTATAGCGGAAAATTACAATGAATTGGATTAATTTTTTCAATAAAAATAATTTACTTTTAAACAATTACCGATTTTAACTTAAGTCACAGAAGCCTGTACTGACATGCCATTCAAATTTAAAAATATTAAGAACAAAAGAAATGACGCTATTTATATATCTGTGGCAATAAGTCATAACCGCTTATATCTGAAATTGCTGTTTTGAGTAAAATTAATTTTAAAGTTTAAATAAGAGTTTCAAAATATATTAACTGTAATTGTAGATCGCTTAAATTAAGCATTTAAAATCCAAAAACTTTATTTTAAAGTTAAATAAGCGATTATGACAAAAAAAAATTAGGTGATATTAAAATTGTATCCCGATTTTATTGTATACCGATTTTATTGTATACCGATAAGATTGTATAAGCGATTGTATACCCTAGCAGAAATAGTTGTCAGAATCAAATCAAATTTTAATCGAAAATGACTTTAAAAAAATCTGAATATGGTTGTTATTTTGTTTATATTACTTATATTTTTTCTTATGTTGACATAAGCGGTTATGAATTGTTGACACATTGACATAATAATACATCAAGCAATATAATATGAAACATAGGGGTACGTCACGATATTCCGACCAAAAAATTCCACTTATTAAAATTCCGACTTCAACAATCTGATCAGTTGAAATCTTGTCAAGTCAAATTCTTTTTTTCCTATGTGTCTATTGTAACTGAAATGGTCCGAAAATCTGATTTATTGAAAGTCTGAAGTAAAATCATATCTCATATTTCTTAACTTGGTAGTAAAATGATATTTCATATTTTTTTTTTAGTCACAATTTAATAAAACCCTGATGGCATGAAAATGCAAACGGTAAGAATTTTATTGGAACCTCCTGCGCTTTTTCTGATAGCAAAATTAAATAGTAACAAATTTTGTTGTGGACTTAAAGCTTCCAATAATTAAAACCATATTATATCGAGATTTCCATGTTATATCGAAAGGGAATAATTCCATGTTATATCAACCATGTTATATCGAAAGGGAAAAAACCTGAAGTAGACCTGCGGATTTATCTGACAGACCTGTGAACCTGTGGACCTGCGAAAATTTTGTTTTTGCCCAGATATCGTACATCAAAATCAGAGAATTTAATGTAGTGAGTTAAAGATTCACAAAATTTTGCACAAAGTAAATGCTGGGGCTCCTAAAGCGAATAGTAATTAAAAAATATTAAAATGTCCACTTATAATAGAAAAATAAATGTAAAGACTGGAAATAAAAGATCTTTCCATTTCCTTAAAATCAATGTTTATACATTGAGAACTAGATTAAAATTGGATGTGGGAAATTTACCGAACTACAATTTTTTTTATGTGCAAATATCGAAACCGATTTCTGAGATTCAAACAATCGTATTGAGATAAAGTACAAGTAAAATCAAGGTGATTACAAACTGTATAAGACAAAAAACAAACCTATCTCAAAATTCATTTGGATGTAAACTAAATTAAATAGAAAATGATTGCTCTTGCATCAAAATGGCATATCAAAATATATTGACTAGCACATAACTGAGCCCATAATTGGTACATTAATGAATTATATGGCTGATATATGGAAGAAAATATTATTTGTATCAATATAAATTTTCAAATATTGTTCAAAAGATTATCATTATCGATAATTATCAAATATAAATCAAGCCGAAAGCCTGTGATGCTTATAATTGGTTACAATTGAAATTGGGATCAGTTAGTAATGTCCAAATAATAATCCAATATTATTTCGAATGTGTAAGCAATACAAATTTACTAAGAGACAACAACAACAATTGTCGATAAAATATCAAATATAAATCAAGCCGAGAGCCTGTGATGCCTATAATTGCTTACAATTGAAATTGGGATCAGTTAGTTATGTCCAAATAATAATCCAATATTATTTCGAATGTGTAAGCAATACAAATTTACTAAGAGACAACAACAACAATTGTCGATCAAATATCAAATATAAATCAAGCCGAAAGCCTGTAATGCGCTAATTGGTTACAATTGAAATTGGGATCAGTTGGTAATAGTCCAAATAATAATCCAATATTATTTCGATCGTATAAGCAATACAAATTTACTAAGAGACAACAACAACAATTGTCGATAAAATATCAAATATAAATCAAGCCGAGAGCCTGTAATGCGCTAATTGGTTACAATTGAAATTGGGATCAGTTGGTAATAGTCCAAATAATAATCCAATATTATTTCGATCGTATAAGCAATACAAATTTACTAAGAGACAACAACAACAATTGTCGATAAAATATCAAATATAAATCCGGCCGAAAGCCTGTGATGCTTATAAATGGTTACAATTGAAATTGGGATCAGTTAGTAATAATAATACAAATAATAATCCAATATTATTTCAATTGTATAAGCAATACAAATTTACTAAGAGACAACAACAACAATTGTCGATAAAATATCAAATATAAATCAAGCCGAAAGCCTGTGATGCTTATAATTGCTTACAATTGAAATTGGGATCAGTTAGTAATAATCCAAATAATAATCCAACATTATTTCGAATGTGTAAGCAATACAAATTTACTAAGAGACAAAAGCAACAACAAAAAAGAAGTGAAATAAATGACGACATGACGGCCAGATAAATAATAAGTTATTTTGTGTGCTGTTTTTTATTGGAATTTTTTTTTAACGGATCCTCCTATACATATTCATTATTTCTGCCTGCATTTTCTTCTTACTAAAGAATATTTTATCAGAAATGCAGCCAAAGTTTAAACGAAAATAATTGATAATAGCAGATTTTACCGATTTCTAATATCAGATACTGCTAATCCAACGCCAGAATCAGATGATGGACTTCGTCCAGTTGCTGCCATAATTTCCAAATCAACATCAGTTACCTAATAAAACAAGAAATAAGAAAAAAAAAGAAGACTTCCAGAAAAACGTACTCGACAAAGTTTTTTTTTTTAAAAAAAAGATTTTATTTTTTTTGCAAAATTCAAAATCCATCAAAATTTATTTTGCTGTAAACAAAAAAAAAAAAAACATAGGTGAAGAAAAATCTTAAACTACAAAAAATCTATTGTAATGTAAAATTGATTGTTTTTATTTTTTTTTTGTTATATTGAAGTAGTTTTTTATTTGTATTCACTAAAAAGGAAACAAATCTGATAATCAAGTGAGAATTTTAATATAAAAAAAAAAAAAATTATAATTCAAAAATTAAGTTTTTGAGCGAATTCGTGCAATTTTAAAGCTAAATTGAATTTTTTAAAGATACTGTGTTTTTTTTTTTTTTGTAGAGATAAGCTTTTATTTGTTATTACGATTAAAGTGGCAATAAAAGAAAGTGAAAGGATCATATTAAAATGAAATTTATAATTAATATTTTAATATTATTAAATTGTTGTTAGTAGAATTTTTATATTCTATTTAGAGAAGAAAACCACCATCCCAGGTTCTTTATTTTCTTTTATTATTTTGTATATTCAAATTTAAATAAGAATTTCAAAAAAAAAAAACACTATGAAATAAAATGCGTGCAGGAGAATATATAATCTTATGGGAATTCTAATCAGTTATATATATATATATATATATAAATTATTTTTAGGTAATGTACAATAAACGTAAAAAGTAAGTGAACAATCACAACGTCCCCTTATATAAAAAAATTAATAAACTTAAATAAAGGTTAAAAATTTAGGTATATTTAATTTATTTTTTATTAAATATCATCAGTGTTCTGATGATGGTGTAATAACCGAAATCTATTAAGATAAAATTTTGTTTAGTTTTAATTAATTAATGTTGTTGTAAATAAATAATGAATAAGAATAAAAAAATAAATAAAAAAATGTTTAATAAAATTTGTAAAATATATCCTGATTTTTAATCTTTATTTAATTTTAATAATGTTACTACCCAGCAGAGATGGGACTAATGCATTATATTTTTAATGCATTACGTCTCCATTATCATTATTTTTACATGAATTAAAATAATTCATCAATTTCTTTAATAATGCATTAAACTAATTATTTTGAATTATATTTTCAAAATAATTCATTAAAATAATGCATTTTATTTAAAAATAATGCACTACATTTTTAATGCATTACCAAAAATAATTGAAATTAATTAAATTACTTTTGAACTATTTGAATTACTTTTGAATTAAAAAAAATAATTCATTGATTTACTTTAGTTATATTTTTAATTCAAAAATAATTTAATTAATTTGAATTGTTTTTGGTAATGCATTATAAATGTAGTGCATTACACCTCCATTATCATTATTTTTATACGAATTAAAATAATCCATTAAATTCTTTAATAATGCATTAACATAATTATTTTGAATTATACTTTTCAAAATAATTCATTAAAATAATGCATTATATTTAAAAATAATGCACTACTTATAATGCATTACTTTAGAATTATCTGAATTACTTTTGAATTAAAAAAAATAATTCATTGAATTATTTGAATTATTTTTTGAATTCAAAAGTAATTCAAATAATTCAAAAATAATTTAATTAATTTGAATTATTTTTGGTAATGCATTAAAAATGTAGTGCATTATTTTTCAATATAATGCATTATTTTAAGGAATTATTTTGAAAATATAATTTAAAATAATTATTTTAATGCATTTTATCTAATTAATAATTACGAAAAATAATGCCTTATAATTATAATTCAAGATTCCCATCTCTGCTACCTAGAGCCTACAACACATTGTATAAAATATTTTGACTTTAAAACCTTATTGTTAAGTAAAGTCAAAAGTTGAATCTAAAAAAAAAAAAATATAATGTGGATAACATTCTATAAAATTTAAGATATTGTGCAGTTGTAATGTCAACCAAGTATGAATATTTAATTGAATATTTCTTTCATTATTCATAAAAATAGTTCGAAAGGTAGTGGATGTTACAGGCATAAACACAGACAAACGAAAATTGTACTAACTTATTATTAAAGTAAAAAATTCAGATTAGCCAGATGTTATGGCCGGACAATAAGAAATTTGGTACTGGAACAACAATATTATAGTTGAATTGCTTCACACCGCCAAAAGTCGGGAAAAAATTTGTTCATATTAAATATTTAATAATGTAAAAAATTAAAATATCTAATAATTAGTAAATTCGGAATTACATCATCAACATCATGCATCGTTCCACATTCGAAAATGCAAAATGCATAAGATGTTGCTGAAAGCTTCCACGTTTTCATTTTGCAACATTACTGTCTGTGCTGCCGCTATAAGCTTGAGCAAGCTTCTTATCACAGAATTTTTGTATGCTTTATTTGCAAATGTAATAAACAGCTAAGTTGTTGACATTTTAAGTTGTCAATTTGTTATGGTTGTTATTCATTTTTATTTAATTAATACTCAATTATTATTGATAATGAAACAGACCGGTATGAATTATTTTTATTTTATCTATACAAATTTATTTTTTTTAGTTTATGTAAATTATTTATAAAAAAATTTTGGATTTCGCAATTTTTCAAAAATGCCATACAAAACGATATTAAATATCAAAAGCATCACAGTTAAATTCTGATAGTTTTCAAATATATTAATTAATTAGATTAGCATAATGAATTTTGTACTGATACCGCATAATGATTGGTAAAATTGAATTTTCCAATTACAAAATATGATAGGCATAAGAAGATTTTAGAAGATAATTGGAACGCAAATAAATTAAAACGTTTAAAAATTTTTCTTATATTAAAAGGACGTACAAAATTCGATGTTGATAATAGCAGATTTTACCAATTTCTAATATAGAGAAATTCTAAAACTATTTTTTTTTTAAAATTGAAATATATGAATTTTCCCTTATTTTATCATTTATAACAATTTTTCTTGATAAATTTAATTTAAATATCCAAAAAGATATTTTCTGTGGTTTATTTTAAATTTTTAAGTAATTTTTATGATTTCATACAATGATTTTATACACAAAACTACTCTTAATTTAAGTATAAAGAATTCAGAATACCTACAATACCTATTCAAGGTACAATAAAATATACGTAAATAAGGAGCTGTTCGTAAAACACTCCGACGTACAGATAAACCACAGACCTTATAAAAACCTTCACTTCCATTTAACGACTAATATTTCGTTAATAAAACACTCATTATTATTCTAAATATCTACATAATTTATTCCTACATACCATATAGTCATATTCATATTATCCGAACTTAAATTCAGCTAGATTTATCGATAATCTGCCGAACAAAGTGCAAAAAAAAATTAGGTTTTCAATTGTTCACTTACTTTTGACACTAACTGTATTTACAACACACTTTAATATTTTTTTTATTATTTTTTTTTTTATTGAAATTGCATAAATTATACGGTGTTTTTGTTTTGTTTTGCTTTTTTTTTCAATATCTATTAAAATCAGATGCTGCTGGAAAATCGCCATCAAAATGTAAAAAACAAAAAAAAAAAACATAAAAAAGAAATCAAAAGGAAAATACTGAAAAAAGCGCAAAATGATTAATGCATGAATAATGCAGTTTGAATAGTTGTGGTAGATTATATAGTTATGGTAGTATTAGTAATAGTAGTTATAGTAGCAGTAGTAGTAGTAGTAGTAGACTTTCAATTCGAAATATAAAAGCGAGTTATGATTAATGATTAATGTAAAAGAAAAAAACATTTGATATATGAATGATTATTATATACTTACACACACACATTTTTGAATTTTTGTTTTTTTTTTTTTTTTGGTTTTTGCGCTATATATGTATATACATATATATATGAATATAGATTCTGCAGTATTAAATTTTCATTTGATATTTTTTAACAAAAATACTCATTACGTGCAAATTAAAAAATATTTAATTAAATAAATTAAGACAAAAAAAAACAAAAAAAAAAAATGAGGACATAAAATAAAATTTTAATAATAATAACAATAATAAAATAACAAAAAAAAAAAAAGGAAATTATATCCTTTAAGAGATTTACATATAAAAATTTCACATTTTACATTCCAAATACTTTCATAAACCTTTATTTTCATCATTAAAGTAATTCAGTTGAGAAGCAAGTTTAATTAACATAATAAATACGCTGACCATTTTTTTTTTTTTTGGTTTTTTTTTTATGTTATTATTTTTTTTTTTGTTTGTTTTTGTCTTTTTTTAAATTATTAAGTAACCCAAAAAAATAAATAAATTTTTAATTCAATCATTATTAATTTTTACCACTTTATCATTTCATAACACACTGTATTATTACACAATTTATAGTGTTGTTGGTATACAGGGGAAAGTAAATACTCTTTAAACTAATTTTGGAAGGACAATATTATGACTAGATTGTGCTATTTTAACTCATCCAAGCTTAGATATAGCTATAATAATACTTTAAAAACTCATGAGTTTATTCAATGAACATTTAGCTTATTTAATGACAGCTCCAAAAATTTATAATATAGTACCAAGATAGATCTTCAGGTAATGAAATTATATTTAGCTTATTAAAACTTAATATATAATTTGACTTTTATTCCTTATAACTCTTAATTACGAAAACCTAAGGCCATTATTGATAAAAATGACTTATATCAGTTTAAATTCAGCTTTGCGATTGTGCTTTTAACCAAACTAAAGTATTTTAAAAATTTTCACGTTCGATGCATTGAATGTAACAGTGGTTGATGTGAAAATTTGATAGAAACAAGTCCAGATGTAAATTTAATTTAATTATATTTCATTTTATCTATATATAAAAATATGCAGATAAAATGATTTTTTAACTGTTTCTAATAATTCTAAATTAAATGGATCTAGAAATATTAAAAACTTATTCATATTTTTATCAATATGGAAAAGGGTCGTATTGACTTGCCTGCACATTTATGTGCAGGGAAGCAAAATAAATTAAATTAAATTAAATTAAATATTTTTATTAAAAATTTACCAGAAATAAACTTAACACTTTGTATATACTTTAAATACAGATAATTATTCAAAATCTATTTTAAAGCTTTTAAATGGACTAATTAATTTTGTGAGATAGATAAATAATCTAATTGAAAGATATGTTATTTATGTTGCTGTTACTAATGTTTGTATCTACAATATCGATTTTGTTTTTAATTTGATATAATTTGATTTGATTCAAAAATATGACTTAAGTCTGATCATATACTAGAATTGATAGGAAATAAACTTTCTTCGAATTAAATTATAAATTCGATTACCAGTAAATGAAGCTTGTACCAGACTTAACTTTCACATATACCTGAATCTCATACTCCTTGAATTTATTTTGTATACAAAATGATTAGTTACAATTCGATTTTAATTTTAATATCAGTTCATAGGAGTCGGCGATCGAATCATAAGAATCAGTTGACAATAATAAATAACGGTATTAATATAAATAAATAACATAGTTGTATAACAAAAATAACTGTACTAATATAGCACTTTTACTAATACCGTTATAATGAACGGTAATGAAATTATATTTAGCTTATAAAAACTTAATATATAATTTGACTTTTATTCCTTATAACTACCAATTACGAAAACCTAAGACCATTATTGATCAAAAGGACTTACGTCAGTTTTAATTCAGTTTTACGACTGTGCTTTTAACCAAACCAAAGCATTTTGACAATAAGCTAAAACTGAAACCAAAGCATTTTGACAATAAGCTAAACCTGCTTATAGGTATACAATAGATCCCATCCAATTACATCTGGCTCTATAAATCAATTTAACCGCAACACCTTGTATTTTATCTACTACTGCATTTTTGTACTAAAATGATCATAATTCGATGACTAAAACATACTTAAAGTATGGAAGAAAATTTTCTCTGAAATTTTCATAGTTTTTAAAATCCAAACACAGTGGTGCATGCAGGAAAGGTACTCTAAATATGTGATGAAATAAGAACAGGTGACTTAAAACTGATTCTTTTTGTCGGTTTATGTATTCGCCAATTAAGTAACTATATTTATATTACAGTGATGTTCAAATATAACGAACGATATAATGTCAGGGTCATACGTTATATCGAGATCGTTCGTTATATTGACTACCCCTAAAACTAAAATTTATTGTACATATAAACATTTATTGTACTAATATCAATTTAAAGTTGTGTACTTATTCTTAGTTCCAATAACAAAATATGAAAGCTTATTTATTTTTGAAAAAATCAACAATTTTTGCTTTGTTTTCATTCTGGTAGGAGCTTCCAATAAAGGCCTGTTTCATCAGAATTGAACAGTGCATATCAACAATTACTTTAACTTTCTACCTGTGATAATATTTGTTCCCCACACTGTTTCGATAGTTGAATTATAAAACATTTCTTAAATTTGTTCATCCAACCTTGACTGGACATCCAAATGTTGAATGTGTTCCAAGTGTAGTAAGAAAATATTTTGCCTTGACTTTTAAAGTTTCCACTCTTATTGGTATATTTTTAGTTCTTTGTTTAAGAAATAACTTGTACAAAAAATTTTCCATTCTATGAAACTCGCTTTTTTTAACCCTTTCACGCCGAATTATAATACAATAACAATATTTGTTACCTTCATTATTTTCTTATACAATATGAAACACAAATAAATAAAATTATAGGTGCTTCCGATCCTACATTTGTCCTTTATAATGTACTTTAGTAGTAAAGAGGTTAATGTTCTACATGCATCTGGACCATTGCTTGTTAGTTTAAAATTACGAAGCAGTTGTTTTTTTTTAATTCTATGTATTGTCGATTTACTTTAATTATACTTAATAGTTAGTTGTCCTAATAAAACCCCCCCTTGTCCAAATCTTCAATAATTTTTATTTTTTCTTTTAAATTTGGACATTTTCTATGCTCCATTACGTATTTTTCACTTATCACAGATAAAAATAGTTACATAATATGTAAACAAAAATACGACCACACGCAAAAAAATAAACTAACGAATGAAATTAGGTACGCATAACAATAAAAAAAAAAATAAAAAATATCACAACATGAATAAACAAGTGATTGAAAAAGGACAGAGTAGCAAATATTCGTTATAATGGATACAAATTTTTTTTAACGTTCGTTATATAGAGTAGTTAATTAAAAAAAAATTAAGCGTTCGTTATATATGGAGTTTTCGTTATATAGAATATTCGTTATATTGGAACATCACTGTATTATTTTTTAAATCAAATAACTACTATAATATTAAGCAAGAAAGCCTCTGCAGCTAGAGCTTATAAATTTGGCATTAATAGTTATTTTAATATGTTTTTGTCATTTTAAATCGAAACGAAAATTCAAGCCACATTGTTGATTTTATATCTATATCAACTATTTCATCTGCATGTATCAAAATACAGTACTAATGGCTTATAATCCCGTAAGATGCAGTTTAGAAAAGCCTATTAAATTATATCAGACAAAATGGTCAGCGTAAACAACTGTCGACAGGAATATTTTAATAATTCAAATTAATTAAAAACAAACGAAATTTTTTAGAACCCATCCAAAGCATCCAAATGTTAATTATCAATATACAAAATCAATTTTTCACAATTTCAAATCAAAACGAAAAAATGAATATTTTTTACAAAATTCACTTACTTTTTTATTAATACAAATTGTAAATTATAGATTTAATTAAAATACTTACCATTTTAAGTTCTAATTCTTATCTTTATTCCTAAACACATTTTTTTTTTTTTTTTTTACTTGTATTTTTTGTTTTAATTTTAAAAAAATATAATTTATAAGCATTTAATATAAATAATATGTATGTAGTGTTCTCGTTGCATTGTTTAATATTATTTAAAAGGAATAGGTACAACACAAAAAAAAAATTAAAACCAACAAAAGGAAAGAAAAACAAGAAAAAATGGGTGTTCCAAAGCTGAAAACTTCTGTAATTTGATAAGTGTGGAAAGGTATTTCAGATATAAATATTTTTTGGCTATAATTATTTTTCGTTAAATTTTTTGTTGTTTTTAAGGTAATTAAAGATAATTTTTCCAAAATTTTAAATTTAATATGGTAAATATATAATATAATATCAATCCACCATCCCTGTGCCGTCAAATTGAATTCAGATAGATAAATTTTAATTTCAGAATAACCTATAAAATTTTTAGGACCTCCAAATAAATTCAGAAAATAGATAAATTTGACACACTCTAATTGAAAAAAAAAATCAAAAAACCAAATAGAACAAAAATCTAAAACAATAAAATATAAAATAACTTGTAATAAAAGTTTTTTTGTTTTTTTAGTACACATTTAAACCTTGACTAAAATAGAAATTCTACTACATAAGACAATAGTAACATACATACATAAATTAAGTAATTATGTATTTGTAAAAAAAAAAAAAAAATAGAAAAAAAGAATTGAATTAAAAATTAAATAAGAAAACATCAAAAAATTATTGAAATTCTAATTTTAATTAATTTAAATATATTTGTTCAATAAACATAAGAAAAAAAAATTACTTTTTTTTTTTGTTTTTTGTTTGTTTTTTTTTTTTAATAATTCTACAGATATTATTAATTATTATAACATAATAAATTTACAAAAAATTATTTTATTTATAACATATATATTTTACATATTTTTAATTTATATACACATACATATATATACATGTATAAAAATTAATAAATACAATATTGAGAGAAAAAGAGAAAATAGGTAGTGTATTTTTTTTTTTTTTTTTTTAATAAATAAAAATCACATTTATGTATAATATTATTTATAAACAATATAATAAATAAATTTTAAATAATTAATATTATTAAAAAAAAAAAAAAGAATAGAAAATATGTGTAAGCATACATGTATTTATATATATATATATATTTATTATTATTGCATATATACCTATCTCCTGATTTCAGTGTAAATTCATTTTTATCTATTCTTATTTAAGTGTATTCGTTATTTCAATACTACTGAAGTAGATATTGTATTTAATTTTTAAATTCATATACAGATTGCAAGGAATTCAATGTGTGAGTTATGAAAACTAAACGAAATTTTCAATTTGGTACAACGTGAATGCTAATAAAATATATGACTTTTTTTATTTTAATTTTTTTTTTTAACGCCAGAATAAATGATATAACTGGTTCGCGTTAAAAGTTAGTATATAGATTAGGTTAACAAATTCAAGCTTAAAAAATGAAAAATTATTATACACAAAATTAATCAGATTAAATTAGTACATATATATTTATCTATATTATGAAAATCTTCATTTTAAGACATTGTGGAACACAAAATGGTTGTGTAATCCATAGTTTAGACTGTTTAGAGTTTTGTATGATAAAAGGGTTTTTATAGTTCATAGTGTTGTGGTTCGAAGGCACTCTGGTATAAATATTTGTAAAAAAGCTGTTGTCATTTCTATGACATAATAATGTTTAATGTAAAAAATGTATATCATAAAACTGCTGTTATAATTATTACATTGCATTATTACATTGCATTATTACATTGCATTATTACATTTTGCTTATAAAAATTTTGATATTCTCATACCAATAAACTAACAAATATTAACGAAACTGTGACTAATGATTATGATATCGCATTTGTAGATGGATATGAATCAAAATCATATTAAAGAAGTTTACTTGAGATTAAAATAAGCAAAAAAATGGCTTCTAGTTTCTTGAACAGAATTAAATTCCAATCGATATTGTATTAAATCCGAGAATTATTTAACAAAATAGTTGTTCGTGTTCTTAATTATCCTTTAATTTCCTTTTTTTATTATTTATTTGTTTTTTTTTTTTTTGTATATAAACGTTTTAATATTAATTTGGAAGATAGGTATATTATATATCATATATATATATATACATGTATATACCATTTAAAATAAAAAATAAAATAAACTTTGTTTTTTTTTTTTTCATTACACACCATATATTTAAAATGTACATATACTAATACAGATATATATGTATGTATATAAAACTAATATACAAAGAAAAAGGCATACATAATAAAATTTGAATTTCTAATGTAAATAATCATAATCATAATCATAACCAAAAATGTGTTCATCATTGTAACTACTACTATTATTATAATAATTATTGAAATTATCATTGTAAGAATAATTATAATTATCAAAATCTTCATCATAATCATCATTATAAAAACTTACCGATAAATCCTGTCCATGTATCGGATCTCCTTTTCGCTATCATATTGAATAAATAATTCATAATTTATGAAAAAAAAAAAAAAAAAAAAAAAAAAAAACAAATTTCAAAATAAAAAATTATATTTTGAATGCAAGTAGTTCAAGTTTTATATTGTAGCAGTTGTATATAGTTGTAGTAGTATAATAGTAGTTGTAAATAGTAGTTTTAACGCATATATATGAAAAGAGAAAAGGAAAAATGCAAGAAAAATATTGCATGTATTTTTTTATATTATATCAAAAATACATAATATTCTATATATGTATATATTTTTGTTTTTTTTTTTTTATTTAATTTTGCTTTTTTCTATATTTCTATTTGTTTTTGTGATTTAAATTCTAAAAGAGCAACAAATTGCAAATTACAAATTATGCCTTAAGAAAATTCTGATTTTTATATTAATTGAATATATTATGATAATGACCAATGCCAAATTTGTCAATGAGGGTGGTGGAATGAGATTTGAAATCCTAAATTATATATTACAAATAATAAAAAATAATAACGGTATTCACGTATACTATGGGAAATAAAATGCAAATCAATATGTATAAAATTTTACAATAAAATTATGAATGCATTCTTGTAGGTAAGTAACAACTGTAGACTAATAAACTACTTTATGTAAAACTACTGATTTCAATAATTTAAAATACAATCTTGGAACTGTAATGGACTTATGCAGAAACTCTATGATCCCGAAAAAATCAAAAAACTCTTATATAAAAGAAAACAATGATCGAAATGAACTACCATGTCATTTGTTTACATTTGTATCAAATAATTGGTGTTGCCATATGAATACGTTAAAATACAATCAAACTAAATATTATTCATCGATAGACGTTAAAATTTTAATTTATTTCAAACAAGGTATGTACATATAATACATTATAACAATTATATTAATAATAATGTAAAAAAAAATATTGCAACTTTTATTTAGTTAAAACAGTGTTTCACGAACTGTGTTTAAATGTCAACATAATTGATTTATTTTAAAATTGAAAAATTTCCAATGATTGGCTCAGTAGTTAACGAAATCGTAAACTAGAATTTTTCAAATATTTTTATTAGTATTTAGTTGTATAATGTTCAGTTCACAAGTTGTTTGAGAAGTCAGATATAAGAGCAGATGATTATAGATTTAGATTGTTTGGAAGTTAAGAATTGCTTACCTTCAATTAACAAGTAAAAAAAGCCAAATCGGGCATTGGTAATGACTGATCAATTTTTAACAAAAGTTTTGATATTAAATGATTAGCTGCTATGTGTAGTGAAATCATAAAATTATTTTTTCAATTAGTATCAGTGTGGTTTTATTGGTCACATGGAGCTGAAAATATTTTTTCAGCATTTAATATACTTTTTCGGACGATTCACATCGAGTGTCAAATAAAATTTAATAGTTACAATAATTTCCACATTTTTATTAATATTAAAAAAACTAATAATTTTGTTTATTATAAATATTAAGGATAAAAATTTATATATAATATAATACAAAATACAATAAATTTACAATATTATTATTCTAAAAAAAATTTACCTAACATTGAAACCACACTGATCAAAATGTTTTTTTTTTTTTTTTTTGTGATAAGAAAAACAATTCAAAACATGCTTTTATTTACAAAATAAACACCAATTTAAAAAAAAAAAAAATACAAATTTAAAATAGCAAGCAATAAATATATGTGTATATAACAAATTTATTAAAAAAGCAAATTTTCTTTAAATAATTTTTATTTACTTCAAAAATATATAAAGTCAAACTTACCCTATGTCTGTCGTATATAAGGGCATCTCTATCTCTTCTATACACTAACTCGTCGTATCTAGTTCGATCTTCAGGAAAAACCAATTCACGAATTTCAGTAACTAAAGTATGCTGAAAAAAAATTAATTAATTTAAAATTAAATTCTTCAATATAACAGTTTTTTTTTAAATATAACAGTTTTAGTAGTATAACAGTTTGATTAACTATAGAAAAAAAATTATAATAATATTTTAAGTAATATCATTATCAGTTCAATATAACAATAATTACATAATATCATTTTTGTATAACAGTTATAATTACAATGAATATAATAGATAACTTACTTTTTCATGTGTATCTAACATTTCTAATAAGACGGCAACAAAGGCATCTATGGTCATTGCTCTCGCACCATATTCCCCAATATAATACGAAAGACTTGCAAATTGATGTCTAGGCAGTAAGGAACGTGCTTTCTCCTCCACCATACCCGATATTTGACATTTTCTTCTCGCTCTAAAATAATTATAAAAATAAACAAATAAAATAGTAAAACAGAAATGCAAACAATAACATTTTATTCTTTTTTTACACACCTCGTTCCAGTTGGACTATATGCATCCCATGGCTCTAATTCAATTGAGGTACAAGAATGTGGTACTTTACCAACATCACGTACAACTAATGACATACGCTTATGATATTTTAGTTGGCTAACAGCTTCATCATGCGTTACATCTAAAAATGATTGACCATTCACTTCTAATATTTCATCACCAACCATTAAACCAGCACGATCAGCAACACTATCCTTATCTACACCAGTTATAAATATACCAAGGCCATATTCAACACCACCACGTATCATAAGACCAAGTGATTGACCTGGTTCAATTAATAATTCTACCCGACGTATTCTATACAAAAAAAAAATACAACAAAAAAAAAAAAACCAAGAACAAAAGAAAAAAAAATATTATTAAATTAAGCTAGTCTAGTGATATAATCTTAAAATACCTATCTCTTCTATCACTTCTTCTTCCACCATATTCCATTGGAGGTGAAGCAGGCCTCCCTTGTCTATCCATCCAGGAACATGTTTGTCGAAATGGCGGTGAATTCGGTCCTAATGCTGTTGCTGATGGATGATGTACTATAGATGTTGTTGTACCACCTCCATGATGTAATATGGCTGATGATGATGG
The DNA here is from genome assembly GCA_963942445.1 of Argyra leucocephala. NCBI lineage: Eukaryota > Metazoa > Arthropoda > Insecta > Diptera > Dolichopodidae > Argyra > Argyra leucocephala. Next base: position 148,521,868 of record OZ012679.1, read on the forward strand.
AATTGGTAAACCTGTTGCAGATGCATAAGTTGGATCTCTTGAAGGTGGTCCAAAACCATGTAATGGGGCAGCTGAATTCAATGTCGGTGGTGCTCTAACCGTCATACTGATTTCACGTGATGATTTCAATATCTGCACACATCTCTGTGTTAAGAAAAAAATATGGCAATAGAAGAAAAAAAATGGAGAAAGAAGAATGGGAAATAACAAAAAAAAAAAAAATAACAAACAAAAAAAAAACTCAAACAAAACAGACAAACAAAAATAATAATTAAAAAAAAAAAAAATTAAATTCAAAATTAAGACTAAAAATTGTTGCAGCTTTTCAATTTTTGGATTGTATAAAAGAATATCTTGTGTATTTCAATATTTAAATAGACCAGTGTAAATGTTTTACTTATATTCTATTAATTAATTTCAAAATAATAACTTTATTATTATAATATTGTATATATATATATATATATATATACCTATTATATAAGTGTTAATTTGAAATTAATTTTTTGGTAATTATTGTTGAAGGTGCAAATAAAATTAAAAAGCTTGTAATAAATTTATTAATTATTGTTCTTTCTTAATCTCCATTCACATTTATTATTATTTTAGACATAAATTTTGTAACATTTAGTGCAACAAAGTGCAGTGCCAAATTTTATTCATTTGTTTCAATTTTCAAAATATTTTTAATATTGTGTAATTCATTCAATAAAATTAATTGAAATTAAATAAAATTAATTGAAATTTGAATTGAAGTTTTTGAAAAAATATTCTCTAATAAAACAAAAAAAAAAACAGTTTTATTTCTTAGAATTTGCATCATAGTAGGGAAAATAAGCATCCACCGTTGGGTCTTAACCGAAAACAATTTGTGCAGAACATATGAAATAGAGGAAGAATCTATTGAACATAAAATAATCTTTAAAATCAGAGGGTTTCACTCGAAGTAGACTTCGTCAGTTGGGAAGAGCGGTCCACAAACCAGATGGTAGTTGCTCAACATAATTTTGATGAATATCCTAAGTTTAATCATCAAATCAGGGATCTTTAGAGGACTCATATTTGTGATTGATTTGCTATGGGTCACATTGAGCACATTTACGATGAGCCATATACTACACAAAATGGTTTTCACACGAAGCCTTTTTTAATGTTCTTAACTTAGGTAGAATTACCTTTTGGTGCTTAAATTAAGTATACTACTCGGTAATGCAAATTTTTAATACATATTTTTACTGCTGCAATATTACAGCGTTTCCCGTCAAAGCTATTAAGATTGATAGTTGGCGCGCCTTGGTTTGTCAATAATGATGTCATACATCGTGATTTGCAGATTGAGATTAGAAGCATAAGCGGAAAGTACCATATAAGATTAGTTGCACATCCAAACCGACTGGCAAGCAGCTTGTTGGCTTCAAGTGATGTTAGTCGCCTTAAGCGTCCTAGTATCTTGCAGCTACCTAGTAGACAATAGGAACAATCAAATGGAGTATAATTTTGGGATCATGGATGGTTGGCCACGGGTTATCTCACCCGCTAATCAGTGCAATTTATTTGCATACAAAATGTCACACAAACTATTGAATGTCTCCTTCAGAGACAGATTGTAATATTTCATTGGGAAATAAAAAAACAAGAATTTTACTACTATGTTTTTCGAGAGTTTCTTTTTATCAAATTTCTGGCTTATCTATTTATTAAATATGCAAAACCATTACTATTGTTGGGGACTAAGCCCTCAATTGTTACCAGATTATACTCTCACTTTTTTATTGTCTTTTATTTGATTGGAAACATTATGATAAAGCACAAAACACTCCGGAAAATGGTTTAATATCGCATATATTCTATCACAATGATGAGTACATCAAAAACAAATTGCTCAAGGGCTCATGAGCATTTTATCTATTTAGATGAAAACGGTTATATTCAAAACCATAATCATGTCCCTCTATTATACCATTGTAATAGACGGGCTACATGTAAAGCTATTGTTTATAACCCGAGCAACATTAACGGAGCAAATTTAAAATTTGAAATGTCCATACAGATAAGGACAAATTAATTAAAGCAAACTATTGGTGGTTGGAAAACTCTAATTATAATTAGCACAAAATGTAATATACATTATTTTTTTTAATTAGGTTGTTAAGCAGTTTAAGTTAGATTAAAATAAATTAAGTTAAGCTATGTTTTTAATAAATAACTATTGGTTTTAATCCCTATTTTTTCAATAATATAATTCGAAAACAAAAAAACTTTGTAAAGTTTGTACATAATATAAAAAATTTCAAAACTGTGCATAAAATTAATATGAAAACGAAAAAATGCTTAGATGTTATAAAATTAGAAATAAATAGCTGTTTTTGTAAATTTTTGTAGGCTAGACTAGTGTAAGAATTTAAAAATAACATTTATATTAAAAAAAAGGATAACCACAGAAAATTACTAATTATCAATCTAGGCCATTTCTTTAATTTTCTTCACACCTATATGTTGCTATATTGTAACCATCAGTAGTGCATTGAATAGTCCTTTGGTGAATTTCGAAAGCCTAACCGATGATCCAAATCAAAGAACTGTCGATCCATACAAATTTTACATATTTTTAAATAATCTTAAAACTAATATTAATACCCTTTTTATTTCTCTCGGCAAAATTTCATAAAATTTCAATTCATTCCTCACTAAAATATTTTGAATGTAGAGCCACACAAACAATTTACATGTGAAATTCAAGGGCAAAATTAACTATAATCTACTATCGTGAATGATTTTAATTCTTCTTGTTTTTTTTTTTTTTTTTTTAATATTTATCTCAAATATTTCCCCTCTATTGTAATTGCACCATTTTGTTTAATTCATTTATTGTTTTCGTCATTTTTAACGAAAAAAAAATCAAATTCAGAATAAATAATTAACTTAATTACCGTTAAGTTGAAAAACACTTCAAAACATTTATTAAAACTCAAAATGCAAATTCTTAAATAATTTCGAAAATTCAATTGAATCGACATTTTTGCTAATTAGCAATATTAAAACAAAAATCAAAAAAAAAAAAAAAACAAAACAATAAAAGTTTTTACAAACATAATTTTGTTAAGGTTTTTCATTAATTCTTTGCTACCAGATGTCGTTTTTTAAAAAGCCTAATCAAATTTCAATAAAGTAAAAATACGACATTAAACTTTCTCAATAATTTTTTTTTCATTTTCTATTTGTATTTTTATTTATTTTGTTCAAGTTTGTTTAATGGGATTTTTTCATTAATGGATTACAAAAAAAAAAAAAAAAAAAAAATATAATAAAATTTAAAAATTCTACAGCTTAAAAATTTAATTTAAAAAATTTTCGATTTTCTTGGAAAATTTCCCTTTTTTTTTTGTTCTTGTTTTTTAATTGTTGTGTGACCTTTTAATGTAGCTAAAATTGTAATAACGTTCAATAATTTAAGAAGAAATTGAAAATTTATTAGAAATTAATTACGAATATATTTTTTATTTAAGTGGTTATACTTCGAATTTTTTTTAATATTGAAAAATAGTTAAATAATTATGTAAAATTCTAACTTTGACAAAAACAGTTAAGTTTTTTTTAGCCCACACACCTACTTTCAATATTTGCTCTTTAATACAATTTACTTTTGTTAAGTTTATATGCAGGGTCGGTCGTTCTTGTGAAATTACACATTTATTCAGTTCAAATACATTTTTTCAACATAAAAAATATCAAATAAAAAAAAATATCACTTGTTTTACTGTCCTCTTTCTTTAATAATTTTTCAATTTAAATTTCACAATCCTACCAAATGTTATATTTTTATTTTAAAGTTTTAAATCAAGCTATGGGTTCTATTAAGATCTCATAGCATATAAGATCATAGCAGCAATAATTCAAGGCCTTTTGCAAAAAAAAACTGGAGAAAACAATTCGTGAAGAACAAGCCGGTTTTCGTCCTCATCGAAGTTGCGTCGATCAAGCAAACACTCTTCGGATAACAGTTGAACAATCAATTGAGTACAGAACACCATTATACATGCTATTCATTGACTTCAAGAAGGCTTTCGACACAATCAAGTGCGTTGCCATATGGAGAGCACTAAGGGACAAAGGAACACAAAAAAAAATGGTCCGCCTAATCCAAGAACTATACGAAGAAGCCGAACTGTCAGTAATTCACAGGGAACAAACAAGTCCTTCCTTAATCACCTCATCAGGAGTCAAACAAGGATGTCCTCTCTCACTACTCCTCTTCACAATTGTCCTAGATAATATACTAGAAAAAACCTGCTCAACAAAAAGAGGAATAACTTGGAGTCTCACTAAAGAAGTTGAAAACCTCGCTAACCAGATGATATCTGTCTTCTCTCGCACAAATTCAGCGACATGCAGAACAAATTAGAACACCTGGAACAACTTGCCAAACATGTTGGACTAGAAATCAACCTGGAAAAAACCAAAGCTATGAGAATAAACAACACCACCACGGAACATCTAAGGTTGAAAGAAGAATAAATAGAATTTATGAACAATTTCTGCTACTTAGGAAGTATAATACCAACTAGTGGTGGGGCTCAAGAAGATCTAGAAAATAGATTAAAGAAAGCAAGAACAGCATTTGGAAGATTGCAACCGATATGGAGGAACAGCCAAATATCCAGAGCAACTAAACTTAGAATATTCCGGTCTTGTGTAAAATCAATCTTCACATACGGTTGTGAAACTTGGTTAACATCGAAATTTATCAATCAGAAGTTACAAGCCTTCATTAAAAAATGTCTAAGGATAAAATGCCGAATATTCTGGCCAAACACAATAAGCAACAAGGACCTCTGGATACTAACCGGCGAAGAACCCATAGCGAAACAAATTAGAAGAAGGAAATGGACTATATGCTAAACATCGCGCGGATGAGCTTAGAATGGAACCCACAAGGCACAAGAAAACCCGGTCGCCCAAAGACCACCTGGCGTAGGACCATAAAACAAGAGCTTGCAAAAAAAAAACATAACGTGGGAACAAGCGAAAGTAGCAGCTACAAATCGAGTACGATGGAATTGTCAAGTGGAAGCCCTATGTTCCCTTCTAGGAGTAAGGAAAAAAAAAAACTTATTATATAAATTTTAAATAAAAGTACAGTTTATTTTAGCTGACAAAATGTCATATGAAAACATTACAGCGGCCACGTTTCGGCTCAAGCTTCAAGTATTGAAATTTCTATTAGTTGATATTTAGATTAATAACTCATACGGTATATAGGGTTGCCAGTTGAACTTAGGAAGACAGAATTTAATCATATTCTTTTGAACTAATTCAATCCTTTTTATACGCCTAGTGGAAAACGTCATACAAATAGGAGAGACATACAAAACGTCATATTCAAAGTAAGGGCGAACAACAGAAGTGTACAACGATTTAAATGTATAAGGATCAGGAAATTTCAAGGAATTTCGTTTAATAAAACATAGAATTGAATTAAATGTTAATTTTCCTAGATCTTTAACCTCACTATCATGTTCTATTACAAAATGTTGAAATTTATAATTAAATTTTTGCTTTTGCTTATTTTCATTATCACAAAAAAAAAAAAAAAAATGCATATGCACTCTCCTATATTCTTTGTAAGTAGGATGGTACTTGTGTATTTTTTTATTTTCTCTTATTTTTGGTGGGTAGAATTTATATTGTATACTTTATAACAGAATTGCTATAACTATAATATAATATAGATTAGAAATCATCCTAAAAATAAATGACAAAAACACCCTATATAAATTTCTTAATAATAAGACACCTATCTTCTATACAATTATGGTTGTAGATGAAATAATATTCAAAAAAATTTAAAGCGAAACTTAATTTAAGTGTCAACTAAATAAGCAATGGAATTTTTAAAATTAACTAGTCTAGTTGCTTCTGAGAAAAAGACGTGAACTAAATTTTAGCTTTTTTGACGTGGCCAATAGTAGAGTTTACACCAGTTAGACAACATAACTCATTTTTTGTTTTAATCAATACTAGAGCTAACATGTGTGACAGAAAAAGTCAATTAGATCTAGATATGATTTTATAATCACTGCTACTAACTGTGATTCCTACTTTCCACAACATAGTGAAAAATCAAAATGATTCAAATATTGCCCCATTCCTAATATCCCTAATTTTAATTCCAAATATATCCGCTTTGTACAGAGTCTGGCAACCCATTTTTTTTTAATTATATAAGGTCTGTATGTTTACTTTTATTTGCAAAACTTTGCAAATGAGAGGAAAAATCACGTGATCATAAAATTTTGCGAGAATAGTTAAAATATTCTCTTTTGCAAACAAAAGTAGACATACGCAAAATTTGCATAAATTTATCATGCCAAAAATAATTGATTTTTAGGTTATGAGATTTTTTAAATTTTAATTAACTTAGTAATTTTCTGAATTTTTTTGTAAAATTATTGAATGTTTTTGTTGAAAAAAATTAAATTGAATAATTTTTCGTAGTTTTGTCGATAAAAAGTTATATAAATAAGTTTTCAGGTTAGGTATATAATTTTTTATTTATTTTAGGTATACCACTTTTTATATGAAATATATTTTATTGACATTTAAAACAACAACAAAAAATTGAGAGTAAATTTTTACAAATTTTTGAAAATAGAAATTTCATTTGCAAAAATGTATTTAAGAGAGACCTCTGACGTCACGTTTTAAACATAAAGTTCTCTTAAATTGCTCAAAAAGTTGTAAAGATCGTGCAAATAAAAAAGTATACATACAGGAATTTGGATAAATTTATATAAATTTATATAAATTTGCGAGTTAACATACAGACCAATTATTTGGACATTTCCAGAAATTTTAATGGAAACATAATTGTTCTCAGAATTTTGATGTTCAAAATCATTTTTTCTATTAATTACACAATTCCTGTTATTGTGAAATTAGTGAAAAATGGATATAATCTATAATTATAATAGACAAGCATTTAACGACAGTATACATCCTCCAATTTTGTCATTTTTCACCTTAATGAACTCTTAATATGTAAATAAGTTGTACATATACAACAAAAATAAAAAAAGTTGTATATACAACAGAAACTATTCCTATTTTGTTTTATCATATTCAAACTCTTAAATAAATTATATCCATTTTGTGTCATTCAACATCTTATTATTTTTATAAATTAATAATTAAAGAAAAATTATTCTATTAATTTTTTCAAATAACTGTTTCAAATTATTATTTTCTATCATTTGTATTAATCATCTTGTTTTGATTAAAAATATGTATAACCTCTTTAATTACAAAAATATTTTATTTATAGTAATTTTATCTATTAAATGCCACTGACTATAGATCGGAAGCGAATCAGTATATGAGGGAGGTGTATGAGTCCAAAATAAAACTTAGTAACCTCAACACTAGTGGTTTCTGCTTTATATCGTAAGAATTTTATGTCAGTACGTAAATTAGTGTTATTTTCAAAACTTTAAATTTGGCTCAACTAAATAGAATTATAATTCAACAGGAGCCCCTAGTAAAAATAGAATTTAAAAAGAAAATAGAATTAATATAAAATTCCATAAACTAGAATATTTTTACCATACATATACTTTTATTTCGGTTTAATTTGACGGTAAATTAAATTTCTAAATAATAACTACAAAAAATAGAACAACAATTCAAATCAATTCTATTAGAGTAGATGTGTAGCTTAATTTAATATCAGAGTAAACATATTCAACATATAGTGTTAAAAAACTGTATTTATTTATTTATTTATTCAAATAACCTAAAATAGCCTAATGGCTCGTATAAGGTGTACAATAACGTTTATTTACACGTTAACTTGATATTGGTTTGCAACCTAACACTGTACCCTATACAAAAGTGAAATGTTACAGTAAATAAAAAGACCTCGTGCTTATGGTGGACACAATTAGTACTGGATAGTTATACTGGATTAGTACGGAAAAAGAAAAATTATGTACAAAAATGAATATTGGCATTTTTATTATGATAAGAAGGTCTAGAAATATATTAACATATTTGTGGCTCAAATCAAAACAAATTTAAAAGTGGAAAGTATTAATAAAGGATATAAGTGTCATGATTGAAAAAAAAAATCCAAAGTTAGAAATTTTTAACTAAACTTTAAAATTCAAAAATTTCAAAATATTGCAATAAATTTTTCAATATTGAGAGTGGTATGAATTGTTTCTAAAAATATTTACATCAATAAAAAAAATTTCTTAAAGTTTTGTAAATTTACGAAATTTTCCATTTAAAACTATACATATCCAACCCATATAAGACACATTTCTACGCACCTTCCAAAAAACAAAAAAATATATATGTTTGTATATAACCAAAATCTTTGAAAAACACAAAAATTTCATTGACTTTTGTAGTTTATATTAAATTCTTTAAAAATTTATTATTTTCTGAAATATTTTGAGAATTTTCTTTTTATAAAAGTTTGTTTTATTGAAAACAAGTAAAAAAAAAACAAAAACAAAAATAAAAGCTTTGCTTTTATACAATTTATTATACCTAGCAAATTTACTCAAATAACTGAAAGCAGCAAAAACCAAAAAATTTTGTATTTCCTAAATATTTTTTCAAAAAACAGAAAAATTTCACTGCTTTTTTGAATCTTCATTTTATAAGCCTAGCTTAATTATTATTATGTTAATTGAAATTTGAAAAAAAAGAAAATAGAGAAAAAAGGATTAATAAATAAAAGAGAAATAATTTTTAAAAAAAAATTAATAAAATAATTAAATTCAATTAAATAAAAATAATTTTAAATAAAAAAAATAAAATAAAAAAATAAAAAAATAAAAAATAAAATAGAAGGTTAGAAAAACAAAAAATAAATAAAAAGTTGTACTTTCTATTGCCAATTTTTCCTTTTTTGCATTTTCTAAATTTATATTTTTTGTTTTTTTTTTGTGTTTTTTTTTTTAAATATTTTATTTAAATAAAATTTTCTTTATGCGAAAATAATTTCAACCAAACCAAAAAAAAACAAATTAAATATGTGCGCAGTTTTTATAATTAAATTATTATTTAATATCTATATATATTTTTTTTTTTTTTTTTTTATAATAACATACAATAAATAATTTAATAATAATAATAATATATGATGAAGGAATAATAATAATAGAATAAGCTATCAAGTATATAAACAATACTTATTATATTATAATAATATGAATATAAAAAGATTATTCATTTTATATATGGAAAATGTCAATTAATGTAATATTGTACGATAATGGGTGATTCTCTAGAAATACTGCTTTTCATGATACTGTAATTTATATTTTTTCAGTAAATAATAGTCATATTTAAATTTTGTTTAATTAAACTAACAAATCTAGGACTTTAAATAATATATATTCAGATCGTTTAGTATTTATTTATTTATTTATTTTAACAGTTGATCCAACAGATAAATCAATAGGCCAATTTTATAGGTCCTTTTCCCTTTCGAAATGTGGGCCTTTTTATTAAATTATATTAGTTATTTCGTATACATTTTTGTATATTATATATTTATATTATTTCTTTTATTAGTTATATTACATCTTTATTAATTATTAAATTATATTTGAATCGATGTGGTTGTATTGAAAATTACATTTTCAGTAACTTTCACCATTTGAAAAAATATTCGGTATTCACGGGGTTGGAATCCGTGCTCCTTTCGTAGTTACATTACTACATTCAAGTGCTTTATCACTCGACTACCGATGCCACAAGTATTTTATATTTTATACGTTTAATAATGTATGTGTAGCGGTCAACAAATAAACAATTTTTAGTGTTTTAGTTTTAAAGACCTAGCTTGAAAATTGGCTTAAAAAATGCAAAAAAATCTCTAAATATAGATTTAAATGTTTTCCAGAAGCTTCACAAATCTACTGAAATCTATAAAATATTAGTTAGTTAGTTCTATTAGACAAATATTTTTTTCTTATACAATGTCTCAATTATTTCTCAATTGATATCACTCTACGTCCTTCTGAAATTATTGGTTACATGTACGTTTAATCTGAGGTCAAATCATACAGACCAATATCACTACTACCAATAATATCAAAATTATTCTGAAAAACTACTATTGATTCGAATGAGACCAATCATCAAAAATAGTAATCTGATTTCTAATTATCAATTTGTATAGATCTAAGCACTCGACAATCGATTAAATACATAGGATAACAGACATATAATAGAAAAAGCTTTAGAAAAAAGCAAATACTATATTTCTAGATGTAGCTCAAGCTTTTGATAAAGTATAACATCGAAGCTTAATAAATAAACTAAATAATATGTTACCTAAACAATACGTAGATATACTATCATTCATATCTAGAAAACAGACTATTCAGAATAAAACAAGACGAAGAGTACTATCTACTATCAGATATATATTAAAACGGGTGTGCCTCAAGGTAGTATTGTGGGTCCCATACTGTATTTGCTCTACACCAATTATTTACCACAAATGGAAAATATAACTGTAGCTACATATGCTGACGATACTGTGTTGATGGCAGTAGGATCAAAATATTGACAAATAAATTGCAAATAATTTACAAATAAAAAATTAGAAAATCAACCATCGGTAAATCTGAATTGGGTAAATATACCCCAAGAAAACAATGCTAAATACCTTGGAATGACATTAAATGTCAAACTTAGATGGAAAGAGCCCGTCAAAAAGAAAAAATTTGTGCTTGAAAATAAATTCAGAGAAATATACTGGCTCTTAGGTCGAAATTCAAAATTACCTATACATAACAAGATTTTGTTCTTTAATCAGATAATCAAACCGATATGGTTGTACGGCATACAAATATGGGGATGTGCCAAACAAACACATGTACTTTGTATACAAAAATTCCAAAATAAAGTCTTGCGCAACATGGTAAATGCCCCCTGGTATGTTCGCAAGAGTGACTTCTTGCACAGAGATCTAAAAAATCCTTAAATAAAAAAATATGCAGCAAAACATTCGGCTCGCCTGGAGGGTCATGTTAACGTTGAGGCCGCTCAGCTGCTAGATAATCAAAATGATATAATAGAAATAAATTAATGATTAATCCGTCCAACTAGTTTTAACAGGGAGTGGTGTAAAAATCTGACACACAATTGAAGGTTCCCACGAATTTACAAAAAAAAAAAAAAATGTACGTTTAATCTAATACAATAAAACAAAACCAAATGTCATAGAAGTGACTAGTAGAAAGGGTAGATAGTAGTGCCAAAAGAACTTCATTGTGGTACCGGGAATACAATTTTCCTCGCATTAACCTCGATACCCAACAATTTAATCAAAACTTTTTACAAAGTGATGACGGTTCTGAATTTCAGTACATGAAAAGTTACTAAGTGAATCCAGACAGAAGTGTCTTATTCTTCTACATCTTTTTCCCCATTTTTGTTTTCCTAAGAATAATTCAAAACTTCTGCTATGTTTAACAACCACCATTTTTTCTCATCTTTACAGGCTCTTCAAAAATCATTTGAGAAAAAATTTAAAACCTCTATTATGTTTACCAATAAAGCAAAAATGACAGTAGGTTAAGAGAATGATTGTGATTCATTAGCAAGCCATACACACAAATGCTTGCGCGAAAATAATCGTGTACATTCCTAATGCGTGAGCGAAAGAACGTTTGTGTATGAGTAAATATATGGAGAAGATTGAGTGCGCGAATTCTGTACTTAAAACTATACAGTTTTACTACCATACACATGGAAGATTAACCGTGTTCAATCACGTAGGCGTGGTTTACGTTCTTTATTTTTACAGTTAATTTTTGCAATTTGTTTTTTTCATGTTAGTTCATATTTGTTCATATTTGTTTTACCTTCATATATTTTTTTCCGAAGCACTTCGAAAATAATTTTAAATATTTCAGCTTTAATACGACCTAAGTCATGAGCTGAAATGGCCATTGAAAATTTTAAGTGTTCATAGTTTCGGCCAGTTGCCAGAAATCTTAAAATAGCTATAAACCGTTCTTCTGTCGATATACTTTCTCTCATTGGTGCATTTTGTTTTTGGATGTACGGTTTGACGAAATTAAAAAGATTATGAAATATTTCCGCATCCATTCTCAAATAATTATATAAATTTTCTTGATTATTTTGTCTTAACTCCTTAACTAATTTCACATCATTATTTTTTCTATTTTTTAACCATAGTTTTTTTCCAAATTTTATGATTCTTTTTTGAATTTATAAATTTTATATATTTTAAATAAATTAAAGCAAAAACTACAGGTACTTTACTTGCACTCATGATTAAAATAACCAGAAAACTGTTCGATTTGAATTTGGAGTGTTCAAATTTTACCACACGCCACTCCAAAATTTTAATTATAATAACAATTTGTATGCATGCACTTAAAGCTTTAAAACGAACAGTATTCGCGCAGGCAAGAGTGTACAGTGTATGTGTAAACAACACGCCACGCAAGATTGTAGGAAAAACTCACACTTTCGCCTACAAGTTTGCGCCCGAGTAAGAATTTGTGGTGTATGGCCTGCTATTAAAGGCTAGATATACTTGGTTATATTGTTATCTAGTTTATTCGACAATTTGTCATTCGAAACGAAGCCCTAATTACTTGTTTGTGTACCAATAGAGTGCAAATATACTATTCAAATTTTTTCCAATTGTACGGGTCTGAAAGGGTTAAAAAAATCATTTAAAATATAAGAGATAAAAATTTGACTATTTTCGGTGTATTTTTAGCTGAAATTGGCTTCTCCAATAATATGTTCCGTGACTTTCGAAAGGTCAAAAAATACGATTGTGAGACGGGTTGTTCAACTTTTATTATCACAATATCAAAATCATGTGTTTGATTTGTAATGTCTATACAATGTATTATTTGACGTTAATAAACACTTCTTGCAATTTTACGATAATTTGTTTTTTGAATGTCATTAGACGAAAATAAATGAATAATAATATACAAAACATATTAATTAATATTATATTTTTATTGTTATATTTAATATTAATATTAAATTGTTTTGTATTTAAAAAAAAAAATTCAAGAATGAATTTAGCGAGATTTTTTTCTTGTGTTTATTTCTTTTCCCTATTAAAAAAATATCAGTTACGAAAGCAAAAAAATTTTTTTTTTATTTATTAAAACAAATAAAAAAAATCACTCTTTAATTTTTCCAAACTATTATCAACGTCAAACAAGTGTCAGAAATTCTCAATACCGTTTTTGCACATTCGAGGCGTCGCGATTACATAATTTAGGCGTTTATAAATTCTACACATTTTGTAACAATTTTGATTTGACGCATGTAAACACAAGACATTGTGTTTCAACTTTTTTTAAACGTTTTGAAAGTCAAGGGTTGTAACATTTTTAATTGTCGAAAATTTCATATGTATTTGGAAAATAATTTTAATCAATTTTTAAATTAAAAACACATTTCTGCGGCAATTTTAAAGCACTATTTATATCGTTATATTTTTTATTTCCGTCATTTTATTACAAAAGTTATAAAATCAGTGCATTTTTCACTATGTTAACATTTTTATTAAGCATATTTTGCTGTCTTACAAAATTATTAAAATCAGTGCATTTTTCACTATCTTAACATATTTACTACGCATATTTTGCTGTCTTCTATGTCTCATTGGACAATATGAGGTACTTACAAAATACTCTCAAAATATTAATTAGAAAATATTACGTGAAATATTCATTTTACCATTTTTAATTTGTCATTTGACATGCTTCTAAAGCCGACCCTATTATAGTAAAGTGAAATTTTAAATTCTTAACTAAAAACGTTTATCTAAAAATTTACTGAATACAGATTTCAATTAAATTTGAATAAGTGTTGAGCTAAAAAATAATTTCATTTTATTACAATTTAAGCCAAAGGTATTTTCAAAATTAAATTCATTTAACTTTTTGAAAAAGTTCTCATTCAAATTACAGCACGAATAAGCAATTTATATATTAATATAAACGACTAGTATTTCGGAGAAATCATCCATATAATATATTATGTAAGTATAGATATACATAATGTATATGTACAAAATCTAAGAAAATGAGTTATGTATACAAGAAAACTAAAATATTTATATTCGATTAACGATAAGTATACACATACAAATACAATATACATATTATTATATACATATAACTGGTACACATGTATATAAATTTATAATAATATTTTGACATTTGATACTTAGATTTTCCTTTTTGTTTACATCAATTATATTATTATTATTAAAATTAGCAAAGGAAGTAGCGACATAGAAATGATTAAAATGAAATAAATGAGTATAAAATATACAAATTTATATATATAAATAATTATTTAAAAAATTAAAAATATAATAAAAAAAAATTAAATAAATAAATAAAAAAAAATGAATGAGAATAAAAACTATAATGAATATTATGAAACACAAAGCATTTAATTGAAATTAAAATGATAATGAAACTAAATAATTTACATTATATATATATGGTAACAATGATAATAGAGTTGAGGGAGATTATAATATAGGTTATACATTGATTGAAACATGAAATTACATTAAGGCGAACGAAGTAATGTATGGGTTAAAAACTTATAATTATTATACAACGTTAACACTTAGTTTTAAAGTCTCTTCGCTAACAGCTAAATGACGTAACACTATTTTGTACATGGGTATACATAATTCAATAAATTGAATTTGTATTTCTGGTACATTAATTTAATATATATATATATATAACTTAAATTACAAATTAATAAATTTACAAGCATAATCGTCTATGGTAGAACATAAAAAAAAAAAATAATATAAAATCGATGAACATGTGTGATTTAATATAAAAATTTGTTTTCTAAGTCTTTAAAAATTAATCAAACCTCAATTTTTTTATTTTATTATCAAAGTCAATTTTTATTTAATTTTTTTTTATATATAAATCGTTCTAAATAAATCGATTATTTGATTCATATATAATATACTCATATTATACTCGTAGCTGCGAAATAGTTTATGCAAAATTACACATTTTAAAAAAAAAAAATGTAATGAACATTTCATTTGTACGGTATTATTTATTTATTTATTTTATTTTTTCATTTAGCTAATCTAACTATTTTACTTTACATACACTGAAAAAATTTTTACTGTTTTTTCAATAAATCGGTTGTTGAATCGGTTGTAAAAAATACCAATAAAAATATTTGTTAAATTAATAGTATTTTTTATTAAAATGATAACAAAAATGATTTTTTAACACAAAAAAACAATAAAAATTGTACCTACAATAATATTAATAACAAAAATTGTTCAAATAACAGTTTTGATTATTAAAATTATAACATAATTGTGAATTTAACAATTTTTGTTGTTACAGAATCGTTGTTAATATAATAACAGAAATTGCTAAAATTTGTAATTAAAAAGAAAACAATTGTTATTAATTCAATAATTAAAATCATTAAAATACTAACAAATTGTATTTTGACAGTCGAAATTATTAAAAAAACAAGACTTGTTATTAAAATAATAGTAAGTTGTGTTTTTAATAACTTTTACCTTTAATTTAACAAACATTTCTTAAAATGAGAAAAAGATGTTTTCAAATTTATAAAATCCTTATTCAGTTCAAAAGTAATCGTAGGACAAAAAGAACGTTTTGCTAAAGTTAATTTAAAAGTTAATAAAAATGTGTAAAAAAGAATAAATACCATATTGAATAAAAAATACTTATTTAATATACATATAAATTTCTTAATAATTATTGAATGAACATATAGCTAATTGGAATTAATTTAAGGAAATTTCTAGAGGTATATTAATTAGATGGAATAGTGCAATGATTAATATTTAAATTATATTGTATTTTCTTTTTTTGAGAAATAGTTATTGGAATCACAATGTATATTGTGTAGAAGAAAAAATATAGTTTGTATTTCAATGGCAAACCGACTTAAATTTAATAAGTTCAAAGTATTTTTTGTTATTATACATTAATTATATATACGATGAGAAATTAACTTAACGAAATTTTTTTTTTGTTTTAGATTAATTGACTTATAATCATCATTCATCCAAATAGGTATAAAGACAAAATTAAAGAATCTGCTGTTAAATCCATGATTGAATTTATTGCAACTGATAAAGTAACACATAGTAAGTTTTTTTTATATAAATATAATAATAGGTAACATCTATTAAAATTAATCTTTTTTTTTTGTATAATATAAAATAAATTTACTCTATTTTTTTTTTAATTACAGATGGGAAATTATTAACAACGTTTTACTTATTGCACCACATACTAGTACCCACAGCAAGAATTGTTCTTATTGTGGCAAATAAAGAAAAACTAAACATAAAAAAATTTGGATTTGCGACTCACAAAATTAATTATTGGTAACACAGTTCAACAGCTGAAAGAATTGTTAGAGAAACGAATTAAAGAAAATCTGCCAGTTCAACCGTTACTACTTCTAGCAGGAACTGTAGATGGCCATAAAGAAATGTGTTTAAAAAGAAGTTCTTTATGTATATAAAAGTTATTAGCAAATAAAAAAAAAATATTTTTAATTAAAAATATAATGCATTCATTATGTTTCATTTAAAACATCCCAAAAAAAAAACTGTTATAAAAAACTATAAGTTTAATAATTATTATTCAATTTTCTTTATTGATGTAGAAGATTAGGTCCGTTTATGAATCAGAGTTGATTGGATATTGTGTTTTTTGTTAGGACAACTTATTTTTAAAATAACAACTTGTATTATAAAAATAATAAAGCGATTTGTAAAATTAATAGCAGAATATTGTCATTGCTATTAAAATAACAGTTCAAGTTGCTAAACCAACAGATTTATTATTACATTTACAATAGTGTTTGTTAAATCCACAATTTTAGCTATTAAATAGATAACCCTTCTTGTTAAATTGACAACTTCTACTGTTAAATTAAAAACTCACTTCTCTTGTAGTTTTCGCGGGGTAAACATCATTTGAAGTTTTGCATATTTTAAAAAATTAAAATTTACTTTTTTTTTTTTTTTTTTTTTTTTTTTATATTATAGCCAAAACTTAGGTTTTGAACCTTTTAGTACTTGCGTACCGTTGACCATTTGAAAAAGGAAAGGATAGCTAAAGGAAAGGAAAGAAAAAGGAAGAAGAATAGTTTTGTGGGAAAGAGCGAACAATGTTGTTAATATTCGTCTTAAATTTCTGTAAATCATAAATAAAAAATCCTTCTCTAATTGGGAATGCTTCGATTGGGACTCGATTCCACAATCGAGATGTTCTTACTATAAAAGAATTTCCATAGCCGGACTTAAACCATCTCGGAATTTCCACTGTGAAAGGGTGTGCACTTGATGCCTCTCGTGTTATGCGACAGAATTGCTTGAGAGGAGGAAGAAGTGACTTTAGTTCCTCGGAACAAGTGCCAATACAATATTTTAAATTTTTCTTAAAAAAAAAAAAAAAATAAAAAATAAAAATAATTAATTGAATTATTTTTAAGTGAATATTATAACAAAACATAAATTTTCTTGAAAGATATTTTGCTTGCGCATTTTTCTTTTTTCTTCTCGAATTACATAATTATATTATTATTCTTCAATAATGCCGACATCTTGTGCTTTATATAGCAACAAAATTGAGAGAAATCATCTCTCAATCGCGTGCGTTGATTGTAAAAATTTGCTCCATGCAGCTTGTGTTAACTTATCTCAAAATGAGATTGAATTTATGAAGATGAGTAATAACTCCTTCAGATGTAAACTATGCAGTACAGCAAGACGTCATTCCACTAATATGATAATAGCATTCTTGCATCCGTTTCTCCAATTGCGTCGCCAGCTACACATTTAAACTGTGAGTCAATGCTTAATAGTACGTTTTCAAGCTCATGTTTATCGATAAACATGTTATAACAAGTTTTTATAAAAAAAAAAAGATAAACATGTTGTTTATGATAAACTGGTTGTTTACGTAGTGGTTTTTCCATACAAATTTGCTGAAAATCATAAACAAGTAGCGAGGTGTTTATATCATAAACCACTTCAAAAACATGTAGCACACCCATGAAATTTTGATTTTTTGTCGATTTTAAATTTTTTTTTGCATGACCCTTGATTTTTTTGTCATAAATTCATTTTGTCATTTGTAAAAAAAAAAAAAAACAAAAAGAAAAAGAAATCAAAATACCAAGAATAGATGAAATTATGTGAATTTGTGTGAAATTAGTTTAGCTTCTATTAATGATCATCAAAAAAAACGAAAAATCAAGTATAAATTCTCAATTATCATCAGCACGATTAATTGGAAAATCTTGTATAACTTTAATAGAAAAAAGTGAAGAAAAATTCTATGGAGTTATAGAAGTGATTGAGAAATTACAAGACTTACATGGAAAGTTAACAGAAGAATTAAAACAAAGGATATTGTAAAAGATGCATTTTTATTTTTAATTCACTTAATTTAATCAGTTTTATATATTAAAAATGTATAAATAATAAGGCTTTATATATAAGTAAAAAATTCAAATGGAAAAAGAGATAATAAATTAAAATGATGATTATTTTTTTTATATAATTGAAAATTGAATATTTTTGTATTTCGTTTTTGAAAGATTCTCAGAACTAAATGTTGAAGTGAGTAAAGTGGGTATGGTAATAAACTAAAATGTGAATTATTTTATTTGTTTCTATGATATTATCATTTTTTTTAATTCCTCCATATTTTGTTTTATTTTATTCATTTATCGTATGACCAATTATAACAGCTTAAGTTCTACTCAAAGATAATACAAAAAAAAAATTTTATATAAACAGTAGTATAGTTTTATATAAACAATAAACAGCTGATTGTTTTCCAAAAAACCTTGTGAACATTTGACATTTGACTGGTTTATGAGCTAGTTGTTTATGCATAAACATGAGCTTGAAAACGTACTTTAAGAATGTAAAAATAACGACATCAACATATATTCCAAGGAAAAACTCTCAAAGTGGTAAATGCTCGGAGAGTATTAAAAGCTCTGAGAGTAATTCAGCTACTGAGAGTGAGAATATTATCATTGCTGACAACATCAATTTGCAGTCATTATATATGCTGAATTTGGAAATGAAGCAGATGCTTGCGGAGAACAATAAACAAATAAATATTCTTATCAGAAAAAAAGAAATGTTGTGTAATAAAGTTTTTTTGCTTGAAAATAAAGACAATATGTTGGAGCAACGTAATAAAAGAAAGTCTGTTGATATTGTTAATTTTCCCTCTAACAATAGTGAAAAACAAAGCTTAAAACATGATATTTTGTCTTTCTTTTCGAATAATCTTGATGAGAGTTTAAATGAAAACGATATTCAACACTGTTTTGTTAAGCCACTGAGAGAAAATAAAAACTCTAATTTTGGCAAGAAAACAATAGTGTGTGTTAAATTTTCCGCTATTGAAACAAAACAAAAAATTATGAATAAACAAACATTGTTAAGAAAAAATAGAATATCATCATCATCCTCTGCTAATCCTAGTAAGATGAACAATAAAAATATTTTTATTTGTGACACGTTAACTTTATACTTCAAGTCTCTTTTGAGGAAAGCTCGTGAGGTGAAGAATGAAAAAAAGTATGAATTTCTATGGATTAAAAACTCAAAAATTTTTATGCGGAAAAATAAAGGTAGTAATAGAATTAATATTCAAAGTTTTGAGGATTTTGCTAACCTTTAGTTTAGTTAAGTATCTAATATATAATTTTTAAATTTAATTTTTAATTTTTTTTTTTAAACACTAAAGTTTTTTGATATCCTCAAATCTTTAAATTATATTTTATAACTACTACTTTTTTTATATTTAAGTAAAATATTTTTTGTTTTGTTATTTTCTTTTTATCATCAATTATGAGTTCTAACTTTACTATTATACATCAAAATATTAGGAGTTTAAGAGAAAATTACATTTCATTACTTTCATACTTAAATTCATTAAATTCCTTACCAGATTTAATTTTTGTGAGTGAAATATGGATTTATGATGACGAAATTAGTCTTTATAATATTCCAGGTTATTTGTTCTATGCTTCGTGTAATTCCTCGTATGCTTCAGGTGGGGTTGGTGTCTATTTTAAAAATTCGTTAAATTGCACTACTGTCAATTATAATATGAATTGTGTTGATATTATAAAAGTAAGTTGTAGGTTGAACTTTGTGGATTATACATTTGTGGGTTTTTATAGATTACATTCTGATAGAATTTTCCGATTTTTTGTCCTCTGAAAAATCTAGCAATTTAATACTTATTGGTGATTTCAATATTAATATTCTTGCAAGAAACTTGGTTGTTGATGATTACTTATCTTTACTATGTTCTAACGGTCTGAAGTCACTAATTTTTGAACCAACTCGTGTAGCTTCTGGTACTTGTATTGATCATATTTTTACTCGTTTTCATAAAAATAATAAACTATCTTATTCAAGTGAAGTTTTAGATCTTCGTTTATCATATCACAGTATGATATGTTTTAGTCTTTTTTTCGATGATATTGTTTGTAATCGTAACTATAGTATAGGTTCTCAATTTTTAAAAACTAATTTTAGCAACTTAAGATTCAGTCTATTGTGTGAAACGTGGCAAGATGTTTACGATGCTGATAATCCTTCTATAGCCTTTTCTAAGTTCACTGATATTTTATACAATCATATTTACTTATGTTCACAACAAAGTCTAGTACGTAATACAAATGTTAAATTAACTCCGTGAATGTTCGACAATTTGTTAAGATTAATTAAAAAAATGAATAAAATTTACTATAAAGTTAAAAAATACCCCAGTAATGTTAAATTGAGTAATTACTATTCTAAACTTTGTTCTGATATAAAGTCTAAATCTAAATTTATGAAAAATAATTTCTACCGTAACAAATTTATTCAAAATAAAGGGAATACTAAAGCTGAATGGAGAATCATTAACACTTTATTAAATAAAAACCAATCTTATAAGAAAATTTCACTCGACATTAATGGGGAACTAGTTCATGATCCATCACAACTTGCCGATTCATTTAATAGCTTTTTTTGTAATATTTCTAATAATTCTTTATCAAGTAGTTTCTATGATTGTGATTTCTCTCTTCTATCTCCTAATATCACTAATGATCATTTTCAATCTCATAGTTTTTATTTCTACTCATTTACATCTTCTGAAATCTACAAAATAATTTTAAGTTTAAAAAATTCTAATTCTAAGTTTTGTGGTTTACTTTCAAATAATGTTTTAAAAGAAATAGTTTTTCAGATTGTAGATGTTTTGTCTTATATTTTTAATTTCAGTATCTTTAAAGGAGTTTTTCCTGAATGACCTCACTCAAACTAGCAGAAGTAATTCCTCTTTTTAAGAAAGGTAGTCCGTTTGAACTCAACAATTACCGTCCCATTTCACTTCTATCACCTTTTTCAAAAATTTTCGAAAAGGCTATTAAATTTAGATTAGTTAATTTTTTATTTAAAACAAATTTTTTTATTACTAGTCAATTTGGTTTTTTGAAGAATAGGAGCACAGAAGATGCTTTGCTAAAATTTATTAATGAAATTTACAACAGTCTGAATAAGAATAGTAGTTGTGCTGCTCTTTTCATTGATATCACGAAGGCATTTGATACAGTATCTCACAACTTACTATTGAAGAAAATGTATAATGCTGGTTTCCGAGACTTTATTCTCAAATGGTTTGAGTCGTATCTAAGAGATAGAAAGCAAAAAGTCAGAGTTGAATCTAAAGTTAGTGAAATGATTTTCATTAACAAAGGTGTTCCCCAAGGTTCAGTGTTGGGGCCGATATTATTTCTTATTTATATTAACTCTCTTTTAAATCAAAATTATAATGGGCTGTCAACTGCTTTTGCAGATGACACTGCTTTTTCTTATAGTGGCTCTAATTTGATGGATGTTTTAATTAAAATTAACTACGATTTGCAGCTTATTAGGAACTGGTTTTTTGTTCATCATTTAACTATAAGCCCTAAGACTAAGTTAATGTTTTTCAAAACTTCTTGTAATAGTAATGAAATTAGCGATTTATCTTATCACTCGCCAGTTTGTAAACGTTTTCCTTTATTTGTTTCTCCAACCTCAAAAACATGTCATACTTTGATTCTGTCCTCTGCGATAATGGCTGTTTTTATATTGAAAATGTTAGCTCTTTCAAATACCTAGGAATTATATTGGATAATAAATTAAATTGGTCTGAACATACTCATAATTTAAAAAAATATTTAAATAAAATTGTTCGTTACGGCTACCATTTGAGAAAATGTAGTACGTTGGAAATTTTAAATATATTTTACTACGCCTTTTTCAATTCCAAGTTGAATTATGGTTTAGGTTGCTGGGGTGGTTCTTACAATAACAGAATTCGCCCACTTCTCCTAGCCCAAAAACATTACTTAAGAACCATGCTTAATGTTAATCGTCTATCATTTAGTTTCCCACTTTTTAAAAGAGTCTGTATTTTGCCACTCAAGCATCTCTATATCTACAAAACTATGAAAATTTTTTTCATTAGATCTGGTTACCTCGATCAAAGGTTAACGCCAACTTACAACCTACGTATTAATTATCTGAATTATGTTGCTGTTCCAATGGCCAGAACAACACAATTTACTCATTGCTTTGTTAATATGGCACCACGAATTTTTAATAGACTACCAATTCACATCAGAAGTGAACGTAATTTTTACTCATTTTTGAGACAGTTGAAAATCTGGTTATTTCAGTTCGATCACTCTCAAATTGAATCACTATTTGATGGTGGAAATTTGTATTAAATAAGTGTTTTGTGTATGTATTATAATTAAATGTGGTTTTCTCTTCATACTTCAATTATATTATATTCTTTAATTTTGCTTGAACTTATAGTATACTTGGAAATTTTTTACTTCAATATTAAGCTTTTCATACATTTTTTATTTGTTATTTCTTTTTTCTTTACATTTTTTGATACATTGTTTACACTATTTTTAATTTTATTTTTAATTCCATGATTTTATTTTTAATTCTATTTTTTTTTTTTAATTATTTTGTCTAATCTTAATTTGTAATTACTTATGATTTTAGTACCCCGCTAAAACATTTATATTTATATTTTTTTTTTCATTTATGTTTGTTTCATTCAACACGTATTCTTTGGAATATATTCGAATGATCCTACTTATTTTCTTACATATATAAAGTTTTGTTATTTTTACAAAATTATTTCTTATTGAATTTTATATTATTATTTTTGTTCCTATTAACTATTCTAATACACTATAGTTTTTTTTACTTTTATTAATTTTATTGAATTTATTTTATTAGTTTATTAGATTTAAGAGCTTTATGTTTTGATAATATTCAATTTTAATTTGATGTAGTTTGTAAAAAATTTTATATTTAAGAAAATAAATGAATTTTAAATCTTTTAAATCTAAATCTAAGGTTGTTAAATCAACAATTTTGTTGTTAATTCATATTCATTTATGCTCTCTCTTTTTTCTCTCAATGGTTATTACTTTAACTACACTGGTGATTAATTTAATAACGATTTGTTATTGAACGTATTTTAATAACATTTTTGTTAATTTAATAACGATTTTATTAATTTAACAGTAAAAAATTTTTCAGTTTAGTATTGAATACTTTACATAGTGTTGGTGTAAGATTTAAGTTTAGTGAATAATTCTACAAAAAAGTTTAAATCAAAATTTCCTGGTTCAGGTGATTTGAACTTGTTTCACTTAAATAAGAATAAAAAACTAAAACGATGTAACTTTGTATACTCGATTAGAGTAAACTACTACTACTAAAATTTAAGTACAAAAAAATGGCTTTTAAATAAAATTTAAAATAAAATAAAAAAGTTAGTTTGAAGAATTTTAAGAGGAGTATTTTCTTTTAGAAATTACAATATTTTATCAAAGTTTTTCTGAAATTTTCCAAATCTATTCTATTCTAAAGATTTTCATTCCATCTCAATTTTTTCTTTCATTACACCTAACCATTACCATTCTGCACAAAATAATACCGTATTAAAGAAATATTCTGAAACACAGTTTACTAATGTTTTTTTTATTATTAAGTGTTTGTATGAAAATTACCACTCCCATTTTAATATTAGTCCGGAACAATTTACTCCCAAACAAGGAATATTGATGACGAAAATTAAAATTTAATACAGCGAAAATGCATTTAAAAAAAAAATGTTTCTTGCATTAATTTCAAAAGTTTTAATACACAAATTAAATTTATTTACAAATTTACTTATTTATAAAAATCATGACCGATATTAATAATTAATATGTTAAATATAGTCAATTTCACAAAACTTGTAATTTCCGATTCAGAGCTAAAAAAAAACTAAAAAAAAAATTGCATTTAATTAATTACTTTGATATTAAATTACGCAAGGTATGCAATATTTCCTATTAACCAAGGATAACTGTAATTTTAAATAACATACGAAAATTTTCATGAAAATTTTTAATTTTCACATAGATATTTTACAGTTATAGTGCAAAGAAAAATTATTAAGAGTGTACAAAGAAAATATTGCATATAATTTGGCGCAAAAAATTTGAATTCTATTTTTGAAATATCTAATTTTTTTTTTAATAGCCTTCTTATAATATAAGTGTAATTTTTAAATGTAACCATACTTAGATTGGTATATATATA
The DNA here is from genome assembly GCA_963942445.1 of Argyra leucocephala. Lineage (NCBI taxonomy): Eukaryota > Metazoa > Arthropoda > Insecta > Diptera > Dolichopodidae > Argyra > Argyra leucocephala. The sequence continues at coordinate 148,546,616 of OZ012679.1, forward strand.
TATGATATTTAATTTAATACATTGTAGATTATGACAAAAAACAATGTTAATTGAAATATAATTATATACCTACATGTTTTTACTGTGCAAAAGTACAGTGTTAATATTTTTTTAATTTCAATTTTAATATTATTTTCATTTTTGTTTTGTTTTTTTACAGTTTGTTTGTTTAGAAATAACAAATAGAATATATCAAATGAATTAAAGATAATGAATACTCGTAAATCATATATTGTGAACACGATTTTCATCTTGAGTTTTCTGATTTGGCTGTTAAATTGTTCACACATATAATATGATATTTGACATATAATATGACATATAATATGTCATTTTAGTTCACCCATTATATCAAAATATTTTTATACAAATTAAATTTGTATAAAAAAAAAATTTGTATAAAACAAATGTCATAGGTATTCATTTACAAAAATAAATTTATTTTTGTTAAATGGCAAAATACACAAAAAATATACTATGATTTTAAAAACCGACTAACAAAATACTACTAAACTTTACTATAGTAAAAACATTTAAAAAATATCAAACTTAACATCTTAAAGAACTGACATTTTACTAATTTTTATTAAAATTTTGTAAAAAAAAAAAATCCAGAGCTATTTGGAGCTGTAGAACAAATTTTGGTACGTTATACACACCGAAGTACATTAAAACCTTCAATTAATGGCATTTGTAATAACGCAACAAATTGTTGATAAATGGAGCAAAAATGTAGAAAAATTATATAAAAAATAAAGTCTGTTTAAATAAAGTATAGCTTAAAAATACTTAAGAAAGTATCTGAAACAAATTACTAACTTAATTAATAATAATATTATCTATAATATTATATAATCACAGAAAACAAAAGTGTATCTATTACCAAAGACCTTTAATATATAAAGATACACAAACGTAGTTTGATCGTATAAAGTATAGAGTTGAGATTGGACATTTTTACGATCTTACTATTTCATATTAAAACATAAACAGGCACACACCATTAAAGAAACAAGAATTTAAAAGAAAACGCATATATAATAATATATAATGCCAAACCAAAACTATTACCAAAAATAGTGTACTCTATATTATGCTGTGTAAATTATAAATATGTATCAGCTGTGCACAGTAGTATACATACATATATAGTTGTTATATGTATATCTAATTAGAATTAAATTTTCTGTTCTTTTTTATTCTCTTATTATCTGTTTTTCTATTCTTCTTGCAAAAGTTTCGTTTTTATATTTTGGTTGAATTGAATGAAAAAGTGTGAATTGTTGATTGTAGGTATAGGTACATATAAAATAAATGTGCTAATTTCACAAAATATACTGTCTTGATAAATGGCCAACATTTTCAATAGAATATAAATTTTTTAAAATTGTTATTATCTTATTGTTTTTGATAAAGCTGATGTTTTGATATAGTACCTCGATTTTTGGGTATATAGCTATTTCATTTACTATAAAAAAAATATTTGATATACACTGCAGATCAAATTTTGTAATTTGTATTACATATTTATATTAGTAATTATTATAAATTACTATTTATTTCATAAAAGCAGATAGCAACTAATAAAATAATATTAATAAATAGTACCTACTACAATTTAAAACATTACTATTATTAAAATCATTCAGTCAAAATAATTCCTTAAATTTACTTATTCATTATTATTCAATTTATGCAACTCTGATTAACGTCAACACAATTCTTTTGCAGTATAATATTTCTTTTTTATGATTTGGAGTTGTTCTTGTTTCTATGCAATGGTGTGTGTTTGTTTATGTTTTAATATGAAATAGTAAGATCGTAAAAATGTCCCATCTCAACTCTACTCTTTATACGATCAAACTACTTTTGTGTATCTTTATATATTAACGGCTTTTGCTATTATAATATCTTTAGTCTAAACAGAAAATGTAATAATTTTTAAATAACTTTAAAAATCAAATTTAGAACACAGTTCAAATATATTGTGGAGATATTTAAATGTATATGATATACATATACAAATCGGTATTCAATTTTGATCAAATACAATATCTATATATATATATATATTTTTATTTATTAGTGCATAAACAACAGCCAAATGATAGTGTCCTTTTTGCTAGGGATTTTGAAATGATGAACGAACTAAATTTTACTGGCTTTTTTTTTTATTAAATATTAAAATTAATTGAATGTTTTTTTAGAAAATCGAAATCTTAGAGTTACTGCTTTTTCAATAACCATGGCAGTATACATATATAAAATGGAAATAATTATTCTTCATTTGTGTCTGGACAGTCGGTCGATATTTCATGTATCAATGGAAATATTACAATTTTGGTAAAATAAGTTGGTAAAAGAACCTATCACTCTCCTCAGACTTTAAAAGCTGCAATAATTGTTGCTTAATTCGAATCTACCTACTTAAATTGAAAAAAAAAAATACCATTATGAAGAAATACACTGCTCATATTACATTGCACAAATAATATTGATTAGTACTGTTAGTTTGTTTTTTGCTTAATCCAGCTATGATTTAGAATTAGTTTCATTTAATAAAACATACAACTAGCATGATAATAATATGTACAAAATATAATTTTTTTTTTCTTTTATTATTATTAAATTTATTTTCTTTATTTTCTATTCAAGAAAAAAAAAGGTGAAAAATATCAGCTAAAGCAAACAAGCCTGTCTAAATTAATAAAATATAATTTTTGCTGAACTGACGATGATAATAATTAAATAATTAATTGAAATTATATTTTCTTGTACAATTCTCAATTTACAGCAGTGTACAAACCGTAAAAATCTGAAAAATAGTAAAGAAAAAAAAAAATCAAAAAAGAAAAAAAATTGAAAATTAATTGTCATTCGATGACTTGTTATTATTTTGACATGTAGCTGTACAAGCATGTGTTCCATTCTTTATATTTTTTCTCAGCTAATTACAAAATCAATATTAAACACATATAAATTATATCCAACCAAAACTATAGAGAAATGAAATTTTTTGTTAAAATTTCATTCAAATTCAAAAATTTTAAAGAAACTATTTGGGCCTATCAAAACAGTCTAAGAGAGAAAATATCAAAATATTTTTTTTTTTAATATAAACATTAAACTTCCCGGTGCTGCGTGGAACCTATGAGCACCTAGTTATTATAGTATGTAAATAAATATTAATAAAAATTTTATTAATACAATCATTTATTGTTTTTGAATATTTATTAACCCTCTGTGTCTTATCATTAATTTTAAAAAATTATATATGCACCCGTGTTTATTTCTAACTTAATTTAAATTTTTTTTTTTAATTTTTATACCTATTTTAATTGATAACCACAATTAAAAAGAAAACAGAGTATATAACACATAAAAATGAAACACATTTAAAATATTATTTAAAAACAAATGTATATATATATATATATATAAATATATTTTTTATTTCTTTTTGACATGTACCAAAAAAGCAGTGATTTTTTTTTATGCGTTTTTTACTAAATTCATAGGCATTTTCTGTATATATTTATGTATATGGGTATGTTTGTAATGTGTGCTGCAGATATTTAGTGAACTTCAAATTTCAATGATAACAATTGAACATGTATAAAATAAAGTGAAGCACTGTTATGTTTTGTATTGAATAAAAAATATATAAACTAAAATTCTGCACATTTATGTAACAAAAAAAAAACAAAAAAAAATAAATAAAAATATTCTTAAATAAAAACCACATAAATTTATCTCCACTATGACGTCATTTAAAATGAATTTGATATTCTGTGACAAGTACACAATATTAATATTGCTGTCATTACGCGGTAAATTTAGACAATTTAATTTTTTAATTTTTTTGTTTGATTATTAAATTTAAATTGGATTACTTATATCATATTTAATTATGTATAAAATAAATATCAATAATTATTGTAATAATATCAAATCAAATTAAGTTATTTTATAATTAAGTCAGTTTTGTATATATTTAAATTACTTTATTATACTAATAATTTGAATAGTACAAACATATTGAGGATATTTTGGTTAATTAATACCCTTATCATAATTCTCGAATCGAATATGATTCGAAGCGAATATGCTAGTCGAACGTTCGCGTAAATGTGATCACGATTCGCGAATAAATTTATTCGCTGTGGAAAAGTCGTTGCTAACCTAACACTTGAAAATTAAATATTTTGACAGATTAATAAAAAACTTTCAGTTGAATTAAAATGCATTATTTCATATTTTAAATTCAGTGAAACATAAATCGAAGCCTTAAATTCGAACAAATGGAATATATTACCAATAGTAACATTAGTCTGTGCAATACGATGAAGGAAATTATCATTGGCAATAATTAAGAGTTTCGATTGTTTCGGATATATTGACTGCTATTTTTCATTTTAGGTTTCTTCAAGTGTATTTGAACTTGTAACAACACTTAGAACGGCTCTCTAGATTAATTGGGATTCTCTGGATTTTGTTCTTTGCTCAACAGAGCATCGACAGCTTGTTCCTACGCCTGTTGTTTTTATATATATATATTTTTTTGCAATACCTGTAATCATATTATTATCAACACGCAGTACATAGACGAATAAACAAATAAACAATGATTTATTCCCATCTTTGAATTCACGTTTTGAAGATCCTAATACATTTAAGTCGGTTCGGCAAATCGATTTCACAACACTTTTAATGCACTTTTATTCCAATTTGCTGTTCCCACAAGCCTAATCATTATTCTCTCAATTGCACCAGCTTATCAAACTTTTTTTTTATAGCTGCAAATAATATCATATTATTATTTTATTCATAAATTTTGTAAATAATCTCACATTTTTTTTAAAATTTACCCTACCCTCCATTTTTACTCGAAAAACAACAAAATATTTTTTTTTTATTTTTGTTTTACGGTTGTCACTTAAATTTTTCATTCGACAAATTGTCGAACGTATTAAGTTCGCTTTGCTAATCATGATCGCATTACAGCGAATTCGTCTACTTATACGTTCGATTCGAGAATCATGATAAGGGTATAAGATTTGCTTTGTCTTCGATTATAATAATATAGAAATTAAGGTTCAAATTGTGCTGATAATAACAAAAGAGATACGATAATTGTGTCAGTTAGACAAAAGTTGCATAATATTGACAAAATTATAAAAATAAAGTCAAGATAGCTCAAGTGGTCACCAATGAATATCAGTTCTATAAATAGGGGTATTTGACAAATCACTAGAGTGTGTAATTAGTTATTTCATAGCTAGCTTTCATCAAAACATTCATCTAACAGTCAACAAAAATAATAGTGGTTTTCATAAACAACCACTATTAGCAATATTACCTGTATTGACAACAAAATGTTGCAAATGAAGTTTGTTCATAAACATTTCTAACTTAGCAGGAAAACTGCAAAATTATAGTAGATAGCGCATGACAATCACTTGTGTTGCTTATTTTTATTTGTAACACAAATATGCAAAAATGTCAAAAAAATTCAAATTTTCAACTTAAATTTCTATATTTTTTATTTTATAAGCCATTAAAGATGTGAAATTCTATCTAGTCCTTAAAACATGTTGCATTTTTTTTTAAGTATTTTGTTTTTTAATTGTGTGTTTATGAAAAGCTCTAATATTGACATTAACATAAATCAGCGAATATCCTCGCAATTTTAATTTCACAAATAAATAAAAATGTTCCTATTGATTAACAATTATTAAGTTTAAAATTATTACAAACAATTATACAATTACAAGTATTAGAAAATTAAATACGTTGAATTATTTATGTAAATTGTATAAGCAGAGCTGCTATATGCCAAGAACATATTAAGGTAAAAATATAAGATTTAAACATAAAATATGACAACTAATGATTGTTAATTGATCCGAACTCCCATCAGATATCGATTCACAATTGAATTAAAATTTACAAAATACTCCTGAACCTTGTATTTATCTATGAAAATCAGCAAAGTGTTGTCTTAAAAGACATGATAAAAAATCGCTCAAAGAAAATGTTACTAGAGTTGTAATTGGGTATATCGTGTGCAAAAATGATTTGCATTGAAATCTTTAAGAAATTATTTTATTTTATTGCGTACACATAAATGAGATGGTGAAGCTGTTTATATAAAAGTATATGAAGTATAATATATAAAAAAATTAATTGTTTTTAAATTAAATCTTAACGTATAACGTATATAGATCAAAATTATGTAAGCCATATCGCAAAAATAATTTAATATCAATAATTAAAGAACTAGTAGCATAGAGTAATCATATAAGTAGAGTATTCACGTAGAACAAAATTTGCTAGTCACTTTTTCAAATATCAAAATTCTGTGTTCACTCAAAATAATATTACACAATTTTTAAATGCTTATAAGTTGAGCGCAATGTATTTTGTACTCATAAATAAAAAAAAATTTGTGTACCTACTAACTATGAACATATTTATTTGGTATTATGCTGCTAACAGTGTCAACGATATAAAAGTTGTATGTATAGGTACTCAAAAATGTATATATGCGAATGTGCATGCTACAGTAAATGGGCAATAACATTTTTCGTAACCATCCATATTTGCTGTACTTCTCTAGACAATAACACTCATAAAATTTTACAAAAATTTTTAGTTTTACTTTTATTGTTAATTGTAAATTAAGAAAACATTGCTACAAATTTGCAGTCAAGGTAAAAAAAACTAATCAAATTAGAACCATGAAAAATTTTAGCACGAAATTTTTCACATGACGAAAATCTCCTGTCCCCAACTGAAGTTGATTAGCAAAAATGCTTATTAAAAAAAATACAAAGTTACTGTAAAACAAGAAATCACATTACTTTCTTCTTAAATTTTATTTTTTGATTTACTGTACATAAACTTTTTTTAAAATAATAAAAAATATTATTTTTTTTCAATCAAACGATGTCCATGTAATTTTTCCGCTAAGTCACTAAAAATTCGTTACAATAATATATATTCAAAAAAATACACTTTAAATTTCCAACGAAATTTAAAAAGGATGACGTAATATTAGAACTATATTGCAGTAAATAGGAATTATAAATTTTTTTGAGCATTTGTGAAATTAGGACTTGTTAACCCACCGAAGTCAACGCGTGTATTAATTGTGCTTCTTCTGTGTCACAACGATTTTTCGATAAGTAATTAAATTTTTGCCATTTTTTTTTTATTATAATATTAACTTTTATAATTTAAGCTGGACGTACTAATTTTTGGAATTAAAATACATTTTACAATATGCGGATAATAACATTTTTACGACATTTTTCCACTTCGTCACATGTCCAAATCGTAACAGTTAAAAACGTGACGTAGTGGACCCAATTGTGACGTAGCGGAATTCAGTAATTATAAATTACTTATTTGCTACTTTTTAGCTATTATTACTTTGTTTTATTATGGCAATATTTTCAAATAACTACATATTTTTGAATTCCTATATACAAATTTATACAGATACCTGTGTAGAAGTAGTTTTTTGCATGTTTGTTTGAACAAATCAAAATGACACTTACAGATGCAGAACGGCAACGTCGATGCCGAGAAAAGCGCAAAAAAATGATAGTAAACATGAAAAATACAAAATGTTTGTTTATAGAACATTATAAAAAAAAAAAAAAAATTATCTATGAATTAAACTTTTTATGAATAAAATGTCTTTTAGGTCACGTTTTGAGTCCACAGCGTCACAGTTTTTGACGTGTCCCTAAGCAATTATTATAAAAATTGACTCAAATTAAAAGAAATTTTTGAATACAAATCAAGACATAATGATGATTTTTCTTGGGGCTACAAGTTGCAATAATTTTTAGTTTCTAAATTATTGTACTTCTACATTTAAAATTGAATATTAGAATTTTTATTTTAAAAAATTGTGACGAAGTGGAAAAATGAATCCCAAATATTTTAAAATAAATAAAATTATAATCATACGGTAGATATTTTTTGAACTGTCCGTGGATAATATTAATATCGACAATACTAAGTAAAAGTTAATAAGTACTTATGAAGTAATAAAACGAGGCACATAAATGTTACTGAGTGGACTTTTTTGTCAATCTTCTCAAGATATTAGCGTTATAAAATAGAGGTTTGATTCAGTTGGTCACTGCTTACCACTTATTTACCATCTCAAATGCATAATCTATGAATTTATTGCATTAGCAATCTAAATATCCAAGTCAACTCAAATTTTTACCTATGATCTCAGAAAATGTTATTGGCCCATATATACATACTTCTTTATTTCGCTGTTCGCATTTCGACTTTACTTATATGTGATAAAAATTACACAAAGTGTGTATAAAAAACTATGCACGCATTTAAAGTCCTTTCAATAGACCACAAATAATATTACAAATCAAAGTATTGAATTTTTTTTTAGAAATTTAAAGAATTCAATTTTATTGCTGTATTTGTTATTATTTTGGTTTAAATTTATAAAATTAAAGAATTAATATTTTTATTTGGACTTGGTCAATGTGGAGTTATGAAGTTTGTGATTTCAAACTTTATAGAGGAAAGAGACAAAAAAATTAAAAATTAATGTTGGTTTTGTAAAATTAAAAATAATTCAAATTGATTTCTATTGAAAAGTATACTGAAAAGTAGGTACTTACTACATGTATTTTTAAATTTTCAGCAATTTTGATTTTGTTAATTTTGTCTGTTTCTTACCATAGATAATAATATGAATAGTGTATATATGAATACATAATATAATTATGAATACAAACAAACAAACAAGCTATCAAAATTTAAAACAGTAAGTAAAAAAAGTAAAACTGAACATTTTATTCTTTATATGGATTGCTGGCTGTTTTTATTTCTTCAAAAATTATTTCATATGAAATAGAAATACGATTTTTGACCAAGTTCTGAAAAAACGGTATTCAATACACAGTTCACGATTTGTAATGCATAACTAATAAATTTTATTCATTTATTACCATTATTTTTAAAAAAATTTTCTAGATTCTGTGATTCTATCATTGACCTATTATTGTATGGATACAATTTCATTCATTACTTTGCGATTTAATTGTGTTTTTTGCTTACATTTTTCTATATATATTTTTTATATTGAATTAGATATGTAAATATATGGTGAACACATATACGATATACACTCTTCATATAAATCAAAAGTACATACGAATGTATGTATACTCTTTAAATTATCAAACAATATACCTCTATACTCCTAGCCTAGTCACTGGAAGAGCAAAACTTTGTACACAAAACTAAAACAAAACTTAAAACGAAATCGTAATTCGATAAAATTCGGGAAAAATGATCGTGTGAGGCTAGAAGTATAGAGGTATTGTATGAAATATTCTCCTCAATAAATAAAATATTTTGAGTAAAAATAAATGAGTTTCGAAAATTATATTTGAGTGTTTTTTAGGGTATTGAGTGAAAATGGGACGGCATTTTCGTGTTTTGAGTAAAAATGGGACGGCATTTTTAGAAGAAAATGATTAACAAATATTGTTCTACGTGAATATTCTACTTATATGATTACTCTATGCTAGTAGTTAGATCCAGTAGATCTAGTAGTTGATTTTGATTATTAATATTGTAAATTTATACAAAAAACATTATTATTCAAAATAATCAAAATTAATCCTTTTTTTTAGAAAAACTAGGGAGTGACATTTTTATTAACTGCTGAAAGTGGTCCAATATTTTCTTTTTAATATTACTAATATATGATGTTTGTCATACAAATATGTGTATATCTACTAATTGAAAGCTTCTTCAGTGTCATATACATACTTATCTAAAAGCATATTTAGTCAAATTAAAAGCAAAATACTCGACCATTTTCAATAATTAAAAAAAATCATTTTTCTTTTAATTTTTTTCTATTATAAGCCATTAAAGATGTAAAATTATTCTATCTAGTCCTTAAAACATGTTGCATTTTATATTATTATATTCGGTTGTATTCTATACAAAATAATGATTATACTCAATTTGTATTAAATGATGTCATTATAGAGATATTATTTTACGAATATAAATCAACCAAAGAAAAATGTTTACACATGTAATTAATAATCACTAGAAAAACTAAAAAAAAAAAAAAAAAAACAAACTTAAAAATTATTTTAAAACAAAATGTTACACATATACACATAAATAATATACATTTGATTATATATGTATGTATTTTATATGATTGTTTTACACACACAAAATAATACACATCCATATTAATATTGAAACCAAAAACAAAAAATAATTAAATTATACATATTTAGGTTACATTTTGTGGTTGATTATACTTGATAAAAATTTCAATATGAAAAATAATAAAATAAACGAAAAATTAAAATACATTATTTATTTACCTTAAGCGCTTCATCATGACTAATTGAAGTAAATGGTGTTCCATTAACTTCTAGGATTGTATCACCAGGACGTAAACCAGCTCTTTCCGCTACCGAGCCTTCTTCAACTCTTGATATATATACACCTAAACCTATAATTAAAAATAATAAATTTAATTATTAAATTTATTATTTGTAGATAATAAATCAAATCTGTAATTTATATAATTTAATTTTTAATTTTGGCAATGGTAAAATTAATAATATAATTTTTTTACCTGAATCTTTTCCACCTTTAACACATATACCAAAACCATGTCCAGCATCTGGTTGTTGATCTCTTGACATTGACACTGTTCTCGTTGATAATTCATGAATATTTGGTATACTACGATCTCTTTCACGATCTCGGTATATCTGTAATAATTTTTTTATTAATATAATTATTTTAAAAAATAATAGTGCGTGTATGTAACAAAAATTTGTCCCACAGAATTTTTCAATTTTATTTTGTAAAAATTACAAATGGATTTTCGAAACAAGGGTTTTAGCAGGTTAAAATTACGTACGTTTTGATAATTCAATTCTCTACTCTCTGAAGTCAATTAATTAAAGTACATATTTAGAAAATTAAAAGATGGAAAAAAGTGTTATAATAATAACAATATAAATAATATTATGTAAGAGAACATTTTGTCCCATCTTAAACATATTGTGTACCCATGTGTCTTTTACAAAGTATTGCATGACACATACTTTGTACGTTGAAGTTGTTTTTTTTTTTAAATAAATGCTTATATCTTCTAAACTATTCGTTATAGACATTAAGTACGAGTTATGGTGGATTTCCTTTTCATGGACGAACGTCCGGACAATCTTATTTTACACTATAATTGAAACACAAATACCATTAAAGAAAATTTTATGATTTCCTATCAAAGCGCGAAGGACCGACATTTGTTATGTAGTCAAAAAAGGTTGACGTTTGAAAAATTGTTTACATACATGAATAATATTTTTATTAAAAAAAAATAAAATTTTGTTAATAGTAATAATGGATAATAATTTTGTAATATTCGAAAAAATAAAATATAGCGCTTTGTTTTATCTTAAAATGTAAATAATTTGTTAAAAACAAAATAATTTTGTACTAAAGAACAAAATAAATTACACTTCATGTCTTTTTCTTAAAAAAACATTTAAAATTCTATATGTGAATGCGTTCATACATAAATCGAGATAGTAATAAATATTTATCAAATAATTATATATCTATCCTTTTCTTTTACTTCATCCTTCAGCCAAAAGTTAAAAATATTTTAACTAAGAAATTGGATGAAGAAAATTGCCCGGAGAGGATTTTTGGTGTGTGTTGGTAAAATAAAATTTTTTTGATTGGTTACAAAATTTGTCCGGACATTCGTCCATTAAGAAAAAATTCATCTTTAAAGAGATCTTTCCAACACTGTATAAATATTGGCTAAAAACATGAGATATTTGGTTTTTAAAATAAGATAATAAAGATCAATCAAAAAATGTCTAATTTGAACTACAATATCTCCATAATGCCAGCCCCTATCATCATCCAATAAATTCTGAAATATGGTCCAGATCGTTATTTTACTATAATATTTTTTTTTTTTTATTATCTCTATGATTATATTACAACTATAAACTTATAAATTACTAATATGCAAAAGGCGTATTAAAGATAACAAGTAAAAATTTTTGAAAATTTACAAATGGCTTGTGAGGGACGATTCCACTGAATCGACCCCTTATATTAAAAATTAATACTTATTTTAATATTAAATATTTATGACTCTACAGTTACTTACAGAAAAGAAAAAAGAAAATAATAAAAGAAATATAATATGAATTTGACCTTAGTTTTAGAATCTACTTAAAAGATCATGAGGCCTGAGGCGTTTTAGTCTTCTTATATCGGCGGTATTCAGCAGGTCAGCTGCCAGTTGTTTTGGATGGAGCTGCAATCTTTCGTGGTATCTTTTGCTGGTCTTTGTCACCACGTCTTTCACGGAGCATATGTTTAAATCCTTTCTTATATTTGAATTGCTGACGTACCAAGGGGCATTGACAATTGTACGAAGAGCTTTGGCTTGAAACCTTTCAAGGATTTCGATGTTAGATTTGCTAGCTGTACCCCATAACTCAATTCCATATGTCCAGATGGGCTTTAGGATTGCCTTATATAGCAACACCTTGCTCTCCAATGAAACGCATGAACGACGTCTCATAAGCCAATGCATATTCCTCAACTTAGTTCTTAACTGCTTATTTTTATTGAGAATGTGCTTCTGCCACGTTAGTCTACGTCCAGATGCAAGCCTAAGTACTTTATCGAATCTTCCTGCGGTAAAACTTTGTTGTTTAGGGTTACTGGCGGACATGTGCTCCTTCTGATGGTAAATGTAATATGCACCAACTTGAATTCGTTAGTTCTTATTCTCCAAATTTTTAGCCATTGTTGAACTTTGCTTAATCCCCTTTGAAGGTGCTGTGACGCCAGCTTTGGGTCTTTATTTGATGACAATATTGTTTAGTTTTTTTTAGTTTTAAAATTCTTTATTCTCAAATTTACAATTAAAGTGCTTACAAATAAAGATCGATTTTTATATAAATTTTCTTTACAAATAAGAGAATAGTTAGTGACACTTTTTATTAAGAAAATAGTGTTAAGCGCCACTTCAATAAAAATTTACAATTTGAAATTTACAAAATTTTTTATTGTGGGGTAACAATAAAGTATTAAAAATTCAATATACCCAAATAAATAAAAAAAACAAAAAATTAAAAATAATACATTAATTAGGTAATAAATGAAAACAAAAAAGAATAAGAATAAAAATAAAAAAAAAAACAAAATAAGTAAACTAAGATAAAATAGTATGAGTATAAGCATGTGAAACAAAAATCAAATTATTCACAAACAAAATATAAGTTCAATAATTAAAAACTCAAATATTCAACTATTGAAAAATAAATCATAAATTCAATTTAAATAATAAAAACAAGTATTAAAACGAAATGAATGTAATAAAATATTTTAAGTAAAAGCTAATAAAAGACAATTAAATTACAAATCAAAAGAAGGAAAAGAAAAAGTTAATAATTCAAGAAAAAATTATAATTCACAATATTATTATACTAAAAACTCTAGAAGAATTTCGATTTCATCATGATTAAAACCCAGAAGCCAAGATTTAGTCAAGTTTAAAAAAACATTTCTATTATGTAAAATTCGGATTGCATGTGGAAGTTTGTTAAATAATCTACCTGAAACTATGGAGTATGAATTTCGGAAATTTGTTGTGCGGAAATTAGGAATGTTAACTAACAGGTTATTATTGATTCTTAAATTGTGATTACTAGAGATTCTAGAGTTTAAATATCCGCTCCGAACAAAAAAAATTTTTAAAGTTTTAAAATAATACAAATGTCTAACAGGTAGGATTTTAAGACTCGAAAATAATTGAAATGTTGGATAGAAGCGATTCTTGTTACAAATATTTCTGATAATACATTTCTGAAGTATAAGTAGAGGGGATATTTTATTATAGTATGATCCTCCCCAGCAAGCAATACCATACTGTAATTTAGAATGAAATATTCCATAATAAATCATTTTTAAAGTGTTAGAAGAACATAGTTGCCTAAGTCGATAAAAGCTACGTAACGTAGATCGTAAATACTTTTTTAAAAACAATGAATGTTCAGCCCAACTCATATTATTGTCAAAAGTAACACCCAAGTATTTAAAGCTTTTCACTACTTCAATTTTGAAACAATTAACACTACAAAAAGAATCATCACAAAAGGAACGCTGAATAGCAATGGAAGAACAATTTTCATTAATTAATTTAAATTTACTACATTCAGACGCATGGAAAATTAAATCTAAGTCCGGATAATCTTGTTGAGATAAACTAAAAAACATCAATTTGGTTTTATTACTCACAACAAGCCTATGTTCTGAAAACCAACTTCTTAACACATTTAGATCGTGATTAATTTCTGCAACCATATTAAGGGGACTTAGCGAGGTATAACAACAGCCGATATCATCAGCAAAAGCAGTTAGTTTACCTTTAAAATTTTGATTGAAAAGAGAGTTAATATAAATTAAAAAAAGAATCGGTCCTAAAACTGACCCTTGTGGTACACCATGTTTAATAAACTGAGGCCTAGTTTTTTTATCACCAATATTAACCCTTTGCATTCTAAAGTTGAGATAGGATTTAAACCAGTCAAAAATTGCACCTCTAAATCCAATATTATATAACTTTTTTAAGAGAATTTCGTGACTGACCATATCAAAAGCTTTCTTTATGTCGACAAATAGTCCAGCGCAAAATTTTTTACTATCTAATCCTTTATTAATATTTATGCAAAAATTAAGTAGAGCATCCTCAGTAGATAGCCCTTTCCTGAAACCAAACTGTTCTGAGTTAAAAAACTTGATTTTTTCTAAATAATCCAAAACTCTATTCTTAACTAGTTTTTCAAATATTTTGGAAATTGAGGAAAGTAGAGAAATAGGTCTATAATTACTAACATCCTTAGGGTTACCTTTCTTGAAGAGTGGTATAACAGTTGCAAGTTTTAATGACTCAGGAAAAACTCCAGAATATAAACTCAAATTAAAAATATGTGATAAAATATCTATGATATTAAAGGCAACATTTTTTAAAAATACATTCGAAATACCGTCTTCACCACAAGAGTTAGAACTATTCAGGGCATTAATAGCAATCATTAATTCATAGGGCGAAATCGAACTAAAATATAAACTATTCGTACGATAAACATCATTAACAAGATTAAGACTGTGACAACAAGAACATAATATAGATGGTTGACCTGGAATAGTGTTCTCAGCTATTGAAGTAAAGTAGTTATTGAATAAGTTACCAATTACTGCTTCGTCATTTATTAAGGAACCATTGTTTGACAATGTTAAAGATTTATTATTATCAGGAGACCTATTTATGATACTGTTTACAAGCTTCCATTCATTTTTTAAATTTCCATTGCATTTTCTAAATTCATTTTGAAAATAATTATCACGACATTTAGGAATTTCTTTTTTTAAATTAGTACACATTTTAATATAGGATTTTTTAATTCTTGCATTCAGTGGATGTTTATAGCATATCATTCGGAGCTTATTTTTCCTTCTTATTTTGCGGAGTAGACTCAGACTCATCCAAGGTTTCAATCTTTTTTCATTAAATTTTGCTCTAACCTTCCTAGTACATGGTCTCATATGTTGTTCTAATATTTTTATAAATTTGTCATACGCAATGGAAGCATTATTTTCTTGATGTACCTCTTCCCAAAATTCAAATCTTAGACTTTCATTTAACTTAACGTAATCTATTTTAACAATAGTTGGTAAGGCAAAGGATTTATTTGCAACATTTTTTACGAAATCCTTTACAAGAATGCCAGTCATGCAATGGTCTGAAATTTGTAAGTCGAAATTGGCACTTTCACAAGAATTAACTGAAATATGAGTAAAACGAGCGAAAACGTGATCTAAACATGTTCCGGAAGTTGGCCTGGTTGGTGCGTTAATAAAAGAAAATAAGCCATATTCATACAACATAGTAAGATAAGAATCAACATCTACATTCACACTTAAAATATCTAAGTTAAAATCACCTAGTATAATAAGATTACCAGATTTTTCTTTAGCTAAAAAATTTGAAAAATCGTCGAGAAACATTTTAACATTAAAACTATGTACCCTATAAATACATAAAAACGTAAATTTGTAGCTGTTAATATCGCAAGTAATTTTTATAATATCAGCAGTTTTAAGATTAAAGCTAAAAGTTTCACAGTAATAATTACTTTTAACAAATACTCCAACTCCACCAGCCGAAAAAGAATCATTTGTAGTAGCATAAAAATTATAACCGGGTATTTTAAAATCATTTTTCTCATAATCATAAATCCAGATTTCAGAAACAAAAATAAAATCTGGAAAATTGACAAAGGCTTCAAGGTTTGAAACAAGTAAATCGAAATTCTGTCTTAAGCTTCTAATATTCTGATGTGCAACAAAAAAAGAATTGGAATCATATTTGAAAATATTATCACAATTCTTACTATTAATATTCATATCTAAATTGAAAATAGAATTATCGTTTGAAAGGTTGTAGTTAAGGTTCATTTAAAAATATTTCTTGTGAAATAAAAAGAATTAAATTAAATTTTATTTAGATCATCAAACGACCTTAAAACGATAACTTGACTATTTTCAATTTTTTTTATAAATATTTTACAGTCTCTATACCATAAATATTTATAGTTTTTTTCAATTTTAAGTTTTTTGGCCTCCCCAAATAGCGCTCTCGTATACTTAGTGAAGGCCTCATTGATATAAATATTAGCTGGTGCGATAGAAGAGTCACAACCACTAAATAATTTGGTATTAAGATATTTTTTCCTATGAGACTTTTCCTTTAAAATTTTTTTTTTGACATCATTATTGTGAAAGTGTACGCAAATTATATTCCTTGAGTTGGAAGTTGATGGTCCTTTATTTGATACATTGTTTTTCACATAACATTTTTGAATTTGTTCTTGAGAAATATTAAGCGCAAGTGCTTCAGAAAATATTTTATTAGTTATATCCTTTACGTTTGAATTACTAACATTCGGCACACCAGTTATTTCAATAGTATTATCCCTTTGTTTTTGATCAGCCCAGTTCAATCTGCTTTCGAGATAATTAATTTTATTTTTTAACAAAGAGTTTTCATCTCGTAGAATTTTTATTGTACTGAGAAACTCTCTATTAATTTCTTCTAAACTGCTTAACTTATCGTAAATAAGTCGCATCGATAGTTCATTGTTATCTGGGAGAATTGACTCAGTAACAGTCATTCCAGATTTAGCTGGCAAATCAACAACTAGTGGTGACAGAGGTGGTGAATGCAAAGTAGACCCTCTTCTTAAACGGTTACAGGCACTACATTTATGTAAAATCTTGTTCAACTTCATGTATTTAAAATCTTTTTCGTTTAATTTTTCACACTGTAAATGATAAAAATTTTTGCAGTTACCACATTGAATGTTCAACTCATTACGCTTAACTTCTTTCTTGCACGAGCATAGAGAAGGCATTGTAGCAATAATTAAAGAACAAAAATAAATAAAATTAAAAAGTTCCAAAGCAAATTATAAATTTAGTTTTAATTTAACACTTAATAAGTTAAATTAATTGTGAATTAAAAGAAAATATACTTGTTTTTAGATAATTGTGAATTTTGATTATTGTGAATATTATTATTTTGACACTCTGGGTTTAAAATGAATATCATCAACTAAAATTTACTGCAAAACCGCTTTCTTTGTTTTGGTAGTAGTTTCTTTTTAGCTGTTCTTCCGATAGGAACAATGAATTGCAAAATGTGATTTAAGCGGGCGCAATGACATTTACGATTTAAAATTTCTTTTGTTTGTTTTTTTAGTAAAATGTTAAAGTTATTAAAATTTCAGTATTAATTAAACAAAAAAAATAATCTGTATTAATTTAATTTATTGTGCACTTATAATTTTGTTTTTTCTTTGTTTGTTCTTTTTTTCTTTCTTTTTTTATTTGCATTTGTGAAATTCAAAATACTTTAAAATGTTTACTAATGTTATTATTTACTTCTAATTTTTCCTTTTTTTTTTTTTTTTTTTATTGTTTGAATTGTTTATTAATAAGAATTTAATTGAAAAATAGCACTATATGTATTAAAGTATTAAACTATTTGTGAAATTAAAGAATTATCAAATTTTACACTAGTCTTATTATTTACTTTTTATTTATTTTCTTTGTGTTAATTTTTTATTTAAAGTAATTAATTACAAAATAGCACAAGTAAAAATATATTACAGAGTTAGAGAAAATAGGTGTTTACCCCACAACACTATTACAGTACTGTATCATCTGCAAATGTGGCCATCATCGTGTCTTCGCTCGTAGGAATATCAGCAGTGTATAATAAATACTGCTTACTACTACTTACTAGAATATATATATATATATATATATTAACAGATCAACCGATATAATGGTTTATATACAAAAACATCAAAACAGCAAAACTACTTTCAAATGTCCTTTTCGTCCTTAATGGATCAGATGCGTCATTAAAAATATATTTTTGGAAAGCTAGAAACACCAGGTATCCTTGGGATATAGTCATTCAGTCCTTCGCGGGTACCACATCTTCTTCAAAATCCCCCATATTTTTAACTTTAATTTAATCACGAGCCTTTCTTAACAATATAGGAATTACTACGAAAAGCTTTCTCAATCGTACAGCATGGCTCTAGTACTGTTTACCTTGGATTAGTGATCACCTAAACCAACCAACAAAACAAATAAACCACTGGAGTCGTGGCATCGACATAATTGAAAAATAATTGGTTTTTCAGAATTAATGAAATGATTAATTTCACTACCCTGCAGTACTAACAATGCTCTGCAGAACTAGGTACTATACCTGCTAAATAAGTTAGTGTTATTATACATAATCCGATATCCATTTATTTGATTATGAAAAATAAATTAATAAAATTTGAATTTCAATCTCCTGGCATACTTTTACTTATTTACAACTTTCGTAAGCACTTATAAAATAAATAAATAATCTCGAAATACTGATACGAAATAAATATGAAATACTGATCTACAAATATTCCAACAATTGCCAAAAATATAAAAACATTTTACATTTTTCTTCAAAAAAAAAACCCACAAGAAAAACAAAAAGTGACAAACAAAAAAAGAGTAGACAATATTACATATTTTTTACATTAAATTTATGAAGCATTTAATTTACAGTTCTTCTTCTATTTTTTTTTTTGTTATTATTCACAGCACCCTCATTTAACACGATTTACATAAGTACTAAAATTATTCGATACATTTTCAAAAATTATCAACACAAAATAAACATTATAGTCATTATAGAAGAGCATCTGAACATTAGAAAATATCTTAAAATTGATGGTGCAATTTTAGTGCAATTTTACTGTAAATTTAAATTACTGAATGTTGTCATATAAATTTCCTCAAGTTCAATTCACCACAAAACTTACAAAAAATAAAACAAAAAACGAAAAAAAAAAACCAAAACAAATTTTCTCACAATAACAAATTTTATTCACATGAATATTCATAATATATATGTATGTACAATGTACTTACAGTTTTAATACATATTAAAATATAATATGTACCTATATTGTACATACAAATCAACAAAAAGGATTAAAAACAAAAAAAAAAAAAACAAAAAAATGTATTTCGAGCATCATAATTACATCCTTAGTTTTATATTTCGTTCTGTTTCCTACATTTATAATGGTAGAGCGCGTATTTGCTACTATGAGGGTCCTATAACAGTAAATTGTAATATTATTAGTAGTATTGTTATATACAGTGGTGACTATTCAGAAAACATTCTGTCTAAAATTTAAATTCTGTTTTTATTTATTTATTTAATTTGCACAATAAATTCGATATATTTGAAATTTTTTGCAAAATTAATTCTTTGGAACCAGAATGGTAATGGGGTTTATAATAAAATATATTGAGTCGAACTATACGAGCTCTATAATAATTCTAAATATATTTACGAAAATTAAGCTCAAAAGACTTAACTGACCACCAGTGATGTTGTCAAGATAATTTCCAAATCTAGGCCTGATAATATAAGGCATTAAAACCAAATCTAGTCTTGGTATATGAAATATGGGTAAATAAATTCGCATATCTTTTAATTAAAGTCAGATTTCATTACACAAATATTATTTTTTAATTTCAGATATTTTGGAAGCAATATACTTCTTTCAATAGTATAATTTTAGGCACTATAAAATATTACCAAAAACAAATGTGATAAATAATAAATTACTTTCTATTTTTGAATCAATTGTTGAAATCAACAAATAGATCATAGACAAGATTGACAACATATTGACGTGGTAGAAAGCCAATACTGAAATGACATGGTAAACAATGGATCGAAAATTTAAATGGATTAAGTTAGATATCTTTGAGCTATAACTTACAAACAAACAAAATTAGAAAAAATTGCAACAATTTAAAGTAAATAAATTGTCACCACTGTACATTATTCTTGTATTTTAACCTAAACCTACATAAATACAAGAAACTAACGTTAGTTTAAAAATGTATATGGCTTTCACTATTTTTGTATTCTTCCTGTTTTTTTTTTTTGTTTGTAAAAAATTTATTTATTTATTATGTCCCATGGGTTGACTATGAAAAACTTGTGTAACAACTTCAACATAAGATCAGAATAGGGTTTTTATATTATGATGTTCTGTTATCTAAACTAAAATGTGTATATATGTGAATATATTTGAAAAAAAAAATATCATTTTGCAATTTATAGCTTTGCAAAAGAGAGCAGAAAGTTCTACAAGAAAAACTACTTCCGTTAACAAAAGGAAGTGTTAATGTTATTTGAAGATGTTTCCGTGACTATACGTAACTATTAATTTTTTTGTTTTTATTTTATTTTTAACTAATGCTATGTGCTATAACGAAAATGCTTTTCTATATTATAAGGATTTAAGTTACAGAGAATAGTTTTGAATTAATCCCCTTGTTAAAACAAAAAAAAAAACTTTAAAATGTTTTTTTTTAAAAAGTAAAAAGAAATTGTGTTCTTCAAAGAGAACTTTTTAGTGATATAAAATTTTGATAATACCAGAATTTATTTTAAAAATTTGCAATTTTGTAAAAAAAAAGTTTTATTTTTATAAATTGTCATTTTTAATTTTAAAATAATATAATTTCGTAACTTTACGAATGTAATTTTTTATAATAAAATAAAATATCTGATCAAATCGATGGACAAATTGAATATATAGATTAACTATTACAAGTAAATAAATATGATTGTGTGTGTATTAAAAAAAAAAAATAACATTAATTACCTGATGCGTTGTTGAAGGTGGACTACTAGCTGGACTACGTCTACCACGATCCCTTGTGCCATTGCTATAATGATAACTTGTAGGAACTGATGATGAGGTTGTTGCACCAAACATTCGTATTACTTGTTCGGGTGAAATTGGCCGTTTTTTGTTGCTGCCATTTATATGTCGCGTCGAATTCGATACGGTACCAGAACTTCCAGCTACCGTGGCACTTGAAGATGACGCTAACGCACCTGGTATATGACTTGATGATGATGATGTTAAATATGAACCGCGACCAGGCAACGAACCACCTTTGATTTGAGCACTTGTTGCACCAGTCGCCGATGTATTGTAATAATAATGAGGTGAATGTGGTCTTTCTACAATTGTATATGATGTTCCGGGTGGTGAATAATATAAACCAGATGTACCACCGGTAACAACACCACTTCCAGAACCACTTCCAGTACCTAAACCACCTGTTCGACCACGTAATGAGCTTGTACTGTTTCCGATACGTGCACTTATACCATAGGGGCCAGTCCCACTTACAATACCTGATGGACCGACACCAATGCCATGTCCACCAGTTATATCTTCGTTTACTTCGAAACTGTCTGATCTGTGATGTGATGGATGTAAATGTGTACTGCTGGTTAAACCACCAACACCTAATGTACCACCCGGTGGTGGTAATATTACACCAGTTGAACCAGCTGAACCAGATGTATGATGATGGGTACCTACAGCTATTGGCACAGAAGACCCTGATAATGTTGAACTGTGCGGTGGATGATAACCACGTGAACTCCATCTTGATGGACCTAAATCGCATAGTTCTGCATAATCGTTGCCCGCTGCGCTCATTGTTAGGGGGTCTCCGCCACCGTGGGCGCCCCCTAAGCGCATTACCGCACACCTATAAAAATAATTAGAAAAAAAAATAATATTAATAATTATTGTAATTTTTTTATTTTATTTCATTTTATTTCTTTTATAAAAATTATGGTTTTTAACACATTCAAATTTAATATATTTATTATGTATTCAAAAACTAATCAAAAACAAAGACCCCAGAAAAAAAATATAATAATAGGAGGCTATAAATAACCACCTACTGTGCTAATATTTAATTAAGGTACCAATTAGTTTAATAATAACAATAAACTATGATTTGACATTGTCTCTAGAATTCCGTATAGTAATACAAAAAAACATTTTATTTTTATATTTGTTTTTTTGTTTTTTTTTTTATTTCTACTTCGTTGTTTTCAATGCCAAAAATAAAATCTTCTTTACATTGTATACAAAATAAATCGAATATATATATATATACATATGTATGCTGTATTCATATTCTGATATATTTCTGATATAAGTACATGAATAGAGATGGTGGTGTCACCTTGATTTATAATACCTTGTAAAATAAAATAGGTATTTTGGGCGTAATAAATGAAGGTGAACAAAGCTGTGTACGAGAAATTTCTCTTTATGAGAATAGATTTTTTTTCATTTATGCACATAACCATGTATAATTATATTTACATGCATGTTTAGTATATATATATATAACATCCTTAAAATAATTTTTATTGCCTCACTTACGTTAGAAAATAATTGAATATGTCGTCATTTGTAATTAGAATAATAAATAATAGTAACAGATTTCCTTCCTTGTATTCATATATGGACTATTACAGTTAAGGTATATTGAAATAAAGACTCCCATTTATAACACATAAAATCAAACATTGGAAGTATATGGTATATATTATTTAATATTTGTTATAAATATGGTAGGTAGGTAGGTAGTGGTGGCGGCTGACAGTACGCCGACACACTTAAAACGGTGTGGTCCATTGTGATACCACAGGAACTTTCCTCGCGTAGGAATTTACTCGTTGAACCAATTTGAGCTTTTAGTTAATGTTATAAGCATAGTTCTTAGAATGAATTTAATTACAAATCAGCTCTCTCTCTTAATATTTACATTTTAACCAAACCCAGACTAGTTGGTAACATTAATATAATATGTTTTAATATGAACACAATAACTATAGATTTCAAATTTCATTTAAGGTATTTTACTCGATATTTAACTTTAATTATGACATTTAATTTTATTTTAAAACAAGGTAAAAACTTAATTAACGGCATATTCTTTCAAATTGTAGATTCATATTTACTCTAATGTACTCCCAAAGATAAATAATTTTTCCGCTTTCTAACTTTTACATAGATAAAATTAAATATTGTGACAAATTGACATAATAAAGTAAATCTTCACATCTCGGACGGCGAATTTTATTAAACTGGAATCTTATATGTGGACTAGAAATATTTAAATAATAGTACAAAGTATATATATAATCTTCTTTAAATATCGTATATTTTAAATCGACATTTCACTTATCAATATTGAGAACTATCAAAAAGTTTGTATTATGAACTATCTCAAAGCCAGGTTATTGTTTTATCAGAATCATCACACAAACATAGAAGAAGTTCATGCAGGATCTGGCATCACTCGTCTATTTGATATATACTCTGATTTACCACAAAGTGATATATAATTCAATAATAGCAACATTCGCAAATGTTATTGCTAAATTCGAATGGGAAGTAGATAACAATCATTCATCTCAAATCGTAATAGAAATCTAGTATAATAGCTTAATAAGTTAGATCAGGTATTATAAAATAAGCGCATAAAATTATATCTACAGTATATCACTAACTTTTACACTAACAAATAATAAATGTGCACCATCAGTGAGCGTCTAATATTTCTGCGTGTATCTGTATCAAAGATGAACATGGTGAAAGGACATTACTATTATTTAAGAGAACACTTAAATTTGAAATTCAAATAATTGTGTTGGCTTTAAGGTAATATTCCGGAAATTTCTTTAAAAACTATGAAGCAACTTTATAATGCGCTCTTAATCCTACACGGTCAAACGGTATTCACCTCTGTCGAACAACTACAAATTCAAATATTTTTAATACTCCAGCAAATTCGACTGTTTTAATATACTCTAATTAAATTTTTAAATATTCGAAGAAGCTCACATCGCTTGATTAACTCTACATGTTTTTTACTAAATTAATTCATACAATTGTTATCACTTACTGTACTTGAATTTTTTACTTCATACCGAACATTCATTAAGTCAACAAAACGTCCTTATGTCCTGAAAAGTTCAGTTCTCTCTAAAATAATTTTATTAATTTCTATAACACTTAACATAAATTTATTTGGCAAAGAAACACTTGAAATACAGCCAGTTTACATTCAAGACTTATAGCATGTCATTTTTGGCCAAAGGGACATTTAGAAAAACACTTTTTCACAACAGAATATTTGGTAAAAAATTTGAAGCGTGATTTTTATTTTAACAAAGTCATAGTTGCAGAATCAAAATTGACAAATGGCACACCAATTTTACTGCGCACTGTATTTTTTATGCTTGCGGAATACGACCGCAGAACATTATGTATTTATACATATTTATAACTTCCACTGGGGTAAAAGATCAATAGATGAAAGACATATCCGATAGTCGAAAATCACATAAGTCTATTTTTTTTTTTTTTTTTTAAATCAACTTGACGAAAAATAGCACGAAACTAAAGTATAAAAATGTACGTAAGACTTTAAAAAAGTACATAAAAATAAAAAAAATATTTATTTTTCTCGAAGGGTCCCATCGTCAAAACCCCACCTCAATTTTTCGAAATCTAATTTTCCCAAATAGCGAGAATTTGTTGTAGAAAGATTTTTATATTGCGGGATTCTGTGCGAAATTATGAAATGCAAAATTTTATAATGGTTTGATTCAAATTTCATTGAATTTGAAAATTATGATTAGCCGATATTATATAGTGAGTTATAAAACAAAATTAAGTGGTATGACCTATGGCTATCTTTTGTAACAATTTTTTATCGAAAAATAACAGTTTTGTATGTAAATAATGATCTTTTCATATTTTTTTTTTTTTTTTTACAATTTGAGACTCATCTCTGTTAGGCTCTTTTTGTTGTAGCCTGAGCACTATGTAAACAGGATATTTCTCCCATATGTTCTCCATATTTTCATTAGATTCGTTAGAATATAAAATTTTTCAATTGAAGTTAAGTTAATTTTTCAAAATTTTCATAAATTGAATCCCGGAAAATATATGAAACAAATAATTAAGCATAATTTAAAAGAGAATATTTGTTTAATTTAATTTAAATATCCTGAAAATCGTTTAATCAACAACCCAAGCTCCATATGAAAAACCATTTGTTCTGATATACAACAAACCCTGTGTATTCCAACCATATCTGACTATTATAAATAAATTGTTATATAATTTGATCGGAACAAATGTTCACC
Organism: Argyra leucocephala; assembly: GCA_963942445.1. NCBI lineage: Eukaryota > Metazoa > Arthropoda > Insecta > Diptera > Dolichopodidae > Argyra > Argyra leucocephala. The sequence continues at coordinate 148,572,360 of OZ012679.1, forward strand.
TCTTATATTCAACATTAATTATCGCCAAAAAAAAAAACATACACACACACACACACAAAATGAAGCGACAAAGAAAAAAAAATTAGATTTATTCCCGCCAGTTAATTGGATTTTATTTTTATTTATTTATGTTTTTTTTTTGTGTTGTCATTATTTTTTTTTTTTCTATAAGATTTCTAGAATTTTATAATAATTATAACAATATATAAAAATATAACTGTAAAATATTGTAATAAAGCGTGCATTCTTAATGGTAACGTTAACCCATTTTGTTGTGTTTTGAAGGTTTTCTTCCCATTTGGAAAACAAAGGGAAAATGTTATGTTTTTTATTTATTAAAACTTTTTTGAACTTTGGTTTAATGTATATATGTATATAGGTAATATACTGATATAAATACATATATATATATATTTGTATAATATGTATAATAATTTTTCTAAATATGTATGTATACATTTTATGTATAGTTTATATAACGTTAAAGTAGAGTAGTTAAACAAACTATACTAACTACAAAGGTTGAAAGTTTTCTTTATAACATGTAAAATATCCTAATAACATCAGCTTTTAATACAGGGTACTTCAGTTTGAAAAGTAAAAAAAAAAATATTTAATTGTAAAATTCAACAGTTATTATCTTCTAGTTTTTGTGACTATATCAGTGTTTATTTATTATTATTATTATTTTCGTTGGGTTTTCAAACTTAGTAGAGAATGACACGAAAATGTTCATTGAGCATGTCTCCGTTAAAATTACAAATAACTTCTAATAGAAAGTGGAATTAGGTTAAATTACACTGCATGATGTCTAAGAAAATTTAACATATATGTATATGTATAGTATATATATATATATATCAGTGACGGGGCGTGGAATTTTCAACTGGGGAAGCACTATAAAAGGGAACATCAGTTTACTTTGTCGACAGTTAAAACTGTTCACATCTATGACTCAAAATAGTTTCAATCCTGTTTAGGCAGAAAAACGATCGCTCAATTGAAATAGTTGTTACAGAGGAAGTGTTATTATCAATTAACAAAGTTTGGACATTATAAAAGAGTTGTTTAATTCTGTTTCAATTAAAAATGTTAATATTTCGCAAATACTGTTTTTGTTATTAAAATTTTCATCTGAAAATATAACTTTAATTTAAGCTCTGACTTTAAGAAAACAATGTAAAAAAAGTATGAATTTTCTATATTAATGTTGGAAAATACCTCGTATACGAATTATCAGATTTTATTGAAAAATGCTGATTACACCGTTTTATTGTTGTTGTTATTAGTAGATCAAGCATTGGTTTACCATCCTTAACAATTAATAATTTTTCCTCAAAACTTCTAGCAGAAAATGATTTTTTATTAAGCTTTCAATAACACAGTTACAATTTTCTATTTTAATTATTTATAAATAATTTTAAAAAAAAATATGTTTTAAATTTTTACATTTGTTAACAAATTAATTGTTTCAAAACTGCATAAAACAAAATTATGGGTGAAAATAAACAATGTAGCATTCAATAACAAAAAACTACAGAATTACTTAACACAAATCAATACATTATTTATATAAATATTAATTCTCATTTAAGTCAACAACCACAATAATGCACAAAATTAATTCATTCTTTGCTACCTTTTTTGTTTGTAAATTCATTTTGTGTTATGCGATATTTTGTTGTTGTTTCCCTAGATAATCTTTTTTCTATCAGATATTTTCTAATTATATCAGGTAGATTTGAAATGAATATCAGCGACTCATTCAATTTTTTTTTCCTTCTAAGATTTTATTTTATTGTCTCTTCATTTATTATTTTGTTGTTGTTGCTAGGACAATGTGTTTGAGTGTATGCATATTGTAAATGAGAACTGCGGAGAATGATATTTAATTTGTCGCATTATATTTTTATGCAATGTATAATTGTTATAGCTTAATATTGGCATTATTTTCAAATATTTTAAATTTTGTGGTTGTTGAATATCTCTTGTTGTCTTGTATGATTGAAAGAATAATAGAAAATAATGATGTTTATATACGCATTATTTTCTAAACATACATAATGTAATTAATATCATTCTATGCATATAATTTTTGCTTGAATTTTTTTTTCATTCGATTTGAATTTTTGTAGTTAAGTAATTTTTATATTAAATTAAATGTAAATTTTATATTAAGTTGTAAAAAGTAATAGATAATATTTTATTTGGGGGAAGCACTCATTCAACTCAATATATGGACGCTTCGTGCCTGATATATATATATTCATTTCAAATCTACCTGATATAATTAGAAAACATCTGATAGAAAAAAGATTATCTAGGGAAACAACAACAAAATATCGCATAACACAAAATGAATTTACAAACAAAAAAGGTAGCAAAGAATGAATTAATTTTGTGCATTATTGTGAAATAGGTAGATCATATGCTAAAACTAATTGATAACGGACTAAAGAGACTGCATGGAGATTAAGAGTGAACTGAAGAAGGATATATTGTACTCAAAGCAGAGAAAAATGGAAGATGTTAAAAAAAAATGTTATGTTCAGTAGTGATCAATCATATTTGATTATAGATAATGATGATAATAATAAACAAACCACTTTAACCTCAAGGTCCTGGGGTGGCATTATGTAACTTTGTTTCAAACATTTGGGTCGAAACAAAATGTTGTCGAAACAAAATTTGGATGACATTACGCAATTTGAAATGTTAATTTATTTTGAAACGCTCGAAAAAAAAGTGAAAAATTTTACATAATTCCATTTTTGAATTGTTTCGTTAAAAATTCAACAATTACTGCTACAAAATAATATTGAAAAAATAATAATTTAAAAAAATTGAAACTAAAAGAAATTGCAGGTAAAAGAAACTAATAATAAACGACATTTTTTTTTATTCTTTACTTAAGTTTTCATTTTATTGGAAGTTTTATTTCTGTACGTTTCTAAAATAAATATTCCAATAAAAATCATGTATTAATTTATTTTTTTCTTAAAACTTGCCTAAAAGCGTCAACTATTTTTCAATCGCCAAAATTTGGTCGTATCAAACGTCAAAAAAGTAGCGTTTCAACCTTACACAATACCAAAATATGTCGTGCCAATTTTGAAAAGATTGAAACCAAATAAAAATGGTCGAAACAAAATGCCATCTTTTGAAAAGAGTCGAAACAAAACGACGTTTCAAATTACATAATGCCACCCCTGCTTCATTAATGTCATAAAATATGGTTTAATTTTTTATTATTGAATATCGATATTACAAGTTGACGATATTTTGGTATTATCTTTATCATTAGTATTTAATTACTTTAAATGAAACACCGTGTAAATAAACTAAAACATTTTAAAATAGTAATTCTATAAATGTTTGTTGTGCAACATAAAGCTAAAGAGAGGTAGAGGTAAAAAGAAAGGACAAAAACTTCACACCTTTTTTTTTCTTTATTTTGTACTATTTTTATATCCTTAAACAATTTCTATGTATATAATTAATACATATGTATATAAAATAGTTATATAGAAAATATATATGACTATATAATATATAGAAAATATATATATATATAAAGTATATTATACACGTTAATGGTTTCTTTTTTAAGATCATTTTAATCATTTAATATAAGTTTTTTTCTTTATACAAAATAGTAGTTATATTTTCTCCATTGTTATTATTGTGGTTTATTTGTTTTTTTTTTTTTATTTTTTTGCTTTTAGGAATTTTAGACTTTATCATTTCAAGTTCCCTTCTTCTGCTCCCACTAAAAATCTATTAAATATGTTATATACTATAAACTTCATCGATTTTTTCCGCTTCGGAAATGTCTATTTATGGAATAACAAACAATCTATTAAAAGTTTTCTTACTCTTTATATATATGCATGTATATGTGTATTTATTGTGTAGATATACGTATAACAAAGGTACCCCTATAAAGTAGACCTTGTGTGGGTTGCCAGACTAAAAAAGTAATTTTAAAAATTATTTTAGTCTTTGTTTTTGTGTTTTCTTTTTGTTCTTTTTTTTTAGTGTTCTGGATTTAGTATTTTTTCTTTTGTTTTTTTTTTTTGAGTCTTTTGTTTTTGTGTTGCTTTCATTTAATTTCACAAAGGAAAAAAAAAAAAAAAAAGGATCAAGGGAATTCAGTGTCTGAATTTTTTGTTGTTGTGGTGAATTTTTTTTTTTTTTTTTTTTGGAAACAAAAATTAAATTGCAATACATATTTAAAAGTATATATATATATATACATATATATATATTATTAATATACAGACAACGTTGTAAAACAAAAAAAAAAAAATACAAATGGAAATTCAAAATGAATTTAAGCTCATTAATTTTTTAAGGTGTATACACGGCACTATACAAATATTTTAGGTGTTAGTTAATATATATATATATACGCATATAAGAGGAGTGTTAAGTTTATAAAAGCGTATTCAGAATATTATTGTAGATTGTATTTTATTTTTTCTACTGTATAGTATTTTTCATTAAGATTTTAGATTGTATTCTCTGATATCATTTATTTTTTATTTGTGATTTCATTCTATTTTTATTTTTCTTTTTTTTTGTATGTTAACTTAGTGGAGATTGAATAGTTTTTTTTTAACTGATTAAAAATTATATTTTCAACAGAATATTGTTTTTTTTAAATATTTTTAATATTCAAACAATATTTGTACACTAGTTTTGTAACCCGCCATAAATGACGGAAGTAAAATAAATTCTAGCATTTCTACCTTTATTAGAGTTTTCATTTCATGTTTAAGAAAAATATGTGTTTGCATATTTATTTATCAATATCATACCTTTATTAGAATTATTAGAATGCTTTTAATTGCCATATAAACAGAATATTTGTAGTAAAGTGTAAAATTTTCAATTCCCTAAGGGTTATTTACTCGATCATTTTAACGACATCTTATTTGCCATCATTGGAAATTTAAGCATATATTATCCTAAGACCTCAATAATTCTAAATAATCAATATTCTTAGATATTCTATTGTATTCAATTAATTATAATATAAGTTAGTCAAAAAGATAATTTCAATTTAAATTAATATGGAAATATTAAATTAAAATAATATTTTTAATGAAAACAAAATTAACTATATAATATTATAAACTTACAATAATTTTATATTTTTACAGTCATAGCAGCGTTCTACTGTAAAATTCAAATTGTAAAATGAAACTAGTTAAGACATAATAAAAGTAAAAAGTTCTATGGCGCCATCTAAATTTAACACTTGAATGACATGACAATCATTATGAAATTGTCACAGATAAGAGATAACAGATGACAGATGACAAATGACAGATGACAGATTGCATATATAAGCAATAAAAAACAGATACTATGCTTATGACAATTACATGATGTTACAATTTGTATATTTGTTGGAGTATTCTGTCGAACTTACAAACATCCAGATAAATGCAGAAAATTATATATATAAATATGTATTATATGTACATATGTTTTTGAAATAAATGTCTTCTCTAAAATTTTATAATTTAACTATTTTATTGTTAATGCTGGTCTTACAGTCACTAATCAGGTTGCATAATAAAGACATTGAAAAAGTTGGAGCGCTTATACCGGGTGTTCCAGACCATGCGTATCAGCTTTTTAAAAAGGGAAGGAGCCGTTATTTTAAAATTTAGAAAAAAGTTTGTTAACTAAATCGAGGGTGCTCTATCGATTGGTGGCATTTTCAACTTTCGGAAAGGGCCACAAATCGATTTTTTAAAATCAAAAATCGCCGAAATTGGCCGATATCGAAATTTTTATAAGCTCCAGGTTTTTTTAAGCTCCTTCTCCTCTTAAAAAGCTGATACGCATGGTCTGGAACACCCGGTATATGACTTATTATATTTGATGAATTTGTTATTTTTTTCATTTACTTAATTTTAAGTTTTTCATGTTATATTTTGTTTTACTTTACTATTTTAATATTTAATTTTTTATATTTGTATTCTTGTAACTGTATTACTTTTTGCTTTGAAATATCAACCTAATATTGTTTAATTATATAGTTTTATTATTTCTACTCTTGTTATTTCATTCATCACGTCATATTCTCAGGAATATCAGAATGACATTTATCAAATTTTACCATTATATTTTTGCGCAAAAATTATTAATTTACTTCTGATAATGTACTATGGTAACATTTTAGAAACAACGGTATAATAAATAAATGAATTTTAAAAACTAACTAACTAGCTAAATATTTATTTATTTCCTAGTGTTAGTATACATAAGACGATGAGTCTTTATAGGTGTATACAAATAAAATGATGATATAGTTAATTTAATTGCATATACTTAGCTTAGAATTAAATCATTCAAAAATTGGTCACAAATAATAAATCAACCCAAATACAGTCAGTAAATCATTCAAAATAAAAGACGGTTTCTTACAACGAACGATCAATTCGCCAATACTATTCTCATTGTATATCACTGAACTTTTTGAATTATTATATATATAATATGCATTTATCTGGATGTTTGTAAGTTCGACGGAACGCTCCAACACATATACAAATTGCATATGTATACAAATGCATATATATACAAATTGCTTTGGTGCTTTTTTTTAACCCCTGTCTACCATGCTGAACCTTTGCAGGAAAAATTGATTGCATGAACTATATTTTTTTAGTTAGTGTTCTTCGCAAATAATAAGGAAAAATAAAAAATAATAATAATAATATAAATAAAACAAACAATTTTTTTGATTTATAATAATAAGGACTAATAGAAATTTAATCAATAGTTTAATATGGTATAATAACCAAAAGGCAAACAGCATTTAACACAAAAAAAAAACATAATTCACTCAAAGGTTATTCTTATTACTTAAAATTATACATAATAATACACATGTGTATCAGCATATTTGTATTGTATAATATTATACATTATACTACTTTATTGCTTCTACCTTTTATTTTTGTCATTATTGTGTGCGTAAGTCACTTCACTCAAAAAAAATTATTTTTGTTTTTTTTTTGTGTTTTTTTATTATTTGCTGTATATATATTCTGTATGTTCTGTATGCTCCATTCCAAAAATATTATTTTATTTTCAGTGTTAAGTGTTCACTTTTCACTTCACTGTTCAGGTTCACTGTTCAATCAATAGAACTTGATAGAAGTAGAGTAGGATAATTAACTCTACTTCTACGCCGGATAATAAAACATTGTTTTTTTTTAAATTGAAAATTATTGATTTTACCAATTTAGATACAAAATTTTGAATATTTAGAATATTTTGAACATTATACAAAAGACAAAATTTATATGAAAATAAGATCCCATTTTTAAATTTGCTCTCCCGGAGGCCTCAATAACGCTGATACGGTATAATTTATATTAAATGGAACCCAACTAACGAACTATAACTAAATGGAAGTGAGTACGAGTATACCATACAAAAATACAAACATTTTATACAAATTTGTTGGTATGGTACTTCTTTTTCTGTTATATAAAAAAAAAAAGATTAGTGTTAGGCCAATATAAACATAAATAAAAATGAATAAAAATTGATATAAACATAAGTACTGTAATTTCGAAATAAAGAATCTAATGAAAGAAAAAAAGAGACTAGGATTTATTTTGCTTCCGTCATTTATGACGGGTTACAAAGCTAGTTTCAAAATATAAAAGGAGATAACTAGTCGTTAGCATTTGCTGACGACATAGTTCTTTATTCGGCAGGTAAAACAACTGAACACATAGAGTATAACTTGCAAATAATGTTTAATTTTACCTTAGATTATTGTAAAGTTTATACCGATATATGTGAAACAATACTCTTTCGAAACACAGTAGATAAAGTTAATAACAATTTTAAAAAAAACTGGAGAAACTTAAATATTAAAACTAATAATATGATAAAATTAAAACAAACAAAAATAATCAAATATTTAGGATCACACAAGTTACAGTTACCAACACCTAAAATTCAAAGATCATGTTAAGTACATTTTAAGTAAAAGCAATAAAGCATTTATGGCTGCCAGAAACCTCTTCTATGATAAAAGAATAAACTCTAGAGTTAAAATGATAGCGTATCAAGGACTTATTAGACCAATAATGTCATATGCTGCTCCTGTTTGGTTTAACATAAGCGACAGCACAATGGAACTTATTACAAAATTAGAAAGAAAATGCTTTAGAATCTGCATCAACAGAACAAGAAAACCAGAGTCTAATTTTCAACATTTTTATTCCAACAGAGGCCAACATAATTAGATTTGATAATTTTTTCATAAAATTAATTCGTAATCACCTAGATAAAGCTTTCAAAATAGAAGAAGTATTGTGTCAAAAATCTACTATCATAATTACGAATATATAAAATATAGTTTAAATACAGGATTCGTACCCCTTGAATTTTTTATATACTTAGACTCTAATGGATATATAAAAGAATAAAATCATGTCCCCATATTATTTCACTATATAATAGACGGGCTACTTGCAACATAATTGATTACAACTCTAGAAATTCAGATTATACTATACTAAAATTTGATTGACATATACCAGAGAGAGACAAAAGAGTAAATAGAAATTATTGGTCGTTATTTAGGATAGATAGAATAAGGCTGATTAAGTTAGATTAGGTAATAGGTTAATATTATTTAAAATAGGTAATAATTTGGTTTTTTTTTTCAAATCAAATATTTTTACCAAAACGTGTAATAAAATATAAGTGTATAAACATTAAGTTACATGACAAAGCTTTCAAATAACATAAAATAAGATTTTAAATTAATAAAATAAGAAAATACATTATTTTAAGATTAATGATACAATATAAGAACTTAACCGATAATTTTGTAATTTTTTTTTCTAAGCTGTAATATTAGATATAAATGAAGATATTAAAAAAATTAAAAAAAATCATAAATCATAGCAATTATAGGCAAAATTAGTTAAACTTAAAAACAAGAAAAAAAAAGAAAAACAACTTTAATTGAATTAAACTAATTTCATTTTCAAAATTAATTAATTCTAAATTCATTAAATACATGAAAAATAAACTAAAAAAAAAAAAAATTAAAAAAGTAAATTAACGTAATTCAGAAAGAGAAAAAAAAACAATTAAAAATTGAGTTAAATAAATTCAATTAAACAATATACAAGTTAGATATTTACCTAGATCCTACATTCATTTCCTCCTTCAATTATAAAAATTGAATACAATAAATTGTTACTATTTTGTATTTACTACGGTTTTTGTTCAAAATATTCCCAAGATAGTTCTCTAAGACTGCTAAGAGCTAGTTCACTAACTACTAATAGCATTTGACAATGAATTTCACAATACTTCAAATTTGACAAAAAATTGAAAGTGTCTAAGTCCACCATTATGACGTGGAACAATTAAATTTACACTACTAGGTGATCTACCAAATATCAACTTATTTTTTATTTTATTTATAAATTTATTTATATAGGGCTTATCACCACGTTAGGGTTTATCATACATAATAAAAAAAACAAATTATTATAAAAATTTTAACGCAATTCTGGAATTGTTGTTTTTTTTTTTCTTACTTATATTTATACATTTCGGTAATACGGTACACTACAAAATAGTTTTAAATTTTGTTTATTAATTGTATTTTTTTTATAAATTTAATAACATTCTCGGTGGTTTGCAGATTATCTTCTTTGAGAACTTATAAGTCCACTTATAGCAAGGACTTCGTTTCTTTCATTTCTGTATAGGTTGCAGTCTTCACATATATGCTTAATTGTGATGGGTGAATTGTGGTCACAATTGCATATTGGGGGACCATTTTGAGGTCTTTCAAACAGATAGCTGTGCGTAAGCCTGGTATGCCCAATTCTGAGTATCGTAAGAACGATTGACGTTTTCCTACTGATGTTTTCTATATTATTCCATTTACTAGTGGACAATTTAATCCTCTTCAATTTGTTCGAATCGGTGATATTTTTCTAGTTTTGGTTATGTTTGTTCCATAAAGCTTTATTAAATGCATTTTTATAGTCCATGTAGTAAACTCTATGTTCATTATTGTGTTCTTCGAGTGTTGCTTCTTTTGCCAATTTGTATAAACTTATTGTGTAGGTACACGGTTGAAAATTTAGGTATAAAAATTAATAGGTTTTTTCGTATAAACGTTATATAATTATAAATCACTTTGATCTGATTATTCTTATATATCTAATATGAAACTTAATTGCAATGTAAAGTAATAAGCTAGTTTATATAAAATTAATAAATAATATTACTATATTTATATTTGAAATATATTAATTTTGATAAGTAAAATTTATAAATTCTGTGCATAATATAGAAATATTATTATAATATGACAAAGTTATAAAATACTATATTTTATTATTGTTTTTTATAAATTTTATAAAGTAAGTTTATAAAAAAATGTTCCAAAATTAATTTATAAAATAGTCTTATAAATTTAATAGTATTTCTTTATTACATTTATATTTTATTCAGTATTAATTTTATAAGTTGCTCACATTAAATAGTTAATTTCAAGCGATACATTCTGAATTCTGACGAAAAGCGAAGAGCTAATATAATGTACTTATTAGAATGATACAATTTCTTATTTGTTTTATAAACTTATAATATTAAAATAATATTATTTATTTATTAATATTATTCGATTAATACGTTTCTCCTATCAATTTAATGACTATGTACATTATTATAAAGTTTATACAAGTTTATATAACGTAAAAAAAATTAAATGATGCAGTTTTCGAAAAGAAGTTGAAGCTGAAGCACTATTCTTGTGAAGTATTTTAAAAAAATTAAAGAAATTTATTTACAATAAATTAAAATCAAAATGACTGGAGTATTTTTAATAATAAATACTGGCAATAATTTTAAATTCGTGGAAGTACAAAAATTTAGTGACGATTTTAATCAATTTATGTTATAGTGACTTTGTTGTAATTGATAGGCTTGAGAAACTAATTGAAGAACATTTATTTAATCTTGTGAACATGTACTTATAATATTAAACTCATCCCTAAACACCATATTCTTATTCAATATCCGAATGTTATGGCAAAAATGGGCTCATTAAGTCAATACTCTACAACGAGGTATGAATCGAAGCATCAATATTTTAAGCAATTATCCAGAAATTTAAAAAATTATATAATTATATAAATAATGAAAGAGTATTTAAAACATTAGTTTATAAGACTTAATCTATATAATAAAATTGTATTGCAAAATATTATAATATATAATGTAAAAATACATAAAATAAGGAAAAAAAATTTTTTTTTTTAAAAATATTTGCCTTTAATTTAAGCGTACTAAAACTACAAAAATAAACTTTAGAATCGCAGCTTGATATAATGTTTTCATAGCAAGTTATGATTGTAATTATGGAAAAAGCAAATTAGCCGAAATTCTAGGAAGTCTTGAGATGAGATTAAGAGATTTGGTAAAAGGTTCGGCTAATTTGCTTTTTAAGTGAAAAATAATATATTTTCAAAGAACAACACATATAATCAAATGGCACTAAAATTCACTCTAACGCAATTTGGTTATTATTGCTCATACATACTTCAAATGTGTAATTATATTTTATATTACTGTAACAAGTTTTATGAAAATATGTATATTTTTAAAAAATTTTTGGAGATTTTTGATTAGATACCTTTGAATTTTTTAATTTACGTATTAAAAAATTTTCACCAATAAAAAATTCGCACTTTATAAAAAGAAACCCTGTTAAATACAAAAAAATATTTGACGTAAAATCGTAGATTAAACCTGAGAAAAAGTCTGAAATGTAAACACGATAAAATTCGATTTTGTCCGACGTGTAAACGCTGCCTAAGCATAAATTGGCATATAAAAGTATAATATATACATGCATAACTCGAATTTAAACTTTTTTTACATTCAAGAAGAGTAATTTCTAACTGAGTGATAGATAACTGATAGGTTCAAATTTTGTTTTTTTCCATAAATAATGTTTGCATTTTATTTTCAATTAAACTAAGCCATATGATTATGTATGTAACAAATGCAAGCCCTATATGACACATGTATGTACATTTACATATACTTAGTGAGAGAAAGAGAAATAATAAAAGAAAGAGATTAATAAAAGAAACCAAATTAAAAACACAAAAAATATATAATGAAAATGATGATTGAAAATAATTGAAATTGAATAATAATAGAAAATGATTGAAATATAATGATAATGATTTGTATTGCACATATTTATTTTGTATTCCTTTTTTGTTTTTTTTTTTTTGCTTCTTTACACCATAGAAATGTCAATAAATATAGTGAATTTAAAGAGAAACCAAATTTTAACTTTATTAAATATCCATATTCCATTATTAGTACACACACATATGTAAATTTCTCCTTAATTGAATGCAAAGAATATCTATAATCTACATTAACAAGAATACGCACTCCCATTTTACGACAACCTAATTTTTAAGAAATATCAAACCGAGCAAAATATCATTAGTTAAAAGAGGTAAAATTTACTTTTACTTATCGTATACCAAATTTATTATGAGAGAGAAAAGGTACAAAACAGATGTTTGCCTTTTGCTTTATATTGTAAAGTAATTTTGCGTTCTCATTATTCTCCTTTGGATTTGTTTACGTTTCCTCCCATTATTTATATCAGGCAGGGTGGCAAAAAATGTTAGTTCTAATTTCGTTTGTTCCCTTATATGAGGATTAATTCTGATCTTTTATTATTTTAATATTTTCGTTTTAAACATTATTATTTTCGTATATACCTATTAAAAATATTAAATTATAATTACATTACAATAATATAAAATATTATTAATATTTTTGTCAGTAATAATTTGGAGTTACAAACATTATTATTTTTTATTAATTATATTAGTAAACCTAAATATTTATTATATTGGTATACGATTATAAAATAATACTGAGGACAACATCTATTTACAAATCACAGAATTTAAAGAATATGATAACGCTGTTTTAGTTAGGTCCCCCAAAAATCTTATGCATAGTTGATACAATTTAGAAAATAATATTGTTAAATATTTCAACGAAATTTTTGTCGAAAATTTTTTTCAAAATTATAAACTTTATTTATCTAATTTCAGTCAACTTTTTTTGTTACTCTCTTTTGCTTACTATATTTTTTCTTTTTCTTACACGTAAAATTCTTATTATCGTCTATTTCTGACAATGTTTACCAAATTTGCATATGAATTGTGTGCAAACAAATGAATACATACATGAGTTCATACTCTTTTAATGGATATACTTTGGTTAAATGGTTATTGAAATGGGTATTTTGTTGAATTGAAGCAAATTGAAACAAACATATAAAGTCCAAGGCAAGTTAATTAAGGCAAATATAATAATATAAATAACTTTTGGTAAATTGTTACTTGGAAAAAATTTAAAAAAATAAATAAATTTAAATACATACAATAATTTTTTACTTATTTTTATGAGATTCACCTTGGACAATGTTTTTCGTAAGTATCATAATGATCCCATCTGAGGCACTTTGTATGCCATAAAGGGTATATCTTTTATAAATTGTAATATGAAAAATAAGACCATTTTTTTATTATTTTAATATAATTTTGGTATAAACTCCAATAAATTTTTCATTATTATTTTAATAAGTTTTTCTTATAAATATTAATATGAAATTAACTTATTAAATTAATAAAGATTGGTATATCCAATTCTAATACCTACAGTCATATAAATTTAATATGAAATGACTATAAACTTGATTCATACCTATAAGAATATTAAATTAATATATTCCAAGATATAAAAACATCTAATATGTATAATATATTAAATTAATATACTGCTAAATATTAAATAATTTTATTCTTATAAGTTAATAAATTAATCTAGAATACTTATTGATTTTAATACGTTCTCTATTTATTAGTTTAATATGATTTTAGTCAGGATTTATATGATTAGGAAAAATTTATTAGTTTTATACCTAAATTTTCAACCGTGTAGGGAGGTATGGTTTTCGAAATGATTTTACAGTATACATTTGAAATTGAAGAAATTTGTGAGCCAAGTATCTATTCAGATACATCACTAATTCTATCGAATCTACGACGATTGGCGGGTACATGCATTACTCACAAACACTCACACCCACAACTATCAACACAACATCGCAATACGTCAAAAATGGAATAATTAATGATAATACTAGTTTTTTCTTTACCCATTACTGTAGATTGGGATGACTTAAATTAATGTCTAACTACTGTTCACGACTTTAACTTAGTTCATATGATTTGAATAAATTTGTTTCATTCATACTTTTGTCAAATAATTGTCCATTTTTATTTTCATTTAACACATTTTACTCTTTGTATTACACACTGTTTATATTACATCTGTAAATTATAATCATCTTTAGTAAAATTAAAAAAAAAATATTCAATTATTTTCAACAATTATACACATAGTGTTGTTCATTATATTACTTAGTGTTCTCCCTTTAAATTCAGGGGTGTGAAACAGTTTAAAATAAAAACAAAGAAAATCATTAACGGATCATGTAAAATTACTAAACTATATAATCATTCATTTTCAAATTAATTATACTGACAATTAATATATAAATTAATTAAAAAATATATTTATAAATTATACTTTGTAATGTTGCAAATATCAGATTCTGAAATAACAAAATCTCTATATATTCTTCAATTCCAAAATATGAATGATAATGAAAAATAATTTATAAAATAATTTATACTCAATATTTTGCTAATAATTTTTAACTAAAATTGCAATTTGATAGCCAGATTAGAATCAACTACAAAGAAAATATTATTAATTCAATTGTAAATAAATTAATTTATAAATTAAAATATTAAATTTATTTTATAATTAAAATACTCTTAATTATCATATTATCTAAAATTCTATTTCATTAAAATGAACCGTAATGAATATATATTTTTTATTTTCATCAATAAATTCAAATCTTAATAATCTTTAAGTTGATTATTTTATAAACTACAAAATAACAATTATATAGTTACATACATATTAAATTTTATTTATAAATTTATTTAATTATTAGTTTTATATTATATAGTATAAAAATATACACATATATATATATATATACAGGTTGTTTTGAGTATACAAAATTATTCATAGTAAAAATATTAGTAATAAATTAAAGTGTTTGTTTTTTTTTTTTTTTTAAAAAAACTTTCATCAGTGTTGATTTTTAAAATGATTTTAAATAAAATAAATGTTTACATTTCATTTTAGTTTTTCTTTATTCACTCGTGCTGTACTTTATTGTTGAAAAATGTTTTTTTTTGTTTTTTTTTTGTTTCATCAAAAGAGGAAATATTCTTCCTATTTAAAAAAATATAATATGCTTTTGTTCAATTCGTTTAATGCATACAATAAGCATCATAATACAAGTATAATGATAAAAAATTTCTCTACCATAAAGTGTTTACATTCTAGAGACAACTTACAAAAAATTGTCTCGCAGAGAATACAAGTGACAATAAGTGAAACAGGAAGATATGATAGGGAATATATAAATGATATATTTATAAAAAAAAATGCATAAATTGTCTTAACTTATTATGTTGCATCGTATTGATTTTGTGATATAAAGTTAAATTGGTAGATAGATGGATGGAAAAGAGAAAGATAGTATAGATATTAAAACACAGGTTTATATTGTATTTCAATTTGTATGTATGTAGCAGTAAATCATTGAAACAAGGACTGTTTCTTACAGTGGGCAGTAGTTTGAAGACCCGGGAAGCTTTGATTCGTTGAAATCTCTTATTTTTGTTGTAAGTCTTACAGACCTAGCATTCATTTATTTTATTGCCCTACATAGGTACCGTAAATTCCCAAAAACTAGTTATTTTATAGTATGATAGAATTTTTGTTTCTTCTTTTTGATGCAAAATCATGTCACGATTTAATTTAATTTTAATTTAATTTTATATTATCAATCAAAATATTCAATCAACATTTTTGGGCCCCCTTCCATAACTGACACATTTTTTTTATTTTTATTCAAGTTATCTCAAAATGAGCTCAAATGAGCTCGTATTAGAGTGTATATCAAAATTCATACTAGAGGTCCCTGTTGAGTAATTATAATTAAAGTTAAAGCCAAATTTAAAGTTTTTAAAAGAACAGGGATTTGCATGGACTGATATAAACTTCTCATTACAAATCAGAAAACACTCATGTTTTAATGAAAAGCTTTGAAATTAGTATGTTTTCGTTAAAAAACATAAATACCTTACTTCTCATTTTCTGTTTCGTTTCTACCTATTTCTTAATGTATTTGTTGAATAATAAAACCATATGAGTAAAAAATTTTCAACTGTGTGTGCGCATTATTGTTTTATATACAACTTATTTATTATATTAGGAGTTCATTAAAGAGAAGCGAAATAAAATGAAAAGGTGTCTACTGCGAAGGTCCTCAAAGGCTTGTCAATTATAATTATAGATCACTCTTATCACTAATAAAGTTCAAAACAAAGTATTTGAATTTGAAATTTAAATGCAAGACAAAAATAATATGTACAAAAGACAATATAATGAAAAATATAATGTGAAATTTTAATTTAAAACGATTATAAAAAGAGATGAAAGAGTATTGAACTTTTTTTTTCATACGAAGCGGAGTTTTAGCGCTTTTTACCCTCCTCCATTCCTCAATTTAGTCAACCCTTTTGATAAAGGACAATAGGTTTGGGGGTTTTATTCTGACGCAAAAGTTTTCTGAGGGTATGTAGTGCGTTTCCAGCAGCCAAATTCTCAGCCTCGAAAGAGCTAAACAATCTCCTACAACATGATATGTAGCGGTTTCTTCCTCTTCCAGCTTTGTCTACAGGTTGGGTCGTCACTTAGTGCTAATCTACACATGTACTTATTCATGTGATTATATGATCAGTGAGTTTGACAACCATCTTCCAGCAGTATGCTCTATTGAGATTTAGCAGGAAGTTAGTTATTTTGGTATTTGTTCTTGGTGCATATATTTTAGAGACTCTGTGATCTTCAATACGCTCTAATAGAATGTGTTTTTTTTTTCCTCTTCAGGGTGTTTTCTGTCGATAGTTTAATATTACCAATACCAACTACCGGTTCCGGTTTATAAATGTTCCCTACAGAGGATCTGGCTAGCTCATCAGCCATTTCATTTCCAAGCATGATAAAATTTAATTATAATTTAATTAAAATTATAAATGAATATGTTGTTTATTTCTTTATGAGTATTCGTTTAGGCAGCATTTTAACATTTGATGATGGCATTTTGTTGTATGGCATTATAGATAAACTTATTATTGTTCCTAAACTATCATTTGCCCCAAAACCTTCAAAATATCTAACCTGATTTACTGCCCTAGTAATATGCATGTTAATCATACTTCTTTTCAAACATTTGAGTTTTCGACTTAATGTAACTGATCACGCACAATGAGAACGACAAAAATAATTTTTGTTTTGTATATATTTTACAGTGACACAAATTTTAATATTGTTTTGCTGCATAAGCTGCCTAGTTTGCTACATTTGATAATTTGCAATTTTTAATACCGAAATCAGTTTTTTTTCGTAAACAAACACATTTTGAAATCATGCTCCTTAATAATTTACGTAGTGCGTCGTATTAAATTTAAAAATTATTGTAACAAATATTTATTCTAAATTTTATATATTTTTGTTTTCGAAATTACAACTATATATAATTACCTTTATCCGGTCCGCGTTGCTGGCTCAAATTTTATCATAGATACATTGTATATATTACAAATAAAAACAAAAGAGACACAAAAAAAAATAAAAAAAAATCATTAAAAAAATGTTTTTAATTATGTGCATATACAACCAAACACACAGTGCCGTCATGAAAAAAAAAGAAAATCTAAAATAACTCCGTCCCCTGATAACATTTTGGAACTTTTCCCTATATCACGGCCCTAAACCCTACCTTTGTGGAAATTTTCTAGTCTCCAGGTCAACTGGAAGTGGGAAATACTTTTTGGGCATAAACATACATTCAATTTTATATATAGTACTTATAATCTGACAATCAAATACCTTTCAGTCCCACTTTGTGAAAGTTTTCAAAATTATGTTCCACAACGACAAAATTAATATTAAATCTAATTCAATGAGAACGACAATTTGTTGTTTTTTTCTGTAGAAGTTATCGTTGTCATTGCTATTGTACGTGATCAGTAGTCTGTATTAGAAATATTAACCATTTGGGTCATTATCATAATCCCCAAGATCAAATATTTCAAACTTTTTATCATTTGTTCAGTTGATGTTCTGTGATGAAATCCATATAAAATTTATTATAGTTTTATTCTGTATCTTTTGGAGTATATAAATGTTTTTTTTCAAATGTATTCCCCATATACCAATACTATATGCTTGCACACTATGGAATATTCTATAGACTATGTCTTGACATTTTTAGTTTATGAGGTATTGTTTGACAAATTTTGAACCCTTTTCCGCCACAGAGACTTTATCATCTGATGAAGTTGTTAATGTTTTATTTTTTTTACTTAATAGAATAAAGCAGGTGTATAGAGGTCTATAACGCCAAACCTAAGTGCATTTGAACATTTTGCAACAGCATCAAAACCATAGCTAATTCCATGAGAGATTTTTTTTACAACTCAACTGATCCAACATTTATAATACTTTAAACGAGATTTATTTGAAACACCCTGCCATATAATATATTCTTACACACACGCATATATATACATAATAATAAAAATTTATAGAGTATACCTACATTTTATATAAATTAAATTATACAAATTAAATTTTATTTTAACTCTGCAAAAAAAAATTTTAAATAACCCATTTTCAAATTGAAAATGTAATTTTGTAAGAATACATGAACTGAAGCAAAACCTAAGATTCTTACAAAAGTATTTTAAATTTCCCAGACCAATTTAAGTATAATTTTCATCAAAACAATAGAAATGAATTTTTAAAAATGAACAACAACAAATACATTTTTTTTTTTAACCTAAATAAAAAACGAATACTTCAATTCAATTTAACTTATCAAAACTTTAATTTATTTTATTTCATTTTATTTTTATATATATATAATTTACTAGACTTTATAGCATTAAAGTTTTTTAACCGATGAGAATTTTTATAATCCAAAAAGAACATCATGACTACTATATATCTATTATATACTTTTAAAGAACTTTTTAATTTTATTAAATTTTATTTTATTGCATTTCAGAACATTTTGGAGGTAATCTAATTTATTTTGAATTTTTTTAACCGAAATTTTTAATTTAGTACTTAAATAAGACCAACAGACTTTTAGCAAAAAAAAGTTTTCACAGACCAAATTTTTTATTTTCCATAAAGAAAAATTCAAGCTTTAATTTAGTATCTAAATAAGAAGATAATTTAAGAAAATCTTTCACATACCAACAAAATGTAGACAAAGACAGAACAATAATAATGACTTCGTCAATATTTGTATAAAAAATTACTTTCCAGTAAAATTAGAGATTAGAATTTAGAGAAAACAGATCGTAATGCGCAAAGATTTTTTATTATTTGGTTTGAGATTCAACAGGGATGAATCAATCGGAATGGAAATGATTAAGAAAATTTAAAAATCCTAACTAAACAGTTCGTAACTGTACATCATAAATTAACAATGTTCTAAAATGTAAAATTTTCGCACACATTCAAAAATTATAGTGCTGTAACAGATTTTGGTAACCAAATATTGCAAAATTATATATTAAACATAATTTTTTCAGTGCAATGCGATCGTTTTTATTATTTATATATAAAAACACCTAAAGATTTTAACTCCGCCCTATGTCCTACGCCCCACCGATCGGGTTACAGGACAATGATGATAATGAAATATTTTAACATAGAATGGCAGATACCTAATGGGATTTCGTGTGATTTCATTAAAAATCACTTAAAAATAAAATTATAATTTTTTTTTGATTATCAGGGGTTGATTCAGAAGAGTTAAAGCATGCAATAGCGATTCAAGCTAACTCTACTGTTAGTTACCAATCGGTGGAGATTGGGCAATGCATTCTAAAATGTAGCTTAATACCTAGTGCGAAAAGTGCATACGATAACGACTTACCTCAATCCTTAACCAGTCCCTAACCTTAACCCCAAGTCAAGGTGAGACACGCCTGCTTAGAGCTGAATGAATAGAGGAGTAAAAATTTGATATTAATTCGCTAAGACAGAACTTTGGATACCTGCTGAAGTCCAGTTTAAATTAACCTTGCCTTTGTAAGAGGCTCAGCAGTGGTCGACTTCTTTTCCTCAATTTAAACTTATTTTTGTATGAATAAAAACGACGAGGTGTAGAAGCCTCAAACAAATTAAAACTTCTCGGAGTCAGAAGATTCCAACCACAGAGTCCAAGAGGCCCCATCACCAAAAGAGTGGGAATCGGATGGCCCCCTTAACACCAAAGTCGTATATACTGTCCACACTCAAGGTACTGATTTGCCTAACTGTGAGGCTGCTTACATCCACAACAACAGACGTACAAAATCGTATTAAAGATTTTGATAACAATCAGAATTCAAGCCTAAACGGTGCTGCAAGAAAAATACTAAGGCATTTAATTCTTCAGGATTGTTCACAAGAAGAAGCCCTAAAACTGTGCCAATTGAAAATAAAAGATCGACCTCCGTTAAAAAGAAATCGATCTGATGAGGTCGAAAAAAAGGGTCTACTTTCAGGACTAAACCCATAAATAAACACAAATATAAGCAAAACTACAGCGATGTGGTAAAGTCCGTCCATTTCCTCCAATAAAGGAATCCTCATAATCTAGTTGTTTGCAACGCTATAGCTCTCAAAAGATATAAATATCACCAAGAATACAAATCGCCTGATTCTGAAATTTACATGAAGGCAATAAAAGCGTTTATTAAGGACATAGACCTGCAGTTCTGAAATGGACGGGGGAAGGTAAAATAGATCTTAAGAGGTCGCTACATAAAAATCCCCATTAAAAACAAAAATTATACTTTAGATCCTAAATAAAACTGCAAAATAGGTTCTACCTCAAATAGTTTGTTTTCAAATTAATTCCAGTAACCAGATTAATCGATACAAAAATTGTATTTACTAGTTTTAGCATTTTTCTTACCTTTATGATGGTTACCGAGCACCTGCTTCGTTCTCGCTCACCAATATCGCAAGCCTATTTTTGTCCATTCAGAGAAGAGGCCCAAATTACTTAATAGGTGTTAATATTTACACTGATTTTTTTTAAACAATCTTTGACTGATTCATGCAAAGTTCTTTTCTCATCCAATATCTAATATTTCGCAGCCACAATATTTACTTTCTACCAAAAATCCAGCTTTTAAGTTTTTGCTTCGATGATGACTTAGAGAACAGATTGATATTTCAGTTTCGCATGATATTACCGATGTACAGCTTTTTGTTCTTATATTAATAAAGTTAAATAATTTTTTTTTCTTTCCTAATTTACGAAAGACTTCAATAGTTAGCACATGAAAATTTCAGCATTTACCAAGAGCTACTTTTAGTTGTACATTCAAGCGGCACAAAAATATTTCTACGCATTCAATGGTTTTTTTGAAGTTTGAGATGCCAAATTTTCCTGTTAAAGAAGGCATGTCATCATCATCATTGTGGTGTAACCCCATCCGCATAGGGCGGAAAAAGTAAGTAAGAATATACAACCAGTCTTAATATATATCTGCAAAGCCTTCACAGTGACAATTTGTGACACAAATAAAATATTTGAAAGAGGAATACTGAGAAAAGCATTTGCTTTCAAAATAAATGACGATGGTAAATACAAAATTTAATCAAACGGGGACCCACAACCACTAATTAAAGGACACAATATTGCAAAAATTTATGAAGGTACAAATTTCAAAAATTCAAAAAAATGATACAAATAAGATGAGCAGAACATGTGATAAAGATGAATGATCAAAGGATACCAAAAAGAATTTGAAATACAGTATCGAGCCACACTGGAAAAAAATATAGACCAAGATGAAGATGGATGAACGAAATCAAGGACTATCGTTGAAATATTAAAGTTAACGGATGATGGAAAGTTATTTAAGATGGACGGCAATGAAAGAAAGTTGGCATTTTCAGAATTAAGTGTCACTAAAAGCTATAGGACCAATAGATGATGATTTTTAAATGTGATATATGAGATTTTAACATATTAATTTCCCGCTCTTTATCATTCTATAATAACCGTTTGATCACTTTTGTTTTTTGTAATTTTCCAATACAATTTTTTTTTATACAATCGATTTTGATCTGAAACTACGAAATTAAAAAATATTTATGACTTATATTTGTTAGCATTTTATACAAAGCATGCAATGAACTAACTCCATGCAATTCGATTCGGCCATGTTTTTTCGATTTTTAAAATATCTATTCACAAAATACCGATTAAAAAATGTCGACGTAAAATATATCGATTTATGCAATTTATCGATTCTTGATATGTCGGACTTGTACAAAATGTCGACTTTCATAAGGTAAAGAATTTTCGACTCAATAAATAATTGAAACTCTGATTTTGTAGCCTACTATAATCTCCATGCTAATGATTTAAAAAAAAAAAAAACATAATTTTATTTTTAATTGTCGATATTTTTGTCAATCAACGTAATGGAAGTCTATAAAAAATCAAGATCCCATGCAATCACTATGCAGGTCGTCAGTAAAATTTTCTAAATCAAGTGAACATATTTATACAGAGTTAAATTCTCAAATAAATTGATTGAGAAAACCAACCTTTGTAATTTTTAAATGTTTAAAAGACCCTTACAAAGTCAAAAACTTTTGTTTGTTAGGTACTGCAGATTTTATGCATAAATTTAAATTTTTTTCAATTTGAGATTCAAAAGTTTGTTATCCATAAATTTACAGTATGCAGGTTATACTCCTACCATTGAATTGAATGAGAACACAGTTAAGTAAGGAAAATAATATTCTCAAATGAAATTTTCAAATTTTCATTGTTTATACTCAGGAATTTTTCTGAATTTGAAAAATAAAAATTTTGTTAGCCTACATAAAATATAAAACAAATTTTTTAATGCTGTTCACATCGTTAATCCATAAATCAAAATAAAAATGGAATTTCTGAAGTGAATCGAATTGAATCGACATTTTATGTAAAAGAAAATGCAGTGATTTAAAATGCAGTGCAATTATAACTAAATAATTATTATTGCCATCGAATTTTCTTTATTCCAAAGAGATTTTTAGCTATAAATAAAAATCAATAGAGTTAGGAGGTAGAGTAGATTAAAGCAATAATTTGCAAAAAACAAAAAAATAAAAAAAAAACCTCAAATAATTTTATTTATGAACAAAAAAACAATAAATATTTTTTTTTTTAATAACTGAATGGAAACAAAAAAAAAACCAACGGCAGCAGCATTAATAAACAGCAAATTTTTTATCAAGGGAAATATTCTTTGTTTTCTTACAGCCATTTTCCATTTTTTAATTTATTTATTTATTTAATATATTTTTTTTTTCTTTTTTTTTTCTCATTTGCCCTATTTAAATTATTAACTTTGTTTATTTTTTTCCTTTTTTATGTGATATTTAAAATCAATTTAGGTTATTAATGACACTTTAAACTATAATATTTAAAACTATACACGAATTTAATTAAGATACTTTGCCTCTGATATGGTATGGTAAAAAATATATAATACAATTTTTATGATAATGATGTGTTATGACTTGTGAGCAGTCGCAAGCAAAAGATTAAATCACATGATAAAAAGCAATGACTTAAAAAAAAAAGTTGGGAATATAATAAGGGACTTATGAATATTATATGGATAAGAAAAATATTTATCTTTACTGTAATATGAACGGGTGAGACGGCGGTTATTATTTATATATCCAAATGCATTTAATATACCTACATTATATAAAATTTGTTATATTAAAATGTTCTGGACTCTAGTACGACTAGTACTACTGTACTATTTATCTACAGTACAACTGTACTGTATTTACAGTACAACTGTGCTGTATTTACAGTACAACTGTACTGAATTTATCTACAGTTCAACTGTACTATTGTATAAATAGTACAAATAATACAATAGTAGTAATTGCATAATAGTAGCATAGCAAAGTTTTGTTATGTAAACTTCAACTCACCTTGTAGTCATATTTCTTCTGTACAAAATTTACTATAAAAAGTGTTCAATTGCCGTTTTCGAAACTGCGACCCTCAGAATAAGTATTTTTAATAAATTTCAACTATAGTTAAATAAGTCTGGGAAATTTTGTTGTTTTTTCTAATTAAATATTTATAGTGTTAGACTACCTATACAACATAGCTATAAATACCTACTGATGAGTTCTAATAGTGTTATGATGAACGAAACCATTCCTGAAAATAATTTTGTTTGTTAACACAAATAATAATAATATTTATAGATGCAATGGTGATATAAAATATCTATATGTATAAAGATTGAATATTAATTAATAAATCGAAATTGTTCTTTTTATTAAAAGTGAAATGATGTAAAAGCTTTAAAAAAAATTATTTTGTAAATTAACCTTGTTGGGACAATTGATTTCTTCGAAACAAATAAGTAACAAATTATCAAAGCTTGTCTGAAAAAGTCCATAATTTTAATATTTAATCTGTAATTAATGGAAAGTACAGTACTTATATTTGACTACATTTATATTATTATTTTATTAAATGATAGTAATTTAAAAGGAAACACAACGAAATTTTAAAAACATTTTCAGCTTTCATTTAGAAATTTCAATTTAAAATTTCAAGCCATATAAAAGTTTATACACATATCACAAATCCAAAAGTAAGGTATAGAAGTAACCACGGCCAGTAGCCGTTTATCAAATTGCCGTAACTCACACATGTATCTATTTTATTTTTTCTTTCGCCAGACTTACATTTAAATTCGATTTTCTTTTTTTTTTTTAAATAAATTAAATATTCGGTTGTTATCCTTGAGAAATTAATGAAAAAAGAAATTATGCGGTTGTAGTCCTTGCTAAACTAATTTAATGAAAATCGGGTTACTATTATATGCCTGTATTTCATTTATCGGTAAGTATTTATATCTACAATTTATGGGTTGGCCACGAGGTCCCAATCCCAAAATACCAATATTCATTGGAATTTCGCCAAAATCAGACTTTAATTCATTCAATGTTTTGGAATTCGATTATTTTGTTTGTATCCAACAACGGCTAAGGATAAAAATTATTTAAGTAAATATACTGAAAAAAAGAGATATCCTGTTTTTTGTATGCAACAGGTGGTCAAGTGAAATATACAAGCAAATTAAATGCAGACAAATGAAAATATAGGCATATGACCACTACCATTAAAAACATATAAAAGTGCTTAATAAAGAGAAAAAATCACATCCGTGACATAATGGGTTGGAGCACAGAAATATGTTTCAATTACGCTGCGAAAGTGATGAGCTCGCTTCCCGTGGGATGTATAAAATATAACTAAAAAAATAAACAATGGGGAGATCAATGGGATCATCAATCGATTAGCACCCTCGATTTAGTTAATAATTTTTTTTTTCAATTGTAAAATAACCGCTTCTTCCTTTCTTTTACAAAAACCTGGTACACTTGCTTCGTAACACCCGGTATATACCATATACCGGATGTTCCAAAGCATGCGAATCAGCTTTTTAAAAGGGGAAGGAGCCATTATTTTAAATTTTAGAAAAAAGTTTGTTAATTAAATCGAGGGTGCTCTATCGATTGGTGGTATTTTCTACTTTCGGAAAAGACCGCAAATCGGTTTTTTAAGATCAAAAATCGAGATTTTAAAATGGGAAGGGGTACTTTTTAATGCAAATTCAGATTCTACATCAAAAAATAAGAAACTTTTGTAAAGTAATTTTTTTTTTTTTGTTTAAATTTTTTAGGAACCCAAAACTGAGATAAAAAATATGATAACATGAAAAGCAAATTAATTTATAAAAATGATTATCATTAATTTTAGTTTACCAAAGGAAAATATTGAGCTTGTTTGTTTTATTGTTATTAGTTTTGAAGAAAAATACTAAGAAAGCAAAAAAAAAAAACATTTAACATAATTTTCTTATTTTTTGTCGTAGAATCTGAATTTGCATTAAAAAATACCCCTTCCCATTTGAAAATCTTGATTTCGGCCAATTTCAGAGATTTTTGATCTTAAAACACCGATTTTCGGTCTTTCCGAAAGTTAAAAGTGCCTCCAATCGATAGAGCACCCTCGATTTAGTTAACAAACTTTTTTCTAAATTTTAAAATAACGGCTCCTTTCCCTCTTAAAAAGCTAATACGCATGCTCTGTAACACCCGGTATAACTGATTTTGTAGTAAATTTATTGTTTTAATGGTTACATATTTTAACATGCAAAATATTTTTATTATACAATAATATAATATTACACAATTTTTTTTATTCAAATCCACGATTTTTGTTTCGTAAAGCTATATAAAATATGATAATCATCACAAAGCAAGTCCAGCGTAAAATTAAATATTAAAAAATTCAAAATTGCCTCCGGAAGATTGTAATCTGTAAATTAAGATTTGACTAGTGGACATTTCATATATAATACACAAGATCGACGACATGGGGAGTAAAAAGACAAGAATAGTTGAATTTTACCAAGTAAATTACACCACAAAAATACTAAAATTTTAACAAGTTTAAAAAATTTTAGCCAAAAATAAAAATATGCAAAAAGGGTGGTGAATATTTAAATCATTTAATATAGTTACACATTCAACAAAACAGTGGCAAATACTGGAAACATTTAAATACCAACAAACCAAAAATAAAATATAAAAGTAATAATTAATATACAACTGTATTTTTTACGACATTCAGTCATGGGGTTGTCAAATATTCAAATATGAATTGTTAATGCTCTGTGGTACATAGGTAATACAAAAGTGCAAATAAATGTGCTCACTAAAAAAGTAAAAAAAATAATTGGATAAATTAAAATACAAGCACATTAAAATGAATATATTGTTTATTTTTCTAATTTCGAGGTTGAACGATTAATATCCTAACTGCTTCAACCGCTTAGTCTTTACAATAAATCTACAAGAAGAATGGCGTAGACAATAACATTGTCTATTTCTAATAAAAAAAAATTTTCTAATTTTTGGTACAGCAGTTAATTTAAATCTCGAAAACTAAGTCTATTGTAAAGTAAAACTTTACCTTTATAACAGCAAAGTTCCATTTTATTTTAAATAACAACGAACATGTATTCCAAATTGATTTCAAAGAATAATTGAAAAACTTTGTATGTACCTACATACATTCATGATATAAGCGGAATTTGAACTCGAAAATATCCTTTTAGTATTACATAACATAATGGATAACATAACCACTACACTATCTTAGTCCGTTTAAATTAATGGCTGAAAACGAATATTTTTTAATTATATAAAGAACCAAATCTGATGAAATAAAATAAAATACAATAAAATCTTAAAACCCACTTTGATATGCGAAATACACTAATTGCGAAAACACTAATTTATCGATCTACTACGTTGATAGTAATAGGGTTTTATTGTGTTAGGTTATATTGAAATTAGTATTAATATCATCATAAAGTATTACATATTATACTTTAATTTCATTAAAAAGTATAAATATTCAATAATATATAACTATTTCTGTGCAATTGCACAGTGGATTCACTAGTTTTATTTATATATATATATATATATAATATAAACAACAACAATTATACCAAAACAAATATTTTTTTATTTAAATAAAATTGTGTTTGAAAGAACTACTTCTGTGCAATTGCACAGGGGATTCACTAGTTTTATATATATTTTTCAACATGCATTAACAGCAACACAATTTCAATTTTAATGACTACTTCATTTTAATGAATACTTCTTCATTAATTCATGCTTTTCAAGCAAAGTTGGAACATACTTTATTACATCCTAACCTTTAATAACCATATTAGAAAAAAGCATCTTAGTGGTCTATGCTAAAATATTTACTTTCATTATTCTATCGAATATTTATTTTTTTTTTCATTTCCAATTTAATTTGAGTTTATGTAGAAAAACATTAGCAGTGACAATTTTATTATGGTCCTAAATATTTAAAATAAATTATTTTAAATATTTCATAGAACCCATACACCTACCAAAAATTTCATTTCGGGTTTTATTTTTTTTTTTTTTTTATTCTAAGTATCTCTTAAAAGCAATAATAGCCTTGAAGAAATATTTTTAATAATAAATAAATTTCAAGGAAATAAAATTAGAAAAAAAAAAAAAAAAAAATTGGATCGTATTAAATACTACCTATAAAAGCTTTTTATGTTATTTTATTTAATAATTTATTACAATTTAATGACATTATTTTGAAATATAAAAGCAGAAAATTAATAAATAATATTGTGTACCACTAGTCAAATTAATAACAAAATTTTTGATATTATTTGTGTATAAAAAATGTAAATATTATAGATTTATCTACCCCAATAGTGTGCTCTTTAAAGTATGAATTCAATGAGATTCATTGATTAAATATAAAATTATGAAACAATTAGTTATTCTAATATATCATTAAAAATGTATATGAGAGCTATTGAAACAACATTAAATCAGTGGAATGTAGTTTTAATAAATATATAAATGATCTGCATATAATTCAAAATAAAACAATAAAAAACTTTTGTCCTTCAAGCATAGCACTCACAACCACTCTTGCCAATTAAGTTAGTGATTGAATGCAAATTGGTGATTCACGTATATCTGATGGTTGCAGAAAATTTAAAAACAAATTCTGTAGTGAGAAAAAACAATGGGTACAAAAATGATCAACAGGAAATATGAAAATAATATCTTTCAATATCAGATTCTATGGACTAGGTACTCCATATAATAGACTAATAGAGCAATACAAAATATAAAATACAAAATGTACAATAAAAAATTTTGTTCATAATGAATTATTAACTGTTATTAATGAATAGTAGGGGTTTAGCTATAGTGATATATCTTTGTCTTTGTTTTATTAATGTTCCATATTGAATTATTTTATAATAAGTGAATCATGATGGTACTGTTATTGTTTTGTTTTTCTATAATCCTACATTTTTTACATTAAATTATATTAATTGTATATTTTGAATTTAGTTTTATACTAATGTTCATATTAAATACCCTGTACGAGCAATAACATGGGCTCATTTCATGATTGTTAAATAAATAATATACCGCCTAAGTAGCTAGGATTCTTATTCAATTATTTTAACTAAATTAAAAATAAAAAAAACATTTAATTTTCAATTATCCTTTATTCCTTCTTATAATTTTACATAGATGAGTCTTATGACTTTTTAGCATATTTTAGCCTCCTTTAACATTTTTATGTTATGAATTTTAACTTTATAAAAAATAAAAATGTTTGCTAGTATGATGCTTGACACAGTAACAATAACATATATAGTATCTTTATAGATTTTGTGATCAGAGTATTCCTTGAATTGAAAACCGCTATCCTCATTATTAAATACGGTTTCATATTGTATTTATATTGTTTTACACTTATCACAATAATATAATTCTACGCTGTTTGACGCAATACGTATAGAGTACCTGCTTTTCAACCGAATGGTCCCAAGTTCTATTCCCGACGAAGCCCGAAAAATGCTTTATGGGCTTTTCAACTTGGTCCACGGCCCTTTTTCATTGGAATAAAATAAATAATTAAGAGTATACAGTCTGGTAACGTAAATAATATGCAGCTATATTCTATCTAATACGGCTTTCATAACAATAGCAGTAGTTCATAACAATAGCAGTAGTGTTCCACATTTAATGAGTAAGCCATTATTTTTTTAAATAAATACTCGAAAATTTTTTAACCTAGTAAAATATGTTGTATAAGCTTGCAGTACCTACCGTATTAAACTCAAAAGGATTATTCTGCACAACTAAGTGAATAAAAAATATGATCAACGACTAAGCTTAGAAAATTTATTGACCTCGTAAAATAACAAAATCAAACTACTGAAATTTGTGCACTACAGCTAAGGTCTCCTCAAAGTGATTTTAAACATGTCTGTTTCGGAATATTTTAAAATATCGTTTTTATGGAGTACATAGTAACTTCAATAAACACTGTTGGATGTAATAACGATTTCCCAGAAACAAGTTAATAAATAACAATATTAAAGTAAATATTTTAGGTTAGGTTTACATTAGGTTTTGCATTAGCATTAAATAATTAATTTTTTTTTTTTTTTCTTTATTAGTTCATATATTTCTGATTTAGCTTATAATACTTATAGACTATGAATAATTCACAATTTTTTTTTTTATTTATATATCTATAATTATAATTGACAAGCATTTAAGGTCCTGCGCAGTAGACATCTTTTTATTTTATTTCGATTCTCCTACTCCTTAAGTCCTTAATGAACTTCTAATATATGTAATATATCAGATTGTACATAAAACAATAATGCGCACACAGTTGAAATTTTATTACTCATATGATTTTATTATTCAGCAAATACATTATGCATATGTGAGATCTTATTAAAATAATAATCAAAAGCAAACAAATCAGTTATTATAATTTACATTATATACTTGCAAATGTCAAATAAAAACAAAAAAATACTATGCCAAATAAAAACAAAAAAACAAATTCATCTCAAATAAAAAATAATCTCTCCTCTCCATAATGAACTCTCAATATATAATAAGTAAGTTGTAATTAAAACAATAATGCGCACACAGTTGACATTTTTTTAATCATATGGTTTTATTATTCGCCAAATACATTAAGAAACAGGTAGAAACGAAACAGAAAATGAGAAGTAAGGTATTTATGTTTTTTAACGAAAACATACTAATTCCAAAGCTATTCATTAAAACATGCGTGTTTTCTGCTTTGTAATGAGAAGTCTATGTCAGTGCGTAAATTACTGTTTTTTTTAAAACTTTAAATTTGACTTCAACTTGAAATATAATTACTCAACAGGGGCCCCTAGTAATTTATATAATTTCAGATTGATATGAAAAATTCGGTGACCTAAGCTTTCGCTGTCTGGTCTTATTGTTATGAATTTTACAGCATAATATCATACTTGTAAAATTCTTACGCTTATATAATATAATGTTAAGTTAATGAGTAAGAAAAAGAAAAATTAAACAAAAAAAAAATTTAAAAAATAAATAAAATACCGAGTGATCAGAGAAATGAATGCACATTTTTAAAATCCCCAATATTTATGATAGATTAAGTAATTCTTTAATTTCATTTTTGAAGATACAAATATTTTCAATATTTTTGATTTCATTTGGTAACTCGTTATAGATTTTAAGACTAGAGTTATATACGCAATTATTTCTTTGCTTTTCAGTTTTAAAGAATGTTAAATAAAAATTAGTTTTGTTGCGTGTATTGTGATTGTGTATGTCAATATTCCTATTTAAAATGAAATTATGCTTTATTTTGTTATTTATTATCTTGAATGCAACCATGTATAGTTATTGCTTACATATTTTATTGAAACTGATATATTTTCCAGAATAGAGCATATGAGTGGGGTGCAATGTAGGGTAATTATGTATGATTTTAATGGCTTTTTTGATAAGAAGATCATTTTTGTTCAGATAGGTTTGTGGAGCTCTGTTCCAAATAGGATTAACGTAGATTACATTTGAAATAATATATATGACGAATAAATGATGTATAGTATATTAGAATTGAAAAATCTTTTCAATCGTTTTAATAAGAAAACAAATGGTGTTATTTTTTTGACAATGTAGTTAATATGCTCATCCCATCTTCATTTTTCATCTAGTATCAACCCAAGATATTTGTAACTTTTAACTACTTCAATATATATGTATTATTGTACATGAATGTGGTATTGATAAATTTTTTATTGTCAAAAAGCAAGAAGATTTTGGTTTTATCGACATTCATTAGTAGTCTATTATTTATTAGCCATTTGTCAATAACTTTTAAGTCATCGGATATTGTAGAAGAAAGGTGGTTGTCACTACTCTCGGAATATTTTATGACAGCATCATCAGCATAAAGCTGAATAGATCCCAGTAGAGTATAAATTTTAAATAAATCAGGTCCTAAAATGGAGCACCTTTTTTTATCTCCATCCAATCGCTCTTATTGCTCCCATTACGAACACATTGCATTCTGTTGGTTAAGTATGATTCGAAAAACATTTTTTGGCTACTATTAAAGTTAAGGCTGGAAAGCTTACTTAATAACACCATTGAAGGTTTTTACTTGCCATTTTGTCCTTTGCAAATTAAATTTATTCTAAATATATTTAAGTCAGGTTAGTCTAAATAATTACAAATCAAAGGTGTTAAGTAATATAAGTTCTCGAAATATAAAATTAAAATATATAAAAATAACATATTGTACAAATACATTAAGTCAATAAATAAAATAATAATAATAATAAATATCAATTAAAAAACGATAATCAACGATGATTATTAATAAAATTGAAAACTAACTTGGTAAATGTTTTATTCTCCTGTAAAGATCAGGTACAGAATAATAAATGTATAAAAAAAAAAGTAAAAAATTTTCTTTCATCCAAAATTTGTAACACAACAGAAATCTAAAGCAGAATAAAACAAAAAATTTATATTTCTAAATCTATTGAAATTAGATTTAGATTGACACGGTCCTGCTTAAAAAACAAATTGATCATTTGAAGTTAAACAATTGAAATGAAATTGTTAAAATGGAACCTCTCTAATATAATAAAAGCAAAATGATTCACAAATTGAATATAAACAAACTGAAATTGAAACTTAACACACGATTTGTTTCCTTACCCAATACAAGCGAATGATAATTGCCTTATCCAATATTCATGGTTGATTAAATGACACTTGTACTGTTTAAATGACGTCACATTTCATTTTAATACATTTACAATTGTATTTGTCCACAAATATTTTTGATGAAAATAAAATTTAAAAAAAAATAAAAACATATTTCAAGTTGAGCCCATTTAATTTAAAAAAAAAAGCTTCGTTCTCTACATGACAGATCATTTTCTTAAATTGTTGTATTTACTCTTTTGATATTTTATAACATAATAAAAATAAAAAACAAAATTCTTTGATCCTTTCTATTCATTTGAAAATGAATACATTTAAAATTGAATCATTTCACAAATGAAATTTAATTAAATTTTTGTTTTTTTTTTATTTATTTTATATTTAGGGTACCACACAATATGTCACTTCAACATTGAAAATTTTATTGCTATCTGTTATTTTTTTATTGACCAATTGATATTCTTTTCATTTATTATTTTTTTTCTGTTTTTGTTTTTTTACTATTTAAACAGATATATTTACATAAATTAATAATATAGTATTATTTCCTTTTTATACACTCATACATACACATATACAAATATAACATAATATTTTACGATTATTACGATATTTGTAACCTTTTAATAAAAATGCAAAAAAAAAAAAGGACAAACGCTAAAAATTGTACTTGAATATTTTTAAGTCAACATAAGCTTTCAATATGAATTCAATTCATTTAAAATAAAAAAAAACAACAAAATAAAAATACATAGAATAATTTTTAATTTTATTTTTATAAGGATAATTGTGTCCTTGTTCATTTTGTCAAAAATATGAAAATATAAACAAATATACCAAAAATTTTTGTTAGTTATAAGAAAACTACTACTTAACAGTACTCTGTAAATTACTGGGTTATGAAAAAAAAAAAATATTTTTGTAGATTACCATTTTACTAGGATATAGGTTTTAAAAAACTTGTCTCATAACTGCTTTTAGAAGTATATACTTTCATGATTCAGTTTTATAACTTGAATTATTAAAAATTTACACCATTATTTTTGGAAGCAGAAATGATTTCCCTTGTTTACATATTATTGAATGACCGATTTATATATTGAAATAGTTATGGTATCCGAAAACCATTTAGTCAGGTTCATATTCCACTCAGGACATGAATGTTGTAAAAGTATAGTTTTTTTATTATGAAGGATTAGTTACTCAACAATAGAAGTAGTTTTTCATATTTAAATTAGTGCTGTGCTGATATAACAAAACTTCAAAAAACGATTGTATGTGATTGTTGGTATGTCAAAACTTTGCATAAAAAGCCCACTAATTCATTGTTCATTAAATAAAAATTAAAAAAAATAACAAAAATTTATAATGGTTTCAAACATCGATAAAAGAAGGACATATTAAGCTACTGTAATTAATTTATATATTACTGTAGAGGAATGGCCATATTGTATCTACTTGTTTACTGTTAATTTATTTCTTTTGAAATTTTCTTTGGTAGATCGAAGGAAGTCATAGAAAAAGCTAAAAACCACCACTTCTTAATCAGATTGAGTGATGTCAAAGACCGACTTTAATTCACTTAAATTTCCGATCTAGTTAGGTGATTTGTAAGGTCTTAATTACTCTTAGTTTTCAGTGATATCATTGATATACCATAATTTTATTAGATATAGATAGATATATTTTGAATTTCGCAGCTGGAAATGGGCTCATTGTGATAACCTGTGTTTGTTATTAAGTCTCTGAGTCCTTAAGGATACCTGACTTTTGTGATCACATTCTTCAGTGGTATGCTGGATAGCTCCCATTGTTCGGGGCACACTGTTCCGATTCATTAGATATACACAAGAGATAAAAAATATAGGCTTATATAGAGATTTTCTTCGACAATTATAAATGAAATCTAAAGACTTATAAGACTATTAGTGTTACTATACCAGCGAGAGCCAACAATATTACATATAACTATATTGCATCAGTTGAATAGTTTGAATGTTATAAGTTTACTTAACAAAACCCTATATTTGAAAACTGTTTCACAGCTTTGATTCGTTTAGTGCCTGTTAAGCAACAGCTTCAAATGTTTGTTCCTCAATAACTTAAATTTTAATTTCCACCATTTACTTGGCTAAATATCAATTTAGTTTTATTTGCTTAATTGTAGTAATTTTACAAATCTGAAAAACATTGTTTATTTTTCCATTTCCAGATCATTGTAGTACTAATGTCACATCAGTTAATATTGGTATAATTCTTTAATAGTGTTCATATTTCTCAGTGTGTCCAATTGACCACCCACTATGCGTTTTATATGCGGTTTATACCAGTTTACACTACTTAATTTCTTTAACCTTTTTTTTCTACTATTACTGTAAAAAACAAACCGGTACTTGCATTACGTTATGCGGTAACTGAGCATCACCCTGATAGCTCTGGAAATCCTAATTAAAGATCGGATTCTAACCGGATTGAACAAAAGTAGTGGCAGTATCAATTGAAGGCAAAGAATCGACTCTCGGAATTAGATCACCTTTAAAAATTATAAATTTTTATTGATCTTTTCCGTAACCATGCGTGCACTCTTTGTTTTCGTTCGTTAGCGTGGCCGAAAAATGTGCCTGTATACTGAAAATAAATGAATTATACGACGAAGATGAATCTGGAGTGGTATTCTGTATTGTGATAATCACGCTGCGACTGTCGCATATCCATAATTGGTATTCTATATGGTGATTGTAACAGTGATAGTCGCTTTTTTTTTGTGATTTAAGGGTGACAGCTAATTTGGTGTCACTCATGATAAAAATAAATAAAAATCTGGTTGTTTTTTTAAGATTAAAGTTTTTTATGTTTTGGTTTTTTAAGATTTATTATGATGTAAATATTAAAAAATGCGAGCTTTAGAATTAAAAGTCGCTAAAGTTGCACATGATTTAAAAATAATGAAACTGAATAATAAATGCTGTGATTATGTGTTAATTTTTTTTTAATAAGTTTGAATTTTATTTTGTTTTCAATTACATATAATACACATTTATATTAATTAGTTATAAGTTTGCAACTGAATTTTACTCAATAATGTGAATATAATTTTCTTTTTCATTTTATTAAATTAGTTGTTATGATTTTCACATTAAGTTTTTTTTTAGTCTAAGTCAGCAATAAATTTTTTTTTCTTTTTAAATATACATTTTATTAAATTAGTTGTTACATGAAATTTACTTTAAGTTTTTTCTCTTTTAATATATAATTTTTTTTTTTTTAATTTAATTTAATTTCACTTTATTGATTAATAGCGCTAATAAAATTTACAACTTATTTTTGTTTTCTATTGTTTTGACACTTTGACACTTAATAAATCACTTGTGCTGCCATTTCCGAATTGTATTTTTTAAGATGCTGCCGTTTTCTTAAATTATTGAAGTTATCGCAATACAGAATACCAAAAATTTTTAGTGTCATATTTGACTGTCGCAAGGGTGACTATCGCTTATCACAATACAGAATACCACTCCTGACCAATTAAATGATAAACATGCTGATATTAACTTATTTTTAATTCAATTGAATTTATGGTGTTTGGTGTTGTGGTGTTTGTATAGTGGTGTTGTAACAACCTAAAAATAGAATTGAAATCCGTCCTATACTTCACTAAAACGGTTACATCAGTGTCACAACGATTTACATTTTTCATAGATTTCTAATTAAGGTTAGTTTCTGATGCTATTCAATTTTACAAAAGTCCAAAAAATGTCTAAAAATATACTCTCTTTACTGTACTTACTTTTTGAAAAATCAAAAATGAAAATGTATTCATCGAGAAAATGTTGAGAGCCACTGCTTTTTAAAAAATTCCGATAAAAAAAATTTTTAAGTGCTTTTATTTTAAATATTCAAAGTGTGCAATGTGGTTGAATATGTGTGTTGTTTATTTTTAAGGATTATGGTCAGAATTTCGAATGAAATTTTATTTGGAATCTAGCCAAAAATAATAAAAATATAAAAGAAAATGTTTTCCTTTTTTAAATTTTGTATTTTCTTTATTTTATTTTCGTTTTTTTTTTTTTTGCAAAAATAAATTATAATTTTCCCTTGGATATATAAGGCGCTAGTGTAGACAAATTATATTTTCTATATGAATATACTATTTTCATTATGGTATAAGTACCAATTATATATGGGTACACATATTGCATATACCATAAATGCCCAACACAAACACACACTTACACATTTTTATATAAATTTCAGTAAAAGTTGATAATATTTTTAAAATAATTTTCACAATTTAGGATTGCAATATATATATAGGAGAATTAAGTAATCATATGTAATAATTAGTTTTAAGTACTAGATATATATATATATATATATATATACATTTGAAAAATGTAAATTAAGAAATTTTAGAAATTATAGATGATAATATTAAAGTTGTCTTTATATCATTCAGATAATTATTTCCTAATATTCTCAAATGAATTTCATTTTCATTATTGTAATTAAGTGATAATTTGATATAATTTTGTATTGGATAATTTTCATTTATGATTGATATTGTTGATAATTTTCATTTCATAGTATTTCCAAACTCAAAAAACGTAGTATTAAGTTTAGATTCATTGTTACAAGTTAGAAATTTTGTCTATTATTTTGCCATCATTAAAGTGTGGTAAAATTTATCAATAAATAATTTACTCACCTTTCATCATGTGAAATTGGAGTAACATCTATTTTCTTTTATTTTTTCTACTACTTTTGGAAGTGGACTTTTAATCTACTACTTTGGAAGACTTTTATACGGTAACTTCATTTAGATTAAAATTTGCACGACTTCGGTATAGGTCAAATCCAGTATGGTTAATAACTTTATAATACAATACTCTTCTGGTTAAAAGTTTTAGTTTAGTTTGATTTTAACCAGGTTTTCATGCTAAAATTTGTTAATGCATACTCCACCCCTCTCATGACGACATTCAGACCTAAGTTCTACGTTTTCTTTAGGCTAATGTTCATATAGTATGTATATACATCGTACTTTTAAGTGGTTGTATGGCTTTTCAGTTTTTCTAAGTCACTAATTTTTCAAAAAGTATTTAATTAGTCTATAGTGTATCTATTTTTATTCTACTAAGTGTCTCCAGTCATAACATACCTATTAGTTAATACCTATATCAATAACTATACATTTAATTAAAAATACTTCCCAAACTTAGGCCAAACTAGTAAGTATCAGTTAGTTTCAGTTGTAGTTGTACATTGCATACTATGTAATTACAATTTTTATTAATGTTATATTATTATTATGTATAATTTGTTGGGCTATTAAAATGTAATTGATTATTTAATATTGAAATATTTCTATTAAGGTTTGAACCCGTACTAACCATATTGTTGGATTGCATTACTTCCTGTTGTCTTATCGATTAGACCAAATATCACAAATCTATAGAGTCTCAAATAAATAAAATTCTATTTTGTTACGGAATACTACCCGACAGATAAAAATGCCGTCCAATTCCATACATTTTCAGAAAGAAGCGATATATCGGTAGATTAAAAAAACTTTGTATACAAAAACATATAAGTTATGCACTATAGTTGGACAAATACCCTAACTAAACAGTTAACAGAGTAAACGTTTTTCATATCTTTTTGTATAATTCATGATCAGTCAATCTCGAAAAATATTGATCTTAGCAATCTATTTAATAACTACCAGCCAATTACTTTCATTTCCGTAATATCAAAAGTTCAAAAAGAAAATGCAATTGATTTTCAATTAAAAAATATCTAAAGAACAATTGCCTTCCAAATGATTGCCAATATGATTTTAGATCAAAAAGTTTTGAATGTTGACTTTTTTGACTAAAAAATTGCAACAATACAAAGCTCTTGTGATGCAGCCAAAATTATTAATCTAAATATTTTTAAAGTTTTTGGCTGGCTTATAATGGCTGCATTATTACAAAAAAAATAACAACAATTGGCGGGGAAAACCTATGGTCACAACCCGTTCAATACAAAATGGCTTTATTAATACATTATTTTTTGGATGGTAAACTAATTCAATTTCCACAAAGCGGAGTTCGTACACTAACATTCTTTTATAACATTTTCCCCACTTTCCTCTCAAAATGAAATATTAATAAGTACAATAAATCTTAGAAATAAGAAACAAAAAAAAATCATATTTCAGTATAAGATCTGATCTCTGTAAAATTAAAAATACTTGTATATGTAAATATAAATATTTGGGTTAATAAATAAATTGAATAACATTTTTAAATAATCTTCTATCAACGTCACAATCACAACCTAAAAATCATATCCACAGTTTTTATGATAATATTCCCATTGCTTCTTTGTATTTTTTTTTCATAAGTAAGCTTCTGAAGCGAATCATACTCTAGAAAACGACACAATATCTCTCACTGTCAAAAGACCGGCCTTCGAAAATCTAAGACATGGGAATGTCAAAATAAAGTAAAATATAAAGCTTCCAAAATCCAGAACTGTGTTATAACAGCAGAGTAAAGTTTACCAAATATCGCCTTTGATAATGAAATCACTGAAAATTTCACAATCCTCGAAATGGATATAAATATCAAACTTTCGCACGATCACATTTTTGGGATTGCATAAGATCCCCTTCTAAAACATTTGATATTCTTAAACAAAAATGGCAAATACTTTACATCTTCCAACCTATAAAATAAATGGATGTAAGATATGTAATAGAGAGATTGCCCAAATCCTACCCGGAAAAGGGCCTAAATTTTGGTTGAGGCACATTTAAGTGCAGCTTATATAATTAAATTAAATTAAATTAAAATAAATCTTCCAACCTTCTCTTAATATTCCAACTTCCATTCCAACCTTCTCTATCACGGATTAAGTTTAAGTCAAATATTTATAGAGTGTTGGATCCAACAGCACAGCGCAATACAGTATTTATGAACGCGACTAGTTTTTTTATTTAAATTTTTAATTTTAGCTACAAAAATTAAATTGTTTTGTTTTGTTATACAAGTACATATATACTTATGGCAATATAAAAATAAATTAAATAAATTAATAGTTATGTTATCAAAATAACAAACAAATTTGAAAATTTGTACAAGTAAATGTGCGGTATTGTATTTTGTGCAGTGGACTGAAATGTGTAATATACTATATGAAAATGTAGTGTCCTATATACTTGGTCAATAAAACCATTTTTATATACATTTATATACATTTATTATACCTTGAATTTAAATTTTAATTTGTTTCACTAATAAGTTTACATTATCATCTGATTTTATTTTTTATTAATTTCAATTATTTATATACATACATATATATATGTATATACCTAGAATATATAATGATATCTATATATAAAATTATTTAAAACAATTCGATCCATATACACATATACTAAGCACTCAAGGGAACCAACTTAAAGCTAAACTGTAACTAATCAAAATTACGATAATGTAATTTTATTGTGTCAAACCAAAAATACGTGGTTTATTTTTTATTCTATTTTTTTTTTTATTATTATTATTATGTGTTTTTCACATATGAATGCCCATTTGTCATATTTATAAATGGCATTTTCCTATTTAACTTTTCCAATGGTTCTCATTGTCAATTTCTTTATTCCTTTTCAATATACCTCTCTTATTCTAAACATTTTGAAAAAAAAATAAATAAAATAAATAAAACAATTTGTAATGCTTTCTATTCATCTACGAGTGGTATGCTTTCTATTCACTCATTCATGCTAGGTATTTGTTGTTTTATTTTTCCTTTTTTGTATCCAATTACCATGCAAAAAACTACCGTTATTTTTTTTTTTATATATTTTTATGTATAGATATAGTTTATTTATCTATATTATGTCCTTTTTCGGTTAGTTAGATTTTTAGCTTTTATTAATTAAAAAAACAAAAAATAAAATAAAAAATAAATATAGAAATTACTGCAAAAAGTGAAGTACGAAAAAAACAAAAAAGAACAACAATATTCCAACTATTATTTCGGTAGATGTGAAACGAAAGCAAGGACAAAAATAGATTTGATAATTAAAATTACTGTTAGAGAAGTCCCTATATGTTTAAAGAGATTATTTAAATTTAAAACTTTTAACATGGCGAAGTGGGAGTATCATAATAATACAACACAATATTGTTAAAAAAAATGGTTCGGTTTGGGCTTAACAGGTAAATATTTTATTAGTTAACCATGATAAATTGCTGTCAAGTTAATATGCAAATTATTTCATTAACTCTATGTAAATTTGTTTTTTTTTTTTTAAATTGAGTCAAATATAAAATTTTACACACTATATCTTAATGCACAATTTGAACTGAACAAAGGTAAATGTGTCTCTATGATCAGTAGTGATATTTTGAATGAAGATTTAATATTTTAAGATTTATTAAAACTATCTATTACTATTATAGTTTTATATATTATAAATTTAAAGTTAATGGGTAACGTAATTGTCGATGATAAGGTAATGTTATCAAATTAAGAACTGTCTATTTGATGCATCAACAAACATTAAATACTGCAATCTATATTAGTTTTTGATTTTTAAATTTAATTGCACTTAAACCCATCATACTATACAATTTTATCTCCCTACAGCCTACTCGGAAGGAGAGTAGTAAAAAATTTAATTTATCGGCTTGCTCAAGCTCAACTCCCGGGAGATATAAAAACTTATTTCTTCTACTAAACAAAATAGATATCAGAAATTACATTAAGTGGAATAAAAACACACTTTTGGACACAAATAGTGGCAAAAA
Source organism: Argyra leucocephala (assembly GCA_963942445.1). Taxonomy (NCBI): domain Eukaryota; kingdom Metazoa; phylum Arthropoda; class Insecta; order Diptera; family Dolichopodidae; genus Argyra; species Argyra leucocephala. Next base: position 148,614,173 of record OZ012679.1, read on the forward strand.
AAAGATAAACATTTGCTTAGAGAAAATTTAACGATTCAGCAAATGTCATCAAGAAAAATCAACAACAACAAATATTAAAATGTACACATTCAAGCCGGTTCTACTCCATCAATAGAATTTTTTGACTATGTAAAACAAGGAAAGTATTCTAACTTAATAATGCCCATACCTATAATATCCAATTCATTCTTTCACTCAAATCTGTATTAATTGTCCAGAAAAATTATATTGTAATATCAGAAAGTAATTTTATTATTATACAAATATTACTATAAAACCCTATTCTCATACTTGTTTTCAAAATCGTTTTCATCTCATATTCATAAAATAAAAAATTGTAATTGAAAACTAGACAAAATGTTAAACAATTTCATTACAAAAATTATTCCTCTAAAATGAATTCACAAACTTTATTTGTAAATCTATCGAAACTCAAAGTAAATATTACTGACATTTCATCATGTTATATTTTTAGCTATGGTTTTTGCTTTATCCCAGACTAACTAACAATTTACCAGCTACTACTGGTGTATCAACTTCTGACACGTGTTGATAAATTGTTGAAAATTTCAATGTAAGCTTACACACACAATATTGTTTGGTGGTTCACTGATTTTTTACCCTATTATACTTCGTCAATTGATTGGTAGAGATCTTTTGTTACTGACATGTGTTTAATAATAATATTTTACGAAGACATTTGTTGGTGAAAATGGGCCAGTTCTGAGGTTGTTGGACGTTAGCCAAATTTCATTCTGACAGAATGGTTTTAACTGAACTTTGAATAAAACATATTAAATTTATTTATTACAAAATAATACCTAAAAATGGGCCAAATGGGCCATATTGGTGAAAATGGGCCAGTTCTGAGGTTGTTGGACGTTAGGCAAATTTCATTCTGACAGAATGGTTTTAACTGAACTTTGAATAAAACACATTAAATTTATTTATTACAAAATAATACCTAAAAATAAAATTTTATCAAAACAAAATTAGACCTCCTAAAAATTGCAAAATAAAATGGATGGTATTTATTGGACAAATTATAAGAGAAATTAAACTTGCTGGCATATTATTGAGATGGCAATTTGGAATAGTTTTAGTTGAGTCTAAAAAAATTATTAACGTTAAAAGAGCCGTAATGCTAAGCTTTTGTGGTTCTGTATTTTGGTCTCATTGACACTGACATTGACAACAGTATTATTATTATAGTATTATAATATAATCTTTGCTTGAACACATTTACAAATTCGTATAAAATATGTTCTTAACACCGTTTTTCAATTACCTAATTTTTATGTTTCTATAGCAACCCTTATCAACATTATATTTGTTTTTGTTTGTAAGTGGGAAAAAAATTTCTAAACAGATAATCTAAATTAACAAAAAAATAGCCCAATAGACGCTGACGACTTAATAGAAAAGTATATAATAAAATAGTAAGAATTATGCAGTCAAAAAAAAGTGAGAGAGGTATAAAATAGGGCAGTAGCTAAAAAAAAGTATGGTAATTTAAAAGCTTTGAATAAGTCGAATAAGATTTGATACATATTTTAAATATATTTTATAGAATATAATGTAGGCTCTATCGGTGAAAAATTATTAAAATTAAAACTTCAGTCTTCTGATGATGGTATGATAATAACCGAAATCGATTTAGATAATAATATTTAATAAAATTCTTTATTTAATTATTACATTTTAACTTTTCTTCAGTTTAATTTAGAGTACAAAATATATAGAAAGTCTACAACCAGTGACTGAACCATACATGAAAATTCACATCATCCACACCATAGATTATTAAAACAATAGTTTTGTACATAGATTATTAAACGTCCCATTTTGAGTATATCAGACTATAACGAGGAGGTAGAAACACTAAAATACATAGCAGTAGCCAACGGTTACAATATCAACATAATCAGTAATTTAATAAGGAAACATAATTACAAATATATAATAAAACAATTAATGAAAAAACTAAATATATATCAGCAGAATTCTCTAAATGCATCCCATATGCAATAAAAAAAACACAATAAGTAAATATAAATACCAAATCGCTTATAGAACCAATAACAACATAGGAAATAAACTCAGGGAAAAAAGCATAGTAGCAATAGAAGATTCAACAGGCATCTATAAAATAAAATACGAAACATGCGACAAATTCTATATAGGCCAAACAGGTAGACCATTTCTCAAAAGATACAAGGAGCATCTACCTGTAAAACACGTAATAAACTCTACATCAAACTACACTATACAAACATAATACAAGAAGGTCACAAATCTGGTGATTTTCAAAGTAATTTCAAACCGTTGCATAAATGTCAAAAAGGTAGAATAATGGACATTCTGGAAGAGTATGAAATATACAGGAATAACAGCACAGAAATCTTGAATGACAAACTTACGTTCAAGAGTAATGTATTATATGGCACTGCAATAAAAGCAACAAAATAGGCGGTAAAATAACCAAAATTAGTTTAGAAATGTAATCTTAATTTTTATATAAATATAAGTAATTATAATAACTTATTCACTGTTTATTGAAGATGATAACTTCAACATTGTCGAAACATGTCAATTTTTAATTTTAATTTTTAAATTTAAAAAAGAAAAACGTCCCCATAGACGGAAAATAAATAAAAAAGCAAAATTATTTCTTGTTTAAAATATAAAAAAATTAACTTTTCTTATATCAAATATAGAGTAACTAGGGGCCCCTGTTGAGTAATTATATTTCAAGTTGAAGTCAAATTTAAAGTTTTTAAAAAAAACAGTAATTTACGTACTGACATAGACTTCGCACGATATAGCAGAAACCACTCGTGTTTAATAAAAAGTTTTGTGGTTAGTAAGTTTTATTTAGGACACATAAATACACGTCCCTCATATACTGCTTCGTTTCCGATATATTTCCTATAGTAAGTGGCATTTAGTGTATAAAATTACTAAAAATAAAAAATTTTGTCATTAAAGAGGCATGTATATATATACCTACATAATACATAATTTTAATAAAAAGTATATTATTACTACAAATAACCAAAATTTAGAAACAGTTACCTAAAAAGATAAAAAGGAAGAATTCAAGTGATTTGTTTTTTTGTTGTTTTTATATTTGTTATTTTAGATGAATTTGTTTTTTTGTTTTTTTTTTTTTTGGCATATGTACATAGATTCATTTGCAAGTACATAATGTAAATTATAATAACTGATTTGTTTGCTTTTGTCTATTATTTTCATAAGATCTCACATATGCATAATGTATTTGCGGAATAATAAAATCTTATGAGTAGAAAATTTTCAACTGTGTGCGCATTTTTGTTTTATATACAATCTTATATATTATATATATTAGAAGTTCATTAAGGAGTAGGAGAATCGAAATAAAATAAAAAGGTGTCTACTGCGCAGGACCTTAAATGCTTGTCAATTATAATTATAGATAACATTAGAGTATTAGATAGAGTAGCAAATAGAGTAGCAAATATAAAGTAAACTTATTAAAGTAGGAAATATAGAGTAACAAATGAAGAGTAACAAAATTTTTTGGAGCACTGGCATTTCAGAATACAACAATTTTATAAAACCAAATATGATTTTCGTAACCGTGTATATGTAAAAGCAAAACAAAAAAATTAAAAATAGTTTTAACAAGAGTTCATTTTTATTACTATTCTTTGTTTTATTTATACATCACATGCACACCTATACATACACAAAATGTATTCATAAAAAACGTCAAAAATATTTTTTTTTTTTTTTCTATTTTTGATAGTTTTTTTTGTTTTATGTTTGTGTAACATAAAGGTATGGCACTACAATTTTTTGCAACTGTATACCATAGCATGATTTATATGTTTACTTTTTTTAAAATCCTTGAAAATTTCATTAGAAATTTAATATGCTTAAAAATTATTATTATGTTCTAATTGTAAAATTTAGAGACAATAAAATAAAAGTTGTTTTTGAAATTATTTCTTTAATTATTTGATAATTTTTAAATAAATATTTTAAAATACTAAAATATTTCTACTTTTACTAATAAAAATTAATTATAAAATTTCTAAATTTAATATTTAGAATTTAAATAAAATTATAAAATTACTATTCTAAAAATTAATTATAAAATTTTTATAGTGTGCAAATTGGAAATTATAAGGTTTTTTACCCTAACATTTGCAAAAAAAACGTTTCAAAATTAAACAATCACAGTGAAATGCTTCAAATGTTTTGATTTTTCAAATGTTTCGAGATACGACAGACGTTATCATAAAATAAGAGAAAATAATGCATTATAAAATCATTTCTATTTGAAAAAAAAAAAAACAAAAACAAAATCAAAACTTTTCCAAAAATCGATAAAAAAAAACAATTTTTTCAAACAAACATCCTTTTTGAAATTTTCCTATATGTGCTAAAGTGTTCCAATAAAGAATACACTAACACATTACCACCATCCATAGAATATACATGTATGTATGCATAGGTATATAATATTGGTGCTATTGTATACATAATGTAGCATATAAAATGTATATAATATTCTTATATATACGAATAGTTTATGAAAAGAGAGTGAAATTTATTAAAAATGCAAGCAATTTCATTGATTGAAACTAAAAATATACTTGAAATGTGATGGAAGGGCTTTTTAGTCTCTTTGTTTGCATCTATACACTTTTTTATCACTTGCTGCAAAATATTCAAAATATGTTTTAATATGTATATACAAATTTACAGGTGGTGTCAAAAAAAATCGTTATCAAAATTTAATTTTTAAGTTCAAATAATTCAAAAAAATTGTATTACTAGGTACTAGCGGAGCTCTATGTTATTCACAAATGTGATATTATTTGATTTTCACAGCCAATACAGTAAAGTATATCGGAATCACTATGCTAATTATGCTAAAATGGAACACATATAAGAAAAATACAAATTTATAAGCAGATATTATAATTCCTGTTTGAATATACTGGTGTCCAATTATGAGACTCTGCAAAGAAAATTAACATCAAAATGTTGCAAAAATTTCAAAATAATGTGATCCGTGATATAATTAATACCTAATGGTACGTACTTAACAAAGATCTCCACTATTATTTGGATTAAAACATGCAGTGAAACACAAGCAGCGACTGCAAAATTATGTGAACTATGAAATTGTTATATCAAACAATTGTTATATTTGAGAAAAATGAATTTACCTAAATAATTTACCTACGCGGAAACTATTGCTATTGCTATATATGACTATATAACTACTTCCTATGATCACAAATCTTTTTGACTAACAATAAATAAGAATATTATTTGTCCTAGTCTTACAAAAATAAACTGAGTACATTTTGTATTTTGATCTAATTAAACACCTTGTTGATCTGTATACATGTTGATGTGAATGTAACAGTTATGATCCAACATTGTTTTGTTGTATTTCGAGCATGGTCAGAGAATTTTATATTAACCTTAACTTCTTGAACGGACTGTGCATACGGCAACAAACGGCGTATACTAGAAAATAAAAGGTTTGTATAGGTTAATTTCTCCACATTTATGTGGAATCTTGTTTCTGATAAATAAAAAAATTTCGCGTTCAAAAAATAGATCTATTTAAAAATTTGTTCGTCGCGAATCATCGTGATTGTGTCTCTAATGGCGAATTTTGGTTATTCGTCACTCGTCATTCGTCGTAATTGTGTTTTCAGCGTTAGGTAGGTATATAATAAGCAATTTATTTTTTGTTAAAATAACATAGAAATAAAAACTTGAGGCTGAAATACCAGTAAAAAGCTATTTTTATAATAGGCTCAATTATGTCTTATATCCATAGCTAAAATGTCATATCATAAATACGCGGCGCAAATCCATCTAACAGCCTGAAATTCTTCCAATCGCTTTGCCAGAGCACACAACCTTAATGCAAATATTCCCGATTCAATTAATTTCACCAGAGTACGCTTATGATATACTCAGCTAATAAAAACATATACACCAAAGACCCACCCCCGATATGTATTCACTGTCGCGAATGTCGCCCAATAAAACATATTCTATATTCACAGAATGCCCATCCAACAATTCAATCTCATCTCAATCTCAATTCCAATCTCATCCCAACTCACAGCCACTCCGGTACAAGTTCTTCGATTGCTAAAGAAATCCCATATATCCCTAATAAAAGCAACCTCTCACAAACGGACCAACATCATCAAAACTAAAATTTCAATGTTTTTTGTAAATAAGTCATGAAATGAATATATTTGGTTAAATTTTGAAATACATAAGTTAGATCAGTGTTTCTCAAACTGGGAGCCGTAGAGCTTTTACCGGGGGCCCGTGAAATATTTATGTATTTTTACAAGAAAATAATGAACAAGTAGAAGAATCAGTAGAACAACCGTCTGCAACAGATTCAACTTTACCAAAAACTTCTCCTTCAACATCAACATTAACAACTAGTAATAAAAGTAAAATCGCACAATATAATATACAATGATAAATTTGCAAGTCCTTTGAAGTCAATTCCTATCTCAAACGATACTATGAAAAAAAGAATTTATAGCATGGGCGATAATATATTAAAATTCAATTAATATCTCGTATTAAACAGAGCAAATTTTTCGCAATACAACTTGATGAATCCACTGATATAACAATTACACAGTTAATGGTTTTTGTAAGATATCAGTATAACAACCATGGTCATGACGATTTACTTTTTTGCGCTTTTGACTACAACAAGAGGTATTGATATTTTTGTAAAAGTAGATGAGTTTTTTTCAGAGAATAAACTTGAATGGTCAAAATGTGTAGGAGTTTGCACAGACGGTGCTGCAGCAATGACTGGGAGAATTAATTTTGTAAAAAATCGTGCTGTAAACTCGAGATTATTTAATATTTTATGTAAAGAGATGAGATCAGAACATCTGGCTTTGTTGTATCATACTGAAGTAAGGTGGCTTTCACGTGGTAAAGTTTTAAATAGAATTGTAGAACTTAGATGAGCTTCGTCTATTTCTTTCAGATAAAAAACCAAATATTACCTATTGCAAATATTGTCTTGTATCCTATTTAGTAATTTTTTTTGATAAGTTAATGAATTAAGTCTTTTCCTGCACAGAAGAGACACCAACATTTTAGTTTTGATTTCTAAATAAGTTTCTTACCATCAATGAATTTAATTTCAAATATTAATTTCAACTTCAGTTAAAAATATATTACTGAATCATGCTGACGAATCTCAACGCTTTTTTGCTGGAATACGAACTCGATAAGAATGCCATTTGTTTAATCATTGAAATATGATCATATTACTTTGGTGGCTCAAGAAGAATTGATTGATATTAGATCAGATAATTCTGTTGAATTGGAGTTTCATGAAGTATTACAGAATTTTGGATAAGGCAACAGCAAGAATATCGTAAAAGATAATCTATATATATATCGTAATATGTCGCATTGGTATATAAATGGTAATATATCGCATTGCTAAATTTAATGCCTTTTGCGACAACATATTTTTGCGAAACAGCTTTTTCTTCATTGTTAATAATAAAGAATAAACATAGATCTTTCATCAAACTCTTTGGAGCAAATCCTTCGAATTAGCATTTCTGAAATTTCACCGGATATTGATTATTTATGTAATCTCTCCTATTATGTAATCATCTCATTAAGTTATGTGATTGTATATTACTACATAAATAATCGGTAAAATTAGAAATTTAAGATTTTTTTTTTAATTTTATATCATATTGGTTATTTGGTTTTTTATTAGTTGTAATAAAAAATATTGCTAAAAAATATAATGATAAATGGTGTTTTATTAGTATTATTTTTTGGGGAGGATTGAATTTTTTTTTCAAGTGTAGGGAGCCGCAATATAAAAAAGTTTGAGAAGCACTTAGTTAGATAATAATACTGAAATTGTTTTTATTTTTTGATTCTTCACAATTTTATTATTTCTGTAGTTCTAGTTGTTATAATGTTTTTTGTTAATTTTTTAAATATTTTTAGTAGGTACATAGAATAATAAGCTAAAATTAAATGATTTGTTTTTTTGGTTTTTTGTTAAATAGACCCATTTTCCGAAAGGGAAAAGGATCTGAAGTTAGCCTGTCGACTTATCTGCAGACCCACTGAATAAATAAATAAATACAATAAAAATTATTTTAAAGTGTAAATAAATTTTTTTACAACTATTCTCATTGGGCATAGAAATTTTAATAAAAACTGCATTTTGACTTCCAACACCACAAGATTTATATTATTAAGTTCATCAATAACTTAATAAAAAACTATATTTTATTTCAAGAAATTGTTATTTATATAACTTCAGATGTAAATAATACACAGAAAATCTAATAAATATTACTTTCCTGCAACTATCACAATTTCTAGACCTTGTAGTTTCTACATTTTCAACCTTGATAAGTAATCACAACCCGACGCAATCTTGTTATTTTTTTTCAATCAAATTTTTTTGTCACATTCTCTTAGCTTTCTAATTTTCTATAATACATCAAAACAATAAACCCGTATGCTATTATTGCATTTTTTTTTTACCTTAACTGTATTTGAAAAACTATTAACTATATATATATATATTTTTTTTTACTGTAAATATTTGTTTAGATCTTTAATGGTGTTTAAAGAATTTTACTTTGTCTATGCAAATTTTCAATTCATTTTATACCATTATAACGTTACTTTTTTTTTTTTTTTGTTTTGCTGGCACAAAAACTAAAAATTCACAATTTAAGATTATTATTAAAATAGAAAAGAATAAAAGAGAAGTTCAATTAAAAGAGATTTTCAGATGGATATAAAATTTATCAATTAAAAAAAAAAGAGACAAAAAATGTATATACATATATATAGTATATTCAATATAATATGGACAAAAAACTAAAAAAATATGATTGCAAAAATTTATTTAACTTGAAAATGATAATTATAAAAAGTAGGTACAATTTACATAAATTTCGACAAAACTAAAAAAATATAAAAAAATCTATACGAATGGAATTTAATAACAATAAACAAGACATGACAAGTAAATAAGAAAAAAAATGGTTCAATATAAGAGTTGTATAATAATTAAATGAAAAATTGTAATGTTAAAAGCGGTCATATACCAAACACGGCTGTGTAACATACAAAATGCAGTTTTTGTAATGACGATTACAATTAAATTTATATATAATTATATATAATTATATAATTTTTTTATTTACTTGGGTTTCCAATCTTACTTTGTGAGGTTTTTATAACTCACAGATATTCTTTTTAGTTGTTGGTTTGATATGTAAAGCATAAAATTTTGTCATGTGAGACATTTTTCGTCATATAAATGTATTATCATAATTTAATGTCATGTCAAATTGTTAATCAAATATCAATTGTTTGTTACTGACACTAACTGAAAAATAGAAAGTTTAAAATTGGGTTTGTTACGTTGTATAAGTAAATCTAGGTATGAATTCGATATACAATTAGATCTTAATTAATGCCTGAAATACATGTGCAGAACTATGCATGCATCGCAACAAAAATAAATTAGAATGAATGGTTTTATATAGAACCAATTACATGTAATTCTGAACGCAGTGGGTTTTGATGCAAGATTTCTCTATTTCTAATTTTTGCTGCGGCAGAGCTACTACCAACACGATTGTAAAAATTGTCATTTTACTCATGCTAATAAAAAAATAATGACAAACGTCATAAAAGTAATTTAATATTTATATATTTATTATTGTTTTTTGTGGTAAATAGGTTATAATCAATTTTGTAAAAATTTATTTTAAATTAGTTAATGGAAGAAAAACTATAATTAATTTGAAATGAACGAAAATTTCCATAGTCTAGATTTTCTTTCTTTTTTGTTGCAATATTTATCATAAATTTTTAAAATATTTAGATATGACAAAATATATGCACAACAAACTAGCAGATAACAAAATATGTGATAAATTTTTTTTCAAAATTATTAAATTAAAACTTTTATTAAACACTTTTAATAGCTTTTAACTTTAAAATTTTTCAAAAATTATTTTATTTTGTATTTTATTACTATACAAACAAATTGTATATGCGTATACCTAATTGGCGGCAATTATCTACATTATTTCAAAACAAAACAATTTTTGACAGATAAAATATGCACATGTGTCTGGTACGCAGCTATGCATGCATATCTACATGAAGCGATGCTTGAGAATTCTACACATGTATTTCTCACTTAATACGTTAATCTTAACAAATATGATGAATTAATATTTTATTTCAAATTTTGTTTTATGTTTTATGGTTTGTTATGGTTTTTGTTATATGAATTATGAATTTTAAAATCAGTTTAATTTGTTTTTTTGTGTATGACTAAGATTTTTCTCCATAAGTACTATTCAAATATTTTGGCTTGTTTTTCGAAAATTGATCCGTTTTTTTTTTTGAATTGGCTTTTAAAATGTTTGATTATTGTTAACACTGGTTAGGAGATGTCCAGGCAATCTTCAACACTATATGTTACTAATTATTCGATTACCTAATGTTGAAAATTAAAAATTTCATATATATATATATATATATGTATATGTACATTCCATAGTATATATAATTATAAAAACTCCATAGTTACAAAGTTTTAGTAAAAATATTTAACAATATGCTTTGGCATACTACTAAAAATATTCATGGTACATGCATGCATCTGCATTTATAAAAAAAAAAAATAAGATACTCAAGAAAATAAAAAAACTTATAAATTAAATATAAACCAATCAAAAAACAAATAAAAACCATTTTTTTTTAAATATTTTTCCTTATTTATTTTCCATCTGTGGACGTGTGGACGTATTTCTTTTTTAAATTTGAAAAATTAAAACTAAAAATTAGACGTGTTTTGACAACGTTGAAGTTGTCATCTTCAGTAAACAGTCACATATTTATTTAACTATGTATCAGTAGTTTACCTACATATTAATATGTAGTCAAGCTTTCAGGTTTTTTCCTTGTCGAGATAAAATATTTAGCAATATGCTTGGTATACTAATAAAAATAAAACTAAAAAAATACTACTAAATATATAATAACTATTTTCAACAATTAATTTTAAATAACTTTTGATCAAATTTCATAAATTATAAAAAAAAATTTTTTTTATCAACATAGCTATTTTTTATTTTTCACAAAATTTGTAAAAAACAGCATCGTAAAAAATTGTATTAAAAGAAAATTATTCAAAAATAAAATTAAAAAAATTTTTTTTTGCTTTAAAGTTTGTTCAAGATGTTTAGATAAGTGTTATAAAAGTTTAATTAAGGCAATATTATAAATTCTTTTATTAATTTATTATTATTGTTCTTATATTATTATCATCATAATTATTATTGTTATTGTTGTCATTGTTAATATTCATATGCACGTATTAACAAGTCTATTTTGAAAAAAATTTGTATAGATTCCCATAAACCATGTGAAATTTTAAAATTAGACTTGTTTTGACAACGTTTATTTATTATTTATCTATGTATCAGTAGTTTACCTACATATTAATATGTAGTCAAGCTTTCAGGTTTTTTCCTTGTCGAGATAAATTTATTTTTCGTATAAAAATTACAATTAAATTTTTTTAACAACTGACTCACATTTGTTTCTGCGTATGTAACGTTTCTACCTTCACTAACATTCAATGGATTTTTCGGACGTTTTTTTATATTAGAAATAAATTGTAATTATCCTTATAGGTAAAGATAAGAATTTAATAATGTACAATGTGTTTAATAAACAATATTATATTGTATTTCATTAGATTATAAGTTAGTTTTAAGACCAGTTTTGTACTGTCTTTTCTCTTTTCTAAAAAATAAATAAAAAATAAAATGAAATATATTTTTTTATTTCATTTTAACAGTGGCAGATTCATCTTCCCAACTAACTACGTCATTTTCTCTTTCGTTAATTCACTATATATAGAGTGTGATATATACCATGTGATTGTGCATATATATTGTATATTACATTATTTTTATTACTTTTTAATTATTATTATAAGTTGTATTTAAAATTACTTTCATTTAAAAAAATTGTTGGCTTAGAACCCGTGCTCTCTTTGGGCGTTACATTGCTATATGACCTATACTCCAGCTTTACCAATCGGCTACCGAGGCTGCTGAAAGTTGTTTTTGTTTTTGTTTTTTAATATACAATTAAATTAAAATAAAATTTCGGGATTGACCTCTGAGAATTTGCTAAATTTGAATTTTGTATAAATTGTTAAATTATCAAAGTTGATTTTTTGTATTATTTTAATTTCAAATTTTCCTCTTGTGTAGGTAAATGTATTTTTAGAAATAATAAAATTTTCGATTATCTATTTACCATTTTTCAAATTAATCCAATAATAATTGATATGAAACCAAACCAAAATTATTTAATCTAATTCAATGTCAATTGAATTATTTTTATATAGAACTTAAAATAAAAATTAAAAAATTAAATTGAAATTGATGTAAACAACTTTATTTTAGTCCACATATATTATTATTTATATAGCTTGAGAATATTATATATATATAAAAAAAATATTTATGAAAATTCATAACAATAATTTATTAAAAAAAATTTTAAATGACATTAAGTATATATAATTTGCAATTCTTAAAACTATTAAAACTTAAATAAAGCCCATTTATGTTTTTAATTTTTGACAGATTTTTGATAGGTTTGTAATGGAATTTTTATAAGAAATAATCAGAGCTGGGTATTTCGAATATTTTTGTAATAGAGTTTTGTTGTAAGGTTTGTGTATTACCACAGATAAAATAGCTAAATAGTTATATATATATATATAGATATTTAATCTATGATATTATGTAATAAAATTTTTAATTTTTAAACTTGCACTTATTTTATTGCCTTTATATCTGTTCTTTAATTGTCATGCTTATTCTAACTTTTATATAGATTCTCATTCTTAATTGAGTTTTGTGTAGTATATTTAAAATTTTGATTATATAAAATTGACAGAAAAATAATTTTGACAATCATAAGGCTATATATAATAGGTATTATATAAAAATTTATTACCCGTAACAGTTAAACTGATATTGAATCAGTGATGCGATAAAAAACCAGTTTAGCTGAATATGTATTTCCATAAGAACCTGTTAGAATGGTGAAAGAAAGTTTTACTTTGTTGAGAGTACTGGGAAGTACTACCAAACTATTTTTTTGTTATAATGTCAATTTAAGACTATCACATCTCCACTTAACAGAATAGAAAAATATTTCTTCAAAACAAAATTAAGCAATTCAACCGAAAATACTATGATCTGACATCATATTTTTTTTAAGCCAACGAATTTTTTAAGTCAACGATCTTGACCATCGAAATTACTGCCATATCAATTTTTGTAAATATATTAAATACATCAGATGCATAAACATATCTGCACGAGCTGATAGCTCTTTGAGTCAAAAATAATATAATTTAAAATATATAATAACTATTTTCAACAATTAATTTTGCACAGTTCTGACAAAAATTTATTTAGAATTTTATAAATCTTAACGTTCGATAAATATTATGACCGTTCCCGTACGCACATCTTGTAAAAACTTATCCAAGTTTTTCCAAGTTTTTACCAGAAGTCGTTCCTGTACTGAGAGTTTTTTTCTAAAAACGAGAGAAAACATATGTTTTCAACTTCGTTCAACAAAGTTCAACAACATTCTCTCGAATAAGTTTTTGCAAGTAAAATTTTAACTTGTAAAAACTTATACTTTAAATTTTTGTTGTTGTTGTATTTTTTAGGTTATGTTTTTATTTACTTTTGTAATTTCTCATATGTGTCTGTTATGCAAAATTTTGTTTTTTAAATGAAATTTATTAAAAAAAATGAAAAATATAATTTAGTGGAGGATAAATTTCATAATTCTTTATTATTGTAATATATGTATAATTTAATTTAATAATACGGATACACTTGATAAGGATAAATCGTCAGCTAAGTCTCTATAACAGCAAGCTTCATGACCCGCAAACCATAAAAATACAGCTATATGTTTTTCTGAGCTACATTTTTTATCTGCACGTAGGTTTGCAAAACTGTGAAATGTTTGCAGTTCTTCATATAAATATTTGAAAACATTTTTGCTTACACGAAAATGTCTTACAAATTCCTCTTCACAATAACCTTGAACTATTTCTCCCAAATAGTTTCGAATGCAATGTCTTTTGTTTTTATGTAAAAAGTTCTCCAACAGCACTTGCTTTAGAATTACATTCCTTAACTCTTCAGTTTCGCTTTCACTAAAAAAATGTAATAAAAATGTAATCCGAATCGCTACTTAGTAATATATATTTTTTATATCTTCCGCTGCCATTTCGTTTAAATTTAATTACAATTCTTTAAAAAAAACACCTCCGGAAATTCAAAATGATTGTTTATAATTAAATAAGTTTCAGAATGTCAGATTGCTTGTCAGCTGTTTGACAGCTACAAGTTTTTACAAGAATTGCGTTCCAGTATTTTTACTTGCAGATGAGAGTTTTTTTAACTCTTTTTTCTTTTTTTCTCTTTTCTCTCATTTGCAAGTTTTTGCCAGAAAAGTACGGGAACGGTCCTATTGTGTAAAGGAAAAGAACTATCTATAATTATAATTGACAAGCATTTAAGGACCTGCGCAATAAACACATTTTCATTTTATTTCGCTTCTCTTTAATAAACTCCTAATATGTAAATAAGTTGTATAAAAAACAATAATGCGCAAACAATTGAAAACTTTTTACCCATATGGTTTTGTTATTCAGCAAATACATAATGCATATGTAAATTCTTATTAAAATAAAACACAAAAACAAACAAATCAGTTATTATTATTACTTGCAATGAACCTATATGTACATATGTCAAATAAAAACAAAAAAAAAAACAAATTCTTCTGAAATAAAATATATAAAAATAACAAAAAAAAAATCACTTGAATTGTTCATATGACTGACAAATTTATTTTTATACAGTAGAGTTATAGTATCTATAAGTATAGTAGACAAGCATTTAAGGACATACGCAGTGAGCACTTTCCTATACGACCGAAATGCGCATACGGGTTAAAAAAAATTCTATTTGGTTTTATAATATTCAAACTTTTAAATAAAATATAGCCATTTTGTGTCATTCAACATCTTATTATTTGTATAAATAATTAAAGCAAATTTATTCTATTAATTTTTTTAAGTAACTGTTTTGAATTATTGTTTTATATATTTTGGTCATTTGTAGTAATCATATGGTTTTGGTTAAAAATATGTATAATGTGTTGTATATACCTCTTTAATTACAAAAATATTTTATTTTTAATAATTTTATCTATTAAATGCCACTGACTATACGGAATATATCGAAAACGAATCAGTATATGAGGGAGGTGTATTTATGTGTCCAAAATAAAACTTACTAACCTCAAATCTTTTTATCAAACATGAGTGGTTTGTGCTGTATCGCGATAAGTCCATATATGTCAGTACGTAGATTACTGTTTTTTTTTAATTTTAAATTTGGCTTTAACTGTAATTATAATTACCCAACAGGGTCCCTTAGTATAGTTATAAACTATGTTGTTTTATGTTTCAGTTTTTTCTTTAAATATCTGTTTTATGTATGTCAATTTTTTTCAATTATTCTAATATAATTTATTTAATATGGCTAACTAAATATTTTAATTAGTTTATTTGAAATAAAACTTCGGTAAAATTTTCAATTATGTACTAGTATTTAAGCTAATTATAATGCACAATCAAACAATTTTAATTCCATAAACTACCCCAAAAACTGGTAATTTCTTTTTCAAAACAAGCTAATTTTTTAAAGTTATTAATGCAACTCTGATATCTACTATCATGTTGTCAGTCAGTTGTACGAATGTCAATTATAATAATAGCAATGTATTAAATACACAATCGATCATCTCATTAACGTTTATGACAAATGACAATCGCTAATTATTTATTTTTGTATAGCCTTTTTAAAGTATTTTTTTTTAAAATAATTAAATAACTTTTGATCAAATTTAATAAATTATAAAAAAAAAATTTTCTATCAACATAGCTATTTGAAAAACATTTTTTATTTTTCACAAAATTTGTAAAAAACAGCATCCTAAAAGATTGTATTAAAAGAAAATTATTCAAAAATAAAATTAAAAAAATTTTTTTTTGTCTTTAAAGTTTTTTCAAGATGTGTAGATAAGTGTTATTAAAAGTTTAATTAAGGCAATATTATAAATTCTTTTATTAATTTATTATTATTGTTCTTATATTATTATCATCATAATTATTATTGTTATTGTTGTTATTGTTAATATTCATATGCACGTATTAACAAGTCTATTTTGAAAAAAATTTGTATAGATTCCCATAAACCATGTGAAATTTTAAATTTTTAATAAAAAATATTTTCCAGTTTTGTACAATCTACTTCAAAAAAGGACTCGTATGAAAAAAAAAGCAAAAAAAAAAAATTAAGAGGTTTTTGTAAAAAGAATATAATGACTTCTGAAGCGTAGGTGTACAAACCAACAAGAATTCGTTAATATATTCGACATACTATATAGAATGATATGAAATAAAGTCCTTAAAAATAAAAATAAGAAAAACAAGAATAAAAAATAAAAAAATTACAATATTTCAGTTAAACAATTTCAATATAGTTTTGAAGCTTCTTATCTTCTGTCTTCTTTATCATCTCTTCAAATGTCTTAGGAAAATATATACTCTTCATCATCATATCTTCTCTTTGAAGTTATTCTGTTGATTTTATCCTACATTTCTTGTTTTATATAATATATATATATATATATATATATATATATGTGTGTGAGCCTGTGCACATACTTTTGAAGAGGGAAAATTTTCTCATTTTAATTTTTTCAAGTTATTCTAATGAAAGCGCAATTAAAATTCAAATTAAGTTGAAAATGTGTTATTTTTTTTGTAAATGAACATACACAGAAATATACTGACAGAACTTAAAATAGCCTCATAAATATTTTTTTCAAAGTTGTTTTTGTTTTTTTGATTTTTTTTGTTTTGTTTTTGTTAAGTATAATAATGATATACATTTTATAGTATCGAAAATTTTTCTTTCAGTGAATATCAAACAAAATCAGTAATTAGGTTATGTGCAGTAGCCTAGATGTTAATCCTATTAAGACGATATGTTATGATGCTTCTTACCACAACAATTAAAATTGATCTCTGGAACATGAATTTGAATCGTTCTCTTATCGATCACAGTAATATAAAGAAAAATGAGAGAACTAAAGAACTGGTCAAGCTAAGTTCCAATCGTGATGGCAACCTTGAGAAGGTACATCACAATAAATTGTGTATTCTAAGTTAATTTCAATTTTTTCCTTGAAATTAATTTAGTGATAATATAGTGAAATTCGAATTCGGGAGCTTTTTATTAGCATTAAAATCATATAACTACTACACAATATCGACTGACAATTATTTCTTTTTATGAAGTCATCAATCTCAGCAATTAAAAAAAAATTGGTATGAATACGAATTAATTAATCTTAAGGTCAAACTTGAATCTAATGCATTTTTTGTAGAAGAAGCACGTTACAATACCACTCTAAGCAAACATATTTTTGTTGTCAGTACTTATCTATGGAGCATAGTATTTTTTTTTAGAACCATTAAATTTTCACGAAACGAGTGGTTGTCGTTTACGATATCTAGTAAGAAAGCCCCATTTAATATTTTAATTATTATTTTAAAGTACTAAACATTAAAATAATATAATTTACAGTACCTATCTATAGAAATTTAAACTACTGAAATCTGAGTAAACTTATGAGTAGAAAATATATTCAGGATAACAAAATTAATTGAAAAAAAAAAAAAAAAACAATTTTTTTTTTTTTTGTTTATCGTAACATTTGCAGACTATGGTTTTTATACTAAGAAAATTATAGTACGTAATCGTAAAAAAATCTAAAATTTTCTGAGTAATTGCAATTTTTTTACTCATTCTTCACTCCCACTTCCTCATTTCACATTATTTTACTTCATTTTTTTTTATCCTGATTACTTTTGTTTTTTATTATTTTTCTCTTTTATTATTTTTTCACTTGTTACATATTTTGGTCGTCATTTGTTCCAAAAAATGAGTAATGCTTAGGCAAAATTCCAAAAAAAAAAAACCAAAAATGGAAGGGCAAAAAAAACCAAAAACTTACAACCACATTTTGAGGGCCCAAATTTTATCGTGCGCTTAAAACCAAGCAGTTTTTGTTGTTAGTGTTATTGTTATTTCTCTTGTATTTCTACTAGGATTATTCTTCCTTATTGCTTCTTTTAAAGAGCTTATTTGGCAACAAAATAAGAAAAAAAAAAGTAGAAAACAAAAAATAATAAGAATATTCGAGAAAAACAAAATCCTGACAAATTCATTGGAAAGGAAAAATATATTATTATATATATATATATATATTTTTTTTTGTGTTAAAGAGAAAGGAGGCAAAAATATTTAGGAAGCTTTAACAATATCCTGTCAGTTTAATTTATATGTACAGATGATTGTATAATACCTACATATCAAAAAAAAAAAAAAATCAAAAAAGAATATTTTCGCAAGGTATGAAATGATAAATGCTATCTAAAAAGATATTTGAAAAACAGTGATAATAGAAACGAAAGTTCATCAAAAATTGTGTAATGTTAAATAAACATAAAAAAATGATTTTTTTTTTTTTGTAATTTAAATTTTAAGATTGCCTTGTCTGTCATTCAACTATATATCGTAAGTTTTTCTAGAACTAATAATCTACTTAATTTTTTTTTCTATTAAAAATTTTGTTAATACAAAACAATTTATCCCTGCAGTTCTTTATTATACTTTATCTTTCCGATTAGCAATGTATTCGTTTACACATAATTATATTCAGAATAAAACACACAATAGTATTTTTTAATTAAAGCTGGATCTTCAATTAAAATTTTGCAAACGAAGCTGTCAAAATTTCAAACAATCAAAAATTTTCTTCAAAATCTGTGTATTTGTATGAAAAAAATTGTGCAAAATAAAATTAAAGTTTAATCTAGTTTTTCTTTTCTATTCTATAGTTTGTTTCCGCTTTTTTAATATAATTACAAATTATATTGAAGTATTATTTTACTTTTAGTTTTTAAATTTTATCTTATAGTTTGTTTATTTCTCTCAATTTAATTTCATTTTTTCGTTTTAGTTCTTGTCTTTATTAAAAAATTGCGGAAAAATTCTAAAACTGTCAAATTTTGATTGGTTGAATTTTTTACAGCTACGTACATATATATAAATCAGCAGAATATTAAATTGAAAAATTCAGTTTTAATTAAACCGTTTTCGGATAAAATGAACCTATTTATAAATTAAATGAAACTTTTTTCAAATAAAACAAAACCTTAAAGGACACCGTCAGAGTGTAATACAATTTATTTGCTAATAATAATCAACCAACACCTGTAACCCCATCAATGGGTGGTCTAATGGAGTAGTGATGCGTTTTATTGTCGTTGTATCCAACTTACGCTTCTCACCTTCACATGATGACCCCTGTTAACCCTAGCATCCTTTACGAACGATACGATCGGGTTGCAATCCCGGTGTAGTAGGATGGATAGGTAACAGAAGAGAGGGGAAGCATGGAATGTGTCAGACAACGGCGAGGTAGCAATCAAAGGCCGAAAATACATGTCGAGAACTGAACCACTGTAATTTTTTGAATATAAAGGTATTTTCCGTAACCATGTATGCAATGTCTGAATCTCCTCGTTGGAGCGACTACAAAAGGCACCTGTACTCACAATGAGCTTGTAATAAGAATAATCTAACCATCCAAGGGGTGGGGGGCGTACCTGTTAGCCTTGAGTTTATGGTTTTATCTCAGAAAATGTTAAAAGGTTACCAATTGATAACATTTCATAAAACATGACAACAAACAGTAGGTCCACAAGAGCTAATCGCGATCAAATTATGGTTCATCAGCTTGGTTGTAGTAAACCGCACATAGGATTTAAGGGTGCAACAAATTTTATGGTGGTGTCGAACGGAACAGCGAGATAACCGAATCGAACCTAAATTATCAAAATTGTTTCGTATGCGCGAAAAATACCATCGGTTATAGGACGCCAACAATTTTCGGAACTTGGAACGTCTCATATGTATATTACAATAAAGAGTTTAAAATCAAATGATACCAAAAATGGAAAATCATCTCTTGATTGATTAAAGCACTGCCTCTGATCTAACTATCGGCAGACAATTATTAGGTCTTTCTTATATTTATCGTTACAGAACATAGACCTATATCGTATACAACCAATATAGTATTGAATTGATCAGTGATAAGAACAGTGAATTTCATGAATCAGAAATTCACAGAGATAGCTGTGGTCTGTTTACTTCTGCAAAAGATGGAACATAACGCAAAACAGAAAAAGTTTGCTATAGAACAGTTCAAAAAATTTCAGTCAATTTACAAAACTATAAAAACCAAATAAATTGTATAGAGTTGAAAAAATATTCAGACAGAGCTAAAAATTATTTTGAATATGAACATGAACATTATTGAATATAAACATTATTAATAATGAGTAAGGCAAAAACAGCTTAAAAATAAAAATCTAAGAAAACTGTTAAGTATAGATTGTAATATTTTATTAAATTTATACCTTTTTATGTAAATTTATGTTACACAGATGGCTGAGCTATGTTAAAAACAATGCAAACAAACTTGAATTTTCCAACAAGTATATATAGTTATATTAAAAAGATAGTAGCTCATTTTTATTGACATTTTTGTTTAATTTATATAGCAATTTATGTTACAAGTTATATTAAAAGATAAAAGGTTTATTTTATAGTTATATTTAATTATAAATTTCTAAGTTATATTTAATTATAATCATTTATATTTAATTCCAATTATTCAATTTTGTAATTACAATTCTATTAATTTTTAATTATTAATTTATTCTTCTAGGTGAATAGTCAATACTGTTCACTTGGTGGAAGGTTGTAATGAAAAAGAGTTCTACACCACTTTTCATATACCATTTTTATAATCAATGGCGGAATCACGTAATCGGATATGGTTACCGGATGTAGTACTACGGGATCAATTAAGTTCACCATAGCACTACATACGCCACACGATGACTGTTGCCACCATTGACTGTCTTACACCATTTGTTGTCTCAAAAGGGTATATAACAATATATATACCTAAGAATAATACGCTCTAAATTCATTAACAAACAATTCGGTATAATACAGAATTGCTGTGATCACATTGATCACATCGAATCAAAGAAGTTGCAGTTACAGTCAAAGCATATGTTGTAAAGACAGCAGTGGTAGTTCAACAACATCAACAATTGAAGATTGCATGAATTGAATAGAAGAACTGTTGAGAAATACGTTTTCAGTAAATGCAGTTGTTCTCCAGAAATATCTATATATCTATATCTATATAATATAAACCAAAATTGAATTCTATAATATTTTTTTAATATTTTTTTACATTTTTTTTAAGAAAATACTTAGGTTGTAGACATCTTCTGTTACACAGTGTTTTAATATTTTTGTTTTTGTTTTTCTTTTATTAATTATAATATACAAGAGTATGAATATACATGTTCAATATTTATTGGTTCTCTTACTTTTCTTTATGATTGCTTTTAATGAAAAAAAAAAAACAAAAAAATAAACAAAAAATAAGAATAAAAACTAAAATAAACCAATACACGTATATAAAGTATATCCTGTTCCTGTATAAAAAATATTTCGGATATGAAAAAAAAATTGGTTTTTTATTTTTTTTGTTGTTATTTTTGATTTTTCTATGTTTAGACTCCTATAAATAATACGATTTCATCTCCCTGGATTTCAATTTTATTTGATAAATGGATTAGACATTTTTTTCTGTCAGCAGGGCTGATTTTTTTTTCAATACATTAAAGTACAGTAGTGGGAGTAATACCAAAGTATTGATTTCATTAAACACACACACAAACACATGTACATGCATTAAATTGTGTGTATCAAAATATATGAAGCAAAATGATTATGCAATATAGTGTATATTAGTACCACCATACTAGAATGGTAGTCATATCATTTTGTTAAAAAGAAATTTAGTCGTGCGTAAACGTGATTTTGATTTATTTTTTCTTTTTTGTTTTTGAAGTTAAGAAATACATAGTATGTATATACCGACTAGAATGAACATCGTATTTTGGGGTTTTTTTTTTTTTTTTTAATAGCATATAAATCAGCAACAGTTAACAAATTAAATTCATATTAAAAAACTTCAAATAGATGGAAATTAAAAGAAATTTAATTTTATAAAAAAAAATAATTGAAAATTAAATTCAATGTATTGATTATATAATAATGCATATATATTATATTATACAAATACATACAAATATCGATGTTATTATATAGAATTTTTATTAGCTCTAAGCTAATCATTTTTTTTGATATTTTTCATTTATTTTTTCATGTTCAAATTTATCAAAATTGATTGATCTTAAATTATCAAAAGATGTGTATATATAGTATATCTCATGTTTAATATTTAATTTTATAATACTTAACGTAAATCATATTAAAATAATTGAAAATAAACCAAATAAGCAAACAGGAAAAAAAAAATTATATTAAAAATTAAATTAACCAGAACGAAATTGCTTTATATGTCTATTATACTGGATCGCAATAAAGGAAGGGTGGGAGTAGAAAAAATTTTGCACGCCATGTTAAACAAAGAGGCACAGTGTGCCTTTCTTTTGTTGATTAAATTCGTTATCGATAACTATTATATTATCGATAACTATCGTTAACGATAAAATAAATTTATATAAATAAATCTTTTATTAAGAAGTTCATATATAACTGTAACATCACATAATCCAATCCACCAACCACCTCAACATAGTTTTTGTTAGCTCTAAACACTCACAAAGAATATACTTGATATCTTTCTAATTTATCAAAACCTTCATAGATCGGTCAATTATCCGTAATAACAAATTTTAAACAAATTTAATTTTCATTGATCAAACGGCTCAATTGAGCAAATATCCAATTAACTTAACAAACTAAATGAATCTATTTGAAACAACAATCGAATAATTTACAGTTACGTAAGAATATTAATTTATATTAAGTTGATTGACAAGCCTCCTATTGCAAAAAAAAATTATGAGTGTTTCATTTTTTGATTCTGAGGAGGTACAGTACTCGTATACCTTATTAAGTACATATAATAAGAGATAAATTAAAAAATAAATTAAAATTTTCAGAAAAATAAAAAAAGTAAAAAAAAAACGGTATTATACGTAAACCTACCTATAAATCACATCTCTACAATTATCATTCTTTCATGATGAAATCTGTTTGCAGTTGGTAAATATTAAATTTTATTTTATATGATTTTTCATTTTAAATTAAAAATAATAAGATTTTTTTTTTTTTTTATAGTAAAAATTTTTTTTCCAAACTTTATCGTTTGCTTATTCCATCCAAATAGATTGCTTATTCTACTTAAATAGATAAATTAATGTTTTGGTTGGTTCAAATCTACCCGCATATTAAAAAGAAAATTTACATAAGAATTTTTTTTTGGTTTTTTTTGGAAAATTTTATTTTCCTATACCTTTTTTATAAAATATTTTCAAATTGATCAAAGATTTTCTTACAAATTTAAATAAAATGAAGTTAAAAGATTTGTACATGGTTGGCAGATCACAGAAAACAAATTATTTTAAAAATATCAAAGAGACTAACTAAAATTGAAATTTATTAAAATGGATTTAAAATATTTTTTTTTTATTTATTTGAATCGCAATGTTTTAAAATAAAATAAAAATATTATAATTATATATAGAAGAAATGTTAAAGAGATTTATTAGTTCGGTTTAGTTAAGCGCTAAATAATAAGACAAAATTTGTTAAAGTTAAATTGTACTAAATTTATAGAAGTGAATATCAGTAAAAAATACTATGTACTAAAAAATGATATTTAACAAATATATAGATTGAAGCTAGTTCTATCACCATTGAGGCCAATCACCCAAACAAAATATATGATTAGAATAAAAACTCAATAAAAATTTGAAAGCTCAGGTACCCAGCTAATAATAAGACAATGACCTCTGGTACACGTACATCATTTAAAATTATTGTAAGTGTATTATCACAGCCATTAAGCTTAAGCTGGATTTTCATTCCGCAATATTTAAAATCTTAAAAATTTTATCGGCCCTAAAAAGTGAGATAACATGAAATAACATTATTTTATATAATAGCTCATGTGTACTACAAGAACAGAAAATATCATTTATCGGGGATATTTTCAAAAAATTTGGAATATTATACTTTAATAAAGTATATTTATAAAATATCGGGGATAGTTTCTTTATACTGGCAACACTTTTTTGACAATTTTTTTAGTAAATGTATATGTAAAAAAAATAATTTTTTTTTAACAGATGGTTTTGACGGTTGAATTATTGTTTTTATGTGTATAAAATAAATTTCCCAAATAAAAATTTATAGAATTTCATGCAGCGGTCTATTTTTTTCTTACATAAAAATTCAATAAGCTATCTCCCTTTTTAGAGCCAATAAAATTTTTTAGATTCTAAATATTGCTCAATGAAAATCCAGCTTTACCCATAAAAAGGTTATAAATAACTTATTTTAAAAAAGCATTATTAGTTTTACGACTATATGGAAATTTTTTATTTATGTCAAATATCATTGTAGATGTTGATATCATATTGAACAAAATTATTAATCTTTTACTTCTGAATAAATATCACTGGAATCAAAAAGGGTTAAGTTCAAGAGTAATATTAACAAATTTATTCAAAATGTCCCTATAAATCCTCAATTAGTCCAAACTGTACATTCGTGGATAAAGGTATTATTTCAAACCTATTGTTTGGCTTTATTTAAAAAGAAAAAAAATCAATTATTATTACTTTTCTTTTATTCGTGTTTATCTCAATGTCAAATTCTTTACTGACATATTATAATTTATTAGTTGTTATTTTGTTACCCACCTATAGTATCATATATTATAATGTGGTTAGTTGTCAACAATTCACCTCAAAATTATGTGCGGCTTAATTTTTACAAATATCAAGAGAGTGCATATGAGGTACATTTAATGTAGGTTAAAATTTTCTTGGATCGTTGGAATAAATTGATTTTGCACACAGTACCATATCTTGATTTGTAAAATGACAATCGGGTTTAAAATAACTTAATAATGATTAGCACGATAAATTCACATTGTATTAAAATATTCATTAGTAGTATTTTCAATTGAAAAACAACTTATTGAAACTCAAATTTTGACATAGATATCTGCTCATCCCCTGTCATTCATTCATTCATTGATTCAATTGAACATGCGATTTTCTGATAAAAAATATCTGTAGGTAGATACACAATTTTTATACAAAAGCTAATACTTAAACTTGAATTATAATTACTCAACAGGGGCCCCTAGTATTAGTTACAATTAATTAACAAAAATAAACAAAATGTCAAAATACACAGTAATAAATTTTTATTTTTGTTTTGCGTAAAAATTAAGAATAATTTACGATCTTTAATAACTGACTTAAGGTATATTTTAATTCAATCAGTTTTTTTAAATCCACCATTTAAAATGAAAAATTATTTTAGATATAAGCAAAAAATACAAAACTTATTTTAAAATCCAATAATAAACTTTAAAATTAAAAAATATATTTTTAATAAAAAAAAAAAACACAATTTGCAAAATTTGCAAAGTGTGCGTTTTTACCTTGATGAAAATTCATTTAATTTTCAATCATAAAAACTTTACAAAGAAATCACCTTTAAACTAACCATGACATTTAAATTATTTTCTTAAACAGATTTATAGTTTCTGTTTATAGTTTTGTTTTTTTTTTTTCATTCTAGGAATATTTTTGAAATAAAATACTTTTTTATTTTTGATTGCATGAGAAAGTATTCGAAACATACATACATTTTTCTGTCATTTTAATTGCAATTAAAGTTGAAGTAACCTTGTAATAAATTATACAAAAATTATTTTAATTTTTTGTAAGATAATTCATAAAATATGCTATAATAATTTTTAATTTTTAGACATTTAAAGGATATTATAGTTAATTTATATGGTATAAATCAGGAGTTGATTATCAGGTGGTGCAACGTTTTTTTGTTTTTTTTTTGTAAATGTAAAAAGATATTTTTAAAAATCTATTTGTTTCATTTATATTTATTTATTTATTTGTGTATCAGTTTATTTGCATATATATATATATTTTTCCCTGTTGAGATGTGAATCTTTTATTTATTTTGCCTGGCCATTTATTTTATACAAATAACAAAGAGTACTAGAGCCAATCGAAAAACCAATAAAGTATTTTACTTTTATCGGGAATCAAGCTTGGAATCTTTCGATTGAAAGGTGGGCCTACCTACTGCGGTAATTACGTATTGTTTATTTCATATTAAAAAAAACATGTATGTAGGATTTTGTATAAATCCGTTTATAAATTTTATTTTATTTTAATTACAAGTTTTATTTAATTTACTTATAATTACGTTAATAAAATTATAATGAATTTTAATTAATTTGAAACTTGTGTCTGAGTTTAACGGCTGCTGCAACAAAATAGAACTCTCTTTTCTTTTATTTTTACAATTACCTCCTGCAAAGCTTTTATATAGAAGTGAGAACTTTTGATTAGAAATTAACGAGTACAGTTTAAAGCTTAATCCGTTCACAATAGTTAAAGTAAATAATTCATATTAGTTCAACTAAAAGTGATTCAAGTTAAGGTTAAAAAATAAAGTAGATAATTAATATTATTTCAAGTTAGAGTAATTCAAGTTAAGGTTTAATAATTATGACCACTTCTAGTGGTACGATTTCCCACATGTATATATTTCATATTATTATATTTTTTTGTAGTAATTGAACCTAATCACATATTGGTTTGTGATTCCGCAGCTGTTTTTCAGCTTTCATTATTGTTTCTTACAAAATAGTTAATTATCCCACTATTCCTGTTCTAACAAGTTTCATTCGCGACATCTACAATCATAGTATAAAAGTGAAATATTATTTGTTTATTTTTTATTCATATACTGCGAATAATAATTTTTAGATAATTTAAATAAAGTTTTAAATATATTTTATTAAAATTAAATTTAAAACATTAATTTTACAACCGGCATCGTTCTGATCGGGATATTCGTCAATTAAAATTTTATCACAATATAATTATTTATTTATCACAAAACTAGCGTTCTAGTGTTATAATAAGTAACAAATATAGACAAAAAAAAATTTGGCTAGACACAAGCTCAAATCGCCAAACCAATTCGTGCCGGTCAGGGTCATATAGTTGGTATTCGAGCAGGTCAACCAAATCCAGTTATGTCACAAACATAATTATCCAGTTTTATAGTTTTAATATAAAAAGATATACAGATATATATATATATTTATAATTATATAAATATAAATTGAATTGGCGTTATATCGAAAATAAATAATATTATATTTTTAAAGAAAATATTATTTTTTAGAAAAACAAAAAAAAATATATATATAATTAAAATATAATTTTAAGACGATTTTTAACAAGCGTTTCTGTACATTTACTCCCAAAGATATTCATTCCACTCTTTCCCTCTTTCTTGCCGTGATGCGCGTCATCATCATTATATTCAATCTGTAAATTGAAAAAAGTATGGTACAATAATATCTGAACCATTTCACAACCAATTTTCATTAATATTCTTTTAATATTTAGATATTTAAAAAGAGACGTAGCGAATTCAAATATTTTTACAAAATGTTTTAATTTTAAATTAGAAATTTAAAATTTCACTCCATGCATAGGCATACACGTACATACATACATTTATAAAATCCACAAAGTACAGACATTGTTCACTAAATACATTCGCCAAGGTACAGAGTTTCTTATTTTCCACGCCAGAATTAAATTTAATTTAATTTTTTTTTAAATAAATTATCATTATTACCAGTTATTACGTTTGAGGTTGTTGTCTAAGATAAATAAATAAAAAAAATTATACAGTACAAAGAATAAATTGAAATGATCGTAAAAAAATGCATAATGAAATTAAATTAAAACTTCATCGAATTTCATGGAGTGGGCGAATACTAATTTTCTTTAAACTGTTATACAAACTGATCGAATATATTATTTTTATCAAATATATCATTATATTCAACTCTAATTGATTTTTTCAATCAAAAAAGCAAATATCAATGATAATTCCATACGTATGTACATTATGTATTCAGGCTTTGTTATGATTTGTTTATGCGGGATGCACGTCTATCAATTTATTTGTATATTTAGTAATTTGTGACCCTGTCACCCAGTCTTTTAATACCAAAAAGAGAACCAAAATAATAAGCAAAAAAGTGATTTTAATTTGAAAAAATATTTGATGAGTACACGTTAGTACAGTACAATATTTGATACTTATTTAAGCCATGCTCATGTTTAATACAAAAACTACTTACAGGATGTTTTATAAAATTTTAAGTGTAAGTAGCACACAAATTATTTATACTTTTTTTTATATTTAAATCAAATTAATTGTTTATTAAAGAATTTTTAAATACCAAATTGGGTATATTCCAAAATTAAAAATGTAAGAAATTCCTAAAAAATTGACACAAAAAATCAATTTTAAGATTTAATGTTTGTATTAAATATTTGCTCACAAATTCCAATACAAACTTTAAGTTAAATTTTTCATTTTTCTTTTGAACAGAACTTTTCTGAAAAGCGAATACAAAGAGACCTTCGAAAAAAATCGATGACTGTTTTCTAAACAAATTTTAATTAAATTTATGATTTTCAATTAATACCTTAAACTTTAAACTATTTTAATTTTAATGTAATTTTTATTCTCTATAATTAATCATTTTATTTAATCTAATAAAAAACTAAAAAAAAAAACAAAATAAAAAACCAAAAATAAAATTCAGTTTAATTTTATGAATTTTTTTTTTTTTTTTCATTAGTTATAGGTAATATTTTTTGTAATAGTCGTTAGTTTTATTTTTGATTCCCTTATGGTGTAAATTAAATGGCAAACTAGTTGTTTCCGGTCACTTAAATGAATTTTTATGATTCATTTTCCGTTTCTGGTCGTTTTACTAACATTTTTTTTTTCATATTTTGTTTTGTTTTTCAAATAATTTTTCTACTCTTCTTATTTACTTCCGGAGTATTAACACAATTTTCATATACACATAATTGTATATCTATACATATAAGAAAATGATATTATATGTATATACATATGTTATAAGTTTATTTTTAATAGATTGTCTATAGAAAATATGAGAGAATTATTAAGTTTTCTTTTAGTCACCTATCCAGAATAAGGATATTTATTTCCTGTCTTATGTTCTATATAATGATTACTGTAATTTTTTTTTTCTGTTACCGTTTTCTAAAAATAATTTTGTATATATATATACAATTTTTTCTATATTAAAAAAAATAATATCATATTACCTGATTTGACTTAGGGAAGCAAGTACATCTATTCATTTATATATATATATATATATATATATATAGTATGTACTTGTATTTTAGAGAATTATTTTTTAAGAAGGATAATAAAATTTGGTATAAATAACAATTTGTTATTACACAAAAATATATATACGTATATGGAAGTGTATCTTACATTATAAGTATAAAATTGTTTTAACATGAGTTTTAATGGCTTATACCGTTTCGTTTTTTTTTCATTTTATTTTCTAAAGGGATATCATTTATTGTAGATTTAATGTAATTAGATTATAATGTAAAATTATATTTTTATAATTATTATTTTATTTTATTAAATAGAGCTACGTATCTATATCAGTATGTATGTACATGTACTATATATATATATACTTAGCTATTTTTTTTTTAATTATAAAATTTTCCAATATCATATATATTAAAAATTATTAATAATTCAATTATACAGAATTTATGTACGTAAATATAAATTACATATTTTGTAAGTATCGGAATATCAAGTTAAGAACTACACTATCTAGTTAAATAATTAAGAGTTAAAAATAAGAAAAAAAAGTAGTTTTTTGAAACGATAAAATTTAATTAATTTATTTTAAATATGCGCTGAAATTAGATAATCATTAAGAAAGGTTGGCTTTACTAAAAAGTGTTTAGTGCTTTTTTTATTATTTTTTAATTAAATAAATTTATACTTTTAATTAAAATGTTCAATATCAATTTACAGTCAATCTAACGATGTAGCTAGCACGAATTCAAATTCCGTGCAGAACAATATTCATTTATTCATACTAGAGATAATAGATCTCCCTATTTTCAACTACCATGTTGACATTTTGAATGGCACAATATTGTACCAAAGCCTCATAAAAAATAGTAAGAACACATAATACAAAAAATTACTCACTATTAAATTGTAGGAATTTGTTAAAATAAAAAAATTTAAACCTTGCCTATCGATCACTTTATAATATGGTGTAACTGACCACATATACATTTTTTTCATATAAAATTTAAATAATAATTTTTCATACATTTTTTATAAGCATTACTCAAATGAATAACAACATATATTTTTTTCTCTTCTTCATTGATTGCACTAGTGACTACATTACATTAATTACATTAAATTGATTACATTGTAATAGTTATACATTTAATTGATTACAAAATATTTTTTTATCATTATCGAATATAAACATAAGATTTCATGAATCAGTTCCAGAAACAAGGAATGATCAGCACTTAGGTTGGATACAAAAATCCACCGCTACACTTTGAAGTAGACTTTAGTGTAAAACAAGCAATTTACTGTAATGTAAACTATACTGTATAGAATAAAAACAATTTCAACTATGATGTAAACAATAATTATTTTCCCAGTAGATTCATTTAATTTCAAGAACTTTATTAAAAACAAAATTCGTCAGTGTATTTAGATAAAGTTTCTAAAATAGGAAATCAAATCTCATCAACTTGGCTTGATAAAGCATATAAAAATGTATTATATATCAGCTAAGGTTATTATGAGTTTAGATTCAGTTTTATTTATTGATGGGTGGAAAAATTGTTCCATCAATGATAGAACGATTGTTTCAATGTTGCATATACTGCTATCAGACATCAAGCATTTTTTTACATGCTTAACAGGAGATTCTGAAACAGCTGTGAAATGGTCTGAAATTGTTGTGCAGTCTGTTAATTTTGCAAAGGATCTGAATTCCTACTGTTGTTTATGTTATTGTATTCGACAGTAGCATAAACAGATGGGAAAATTGTCTAGACTTGTTTGAACCCCCCATAAATGACGGAAGCAAAATAAATTCTCGCTTTTTCTTTACTTCATTATAGTTTCCATTTCAAATTTATGTGATTGTGGGTCCTAAACTGGGCTCACAATATTTATTTCTTCTTTTATTTGTTTACTTTTATTTATTTTGAATATTTAATGCACTTTAGGTAGCGAAATTTATTTATTTTATGTTAAAAAACAGATCAAAACAATTGGTATATGTATTGGAGCATTCCATCGAATCGACAGATATATGTAGGAAACTATAAATTATATAATAATATAATTTTGCTTTTTTTTTGTAAAAAAAAACAGTATTTTCATTTAACTTAATTGTAATTCATTATTATTTAATTACAATGTCTACACAATGAAGTAGACATCATTATATTGTCTACAAGGTATTACCTACGTATAGAAAACAACGTAATTTACATAATGTAGTTTATGCGGCACAACACTGCTGATGACACTATACAACCTAATACTTAAACGGATGTTTTCTATGGATAATTTAACAATAAGCTCGTTACATATGTACACCCATATTGTTGCATATGTAAACATAGTTTAAGTAGATTACTACATTATCTTTATTTCAAATAAATCTTAAATCAATGATGATAAATCTTAAATCATGTCTGAATTTCCACAGCGAAAGGACGGGCTATTGCTGTTAATTCGGCTATATCCCGATAAATGTTGGTAAGTGGTGGAAGATAATGGTTTTACGTCTATTCTTACCATTTTCCATAACATTATTTTACTAGATAAGAAACCCGAAGATATCTATAATTATAATTATAGATATTTATAATTATAGATTTTCTATAATTATAGATAAATTATAGATAAATTATAGATAAATTATAGATATCTATAATTATAATTATAGATACAAGCATTTAAGGTCCTGCGCAGTAGACACCTTTTTATTTTATTTCGATTCTCCTACTCCTTAATGAACTTCTAATATACATAATATATAAGATTATATATAAAACAAAAATGCGCACACAGTTGAAAATTTTGTACTCATATGATTTTATTATTCAGCAAATACATTATGCATAAGTGAGAACTTATTAAAATAATAAACAAAAGTAAACAAATCAGTTATTATATTTTATATTATATACTTGCGAATGAATCTATGTACATATGCCAAAAAAAAAAACAAAGAAACAAATTCATCTCAAATAAAAAATATAAAAAAGCAAAAACAAAAACAAATCAGTTGAATTGTTCATATGACTAGCAAATTTATTTTGATATAGTAGGTCACTTGAATTCTTCATTTTTATCTTTTTAAGTAACTGTTTCTAAATTTTTTTTATTTGTAGTAATAATATAGTTTTTATTAAAATTATGTATTATGTAGGTATATATATACGTACCTCTTTAATGACAAAACTTTTTATTTTTAGTAATTTTATCACTAAATGCTTCTTACTATAGGGAATATATCGGAAGCGAAGCAGTATATGAGGGACGTGTATTTATGTGTCCTAAATAAAACTTACTAACCACAAAACTTTTTATTAAACACGAGTGGTTTCTGCTATATCGTGCGAAGTCTATGTCAGTACGTAAATTACTGTTTTTTTAAAAACTTTAAATTTGACTTCAACTTGAAATATAATTACTCAACAGGGGCCCCTAGTACATATATCTAATAGATTAACAGATATAACGATTTATATATACAAAAACATTAAAACAAACAAGGATGCATTCAAATGTAATTTTCGTCCTTAAAGGATAACAGACACTATTAAAGATATATATTTTTTGAAAGCTGGCAACATCAGGTGTACTTAAGATACAATTATTTGATACGACAACATTTTTTCATAAGAGCCTTAGAGCCAACTTAGTTCTTCTTATGTTTATAATACCTACAAGATATCGAAAAAATTAAATTATTGTTCCAACAATTTAATGATATGCAAGTGGACCAAGTCTTAATGATTGTTTTTTTTTTTTAAATTAAATGTGGATTTTAAACAAATAACACCAGTTTTGTAATAGGGTATTTGATAAAAACCATAACAAAATAATGAATTGAATCTAAATATTTGTTATCAATTAAAAAAAGATTTTATAATTTTTTAAATTATATAAAAAAAAAAATCAATTAGTTTTCCAATACGTTTTCCTTTTCTTTTGTTTTTGTGTGTTTTTGTTTTTTTTTTGTGTTCTTTTGCATTCTAATTATATTTTCTATACATTCAAAATGTCGTTTTATTCATAAATAAAACTGTTGTCTTGCGTTTACTTTTGTTTTTCTTTTTTTTCTATTTGTTTTTTTTTGTTTTGTTTTTTTTTTTTTTGTTTTGTTATTTTCATAATATCACGTATATATTAAATAATATTTCTACTTCAAGGGCATAAATTTATTAACTTTGTTTGTAAGCATTTTTATTGTTTATATTAATCGTGTGGTGAATATGTTGTGTGTCGTTGTGCAACAAAACAGAGCAAATAACAAATAAAAAAAAAATACAACAATTTCATTTGATGTTACGTTTTTTGTTTTGTTTCTTTTTTATCGTTCTTGTGTTTTGTGTATTCACTAAAAACAAATAAATCTTTTAAATCGCAAAAGTTGTAGAATTTAAAAAAAAATATGTTCCTTTGTTTTGTTATATTTTTTGTGAGCCCTATTTTATTTTTATATTTTGAATAACTATAATTATTGATGGGCAGGACTGGTAAGCCACAGATCAGAAAGATATGGCATTAAGCTTTACAGGATTTTCTCTTTAAATGATATTTTATTTTTTATTATGGTCCTTATGTTATGTTCTTATACATATGATGCTTATGTTAATAAATTGTCCAAATGGATTTGAATTGAATTTGAAACTAAATGAATTGTATTTTAATATTTATTGATTATACATGTTTTCTAAATGCAATTTTGTCATAATATTTATTATATATTTTTCATTATTTAATTAATTAACTTAACCAAAAAAATATGGTTTTCCATATTTTCTAATTAAATGAATTGACTTTTACCTTAGCAATAGATGCTACAGTGTTATTTTCAAATTAACAAATTTTTATTAACCACAAGTCAGTCACCTCGGTCTATTGTTATTTATTATTTGTATAAAATTATGTGCAATACAGAGTAATGGTATACAAGTTGACCCTGACAACATGAAAGTTTTTAAAGATATCAGATCAAATAGTGACTCATCCTACTCTTCAAAGGCATACAGTAATTAAAAATTAAACAAGACACCGAATTTAATGATCTTGAGATGACTTTTGGTATGATTACTCATACAGATTAATAAGACCATTAACAAGGCAAGCTCAATGCTTAGTTTTATGAAATGACGATCTAAGGGAATTTATGATCCTTATGTTAATAAATTGTTATTTACGACAATATTCAAACCAATTTTTTAATATTCGAAGTCTAATTCGCAACTTATCGGCAACACATTGATAGAATAGAAAGTATTCAAAAAATATTCCCAAGTCTACTTTAAGAGTTATAAATTTGAATAATCCCATAATAATGCTATATCTTACGTTGATATTCTTAAACTGCATACTTCAGAGGGTATAGAAATGTGTTGGATATTGTTTTTATAATACAAATACATACTCAATAAACAAATTGATTAACACTATATTTATAACATTTTAAGAAATAAAATTAACAATTTATGAACGAAAACATATTTTCTATCATATTTCATAGGGCTAACTATACATACGAAATATGAGCTTATTAACAATGTTGATAAAAATAAACCAATACAACACAATAATAAATTAGGATGTGAGTTTACATGTTGTAAAAAAATCCTTATTTAAAGTGATTTCCTAATTTCTACATTCTGTTTTAAATTTAATTGTATGATTTTTATAATATCAATTTAACTTTAAATTTACTAATTGTATTAATTGCTTCTATTAATTTATTATTTTTTTATTGTAATTTTTGTTTTATTAGAATTTTAATATTATAAATACACTTGAACTTGAAGTAAGAATAAATAAATAAATAAATAAATAAATAACTGGAATCCTATAAGTATGCAATTATTTTTAAAATAAAAAACATTGTGAAAATTGA
Source organism: Argyra leucocephala (assembly GCA_963942445.1). Lineage (NCBI taxonomy): Eukaryota > Metazoa > Arthropoda > Insecta > Diptera > Dolichopodidae > Argyra > Argyra leucocephala. Next base: position 148,649,738 of record OZ012679.1, read on the forward strand.
AAAACTGCTTTAAAAAAATCTCATTGATTGAGTAGAAAAATATGTATAAATATTTTCAAGCACTGTATAGAGTAGACAACAACATATGTACAAGAATTTTATTACGTTAAAGTTATTTGAAATATAGAAGAATATTATTTGAAAAATCATATTTCAAAAATGTAATAAAATTGAAGGTTGAAAGCTTTGATTTAAAATAAATCCAAAATCAAATACGATTCTAATCCGACATGTATCAACTTTTCCAGCCCTGATTTAAAGACGAAAACAAAAATGATTAAAAAAAAAAAAAATGGAAAATAATAAGTGAAATTGTAAGTAGAATATTTTCAATATAAAAAAACTAAAAAGATTTAATGATTGCATGTGTTTGAAAGGAAAAAAACTAGAAAAAAAAACAGAATATTTCGACTAAATAATAGATAATTGGTTTAATATTCAAGGATTCATTGTTTTAGTGAATATACCTACGTTTTATTGTGAAATATGTTAATAAAAAAAGTTTTATTTTAGTTTTTTTTTTTTTTATAACTTTTATTGTTCAGAATTTTAAAAACGCAAATTAAGTTTTTTTCATAATATCTGATTAAATAGAAATTTTTCAAATAATTAACAATTTTTATATTCGTAAATTTGACAAAATTAAAAAGGATATAAAATATAATACAAATAGGAAATTAGGGTAATATACAATAAATCACACTACATACATATATATATATATATATATATAATTGAAAATAAATGCTAAATTGTAAAACCTTGTATTCATTCTATATAACCAAATTTTGTTTTTGACAGTTGAACAGAAAATTGAACACAAACTGTTTTATTTCAGCAGATATTTCCCTCATTTCAAGTGAAATATTTTTTACTGCAACGGAAAGTTTTTTCACTTTAAATGAAAGTTTGTTTTTACATTATCTGCGAAAATATAGATTAATTTAATTGTTGTTTGTGACAATTTAATTATATTTTTTTTTTCATATGACTGCAAGTAACAGAATTGAAGAGGACTTATTTTAACAGCGAACTTACGATACAATTTCAACATTTATATCAAAAAAATATTACTCTTATTTGTGTTGTTTCATGCACGTATGATTTTTGTTAAATGATGTTAATACTACCTACCAGCTGGAACATAATTATCAAATCGACTTGAAATCCACATAGGAGCTAATTATTTGATATAAGGTAATGCTATTCTATTTTATTTTTATATAAGGCTTAGTTCCTGACAATAGTAGTAGTTTTCCACATTTACGAGTTGATAAGCCAGTAATTTGATAAATAAATTATCGAAAAACATTGTAGATTTTGTAGTATAAACTTGCAGTACCGTACTTAATGAAGCACGAAAAGTGGATTCTACCTAAGTTACTGTCAAGAACATAACAAAAAAAAAAAAAAAAGGTGCTATAAATTTTCCAGATTCTATATTCGAAATCATTCAATAGAATTTGAGAAAATTTTGGTCTTAAAGCATTTATTTAATTATTTCTATGACTAATTCCAATATTTGCGTATTGAATACTTGAAGAGTTTTTATTTTCATTAAACTGAACGTTTTTTCGATTGCTTACGCAAAATAACTTGACATTCAGGTGTTATGTTAGAATCAAAACCGGAAAAGCTGAATCGTATTGAATAAATGTTTTTAAAAGTTAAAAATGTTGTTCGAAGAATTTTAGCAATAGAAAATTTAGTGATTTGGTTACCGTCCATTTGGAGCAAGGGGTAGATAAAATACCTATATAAGATTGCAAAGGATATGTTAAACATATGCAAGAAAATTTTTCAATGAAAGTAAAAAAAAAACTTGTTTTTAAATAAAAAAAATTAAAATATCAAATTGTTAAATTGTACCAATTTTGCTTTGTGCTTTCAGGAAAGCAATTGCATCGCTTAGCAAAGGCATCGCATTATTAAGCAGATGCAAAAACTCTAACCTAACACCTAAGAGTCATCAAATAAAAATTCGTAGATCGATTAATATTAAAATATTGAAAAAAATTGAGAATGAAATAATTAGTAATAGTATCGCTTCCCTTAGAGCTAAACTTGACCGCAAAACTCTAGAAGCATACTATCTTCATCTCAAACTAGCACAACAATATCCTAGAGAATTCCCCTTGTTCCTTATCAAAGTGAAAGTGGCAGAAGAATGCGAGAGCGAAAGAAAGAGGAAACTGCTTGAAAGGAAATTCAACTTACTTCAGGAAAAACAACAGGTTGACACAAAACCTAAAGTTCACGTGCAGCAAATTGGAAATTTTGTGGTGAATCAGTCCTCTCAGACCTTCACCGAAGATCAAATGGTGCTACTTAACAACGGACTTAATTACGCGATACCCAATGAAACTGATGTCGAAAGACTTATTGTAGACTTACAACAGAACAAAAGGAGCTTATAAGACCCACCACAGCAAAAGTCATTAAAGAAAAGATGTCGATTGACTATGAGAATAAAAAGGTAATCAGAAATGAAAAAAAAGTCATCAGAGACATCAAGGCGAAACCAGTATACTTTGTCAAGGCTGATAAAGGCAACGCACTGGTAATTTTAAACAAAGAAGATTACGATAATAGGATGCAGGAGAAGATCACGAACAGACCTTACAGGAAATTAAGAAACGATCCTCTTCAACAGTTCATCAAGCGAGTAGACAGCACTATCAAGGAATGCCGACAAGTAATGGGAGTCAACAAACTTAAGGTCCCCAATCCAGCACTTCCTAGAATTAAAGGACTTCCTAAAATTCACAAACCAGAGAATGAGATGAGAGAAATTATGACAGCAGATATGTCTCCAACATATAAAATAGCCAAATGGTTAGTGGAGGAGTTTCGTAATATGGATAAGCAGTTCGAAACCCAATCAGTGAAAAACTCTAAGGAACTTTCTCAAGAATTACAATCAATGGGAGGACTTAACGAAGACAAGGTCATGGTCTCTTTTGACGTAAAATCCCTTTTTCCCAGTATCCCAGTCAAAGAGGCTATTATTGGTTACTACAACAAGAAACTGGACCACAGTGGAGGACAAAAGTAAAACAGTACATAAAGCTGATCCGGCTTTGCATGGAAGAAAACTATTTCACCTTTAGAGGACATTTCTACAAGCAATTGAAGGGGGCTCCAATGGGAAATCCCCTTTCTCCATTCATCAGTGAAATTTTCATGGCTAAATTGGAGTCAGATTTAGCAGCAGAAGAACGGTTACCAAGATTTTGGAAAAGATACGTAGATGATATTTTTGCTGTAATAAAGGAAAGGGACTTAGAATCAACCTTAACTACTCTTAACGGGCTCCACAGGAATATACAGTTTACTGTCGAAGTAGAAAAAGAAGGCCAACTACCATTCTTAGACCTACTGTTAAGTAAAACAGGAACATCTCTAGAACTAGAGACTTACAGGAAACCTACGGATACTGACAGGGTCATCCCGAATACTTCCAACCACTCCTATCAACATAAGATGGCATCGTTCAACCACATGATCCATCGAATGTTAACACTTCCCATCTCCCAAAAAGGTTTAGTAAAAGAAACTAAACACATATTTGAAATTGCGAGAATAAACGGATATTCATACCAACAATAAAATAAATAAAAATATTTTTATTAAACCCCCTACCTTACTGTGCTATTTCATTGGATAATAAACAACCATACAGCTGCGAGAAACATCAAATTGTTACCTGTACGAATAAAATAAATAAGACAATTTTAGATTTCTTTCCTCAGCTGAGTACAAAACACTGAAGAAGTTTGCAAGTAGTAGACGAAATACGCGTATCTGTATGATAAGCATATCAGTAAAATTAAAAGCAAAATATTCGACTATTTTCACTGTTATAATTTGTACCATTTGAAGGCAATTATACCACTAAAATAATAAATTTTCACAAAAAAAATGTCTTCGGTGGGAAAAAAAAAACATAATAATATTAAGATTAAAAACTAAAACTTACACCAAACTATAGTTGTATTGATTATCACAATGGTTTTTATTTTGTTTCAAATTTCGAATACGTAATCATAAAATATTCATACAAATTTCAAACAAATCTCACGTTTGAAATTGTTTAGAAAAACTGTAGCCGCTAATCTACAAAAAGACTCTTACAGTACAAATTAAGCATTTCAGTAAAATGTATATTGCACATATTGAAGAAGTTGGAAGAAGTTTTCAAACCAGATTTAAGGAGTATTTAAGACCTGCGTTTAATGGGAAAAATTATTCAAATATAGTGAAGCTCCTCTTGGAAAACAATCATAAATGCTAAAGAAATAATGTGGGAATTTTACATTTTGCAGAAAAGGGTATAGGAGGTTAACATACCTCGAAGCATATCAAATTTTATCAGATCCGATGAACGAACAGGTAGATCTAATAAAATCAAATCTCTTAAGATTTATTAAGTCTTTGCAACTGTGACAACAAAATATTATTACAGATATTATGCAAAATAACAAAAATACTATATAAATGTTGACAAATGTGTAAATATTTTATCAGCCTTCTGATGATGTTGTAATAACCGAAATCGATTAAAATGTTCATTAAAATTTGTCAAACATACCTAGAGTTTTGGAGCATAAAAATATGTTTCAATTACGATGTGGTAGTCACGGGTTCGATTCCCGTGGGGGGTATAAAATATATTTAAAAAAAAATATCAAAATATTAAATACATAAAATATATTTTAAAAAAAATATTACGTATATCAATATCTATATCAATACTCATATATCTCATACAACACAATAACGAAATAACACAATAAATAATATAGGACAAACACTAATAATAATTACACAATTGTCAACAACTGACAAAAAGTATGTGACATGACGTACCAAGTAAACATAGTAACACGTCAGGCATCTTAACGTCAAAGATGGATAAAATCGCAGCGACAACTTGCAGAAAAATATGACGTCGTCTTACCACATAGGCGCAGATAGAGTTATCAAAGTGGTCTTCTACAGTAGGCCAATCCCCTACTTAATCCCCTACTTGAAATCCCCTACTCAATCCCCTACTTAAAAAAAAAATGAGTTTTAATCTTTATTTTATTTTAATAATGTTTCACCTACAGCATATTCTGTAAAATATATTCTATAAAATATATCTTACAGTACCCAGACCCAAGCCACAAAAAGGATTCGAACTAATAATCAACGAGTTAATAATCAATTCATACAACTTCCTTATCATGCGATGGTCCGCAATTTACAACCCTCAGTTTACAAATTCAAATCTAAATAATTTTTTTCTGTGTTGGAATGCGATTGAAATTGTAATATTAAAAATTGTATTTAAAAATCTAATAAAATAATTAAATTTGAATTATTTATAAATTTAAAAATAAAATAAATGGAACAAAGAATAATATAAAAAAATAAAAAATAAATTAAAACTCATTTAAAATTCCATTTCAAAAAACTAAAAAAAAAAAAAAAAAAAAAAAAATAAATAAGTTATATAAAAAATTTCCACTCATCAACACTTTAATTTAACATTTTTACATTTCAATAGAAACAAAAGGATTTATGGTAAATGTTAATATCCGCAACCTTAATTTAAAATTATTAAAGTGTAACAACCCTAATAAACTAATAAAAATACATTAATTATGACCAGAATATATATATAAACAAATACATGTATGCAATATGAATATATTGTGCTGTATATAGTCAATGTCGAATGACTATGACATATTTGTTTCGTGCAATCCCTTATAAGTTTATTATTCCCACCCACCCACCTACCAGCAATAATTCTCTGCCTTAAAATTTATATACACATGTATTATATACCTTCACATTATTCACCACATATTCTCAAACTCTTTTTTCCTATATACATATTATTATTATTATTTTTTAATTTATTTTTTTTTTTCTGTCTTGTTTTTGTATTTTTTAATTTAGCCTTCCTTTTTTATGTTACAAAAAAAAAAAAAAAATATATTTTCTCCATGAAAACCCTTAATTACTGGTACATAATTTTTCCATTTTTTTTATTCTTCCTTTTTTATTGTTTTTTTTTTTTTATTTCTCTGTTTTTTGCTTCTTAATTTTGAATCCTAATTTGAAATCATTACATTTTCTGTTGGAATATTTATTTTGGGCAAGCTACTGTTGCTGCTACTATACACTAGTACACAATTGCCACCGGCTGGTAGTGCATATAATAAAACTTGGTTAATATAGCACTAAAAAACACTTGCTTTTACTGTAAATATAAAAATATACACATCCAATTCATGTATGGTGTATAGACTTTAGAAACGGTACACAAAAAAAAAAAAAAGGAAGGAATTTTTATTTTTTAAAGTACCACATCGTAATAATAAGAAAAACAATAATATCAAGAAAAGAATAATAAAAATTCAGAAAAAGAAAAGCAAAAAATAATTCCTCTTTTGAGAAATTAAAAAAAAAAAAAAAAAAAAAAAAAAAAAACTTGCATTATGCGGCAATTCAGAATAATTTGTTTTTTTTTTTTTTTCGTATTGTTCTTCTCTTCTCATCTATACACACTTATCCATGTCCTTAATTCCTTGAATATAAAATATATACAAAAAGAAAAACACAAAATAATAATAAATTTAAAAACAACAACATTACAGCCAAGAGACTAAAATAAAACTTTGGAATAATAAAAACATAAAAATAAAACAAAAATATAAAAAAATAAAAAAAAAAAACCAAAAGAAATTAAAATATATGAGAAGGAAAATAATTTTTTTATAAGAAGATTTCCATTTAACAAAAGGATACGTTATATACAAAAATTAATTACAAAATAATGTTTATAATTTTTGGAATTAATTTATAATTTACTATACACCATTTATACATTTCGAAATACGAGTAGGTATAATTCAAAATGTTTAATAATGAAGAAAATATTAATTAATAACATATAATAATTTTATTTCTATTTACCGTTATTTTTATTTTTTTGTGTTTAATACATTGAATAATTTCAATTAACATTTCGTAATTGTATTAGTTAGATTTGTAATTGGTGAGAGCTTTAATCGATATAGTTTCAAATATTAAACTCATTGTTTTTAAAACCCTTTGAATAATCTTTGCAAGTAAAATTAAGACTAGATCAAAATTGGAACATCTACAATCACAAATCTATTTAAATAAATTTTTAATAAACTATAACAATTAATTTTACTCAAAATAAAATTTTTATTATGGAGACGACAAGGCTTGTAATAAATAATAAAATTTGAAGCTAATTATGTACAATGGATAAATTTTTATAATTTATTTCTTATATTAAAAATTCGCGATTATAAAACACAGTCCATCCCTTATTTTTTCTAATAAAGGTAATAATTTAACAATTTACAAAACATTTCAAAAATAATTATTTGTATGTATGCTCTAACTAACTTGTCAAATTTTTAAGTATACATAACCCCCGTTTCTTTGTTTTTGCTTTATTCTATATTGTTCAAAAATAATTAACCTACTAAGATCCCAAGTGCTTCATATTTCCCGTCCCACTATTGAAATTGCAATACAATGATGATGATGACGAAAAACTGATATTAAAAAATTAGATCTAATACAATAATTTATTAAATTTTACTAATAAAATTGTAATTTTGCTAAACTGTATTAAATTAAAGACAATAATTTAGGTATGGCTGGAAAAAATTAACATAGTTTAAAAATTTAAAAAGTAAAGAAATGTAGCACAAGTACAAAACATTTCAAAACAAAATAAAATGTTAACAGTATATAAAAACATAAAATATGCATTCAATAACGAGATAGGACCATAAAATAGAGATAGGACCAACAAAAAGAAATTTAAGACCTGAAAAAAATTATTTCAAGGCTAAGATATAAATATTAATACTATCCAATCGTATTCGAGCAAACAAAAAATAACTAAGATATTAAACTAATCGAAGTCTGTGAGATGCTAATCCAAAATCTTCCAAATCAAAATCAGGAAAACGAGTCAAGAAAATTGAAGTAGTTGAACAAAACTGAAGATAGAATCCACTTGTAACAGCAATCAATATTCAATTAAATATTTAATGTTGTAATGTGTGATGCAATTTCATACAAAAGTAAATCACCATTATTCTCTGATATGACCCAAAATATTACAATTTTTCATTACCGGTTAATATCTAAATATCAAACACATCAACGTCAGGGTTTGCTATAGTTTTTACTCCCATAAAATTAAAATTTTCAATTTAGAGAGAATTCCTACAATTTTTATTTTAAACAAATCGCAAATAACTGGAATTGTTGCAATTAATATCAATGTGTTCAGATATACATTTTTAGGCGAACTAACTAAAGAAAGTAATGTACTAAATAATTTTAGGGTATTCTGAGGACCTAATGGCCATATCCGAAGGATAGCTGGAATTGCTAATTTTCCAAAAATATATATCTATAGTAAAAAAATATACCTTTCCAACAGTATATAAATATTGGGGAGGTTTAATTGTAAAATCTTGAGGTATTTGGTTTTTAAAGTAATATAATAAAGATCTACCAAAATATGTCTACTTTGAACTACAATATCTCCATAACGGTAGCACCAATCATCATCAAATAAATGTTAAAATATGCTCCATACCGTTATCTTTCTAGGATATATATATATATATATATATATAATGTATCAACAGATATAACGGTTTTTATACAAAATCATCAAAACAACAAGGATACTTTCAAATGTCCTTTTCGTCTCCTTAAAGGATAAGATGCGCCACTAAAGATATATATTTTTGGAAAGCTATCAATTCCAACTATCTTTGGTATATGGTCGATATAATATCTCCCTCAGAAGAGCCTAATTTTATTATTGTCTGCTAGATTTTTAAAAGAATTTTTCAATATTTCTGGTAATTGACAAAATGGATATCATTAGTAACAATGGTTAATAGTTATGGATAATAGTACAAAATAATTGAGGAATAGAAATTAAGTATGAACGTTTGTTGTTACCAAATAGTGTATTTAAATTTAAAATATTTATAACGAAAAAATTCAATCAGAGAGTTCAGTTTTATCAAAATAGCTCTTTAAAATACTGAAACTAATGCTATGTTCGCATTTACTGAGTTAACTATTACGTCCCTTACCATATATAGTAAAAACATAATTTAAATGCAATTTATTTATTATTTTTTCATATAAAACTATAATCATACTTGTAACCCTAATTAAAAATAAATCATACTTAAGTTGTGTTAAATTCATGTTCCCAACCCTGCTTTTATGTTATAACATAATTTTTATCGTATTTTCTTATTTTTGTGCAATCCTGATATTTTTGAAGTTTCAAATAAGTAAAAACAAAATTTATTAAAATAAATTTGTACCTAACTAAACTAACCTAAATTAAATAAAATGAAGCTATTCTATTTAAAAAGGCTTAATTCCTGACAATAGTAGTAGTTTTCCACATTTAATGAGTAGATAAGCCAGTAATTTGTTAAAATAAATACTCAAATTATTGTAGATATTGTAGTGTAAAATTGCAGTACCGTACTTAATTAAGCACGAAAAGGTGATTCTACCTAAGATACTGTCAAGAGTGTAAAACAAAAAAAAAATATTGATAACATTTACAATTACAAATTATTCTAAATGTTTTTTAATTCAAAAAATGATTCGAAATTTATTCATATTTATTAATTTTTGGATTCATAATATTTTCTTTTCAAAAATATTCTCTCCATATTTTTTATTGCAACAGCTAAATCGAAGTGAAATCGAAGCGTTAACTATATGATTAAAGTATAAACCAACCCTTTTTTTCAATCTTAGTTAAGAAATGTAATTTAAGCACAATGCGAACATGCTATAAAATACACAGTTCGACCGTAAGAGTTTGGAAATCGGAATGCTGCATAAAACTTTTGAATTTAAGAGGATTACTAGGGCTTATATAAAAAAAAGTCTTTTGTAATATATCATCACTGCATATTAACAATTTAATATGCATTCCTTTAGAATTGAATCTAAATGGCATGTGTCTAAATCTATTTAAATAATGACTAGAATAAAGATTAATATTAAACTTGTACTCATACTGAAGAAACATTTTTAATTATTCTAAGAAGCGATTTTTTTTGCTTCTTATAAAAATGTCGTAGTAGCAATCTTTATTGCTGTACCACAAAAATTATAATTACTTACTAAGTAGCAATAAAGCTAATTTTATAAATAATATAGTAAAAAAATTTTTGTACAGAAACTTGGTTAGAGATCAGCACAACATACCTTAAATTTTTGGCAATTAACTTTGCCGCGACTTGGTTAGGCTTTCATCATAAATTTACAATATAGCAGCAAGCATTACACTTTACTTTAAATTCATTTTAATTATATTGAAAATCTATTTATTTTCAAAAAATTAAAAATATTTTATTATAAATTAAAATTATCAATAATCAAATAAAGAAAAAATAATGTAATAAATAATAATTAATTTTGTCACAGTAATATTTTCACATATATTTTTTTTAAATATGCCCCCCCCTTAACAATAAATCTTTGTTTTTTTTTTTTTAAATTATTATTATTCGTAGATTCAATTTTAGCATATCCTTTCAAAAAATAAAAACAAAAATTTTCATCCAATTATATAATATTATATTATTTAACTGTATAATGCAAAAAAAAAAAAAACAAAACACACGTTCATATTATTATATAATTGCAATTTACGGATATACAATGTCAGTAATTAGCGTGATTGTTTTTTTCTTTGATTTTTTGCATTTCCTCGGGTTTATTTTTTTTATTGTATTTCGCTCATTTTTTATTAAGAACTCAGGATATTTTTTAATGATTTTAAAATTACAAAACATTTATTTAACATTTTTATAAATATAAATATTCTGATTTGAAAATTGCATATAAATTCTTATAGTCATACGATAGTAGCGGTATACTCGTGTGATTATTTTCAAAGGGGAAAAAGCTATAAAGTCGAAATCTATAGGGACAAAAATAAAATAAATTATTACGTTTTGTATATTATACATATATATATATATATATTCTAAGAAATAAAAATAACTGATTTTAATTGGTTTTAAACAATTAAAATAAGCTAAAAATTGTGAAAATGGTGGCATCTAAAAAAAATTCTATGGACATTATTTTAAAAAAACAATTTTTAAAAAAATCAGTGAATCTATTAATATTTACATTAAACTAAATATAATTTACAATCATGATAATGGACTTATTTATTATGACTTAAAAATAGGTATAATCGAAAATGTCAAACTAAAAACAAATGCATTTTCAGTCTAATCTATTAAGTAGTCGTTATAAAAATTTCTTGGTAAACAAATGTAAGAGTTTTCATTTTTTATAAAACCACTGTAAAAAAAAATTGGAACAAACATCAAATGTGCAAAGTCGAATTACAAAAATCACTTGCAATGCAATTGAAACAAAACCGTTTTCATCAAGATTGCCAAACATTTGTCGCTTAATCGTCAAAAATGTTTTTGCATTTGAGCTTAGTTTGATATTTCCGATTACATCTATTTAGACAGCTCTAGCCGGTCTTTTTGTTGAAAAAATTTTTTTTGAAAAAAACCGATCAACACAAATGTTTAGCTGGAGTTTGGGGTAAGAACCCCGACTGTTATAAATGCTTTTATATGGAAATGTATAGTGAGAAAGAAACAACAACTGGGAAAGATTGATAGAGCTGTGTCAGACTTTCGACCTAGCAATCGGATGGAGTCTATTCCCACACAAAGAAATCCACAAATACATATGGACAACATCAAACGGGATCTCAAGAAATCATATAGATCACATATGCATCGGCATAATGTTAGATGTGAGAAATAGAAGAGGAGAAATATACACAGCAATCATGAATTACTAACTGGGGACTTCAAAATGAAACTAAGTAAACAAGGAAGAGGCAGAAGAAATAGAAAGAAGAAAATAAATATAATAAACTTAAGAAATCCGCAAGTGAAACCTAACCTGGTTACGGCGTTACGATAGAATATTAAAAATAACAGTGAACACACTTGGGAGGAGATTCTGGAAATTTACAACCAAACAAGCGAACAAAATTTTGGAATTTCACAACCACAAAGAAAAATCTGGATAACTGACAACACATGGGTTTTGATTAAAAGAAGAAGTAAAATGAAGAAAATGATAAACAACAGGACGGCATCAAGAAGAAGATATGGAGAAATAGCGAAAACAGTAAGAAGAGGTAAAAGGAAATTTCTACAAAATTTAGCCGGAGAAGCAGAAAGAACAACATAACCTGAGAGAATTGCATCGCATAGTCAAAAACTCAACAAACTAGTTGGAACAACAAATCAAAAACAATAAAAGATAAAAACGATGCGGTCCTCACAAGCTTAGAGGACTAATTAAAGAGATGGAGAGAACATTGCCAAAAACTGAGCAACGAAGAAAGTACAAATAATGAAGCAGACATAAGAAACAGAGACGATGCGAATATCATCTACCCAACTCAGGGACTGCCAATATCTACCCAAGCACCAAATTTAGAAGAAATCAAAGTTAAAATCAATATCCTGAAACATAACAAAGCAATAGCCAAACTCGACCCAGACCTATTCGCAAAAACAATTGAACCCCACATCAGAAAAGCATGGATAGAAGAGAATATACCACCGTCCACCATCATGGAAGAAAGAAATGATTGTCAAGATACCAAAGAAAGAATAATTGGCAAATTGCAGCAACTGAAAAGGAATCACGGTTCCAAATATTATTGCTATAAGATAATAGCAATTATTACAGGAAAAGATTAGAAGAAGTACTAGAACCAATACTACGGAAAGAGCAGGCAGTTTTCAGACCAGACCGAAGCTGTGTTGACCAGTCAAATACTTTACGGATCATAGTTGAACAATCGGTAGAATGGAATGCTCCACTATATCTACTATTCATAGATTTTAAGAAAGTATTCGACACAGTCAAAAGATGCGCAATATGAAAAGCACTCATAAAAAACGGAGTTCCAGAGAAAATTATCAACATCATCAAAGTGATGTATAAAGATGCAGAGACAACAGTTCAATACAGAGGTAACATCAGTGATCCATTTTACACCAATATAGAAATTAGACAAAGATGTCCACTATCACCACTTCTCTTCAACACAATACTAGACAACATTTTAAGAAAAGTTTGCACTGGAATAAATTAAATAGAATGGGATCTCTTCGGCAACTTAGAATACTTAGAATCAAAGGAACCTACAGAACAAAGTCAACAGATTACAGTAACAGGTAGAAGCAAAGAAAGCGGGATTGGAATTAAACATCGAGAAAACCAAGACAATGAGGACAAACAACAGTAATATTCAGCCAATAACAGTGACTGGACAACAGATAGAATACATAGAAGAATTCAACTACATTGGAAGCGAGCATCATAACATCAAGAGGAGATACAACAAAAAATAGCCGTATAAATAAGTGAAGAAGAACATTTGGGAGCCTAATGAAGCTACGGCGGAGCAACCAAATATCGAGAACAACAAAAATAACAATATTCAGAGCATTTGTAAAGTCAACATTAATATATGGCGGTGAAACATGGCTCACTTCGGTCAGAATCAAACAGAAACTACAAGTATTCATCAACAAGTGCTTGAGAATTATATGCAGAATATTCTGGCCTGTAATAATTAGCAACGAAGATTTATGGATGATAACTTGGGAAAAACCAATTAACAGACAGATAAATAGGAAAAAATGGAAATGGATAGGTCATACACTAAGGAAATCAGAAAGTGATATAGCAAGAAGAGCTCTAGAGTGGAATCCACAAGAACAAAGGAGACCCGGCAGACCATACAACACATGGAGACGCACAATTCATGAAGAATTAACAATTATACCTGCGACGACATTAAGGAAGCACCATCCAGCAGAGAGGAATGGAGGATCAATATCGAAGCCTTATGCACCCACGTGAAGTAATAGAAGAAAAAAATACCCATTTTATGAATTTTGGTTTCACAGTCAAATTTCACGATACGTAAGATATGTTTTCACTTTAAAAGTTCACATGTTACTGATCAATGATCATACTGTAATTTTCAATGGATATGGTACAATATAGTTTTACGCAAATTCAATATTATTTTGTTCCATATCCGTGTAATTAAAATTTCTTGTGCGTATGGGATAAAATAATAACATTCTTTTGATTATTATTTCATTTCACATCCATGGGCAATGGAAGAAAGTGAAAATAGTACTGACAAAATAATTTTGCTTTTCATTATGACATATAGGATAACTTTTACATTTTATGGTGAAAAAAATTTGTTACATACTTGTAAAATATGTGAATATGGAACAATATATACATACATATACTCATTATCTAAAAAACTAAAAAAAATAGAAACAAACTAACCAGAAATGCAAATAGATTAAACTTTAAAATCTCCAGATTAGTTGTTAGGTCAATTTATCCAAAATTGGTGTATGTGGTAAAATAATACTCATGCGACAATAAATATAAATAATAATAATATAAATATAATAATAGTTACAACTACAATTTTATACATTTATAAATTTAATTTTAAATTCAAATCTAAATTAAAAATCAATTTTAAAAAAGGCTTATACTAAATTATTGAAAATTCCAAATCACGCACATATTTAAAATTCTAACGAATACAAAATACTTAGAAACAAAAAAAAAAATGTTTTTTCAGTGAATTGCATGACATGTACAAGTATAATACGTATATATAAAATTAAGTCACGAATTTCTCAAAATAGAAAAGAATTTTAGATTTATTTTTTTTATTTTTTTTTTTTCTTTTTTTATTATTTTTTTGAATTAATATTCTAAAAAGTTAAAAGTTTAATGAAGTTTTTAGTATTAATTTCCGTGATTAATAAAATAAAAAATAATTTTATATTCATTTTTATTTAAATTTTTTATTTTATTTTTTTTTACAAATTTAAAATTACAATTTGTTTTTGTATGTTTTTAAATTATAGAATTATTTTTTTTTTTTTTTTTTTTTAAGTCAATTTGCTTTTACATGAGTATGTAAAATAAAGTAATTTAGTTGTTATTAAAACATTAAAAGGGAAACAAAATAATCAATAAAATAAAATTCTACTATTGAACTTGTAAATATAATGTGTACATATCTTTTTTTTTTGTCTAATTTGATATTTAAAATAGTTTCAAGACATTTTTATTTTAATTGAAAAAAAAATAAATAAATTAATAATAGAAATTAATATAAATTATTCAAATTTTTCCACCTTATATATTTACTTACAGTTATTTAAATGTAAAATTGGATATATTCGTTATTTATAGTGTAATTAAAATTAATTACATGTTCATTCTACTCATATAGTCGTTTTTACACGTTACTTTTTATTTGAAAGTTCTACTGAAATGACTATTCTTAATTTAATAAAAATTATATGATAATTTTGCTGTTGAAAAATCGTTAAGTAAAAAGAAAGCATTGGATATTGAAACAAATCAAAATAATTTTGTTCTTTTATCATTTTATTTGATTTTATATTTTTTTATATATATATTTATTACTATGTCCTCATAGAAAACAAATTGTTTTTTATTAACTTAGTTAAATTTAACCTGATAAGGCCATACATACAGCTTATGCTAAGGCCTATATACGTTATATTTAACCTAATTGGTTTCATAGAGGTCAATATTATTATTTTATTATATATATTTACATTGTAAATAAGGTAACATGGTTAAGTTATACGATAAAAAAAATACTAATTTAATAAAGAAAAAAAATTACTTAAGGCAAAATTGAACATTTTTTTTAAATGAACAGATGTATGATATCAGACAATGTAATCTCGAATTCATTACAAAATTTACTAAAATTTACAAATATAATGATTTAATCAAAGAGTCATTGTGCCGCAACCCTTGTTATCATATCTCATCGGCTTTTATTACGCTGCAACCATTCTTTAATCTTCATTGAATTTAAAAATTATCAATTGTGTACTTAATTAGGAGTGAAATTTTGTAAATTGATAGTGGCTGGTCACAGAAAGTAAAAACGTTCAGAAATGTTGCTGAACATTTTCAGTATTTTCAAAATTAGCAACATTTTAAGCAACAAATAAAAATGTATATTAAAACTCAAGCAAAACACAAAATTATTATATGTAAATAAAAAAAAAAAAAAGCTTTTTAAAAACTTGCTTTTTCCAAGGGTTACACAATTTTATTAGCAACTTTAAATGCACTAAAAAGAAGGAAATAAATTAGGTAGTTCAAGGTCTGTTAAAAAATGCTATGTGTGTAGTTCTAATATTTGACTTCAGGCAGGAAAAAATAATGTTAGATAAAATGTTTGTACGAAAAAAGCAAATATATGAACTTTACATGCATAAAAGCAAGGAGCGTAAGTCTAAACAATGTGCTGATATTTTAAACAGTTATTGGGATTGACGTTGATATTGATATCTTTAATAAATTTTCCTTCAAAACCTATATTAATGTTATCGTACTAATTCATTTTTTTTTCGTACTAAAAGTCCAAAAAATCAAATGCAATAATCCATAAATTATACCAAAAAAAAAAAATTTTACTCAAAATAGAATCGAATCGAACTAATTAATTTAATATCAGCATACATTTTATAAAGCACGACGATAATATATGCATACATACATCTACATGATACATCATTATTATATAGTGTCAACTCAAACTGCCCTGTCAACTGTCAATACAAGTATAAGTAATAACTATACAATATACATCATGATTTGTATGCTTAGAAGAGTTGCTTAGATTTATTCTAAAACTAAAGTTTTCGTGTGTGTTGAAATAATTGAGAAGAGAATAATAATTGAAAAATACTTTTTTTTTTTGTTAAAAAATATTTTATCTTTGTTATTATATTATATGTATTATAAAAATTAATATTATAAATTTTATAATATAATAACAAAAAAAAATTTTTTTTTTTAAATAATAATTTGACTCAAAGAAGGAATCGAACTCACAAACCTTGTGATATTAACATAACGCCTTAACCAACTGACCTAACAACCGCTTAAAATTATTTCTTCAAAATACAGATATAAAATAAAAATTAATTTTCACCCCTACATCGCCCAATAAAATAAATAAATAACAATGCAAGCTAAAGAAAAGCAAATAAAAAAGAAAACAAAAAAAACAAGAACACAAATAGTTTTATGTCAGTATTTAGAATGGCGGTGACAATGAATTTTTTGTCACTCTCAATTTAACAAAAATTGTCGCTATATTACAGTAGTGACAAAAACCTTACAAAATGCCAAAAAATAAATTCTTTTTAGATTATTTTATTGCCTCTATCACCTTACAAAATGCCATTTTGCATTTTTACTTCCATTTTTATTTATTTTGCTGACAAATAAATCGAAAAATTTATTTTAATTTATTTCAATGCAATTAATTAAAATTTATTTGACTAAGAATGAATTTTTTTTTGTATTGCGAAATGCCATATTAACAAAAATATGGATGGTTTCATTATTGTTAGGAAATTCAGGTAGAAACTTATCATAGATAAGAACCTTCTAAATTTTATTAGCATAAACAAGGAGCTATCATTATCAGATAATTGATTAGGTTAAAAAGAGTGCAAGCAGGAACTGCACACCATTACACTGGACCTTTAAGTTTCTGGACATTCTAAAACAAATTTTAGATTTCTATCAGCCAAATAAATACCCTTCCAACCCAACCCTAGTTTTCGCCAGACCTGCATAGTCGTAGAGAATATTTTTGGTAACTTTTTAAGTGTCAAGACACTCGCAGACTCAAAAACCCAACTCTAATTCGCATTACATATAAAAAATAATGACATTTAAAAAAAAATTTTGCTTTTTATTTAATTTTTTATTTTGCAACTCTTTGTAGTGCTGTTTTTTTATAGCTCAATTAATAATAAAAACAAAAACTCTAAAACTCAAATCAAAAAAGTTGATTATCCCATTTATTGAGACATTAGAATTATCTTCTATTAGTTTCAACTGGCATTAATTGATATTGACATTCCAGTACCTTGATTTTTATTAAAACGAAATTCATCAGAAAATTAAATTTCAAAATAAAGATCACAAAAAGGTCTTAAAACATTTTTATCCAAATAAAAACTATTACAGAAGAAAAAAGAAAGTTAAATTAATTCGAACCTAAAAATTTGCTTCAATATTCTGCGCAACCTCTGTATAACGAATGAATAAAATTCTGAATAGATAAACCTATTTTTAACCATCATTCAACGTGGGATTGTGCAATTTTTATGCCTATTCTTTGAAAATATTATAATTTTCCTGATACTTGTCAAGTAAAAAGTGACGTGTAACAAGCGTGTAATGTGGAATTTTTTTTTATTTTCTATAAATTAAATTTCCCATAAATCTTCCAATTATTGTACAAATATATTATAAATTAATATAATATATTTCCATAAATATATACATTGCGTATGTTTATTATTTAAAGAGTATATATGTTACGGTAAATGTGATAAATCCGGTAATTATTAATAATAACCTTGTATTTGGGTAAATGTTATAAATAAGTAGAATTTATTACATTTACCTGGTGTAACTATTAATAATTACCTGAATGGATTGGTAAATGTGATTACCATTAAAACTATTTCTAACAAAAACAAAAACAAAAGTTATATTTTTATGGTTAAATTAATCATTTATTTCTACGAATTTTATTTTATTTATTTTTACAGGAAGAACTTTTATGGCATTTAGAATTACACTTGATATTCTACATTTGCATCGATTTCAACTACAATTGAATTTTCAATTACAGTATTAAAATTTTTGACCACCTAGATTTGAGTTTATTGATTCTTAAAGTCGAGGGCTGCTGCCCCCTAACCCTCGCTACTTATTTATTGAAACCCGCAGACAACGAGCTTTTGAAGAAACATATAACAGTTTTTTGAAATATTTAAGTCTTTGGTCTAAACTTCCGGACCGTTGGACCTATCCAAAAAAAATTTAAAAATTATTTATAATATTTATTACATTTACCTACGATGGGTGGGAACTATTAAAAATTACCGGTTTGTGTGATAAATTAAATAAATTCTCTCCAAATTAATCACTTGAACTATTCTATTTGGTTATTATTAATAATCACCGGTTATTGTTAATAATAACCAATTTATTACTTTAACCGCAACATGTATAAATTTTGAATTATTTTAATTTCTTTATTGAATATTCATATATAAATATTTGTTTATTTATTTCTAAGTCTTAATTTAAAATTTAACTTTTTTTTCTCAACATTGTAAATTAAAATATTTCCTGAATTTTAATTCTGTTATTGAATTTACTGTTCTAAATAATGTAAGTAGTGTGTCACAAATTATATGAATTTCTTATTAAGTTGTTGTCGCTTACAATAATATAGTTTCCATTTGATTTCAAAGAGTTACTGCAAGTATGCTTGCAATTTCATCTTATAGATAACAGTAATAATAAAAGTTAACTATCCCTTATGAAATAAAATCATTCATACGAATAGAAGTTGGCACCATTATAATATTTAATAATAGGTTAATATCTATTCAACACTGTCAGAGGAAAACATCAAAAGGGAAAAATGATAATATGTTGAAAATACAGTAATAAAAAATGGATATAAAAAAAATATATATACACATAAATATATAAAATAATAAGTAGAACCTACATAGGGAAAAAACAACATATTCAACTTTGCATATGGTAACTTTGAATAGCATATCAACTTTTTTTAAGCAAAACTAGGAAATTGATAAACCAAGAAAATTTGTGTACGAGAAAATCTAGAAAATATTTAATATATAAAATACAATCTGGAATTACAGTAACAACCAGTAGAAATCACAAAATAAGCAGAATAAACTGAATATAATATAAAATATTTTGTCAAGATTGTTTGAAATGGTATATACGGCAATTCAATAAATTAATTACAGTACACCACAGTTTCAGAAACATTTGACAAATATGTAAATTCCATTGATATGAAAATCTAGAGATATTTGTAGATACTTAATATTTAAATGAAATATTATATAGTATTGAAATATGTCTAGTCGTAGACAAACAGGCTTAACAATGACAACAGATACTTAATGTTATTTAAATTAACTAAAACTTATCTTGTAAGTACAGGAAAAATAGCTTAGGTAAAATACATGAAATTTTAAATAGTGCGCATTAGGTGTAGGAAAAATAACATAAAGAATTTATTGATGAACAGAAAATATATATTTGCAATCCATACAACCGGGAAGGCATCCGAATTTCAATTTTTAGGATTTCGTAGGATTTCGCGAAATTGATATAAATTGTATAATTTTATTTTATCTGAACAAATGAAACGTGAAGGCAACAGGCATAAAATCGTTATAATTGCACAACAAAATTTAAAAAAATGTTTTGTAAGTTAATTTTCCAGGTCATCACCAAATTTTGTTCTTAGTCAGCTATTTTATAATTTTTTCAAAACAAAACTTCATTCATTCAGGACGGAAAATTCAGTCAGTCTGCCAAAAAACACTTACTTTTTTATTGTACAGACAGATAAATGTTAATTCATCCCTTCCTTTTTTTTTAATTAATTTTTTTTTTTAAATTTAACTTATATATTGTAATATATATATATATACATATATATATATATTATAATCACCATTATCGATTTTTTAGTTTAATTTAGAGTTTAGATTTTATGTTATCTTAACAACTATAATTTTTTTACATTTATTTTAATTTCCGACTTTTTTAAATATTTGAATTTTGATTTTATTAAAAGGATAATTCGAGGAAAAAATCTTTATTTTTTCTTTTTTGTTTTGCTTCATTTTAAATTTGCCATTAAATAAAATTTAATTTGTACAGAAAATATATTTATATGCATTTTGAAAGTATCATCTATTTAAATTATTCTATTTTGTTATACATAAACTTTAGTATATATACTTATTTAAAAATAGATATATGTATATACAGGTATACATATATATATATATTTGTATATTTTAATTAATTGTTCTTGAATTCTATCTCTTCTTTCATTTATTTTAATAACATTTTCAATGATAAAAAAATGTTCTCTAAGAATTTTCAGCTTTTTTTTTTTTTTTTTTTTTTTTTTTACTATATAGGATAGAAAATTTTTATTTTTATGACTCTTAACCTGATTTTACTTTTTCTGATTTTTTATTGTTTTTTTTTTTTTATTTTTATTTCATAATCTTTCCTTGATTTTCTTTTTCTTTATTCTTCTTTCATATTACATTTTATTTTCCTTCGTCATTTTCTCAGAACATTTGAACTAGGATTGTACCTACATAATACATATCTATGTTTATATATATATATATATATATATATTATATTATTTTTGTGTGTATATATGTATATATTATAGATATAATAATAGGTTTAAGTTCGTACCTTTCATGTACATACGATTAAAATTGAAAATTTGTAACTTGTACTCACCTGGTGTCAAGCAAGGACATTGTATTTACGTTCAAATACGATGTCTCTATTTAGACAAAGGTTGAATTTTGGATTGAAATTAAAAGATATACAATAGGAAAATAACAACAAAAACAACAAAAATATTTTAAAATAAAAAGTAAAGTAGGTGTTGAAGAAACAAAATTGATTTTTTTTTATTTCGCTATTGATTTTATTTTTCATTGTAATAATTTTTGTTTTTTTTTTTTTGTTTTGTATGTATAGGTATGCATTTCATTTATAGCTCAATTTCTGTACAGTAGGTACCTACAAAGTTATATGAATTGCGTGAATTAAATGAGGAAAAAATTATTTTGAGAATTTATCTATATGGCATGTGTTCGTTATTTTAAATGCCTATAGATTTATTTTTTAATATTTATATTATGTCGGTTGTATTTTATTTTACTGCATACACCATTTTTTTTTTCATTTTCCGCCCAGAATAATTCTTCACAGCTTTAAATTACGTTCTTTTTAAGTCTTTAATCTCAGTTTTTTTTTTTGTCATATTTATTTCTGTTTTTTTGAATATTTTAAATTTTTTATTTCATAGGAGGTCAGTTTACTTTGTAGATATACAAATGTATATTAATGTTCGTTACAATCTGAATTTATTTTTATATGACAAATAAATTTTTGTTTTAACTTATTGTAAAAAGCAAGTTAAAATTGTTTTCGTAATTCTTATTCATGATTTTTTTTTTCAAAATAAGAAAGCAATTCTATGCATACTAATATTTTTATAGTAAATAATATTATTAGTTATAATTATTATTCAAATATGTGAGTTTTATTTTATTAGAATTTTTTTTTCGTTTATTTTAAATTTTTTCAAAAACATAGTGTTACGCTGGAATTATTTGAATGAAGGCATTGATTTTATTTCAATATAATAATAATCATTTCTAACAACATATCAATACAACAGGATACTAAATCGGATATATCTAATTAACAGGATATCTGTACACTGATCTGCTGTAGTCTGATTACAAAAGATCTGTTATAAATAATGGGTTCGCTCAGTAGCATTAACCCGTAGATCTGGAATTCATTTTAATTCCATGTACCATATATCTGGACACTGAACGCAATTCACCACAAAAATTTACCGCAATACTAGCGCCATCACCGGAAAATATAATGAGTACTTTTAAAAATAAATTAAATTTGAATAGAATAATATTTATTACCATACATATGATTTATTTTTTATAACTCTTAATTTAAGTTTTATGTAGATAAATCTTCTTTAAGAATTTAAATTTTCACACTAATTCAAAAAATAATGGCGATTTAAATTTAAAAACTTTCATAAAAAATACAAACATTTAATTTTTCTTACGGTAAATGTCACAACACTCAACATAAAAATTGTTGTTGTTGTTTTTACATATAAAAAGTCAGATCCATGAAATGTATCTAGATTTTTTTCAGATCCATTTTCATTAACCGCGATACCACACCGTTCAGTAAACAGATCCATGGATCTGTGGATTTCACATCCAATAGTTAATTTCACTGAACGCTACCAATGATTAACACATCACTGTTTAACAATTATTGCAATAATTAATTTGTATCCTTGCCAACTATATATTAATACATGACCGAGCGAAAGCCGAAAGTAGAGTATTCAGAATAATCTGAAACTACTTTAAAAATCAAAGCTTACCGAAACGCATCACAAAAATAGATCAAATGTCATAACTTTTACACGGCAATTAATCGTAAAAAGTAACTGTAAATATAATCAATAATATACAAACATTTATAAATAGATTCTTCTGAATGCTGAAATTATTTTGTCAGCGTACTATATAGTACTATAGTACTATAATGAACAAATGAGTTAATTTAATATACAATATTGGAAAAATGCTGCAAAAGCATAATAAAAAAAAAAATTTTGACTAGGACTAGGAATAGACAATGCATGTGATTTTGATGGGGTTCATTAAAAAATCCTAACTTTACGTCAAAGAAATTTTCTTCAGACTAGCTGCCAAAATAAAAAAAGGTTTTTTTTTCAGGTCGTAAAAAGTCATCGAAAGTATCTTCATGTAATTTTTTTTTCTTTTTAAAAGATTTTTAAAATACGGAATACCTTCATTTCTTATATTTTATTAACAATTGAAATCTAAACGCAATTAAAACAATTTGAAAAAATCTTTAAATTATTTTGATTAAAATAACGAATTTTATAATTAATTACTTAAAGAGGCTTATCACGGTTGCCGTGTGATCGCAGTAAAAATTATTCACCTCACGTTTGCTGCCTACAATTGTGGTTATACCGGGTGAATAATTTAAAATCGAAAATTTTCAAAATTGATTTGACAGCTGTCAATGAAATTGATTTAATAGCTGTCAATGAAATTGATTTACTAGCATGAAAAATGGCAAGTAAAGCTAAGTATGCTGTTAAAAATTTTTGCCTGTCAAAAAATTAAGGCAAAACTACTTCAATATCGGTACAAAGTTTTATCAGAAATTCGTTTAATTAATAACAGGTGACATTACTTGGTCATTAGACAATCAACAACGTGAAAATAAAATCTAACTATTTAAACTAAAAAAACTAACTGTTAAACTATTTAAACTAACTATAATAATAAAAATGGAACCTTTTGAGGATAACATCGAAGAAGAAATGGAAGAAAATTTTTCTCCAAATTTCGTTTGTAGTTCAGCAATCAGAAAGGTTAAAACCAAATTCATTATTTTATATTTATTTAATATTATTATTTCTTATTTTTAAGTTTATGTTTTATTTTGTAAGTTATTTTAATTTATTTTATTAAATAATACTTTTAAACATTTACTTTAATAAACAATATGACATAATTCCCAAACGTTGCTAATTTAATTTTCTAATGTCAACATTTTGCGAGCAAAAAAAATTTGTATATACCCGGGTATATAAATGAGGAACAGAAATTTTGAAGTTTAATACCCGGCGGTCAAAACAAGAAGCTCATTTTTTTTTTTTGCTCAGCATACTAACAGCGTACAACAAAACAAAATTTGAAGCAAAATTTTTGTTATCACTTTTGTACAACAACAAATTGCATGAAACAATATCAAATTTTTGCATGGCGTACTAACAGCAATATACAATTACTAATTACTTATATGTACAAAATACAAATACAAATATAAACAAAATACTTAAATACAAATTTAGTTTTGTTAAAAATTTTAAATTAAACAAAAAAGCATTATGTTATGTGCTCGGAGAGATCGAAGATAGTTATCCAAAGGCAAAAAAATCAATAGCTTTGTCACCAACTTTAAACCTAGCAGCAACTTTAAGATTTTGCACCAGCAAACTGTTATAAATGATTTTAATGTAAATAAAACGCAATCAAAATTTTCCAAACTACTTTCTAACACTTTGGACATATTAAAGAAAAAATTGTTTCCGAATCTGGATTTGTTATACTATTTTCCTAAAAATAAATATGAAATAATGAATAAATGAATTAAAATACATAATAAATATTTTAAATATTTACATTTTAGGAACTAGAATTTTTTCAAACTTAAACTAATTTTTGCGGTTAAACTTTGTTGTACAAACGAGGGGCACTACGATATGAAAAAAATGAATTTCGAAAAGTTTGCATTTAACACTTTTCCTTTTACTTACTATACTTTTACTTACTTACTTACATACTTTTCCGTTTACTATGATAGGGCCCAAAATAAACTAAAGATATTGTTATTAATTTACAAAAAAAAACAAAAACTACTAAATATTTGTTTAAAAATCTTTCATTCGCTTATTTTCTTTTATTTGCGCAAAACATAGGTGCTCAGTTTTACGCATGCATGATAAAAATAAAAACGCAATTCAGTCGACAATTTTAAATTATTTTTATTTTTAATTTTTTCTCTTTTTTTATTGGTTTTATTACAAAAGTAAAAAAGTATGTAAACTTTAATGACTAAAAATAATTATTATGACATATGATGTTATAAATAACATATACATAGTCGTATACATTTAATAGGAAAATATTTTCTTTAATATTTTGCTCTTTAGCAAAAAGGAGAAATGTTAAATTAATATCATATATAAATAATAACAAATGTAAATAAAAATACATATTCAAAATGAAAAATTTTAGTCAATATGGCGCAATTTAAAATTATATATTTTTCTATTTATAATTTTCATAATTTAATATACCATAACATAACATGTTTTATTTAGACATGGATATGTTAAATAACACAATTTTATTTTATAGAATAAAAATTATATGAAAAATATTATTAACACGATAAGATTATCTATAGTTAATTTAACTGGGTATATGTATGTAAAATAAATAATAAATAAATTATTGTTTTAAGGTTAATATTGCCTAGTATGGAAGAAATATTTAAATATTTACTTTAACGCAAGTTTTTGAAAAGAAACTTATTATTAATTATCATCTAAATATTTTATTTTTAAGTATATATATATATATATATATATATAAATTTCGAATAAAAAGTTATAGTAATGTTTCACTGAAAATATAACTACAAATAAATATAAGTTTTATAAATAATAAATAGACTAAATGTTAAAAGCTTTTTGTTATTCAAATTTCACATTTGAATATGGGTGGTGCTGTTTACTATATGAGACACAAAATATATAATTCTATATTTGACAATAACGAACAGATATTAAATTCGAAATAGATATATCGATAATAAGTATGTTAAATTCTAATATAAAAGGTCCTTAAAGTGGTCTGTACATTTGATAATTTTGATCGACCTGATAAGGTCGATTTTAAGAAATATATTTTTATTTTGACATACAAACAAATAAAAGTTATTAAACACGTTTAATAGCTTGTACCTTTATTTTTTTTCAGTCATCAGTCAAAAATTGATTTTTTAAAAAAAAATTAAAAAATTTATATTAATATAAATTTATTTTTCAAAAAATACATTTTACAATGAAATTTTGGTCGATTTTTATAACTCACAGATGTTCTATTGACATCTTCTAATAAGTTATGAAATCAATCAAAATGAAAATAGGAATTGTATAGGTAGTCTAACAGTAAAAATGCCTACTGATGAGTTCTAATAGTGTTATGATGAACGAAACCATTTCCTAAACATATTTTGTTGATTTTTTATTTGAATAAATGAAAAAAAAAAAACCAAACTTAAGACTATAATATCATATGGTGATTTGATTAATTCAATTAAATAAATTAATATCAATTCTTATCAACAACATAAATAGAATTATCTTATCATACAAAAATTATACAGATACAGCAATTTTTGCTACATAAAATAAAACGTTGAATATTTATTCGGGAATTCATTTATTTTTTAATATTCTGGTATATCCCCTAATCAAAGATTAAAAATTTCTAGTACTGTCAAGAACTAGGCTTTCTTAAATAGCATATATAGTTGATAGTTCCATTATAACTAACCCACATAACAATTTTATTGCTATAATACTCTTACGCACTCTTATAACACTATTATAAACACTCTTATAACAGTATTAGTGTTAATTTTATTGTTCCGCAATTGTTGCGAAACGTTATAAATACGTTATAGCACTAAAGTTGAGAATCCTATAAGGTACCGGAGCAATTGCTGTAATATTGTTATGGGATTAGTATACATGTGTATTAGTATATATTTTTTCATTTTGAAATAATTTATGTATGCGAGAATGAAATAGGTATTATTTATTATTTTAAAATAATAATTTTATGAGTTTATATTTATTTTATTACGCACTTTTAGACTTATAACAACATTGCTGTAGCCCTGGCTGAAAATCACATTATAACAACTCCCGCAATTGCTATAAGAACATTCTTATATCAACATTAATCACATTTAAACTTCATTATAACACCTTTAGTGATTATCGGGAGTCATATAAGATTCTTATAGCACTAATTTTGTTTTTATAACAATAAAATGTTACGTGGGATGGTATTACCAAATTATACAATTTTTTCTATAAAATTTCATTCTTTTGTGAACATTGAAACAAAAAAATTAAATTAAAGATTCATGCCGTAAGCGGCATTCAAACCCCCCTTTGATCAATAGCCAGATGATATAACTACTATAGGTACCACGTAGATCGGCAATACAGAATTGTATGTATATAGAAGCGTTTTCTTATAAATATTGTTTCAAAATAAATATAATACCTTGAACTAGCAATGGAAAAAGTAGGTTCATAAGAGTTTTTGATTAATACTCCGTAATTCATTGAGTTTTGTATTTATTTCCGTTCCCAAAGTTGTATTGATTTTCTAAAAAATTGATTTATATGTCATATTATCAATATTTAATTTGTCATTTCAAAAACGTATAGCGCAAAATAAAAAGTACATTTCCAGATCGTGATTTTTTTTTAAATTAAAGAAAAAAATAAAAAAGGAAGTATATAATATAGAAATGATTTTTCAATGTCATCCATTTTTATTAAGTTTTATCTGTTCAAAGTTCAAAATCTTACTGAATTCAAAAATGGTAATAGGTAAACGAATGAGAAGATAAAATATGTGTTGTGTTATAACTTGTGAACAGCATTCCCCGAACACTGGTAACTATATATCCAGCATACTGTTGAAGAATATTCTGAGTGTGATTATCAAGAATATTCTGAGAGTTTTGGTTATCACTAAAAATAAAATGAAACTATGCTATTATGAAGGCGAAGTCTACCCTACAATAGATATAGTTTTCCACATTTAAATTAGTAGATATAACACAAAAATTCTACAGAAAAATTTATTGTATGCGATTGTGTATTCCAAATCTCTGTGTAAAAGCAGTTACGGTGTTCATCCCATAAACTGAAATTATATAAAAACAAAAAAAAAATAAATCATAACTAACAAACACGGGTTTTCACAATAAACCCATTTGCGGTTGCTGCGGAGATATAGAGGACATATTCCCTCCTGAAATTCACAATCTAATCTAATGTGT
This sequence comes from Argyra leucocephala, assembly GCA_963942445.1. Taxonomy (NCBI): domain Eukaryota; kingdom Metazoa; phylum Arthropoda; class Insecta; order Diptera; family Dolichopodidae; genus Argyra; species Argyra leucocephala. Next base: position 148,678,349 of record OZ012679.1, read on the forward strand.
GTTATATTCGACAATCGAATTTTCACATTAGTGAATCATGTTTTTCAAACGATTTGATAAGGCTCTTTTAAATTGATATACAGGTATACGTTCTTTACCTAAATATTATTATAAGAATTTTACTTCTTAACAATAAATAATTTTAACTTTATGTACTATATTTAAATTTTTATGTAAAATACATTATTAAAATGCACTATTTTTTTTAAATTAATTAAAATTATTGGACTACAAGACTCACCTTTTCTCTAAACGTTATCCAAATTTATTTGATTCATATACAATATTATGCATATTATAATTAATTACAATTCCATTTCAGTTATATACAATAATTAATAATTTATATTATGTAAAATAAAAATATTATCTTTTATTTTTATATACAATTAATATTTTGTTAATATTAAATTTTTGTTAATTTTTGCTTTTAATCAAATTAATCAAACTTATTTTTTTTTTTTATATATATATACACTTTAGTTTAATAAATTTATTTTCACTTTATTCAATAATTTTTTTTCTTTTTATATTTTTATTTTTCTAAATGAACATATATTTATGTTGTAATATTATATTATTAAATCACTAGAACACTAAAATTAATTAACAATTTCTTTATTCCTTTTTATTTTATTTTTTCTTTTCTATTTTTTTTTTTTGATTGTTTTGAAATTTAAATATTAAAACTTTTCTTATTTCTCTTCTTTTTTTTTTGTATTTAGTTATATCTACGTATGTGTATCGTATATTTTATATTTAATTTCATATATTTTTTTCTTTTATTTTTGTTATTCTTTGAATATATAACTCTTCTTTGAGTTTTTAAAAAATATAGTTTTGTTTTTATTTCTTTTTTCTTTTTTTTTCTAATTTACTAACTTTTTACTTTGTTGATTGCAGTGGTGCAGTGTCAGTGAATAAGAATTAGAATAAAAAAAATTGTAATATTTATTCAGAATATGAATTTTAACTCACTTATCAACGGAGAACAAATACACATAAGATAACAAACAACAACAAAAATAATACATTATATATTTATATATAAAATAATAATATGTATATCTATATGTAAAAACAAAAAAAAAAAATAGAACAACTTTTAAAAAGTCTAACTGAATACACTAATGCACAGTTTGTACATTCAAACTAGGTATATATATACAATTATTTTATATCTTCTTGTTCAAGGAATGTTTTCTTGCTGTTGTAACTGAAATGAAATCCAAGTGGTAATTTCGTATTTTAAATTAAAAAAATATATATATAAATATACATAGAAATAAAAAATAAAAATGAACAAACAAAAAATATAAAACAAAATTATTTTTCACCTTCTTCTTATTTTAATTTTAATTTAGTTTTAAAAATTTATGTTTTCTTTTCTGGTACAGAATTACGAACAAAAACGCCTTCTTTGATCTAGTTCATATATATATATATATATAAATTATAGTTCCTATATACATACAATATTATATATATTATATAAAATGCACTTTAGAGTCCGTTTTCTAAACAATTATGCAAGTTATCCTTTAAGCAAGCTTAACATTTTGTGAGCACATCTGAAAAAAAAACAAGAAAATTTAATATATTAAAAAATATTAATACTTATGTTAAAAGAAGAAATAATAAAAAAAAAATTTAAAAAAACAAAAGAAGTTATCTTTAGAGTTCTTAAATATGGAGAAAAAAATTTATATTTTTAATTTATATTAAAATAAAAAAAAAAAAACACTCAAGTTAAATTGAAATTAATTTTAATGATAATTTTCGAGCTCTATTTTGGTTTTTTTGACATGTACCTAAACAATGTTCTTCGAATTTTGAATTACTAGAAATTTTTAATATTGGCTTCGGAATATTAAAAATTTGACTGACATATCGAATATTAAAGACTTAATACAATCAATAACAGACAGAAATTGCTTCGAGAATGTATCAACAACATTTAACATATACGTTGGATTGGAGCTCTCTCTCTCTCTCTCTTTTATCCTGTTGGAAATGACACTTGGAAATAAAACCCATAATGTTCTTTCAAACGATTTCAACGTAACACTAGGGTAATTCCCAGATGGTCCAAAACTAATTTCGAAAATTCAGTTTTTTTTTTTAATTGAGACCAAAATAATTGGATAAGCTCCGAATTTAAGCCATTAAAAACAAATAAAAAAAAGGATAGTAAAGAAATAATAAACAAAATCTTTAATTATAATTGACAAGCATTTAAGGTCCTGCGCAGTAGACACCTTTTCATTTTATTTCGATTCTCCTACTCCTTAATGAACTTCTAATATACATAATATATAAGATTGTATATAAAACAAAAATGCGCACACAGTTGAACATTTTGTACTCATATGATTTTATTATTCAGCAAATACATTATGCATAAGTGAGATATTAAGAAAATAATAAAAAAAAGTAAACAAATCTGTTATTATATTTTATATTATGTACTTGCAAATGAATTTATGTACATATGCAAAAAAAAAACAAAAAAACAAATTCATCTAAAATAAAAATTGTAAAAACAACAAAAAAACAAATCACTGGAATTCTTCATTTTTATCTTTTTAAGTAACTGTTTCTAAATTTTGGTTATTTGTAGTAATAATATACTTTTATTAAACACGAGTGGTTTCTGCTATATCGTGCGAAGTCTATGTCAGTACGTAAATTACTGTTTTTTTAAAAACTTTAAATTTGACTTCAACTTGAAATATAATTACTCAACAGGGGCCCCTAGTTATAAAAATAACAGAATAGATTAGAATAGAATGGAAGAGTTAATATATAAAATTTACAGACAGTTTAAATAAGGCGGGGACAAGCCATAGCATACAGGCCTGCGGGCATGCGGCCCTTTTAGTATTTTGATGTGGCCCTTTGCATGATATTTATTCTGTGTAAAAAAACACTTTAACAGAATTTATCACAAAAAAAATGTTACTAAAAAAATATATTTATTGCTCGGGTTGAAAATAAGTAGAAAATTTAAATGCATAATTCAAAAAATTTACTATAGTAGGAGTGAAAAAAGAATTCCAGTTTCAAATTTAAATGATGCTTGTTGGACTTGTGTAGATATAACCGAAAAAAGTAACCAGCTAAACAAGAAGTTACAGGGACAAGATAACTTAATTACTGATGCTTGTAATAACATCAAAACATTCCAAATCAAGCTAAATTTAATTTAAGAGCCAACTTAGAAATCGAGAATATGACAACTTAGAATATGAGAAAACGTTTCACATATTTTCTTCTCTATTTCAAGTGGACGTTTCCATCGTTCCAGAAGCTTTACAGATGAAAATAATTAATTTGCAGTGCAACAATGAGTTACGGCAGATTAATACAACAACATCAAAAATTGATTTTACAACACGTATATAACAGCGAAAAAATATCCTAACTTAAGATTATTTACTCAAAAAATTGTAAGCGCCTTTGGATCTACATAAGTGCGTTAAGCTTTTTTTTTCAAAAATGAAATTTAATAAATTTAGCGCTTCATTAACAGACGAAAATCTTGAAAATCAATTAAGATGTGCAACTATAAAAATTTATATAGATTTAAAAACATTGAGTGATCGCAAAGAAAAACAAATATCACATTAATAAATATTATATTTAAAAGTTAAGTATGTACTGAAATAATAAACGATTTAATAAAAAATGTTCTGGAATATGTACTGAAATAATAAAAATAGATGATAGAATAAAAAATAATTTTTTCATATGTAGTCCCGCACAAAATTTTATATTAGAAATTTGGTCCGCAGAGCGATTTAGGTTGGCCAGGCCTGGTTTAAATAATAGATATCAGAAATAATATGTTGTCTTAAATTTTTAAATATTGCAATTTTATTTCATTAGAAACATTTAATTCATTAATTATTTGATTTTTTATTTGATATACCCTTCTGTGCATGATGTGGCCGTAAATGGCCAGAAACTGATTTTTTTTTTTAAACAAAATGTACCATGTTTTAATGGAGTTTATTTCAATCGTATAAAATTTTTCAATAAATTCATCAATGATAATAAATACAAATATAGCAAGTTCAAATTTTTTTTTTTTTTTTTTAAATTAAATTAGAGTCAACAAAGCGAAAGTGGACTTAAATTTAAATGGATTTGAAATTATCAGATTTTCAATTAAAATTTCATTTGAAATTTTTCTTTTCATTTGTCTACAACAACAACAATCTCTTATTTATCGTTTATATATTATTTTCGATTTAGAAAGCGCACCGGAATGAAAATCGATTATTACTATATATATCGATATACTATTTAAAACAATTAAATACATGGAAACAAAATACAAATAAGTGAAGCTAAAACTAAAAATATTGTAGATACAGTCTAATGGGTTCAAGTTCTAAATTGTAATTGAAAAACAAATTAATGTTGTAAAAAATCCCGGTAAACTCTATTTACAAATAGAATATCGAATTATGAAAAGCTATTAGTGCTTCAAAGAACAAAATCAAAATTTTATTGGTATGCGTATCCGCAATACAAACCTATACGTAATTCAAAAACATAATGCTAATAAATAATAAATATTTACATAAAAATAATATTGAAATTTTTTTCTAATCTTTAAATTAAATTAAATACTAAAAATTAAAGTTTTTAGAAATATTTTAGCATAGACTAAGATATATATAGAATTGAATTATATAACATATAAGTTATTTTTTTGTGAAAGAACCTTCATATAGCTAGATTCATATTTTAATATAAAAAAGTGGTTAATCAATCGTTAATCTATTTCAAACAACATCATTTAAAAGTTTTCCTAAAAAACATACTGTAAAATGAAAATGATAAAATATCAAAACACACACACTATTGCATTTATGTATTCAATAAAATAGAAAACAATCAAATACGTAATATCAGGTAATTCGTAGAGAAGAAATAAAAATAACTTAAAAATTGGTTTTTTAAGACTGTCTCTGATTGAATTTGATTTTAATACATCGCCGGGTGAGTTCTTAAGTGTCCAATATACCGAAAAATGAAATGGGAAAAAAACGCATTTTAAGTTTCAAAGCAATTTTTACATATTTTTTTAAGGATATAGAAAATCAAACTTTTTGTGACATAATCTGTAATTTGTTAGCTTTGAAATACTATGTTTAGATTTCTTAAAAAAATTATATATTTCTGTTGATATTCGAAATTTGATAAAATAGCCCAAATGTATATTGGACAAAAACGTATGGGTGAAAAATATTTTGAAAAAAAATTTTTTTTTCAATGTCCAATATCTTATGGGGAATTAACACAGTTAATAAAACTTCATTTGATATTGGACACTTAAGAACTTAAACTAAACATTTTTCTCAAGTTTTGGGAACAAAAAATAAAACTAACAAAGACTTTCAATATTAAGGAGAAACATTATTTTATTCATTCAAACACATTTAATTAAATAATATAAAAATAAAACAAAACAGTCTAAACTAAAGCGCTAAAACTAAAAAACAAATCACAATGTGTATAAAAAAAATTATAAATCATAAAAAATAAAACTAAACAGACTTTCTTGCTTTATGTTATGACAAAGTTACAAAAATTATTAAATAAATTATAAAAAATAAACCTAAAGTAAGTTATTTCATTGAGATAGTATTCTTGTTATTATTTGTTCTAAGGAAAGCCATCGAGCTTCAGCCAATGGTATCAAAATTTTCTTGAAGCTCACGGAATTCTCCTTGGCGTTTTGGACTATGAGAAAAAAAGTAATAAATATTTCGAACCAGTTTTTCTAAATTATTCGGCAGTTTTTTTGAAGCAGCAACAGAACACAAATTGATTGAGTAACAAATACTTCCCATAGAATAAAGATTAGGATTATGTTTTTTAAATAATGCTTTAACTGCAGTTTTAGCTCCCATCATGACAGACGTATTATTAGCAGCGAAGCCTATCATATTTTCTTCATTTATACCATTTTTTTTTAAATTCAAATTTTAAATACCAATCAAAATAACAATCAAAATTATTGTTAGTTGAATTAAAGCTAGAAATTTGTCTTTTATTTTACCTATTGTGTAATAAAAAAATTTACACAAAATTACTAAACATTTAGTATACAAAAAATAAAATAAAATTAATAATTTAAAAAAATTATTTAAATAAGTATTGCAGTACTTCCTTGATATTTAGAGTGAGGTTGCAGTACTTCGACAGCACTGCTCTCCGATTATTCTCATTCACATTCAAACTGATAAAACTCTCTCAAGAAAAACAAACATTTGCCTTGATCTATACAAAAACTTCATTTGAAATAGAACACTTAAGCACAAAATTTTAATTACTCACTCAAACGTAAAATATTTTTTGACATTTTTTGTCCAATAGCATATTAATTGCAGATTGGACACTTAAGCACTACAAATGTAAAAAAAAAAATTCACTTTGTATGATATTGAACACAAAAGCAAAATGAAATATCTCAAAAACTATTATAGATAGAACAAAACTGATTAAAAATTTAGAAAGAGCGCGTCAAGTTTAGTTTAGATCAATCAAAAAATCAAAAAGTGCTTAATGTATGATATTGGACACTTAAGAACTCACCCGGCGACATGTAGCGACATCTAACAAAAAAAAAACTGCTGTTAGACATCTCTGTTTATCTCTGGTTTTAGTAATATTTAAATTATATTTTAATTAAAGTTCAATCTAATTCTACTCACTATTTCATTTTATTACACTTGTATAATGATATTTATTCCGATTTTTTTTTGTATTATTATTTATTTATTTATGCTTAATTCAAATATATTACAAAAATTAAAAATTTAAAAATAACAATTAAATTTACATTAAATATTATTATTTAAATATTATTGTTTAAAAAATGAAAATAACGCCCTACATAATAGTAGCATAAAAGCAATTGCAACTAACTAAAAATGTTTCACTTAAATCTTATTTTAATTTTTATTTTTATTATATATATCTGAATTTAAATTTCGTAAATTACGTAATTATCTATTTAACTATAAATTTTTTTATAAATTCTATTTTTCTTTAATTTTTGAATCTTATCAAATTATTGTATTATATTTCAATTTCATAAACAGTATAGTTATACTTAAATCTGTATACATTAATTTTACTATAAATGTTACCTTGAATTTATTGTGAAATAGTTATTAAATTTGAACTCGATTCTATTATTTAAATAATGTCAACCAGATGAAACAACACAAATGTATATTAAAAAAAACTTTTAAATAAAATAAAAGGTGAAATAAAATAAATATTGAACTTATATATAATTAAAGCTTAAGATAAAATATATAGTTATTAGGGTTAATAAATAGAGGATATGTTGAAAAATACAATTGAATAGTCATTATTAATTTACTAACAAGTTTATATATATATAATATTTAACAATATATTTATTAATATTCCACATTTTTGTTTAATTATTTAATGTTACTCAACATAGAATTTTTTTTTTCGTTCAACCCTAAAGTCTCAATGTCGATTCTGGATAAATGAAAAACTCGTTAATAGTTTTTCAACCTGGTCTAATACCCTTTGTCATTGGAATAAACTGATATAATATCTTCTATTTACTAATTTTGATTGTATTAGAAGCCTTTTATAGCAACAATAATTATGAAAAACACTGTTAATTATGAATAAAAGAATAAGAATTGAGAGATAAAAACAAATTTTTTTTATTGTATTATTGAAGTAGGTGTAGGTAGAAGTAAAATGTAGTAAGAAAATAATTTTAATGCATTATGATGAGAGAGATGATACATATTAAATTTTTGAATTAAATAAATTTATGAAATAAATAAATAAATAGACAAAAAACAAATAAATAAATATTAATTTTACATTATTGTTGGTGTTTTTAGTTGTAATAAGCATACTTTTTTAAACTGCATCCAAAAATTGCTATATTAGCAATAGCATTATACTAGTAAATAAATAAATAAATTTTTCAATACAAATTCGATTAGTTTTTTTGAATATTTAATTAAAAATATTTTTGAACGTAAATTTGCAGCAATTTGACACAATTATTATATTGACAATTTGAACTTAAATTTTAATACCAAAAAAATTCATCCAAAAAACTATACAGAATAAATTGATTAATTAATTAAATAACTACATATACATAAATTGAATTACCTATCAGAAAAAAAATGTTTCAACCAAATTTTCAAATTCAAATAAAACTTAATTTTCTAATAAAATTTTCTTAAACAAAATGTTTTTTATTATATATAAACTAACTTTATTTTTAATGAAAAATTTAATGTCAATTATTTCCAATTTCATATCCGCAAAAAGAAAATAAAAAGAAAAACTTAATGTAAAAATTAAAATTCATCAAACGATTTAATGACAATGTCATTTTGTACACCACATCATTAAATTGTTAATAATGCTTTTATTATACATATATTATTCATATATGTATATATAATATGCTGTTAAATACAAAAATGTATATAATATAATATTATGTTTACATAAGTTTATTTGATTAACCTAATTTTGTAATTGACACTAATACATTTAAACTAAACACTAAAATCATTTTAAGCTTATTGTATAAAAATCGTCATTTTAAGAAGAGAAAGAAAAAAACAAAAAGAAAAATAAAGAATATTCTAAAAACAAAACAAAAATAAATAGATTTGATTAAAATTCTCAATATGTAGTGTTTTTTTTTTTTTTTTAATTGTAATTATAATAATAATTAAATATAACAATTTAAATTATTAAACAATAACTAAAATGGAAGCTTGAGCAAACTATATAATAACAATCTAATAACGGAAACAACTACAAGTGAGTATATACTCATAAAAAAATATATCTAAACAAACAGTTGAAACAACTCAAAATTATAAAGTAGAATAAAAAATTATTTATCATTTATATTTTTGAAAATGAAAGTTATGAATATGGTAAAAATTTTATTATTATAGGTATATTCTATTATAACCACTATATTTTTTTATACTATATATTACAATATTTTTTTTTAATTAACACAATATTTTTGAAATATTTATTTTATTTTATTTTATTTATTCAAATTAATCTCAAAAGGAGCTTTAAAGCTCGTTTATAGTGTATATAAATTACTCATTAAATTTAAAAACTAAGGTAATGATGATCAGTGCAAAATTAAAAATAGTTCAATATAGATTAAAAAAAGAAAGAATATAAGTAGTTTTAAAAAGTAGTTAAAAAAAAATTTAAACAAATAATAAAAATTTAATTTCAGTTCAATTTTTCAGAAATTCAATAACACAACATCTTATTAATAATTTAACAAATATTAATTATTTTACATGAAAACAAATGCCGCAAATAATAAGAAAGGAAAAAAAATTGAAAAAGATGTGGATATGATATTAAGCCCTATATTTATCAATAATATTTATTTTTATAGTGTGCTTTTAAATTTATTTATATTCAGATTTTTTGGATAATCTCGCAACATATTGAATGATTTGATTGCAGTATTCATAACAGGTACCATTTAGAGTTAAACCAGTACAGAAATGCATATGAGTTGCCGTTCTCGTGTTGTGTTAATGTACAGCACTATTGTTTATAATAATAATTGTTGTATTTGATTTGATGTAGTTTTTGTATTTTATATACCTATTTGTATTATTTTATTTTTTTATTTTTTTAATCCGATTTTTTTATTTTTCGTGATAATTTAAATTGAATAATTTAATTTCATTTCACTATATGTATTGTTTATAGTACCTGCAGATTGTCTTTAATTTTCAGTATATCAAACTTTTTGTGCATTGCTTCCAAGTTCAAAAAGATTCTTCATTGCTTTATTTTGTATTCTTTGTAGTAAATTTATATTTTTTGCTTAAGTATTACCCTAAATACCAAGTCTAGCACATTATTAAATAGGCTATATAGAGTATTGATATTTTTAGTCTTTGAGAAATTCTCTGTGATAATTTTTTAGAAATCCCTGCAATTTACTCATAGGTACTATACTATATATTACATTACTAGATTTTTTTTTGCATCGGGATATTTTTGAAATATTAAAAAGTCTTATTTAAAATTATATCAATTTGATTGTATTTGTATTTCGATTTGAAACTCCTACTCTACCATTATTTTAAATTGGGATGGTTTTGTTTTGTGTTTAAGCCTAATCTATAAAACATACAAATATGAAATGATATAAGTTTTTTTAAATACTAAATTAAATATAAATGTATTTTTTTTTTTATATTATTTGTTATTGTAATATTTAATATAATTATATTGTTAAATAACTCACATAATTTTAAAACACAAACAAATTTTTACGTCTATTAATAGATAGGAAAAAACCATTCGAATAAAATAAGTTAAAAAATATTCGAAAGTAGTATTACATGGTACGAATATTTAAATTCGGATTCGTATATACGATTTTCGTGTTGTCAAATTTATTTTAACTCGAATTTCGTATTACATAGTACCAATTTTTTGAATACGAAATTCGTTTTACGAAAATCGGAGTACGCGGCGGGGTCCTGATAATGAAAAAATACAAATTTCATGAATGGTGTATTTTTGAACTTTTGGATGAAATAATAAAATTTAATTACAACGTTTTTCTATTTTCTTGACAACACGTATACATCAGTTATTTTTTTTTACATTTCTTTACAGCCTTTTTTTTACATTTTATTGTAACAACGCAAATTTAAGAAAAAATTTACATGTAACGAAAATTAAAGTGACACATTTTAAAATTGTTTTCTTTATTTGATTATTTTTATATCTTTTTTTTTTGTAGTAGATATATCTGATATTATTGTATGTATAGCTGAATTATATATTATAAGTGTTAATGTATACCAGGAAGAGCTATGGTAAGAAACACATATCAGTGTAAGTAATGTAGATAGATACACAGTTTTTATATGAATTTCTTAAAATTTTCAGAATTTATTGAATAATTTAATTTGATTTAATTTTTTATTCATTTCAAAATTTAACTTACAACACACTGACATTATGGAATTACGTTATTTTAAAGCTTTAAATATAATTTAAAAATTTTAATTTATACAAATTTAAAATTAGAAAAAAAAAACCTTTTTCGATTATGTTTTTTTTTTTTTTTGTATAAAGCTTAGAAAAAAACTAAAATTTTAAGAAAGCAAAGATTAAAAACAAAAAGCAATACTTCAAAAATGATAACTACCAATATGAACAGAAAAGCATAAGTGGAAGTCTAATGGAGAAAATAAGGAAATTTGAACGAAAATACATAAGAGCCTGCGTAAATCTACACAAAAACCCCGAAACAGACTACAAACATTTTTATTCCAATAAGTGATTGTACCAAAAAGCTAGTAGATTCGATAATTTTTTGATAAAAACAATTCGTAATCATTTTAATAGATCTCTTACCACAACAGAAAATGGTCTAATATCTCATTTATATATTACCATAATGAAGAGTACATTAAAAACAGCATGAAAACGGGATTTATAGCACCCGAACATTTTATTTATCTTGATGCTAAAGAGTATATTCAAAACCACGAGCATGTCCCTCTATTATATCACTATAATAGATGGGCTACATGCAAGTGCATTGAATATATCCCGCACATTTTAGAGACAAATTCACTCAAATATTACTTGCATATCCCAGATAAGGATAAAAAAATAATATATACTCATCTTTGGTGGTTAAACCAATAACATAAATAGATTATCTAACTTTAGAATAGACTTATGGTAAGTTAGATTAGCATAGGTTTAGTTAGATTATAGATGTAGATTAAGTTATTTAGGTTAGTTCTAAGGTTTTTAATAAAATAAATTTAAACAAATTTTGGTTTTTTTTTTATGTTTTCCAAAATATAAACAAATATAAAATATTTCTTTCGAAAAATTTGGTAAAAAAAAAAGACTAACCCACAATTATAAGAATGATGTAAACTAAATAAATTTAGTTATTATCAAACTTAGAATAAATATTAGATTTTGCAAGACTTTTTTTCTAATTGTAACACAAAAATTAAGTAAAAAAAAAAATAAAAAAAAAGAAAAAAAAAAAAAAAAAGATAGATATCCAATATTGTACCAAAGTCTATAAAAAAACAAACGTATTTGTTTTTATTCTTTTATTGCAATTTCATACCCACTGTAAAATTGTATTAATTTAAAAAGTAACAATACCAAAGCAAACATGAAAACAGTTCATTATTCAGAACTGCTTACATGACAATAACCAAACCTATTAAACTATCAACAGCAAAAGATTTTTACTTATAATTACTTATCATTTAAAACAAATTTCAAAACCGTTCAATTGTTTCACATTCTCTTTCATTCTAGTGAATATGGTAGATTCGAGCCAATCACTAGAATGCTCCGTGAAGTCAATTCTAATTCTATTTCTTTTAATCGGTAACTAAGTGTTTTAAATTTTTTCTTTTTTTTTTATATAATTCCAAGTCTATGGGATGAACACCCTAACTGCTTTTAAACAGAGATTTGGAATACACAATCACATACAATAGCTTTTTCTGTAGAATTTTTGTGGTATATCTACTAATTTAAACGTGGAAAACTATATCTATTGTAGAGTACTTCGCCTTCATAATAGCATAATTCCATTTTATTTTTAGTGATAACCAAAACTCTCAACTATTTATCATTTATTTTATCCCAATGATAAAGGGTACTGGATCAGGTCGAAAAATCCAGAAAGCATTTTTTGTCTCCGTCGGGAATCGAACCTGGGACCTTTCGGTTAAAAGGCAGGCGCTCTACCTACTGCGCCACTCAGCGTGTATGTAAAAAAAAAAACAATTACGTGTATAATGTACGTATATAGCTGAGACTAACTAACAACTTTGATTTAGTTTTATTTTAAGATTTATCTAATGATGGCGGTCATTTACTAACCGTACTGCATGTAGATTTATTGCACATTCAAATGTAACAAGCTTTCGTCTAGTAATAAATGTTTTATGCCCTTGCTTTAATCAATAATGTGACAGGATAAAAAGCATAATTCATCTCAAATAGCAACTAATTAAATGCTCATACTAGTTCAACAACAAATTTTCTTAATTCTAACACCCATCCATTTTAGTTGTATATGATGAGAGTTTTATAAAATTTTCATATTTTTAATATTCACGTATAACTAAAATCGGTCTGTCATTATTCAGTTGTATGATCAAGCTTATAATTTACAAACTGAACAGTTTTTTTTTTATTAAACTTTATTTTACCCATTGTACAATCTTATAATTACTTAGCCTAGATAAAGTTTACAAAAAATAGCTTTTGTGATATTATTATTAACATGTAAAGTAATAGTTTTCTTTTTATCTTAATTTATGTTATATAATTATTCTTATCATTTAGTTTTAACTTACTTAAGTTCTTATATAAATCTATTGGAAAAAATCTGGGATGTAAAAACCAATATATTCTCGTATTATTTAAGATAAAACTTAACCTAACTAAACCTAACTAAAACTGCTTAAGCCTAGTTAAAACGAGAAAAAAAATATGTATTTGTAATACTTAGTGCTAATTATACGTATTTTCCAACCACCAATAGTCTCTTTTTATAAATTTATCTTTGTCCGGTATAGACATGTCATATCTCAAATTTTCTCCATTAATGTTGCCCGGGTTATATTCTATAGTTTTACATGTAGCCCGTCTACTATAGTGATATAGTGGGGGGAAATGATTTTGGTTTTGAATATAACCATTTTTATCCAAAAAGATAAAATGCTCAGGGGTTATAAAGCCTGTTAGCATAGTCTTTTTAATGTACTCCTCGTTGTGGTAGAATATATGCGATATTAAACCATTTTCTGGAGTTTTTTGTGCTCTGTCATAATGTTTTCGAATCAATTTTATTAGAAAATTGTCGATTCTAATTATGTTTACTTCCTTATACATACAAGTATTTATTGGAATAGTAATGCTTGTAGTCGGAATTAAGCTTTCTTTAAATATTAGTACATACCCTTATACACTTTCTTTCAAATTTTCGTAGTTTTTCCATTAAGCTTGCACTGACGTTGTATGGGTACACCATATGCAAGTGTTGGCCTTATTAATGTCTGATAACATATTATTTTTACTCTAGTGCTTACGTTTTTGTTGTAAAATAGTTTTTTTGCCATCATGCAGGACTTATTGCCTTTAGATATTGTCTATTTTATATGCTCGGAATAATTCAGATTACGGTGAAGAAAAACTCCGAGATATTTCACAACTTTTTTGTTTGCTAGCGATGAGTTATTTGGAGATTTTATAGAAAAAAATTTCAAATTTTTTTTTATGTCTGAACTTGTTTTGTCCACCGTGTTACGGAATAGCACAGTTTTGCATTTTTTAAAGTTCACTTTTCATATCTTGCAGTAGTCCAAAATAGTATTAAACATTTTTTTAACTGTGTATTTTATATTACTAACTTTGCTATCCGCAGAATAAACTATTATATCGTTCGCAAATGCTAATGCAAAATTATTACCTTTTACTCTATCTAATAAGTGGAGAAGATCTGTTATATAGATTGAAAAATGGATTGGTGCGTTAACAATTCCTTACTGTAAACCGTTTTCGATAGGGAATACGTAAAACAAAAAATATTATAACTGAAAATCAGTTTGGGTTCATTCACAAGCACGGAACCACTAATACAATAACCATACTAGCATCAGATATCTGCTGGTTCATAAATAAAAAATATGGCGTAGGTGCCTGTTTGGTCGATTTGGAAAAGGCTTTCAACTCGGTATGGTTAGATGGTTTAATATTCAAACTAATAAAATATGAATTCCCATTACATTTAATTGCGCTTATTCAAAGCATGCTATATGGAAATAAATTCCAGATCTACTATCAACAAACTGAACAGCAGTCAGTGTCATTAATTTAAAGAAGAGTAAAAAGTATATCTAAAATTGAATTAAATGATAAACATTTTATTTTTTTAACATTAAAATAATTGTTTCAGGTCTTCAAACATTTTTTAACTTTTGTGTCAAAGTTTAAAGTTTGAAAACCAATCAATAATAATTGTTGAAAACTATTAAATACAAATTGTCAATCAATTGTCATAGAAATAATAGTCTTTATCAATTCTTTGACAAATAAGTAAATAATAAAAAAAAGGATTAAATTGTAATTTATGCTTCACAAATTCAATCTAATAACATATCTCAGTAATAACAAGCAAAACTTTTATTTTCTACCGTCTTCAATCCGATTACGACATGATGTCCTATGACCTTAAAATAATAAAATTTAATTTTATATAAACATTTTTTTTTTATAATTTTTATTAAAGAAATTCAAGACTTGTTCAAAATATAACAATTTAACATAACATTTTCAAATACGAGTAGTTTTAAATTTTCTTATCGATTTAAATCTTATCTACTCGTAGTACTCATATTATGTACAAACAAAAAAGAAAACGAAAAAGTAGGTAAATTTTATTTCATAAAAAATTTAAAATAATAATTAGAGCAAAGAAACCTATTTATTATTAATATATTCCTAGTTTTGTATCAAAAATCCTTAAACATATTCATTTCTACGTATACACTCTTATATGAAATTTTAAAAAAACAAAATTGTTTTACCTGTTTTGTTCTATTAAAGTTTAGATAAAAAAAAAAAAATATAATTCTTTGATAATAATATTAGGTTATGTTAGTTTTATTTTTATTATTTATAATTTTCTTTCAAAAACATACAATTTTGAAAGATTGCATAAACATTTTCCATTCTGTATTATTACTTATAAGATATAAGCAAACAAAACAAAATTTTGCTTAGCCGATTTTAAAGTAAAGAAATAATTCACAGTGATGGAAAAAAAATTAGTCTCAGATTTAAATTGTTATAAATAAATATATACTATATATTAAAAAACAAGACATGTACATGAAAAATATTTTAAAATTTTTGAAAATATAGAAATAAAAGAACTTGATAATATGAAACACCACTTTCTTCTCAAACACACTACTTAGATATACTTTCAAACTAAAATATAAAATATTTATTTTGAAAAAAATAAATATTTAATATTTTTCTAAAAAAAAAAAAAACGAAAAACTTTTCTCAAAACTATTTAAAATGGATTCTAGAGGTTAATATTTGATTTCAACGTCTACGTATATAGTTTAAAGAGTGTTTTAATTTCTTCAATAATTTTTCATAAGTCCTTGAGGGATTTTTTGAGAAAAAAAAAAAACTAAAAATTTATAAATGAGACCTTATAAATTATGCATGAATGTAGAAAATATTTAATATAGAAAAATTTAAAAAAAAAATATATATATATATATATATATATACGCATTTAAATTTAAAAATATTGAAAAATAATAAATTTAATTCAAAGAAAATTTGTTTGACTCTCGTTTGCTAATTTATTTCAGCACTTTAAGCTATAATTTTTTAGTACTTTCATTTACAAATTTTTAACAAAAAAAAAGCTGGCTGAGTGGGTAGCCAAAAGGTTCCCAAATACTTTAAAAATATTTATTTTATATCAAATCAATCAACTTGAGTTAATGTTGAGTCAATGAAGGCGAACTGCTTTAATAGTAAAATAGAATCCAATTAGTATAATCATAATGCCTTTGCTAAATAGTAAAGTTTGGATACAGTTTAAAAGAGTATGCACATTACAACTCAAAACACCAACAACAATGTAAAGTAAATATACATCATCTCTCATCATAATGTATTAATATTATTTTTTCACTACATTTTACTTCTACCTACACCTACTTCCGTTACATTTAAAAAAAATTGATTAATATTCTCAATTATCATTATTTTATTCGTAATGAACTGTTTTTTTGCTTATTCTTGTTGTAGTTGTTATAAAAGGCTTCAGACAAAAACAAAATTAATATATATATAAGATATAAGATACCTTTACTTCTTGTATACTCCAATTATGTAGATTGTAAATGAATTTAAAATTAAAAAAATTAAATAGTTCTACAACCCAATACCAACTATTTATATTCAATAACCTCTACATGACCAACTGTAATAGTCAAGTTTAAAATAACCTCTACATGACCAACTGTAATTAAACATTGTAAATAAATATTAAAAAAATATTTTGTAAAAAAATATTGAAATATTAAAAACAGACCTGGATTATGACTTTATTAAATAAATACAAACAGTAAAACTTATAAATTGCGATAAAACAGCTTAAATAAAATTTATTTGTTTTCTTATAAGTAAGTAATAATCATAATAAAAAAATATTCGCAAGCGCTGATAAAAGTGATATATCGCTTCTAAAAAATCGATAATATGTTAATGAAAGGAAATTGATAACCCTTACGAGCTTCCCTAAATAGAAACACAAGAAAATGGAATCCAAATATGAAATTTTTACAAATTCCTGACATATTTTATCCACTATCAAGACAATATAATAAATGCTATTCAATGCGCAATACAAGTTTTAAGGTTAGGTATAAGTTTATGATCATTTGAATATGTTTAGTTAGTAGTAATTAAATTATTTTGACTTTCGAACAGTTTCGTTCAACAAAACCATACATTGTAGTCATGTTTATGACAGTGTTTATCATATATAATAACTATAAATCAAATATATTATATATACAGAATTTTCCAATGTTTTTTTGTCAAATTTAATTGAGAAAACCATTAAAATTTAACTGTTGAATCGCAATGTACAAAAAGGTCCTTCCCCTAAAAGTATGCAATAAATTTTAATTTTTATTTTTTTCACTATAAAATTTAAAAATCCATCCCAATTGTATTAAATACATTCTAATACAATTTAGTAAAGATATACTCTAGATCTAATGTCATTTGATAGAAACGACTTATAACAAAATGTCCATATCATTTCATACAATTTACAAAAATGTTTTTGGCATTAACAAAATTTAATAGAAATGTATTCAGCATTAAGAGAAAATAATCGCTCGATTTTAATTTTAACGAAATTAATTTATTTTTTTGAAAGAATTATTATTTACATTTTTTCCGGGGACTTATATATCCAAACATGTGTTCCAGTTTATTGAATATTTACTTTTCCTCAGGACAAGGAAATATAGACGATAAGACTGTAAAAGAACTTTTTTTGCTTCTCGGGAACTGCTTGCTCTAAAACTCCATCATATTTTATTTAAAGCCCTTTTTTTGACGGTATGAAATTGTACCCTACAAGACTTTTAAGATCGACGTTAAATAAATATAAAGGTATTGTTATTGTATGTGGGACTCTTAAACACTATTTAATTCTATGAAAATTTTTATTTGCTTGAATTTTCTTCACTCAATATTTTCATTACTGTGTGCAAAATTTATTAATCTTTTAATAAAACTGTGTAGAACAAGATGCTGTATTTTTTCACTTTATAAATAACAAACATAACTCCATAATCGTGATAGTTTCTGAAAATAATCTTAAACGATTCTGGTATAATTCCAATAAAAAAAAATTAATTATTAGTTTTAAACAAAAAAATAAAAAAATAATACACGTTTAATCAAAACACGAAAATAAGCAACTTAGGTATAGAGCAGGCACGAAGCGTTTACATTTTGAGTTGAATGAGTGCTTGAAAAAAATTGATTGAGTTGCTGATATTCATTCCAAATCTACCTGATATAATTAGAAAATATCTGATAGAAAATAGATTATCTAGGGAAAGAACAACAAAATATCGCCTGACAGAAAATGACATTACAAACAAAAAAAGTAGCAAGGAATGCATTAATTTTGTGCATTATTGTGGTTGTTGACTTAAATGAGAATTAATATTTATATAAATAATGTATTGATTTGTGTTAAGTAATTCTGTAGTTTTTTGCTATTGAATGCTACATTGTTTATTATGTTCAGCCATAATTTTGCTTTATGCAGTTTTGAAACAATTAATTTGTTGACAAATTTAAAAATTTAAAACATTTTGTTTTTTTATTATTTACAAATAATTATAATAGAAAATTCTAATTGTGTTATTGAAAGCATAAGAAAAAATCATTGTCTGCTGGAAGTTTTGAGGAAAAATTATTAATTGTTAAGGATGGTAAACCTTCAAAAATCAACATTTTTCAATAAAATCTTATAATTCGTTTTATTTATATGGAAAATTCATATTCACACTTTTTTTAAATCAGAACTTAAATTAAAGTTATATTTTCAGATTAAAATTTTAATAAAAAAAAACAGTATTTGCGAAATATTAACATTTTTAATTGAAACAGAATTACACAACTCTTTTAATGATAATAACACTTCCTTTGTTAATTGATAATAACACTTCCTCTATAACAACTATTTCAGTTGAGTCTTTTTCTGCCTAAGCAGAATTAAAACTACTTTGAGAAATATATGTGAACAGTTTTAACTATCGAATTTAGCTAAAATTTCAATAGAAAAGGAAAGCCAAAGCAAATTAATGTTCTTTTATAGTGCTTCCCCAGTTGAAAATTCCACGACCCGTCACTGGTATAGACTTACCTTTTCGTTCTTAATTAATTAAGTACGGTACTGCAAGTTTTTACAACAATGTTTTTTGTGTATTCATTTGTAAAAATTCTACCTTATCAGCTCATTTATATGGAAAACTACTACCATTGTCATGAACTAAGCTTTCTTAAATAGCGTAGTTCAATTTTTATTTAAATTGTTACCAGATTATACTTTCAATTATTTTTTGTCATTTATTTTATTACAACGACAAAAGGTACTGGACCAGGCTGAAAATTCATAAAGCATTTGTCTTGCTTCATCAGAAATCAAATAGAACCATCGATCTACCAATTGTGTTATAATTTAATATTGAATTATATTATAAGTAAATAAAATATTATGAAATTGATTTGAAAAAATTCAAATATCTTACAATCACATTCCCTTTTCACTTAATGTCAATTGAAATAATTTCTGAAAATGTTCTTTTACCAATAAGTAAAACTATCAAAATGACACATTTCTGCTAATGAACCACTAGGGAATATTATCTCTAAATTCAACTCGCTACTCACTCACTAATGTTACACACTCATCAAATGGGCTAAGTATTTAATAAAAACGAATGTTTTATTTTTTAATTTTCCCATATTATCGTTATGTGTAGTTAAATATTCCAACCGGCCTAAATATGTTATAGCGTTACACATCAAGATTATTCTATTTAAAAATACAGTAAAGTATGTAAAACTTAAGAGAAAAGCTGAATCTCAAATATTGAAAATTTATACTGATTACTTATAAACTGATAATAAATAATCTAGCTTTTAACATGGATGTATGGAATCCATGTTATGAGATTGTACTAAGAAAACAAACAATTTTAGAAATTATTCAAAGTTTCTAAAATATAGTCAATGCTCCTTGATGCATAAAAAATAAAGGATAAATATCATGGCATGAAAAACGAAAAAAAAATTTCAACAAGACACACCAACGCTCTCAAATACATTTTGTGGCTGCAAATTGTTCTAGACATACAAATAATATCATATAACTTGTCGTTTCAAAAGAAAAAAAACAGAGTAATACTATCATGGAAAACTATTAAGATAACATTTTTCCTTTGCGAAAAAATATTGAGGTAATAATTTCCCAATACGTGAATTGCTATTGATGTCCTTCAAGAAAATTATTCCGATAATAATATCCTTCTACACCCACAGTATGGCAATTGGTTATATTGATAAACAGCAAAGTAATGCACAGGATCTGAGGGAAAATATTCAGCACGACTTTAAAATTATTAAGAAATGGCTAAAAAAGAATCGTCTATTATTAAATATTAAAAAAACAAAAATAATGTTATTTGAAAACAAAAAAATGTCCAACATGAATTTTACTTTTAATAACGAAAATGTTGAAATTGTTAAGTACTTTAACTACCTAGGCTTAGTTATAGATAATAAGTTAAAGTGGAATGAACATGTTGACCATATAATAAAAAAAAATTACACCATATGTTTTTATTCTAAGAAGAATGCGAAAGTATTTCAATAAAGATACCCTATATCTTATTTACATTTCATATTTACGGTCGAATATAATCTATTTAAACCCAATATGGTGTAATATTTCACAAGTTAATTTAAATAAATTAGATATCCTACACAAAAAGGCAATAAAAATTATACACAATTTTTCGGTTATGTATCCAACGCAACTGCGCTTCTATATAATGAAAAATACGTAAGCCTTTCTGATATTTGTAGATATTTGTAGAAATAATTACATAAAACACAATTTTATCTTAAACCGAGCTATAGATATTCATCAACACAACACTAGGAATAAGTCAAATTTTTATTTTATATAATTAATTTTTTATTATAAAGTTTATTTAGAACAAGTAGTCAAAAAAATAACTGCTTGTATAATTGTTTAAGAATTTTTAATGATTTGCCAATTGAATTAAGAAATGTAGGTAATAAATGCCATTTTAAAAAGGAAATTAAAAAATATTTATTGACAAATGTCAGGAATTAAAATTACTAACTCTAAATAGATTTGAATTCGCTTATATATAAGTAATTAACAAAAAAAAATTTACTAAAATTGAATTATAACTATAAATATTGTCACTTAAATATTATGTAAATATTATGTAAAAAATAATTAGCCAGACAGCTACCGCTAAGGCTTTGAAATGAATAAATAAATGAATATAAAGAAAACAAAAAAAAAAAACAGCAGCAGGGTAGATTTAGAAGATTAATATTACATAGCAGTGTGTCCTTCGAAAATTCCCAACTTTCTAAAGAAAAGTGATAATTTTCGAAGCATATAAAGAAACTAATCCAAATAGCGGAAAATATTCAATTATATTATTTTATGATTTTATAATATAATTTTATTTTTTAGTTGTTGGAACAATATTAGTTCTAGTTTAAGGGAAAAAATTAGAAAATTAGAAAGAAAATGTATTAGAGTTTGCATAAATAAATGTCGTAAACTCGAAACAGAGTATTTGCATTATTATTCAAATAAATATATTTATAATAATTCTAAAATAAACAGATTGGATAATTTTATAATAAAAATAATTAAAAATCACTATAATAGAGCGTTGAATACCTCAGAAAATTGTCTAATATCTAATATATGGAATTTATAAAGAAAAGTATGCAAACGGGGTTCATAGCCCCCGAACATTTCATATATACCTAGATTAAAAATGATACATACAAAACCCAGAGCATGTCTCTATTATTTCATTATAATAGACGGGGCCACATTCAAAATTATTGATTATAATCCGAATAATATGCAGGATAATCATTTGAACTATGATATGTTTGTGCCAATACAGGACAAACAAATTAAAAGAAATTACTGGAAAGTATAAATTGATATAAATAATGGAGAATTATGTATTATTTTTAGTTAGTTTAAGTTAGGATTAAGGAATAGAATAAGTTATATTAAATTTTTATTAAAATATATAATTAATTTTAATGGTTTTAAATCCATTTTTTCTAAAAAATATAAACAAAAAAAAATTACAATTATATACAGATATTGTAAGAATCATATATGTATACAAAAAAAATCTAAATAATAAAACAAAAAATTAACTAAAAACAAATATCTTAATTTTTTATGGCTAAGTAAAATATGTAAAAATTAAATGGAATAAAAAAAATTAAACTACTAAAAAAAAAAAAATTATTTAGTTGTTCGAACAATTGTACTATACCAATTATTTAAACATTATTTTTTTCCCTTCGAACAAATATAATATTACATTTTAAGTTTTTTGTGTTGTAAAATATTCTTCTTACAAAATTATTAACTACATCAGAATTATATATATTTAATTTTTTTTACTAAACTAGACAATTTGCAATTTATATATATTGTTTCTATTAAATCTTTTTTATATATATATTTTCTTAGAAATATTATTTTTCTATTTCTAATTTAATACATAAAGAAAATATCTGATATTATATTTTATATTATATTCAATAGCTTTTAGTTAAAGAAAAAATAAAAAAAAAAAAAATATTATTTTACAAACTACCCAAACCTGTAAAGAAAATTGTTAAATTATTTTTTGTATAAAAATTGCTTATCATAAATAGTTTCTAACAAAATGAGTTGGAGCAACAAAAGTTATATACCTACCTACATATTATAAAAATATTTTATTTCAAATATATTTTTCTATATGAGTACATTGTATGTATAATTGTATAATACATATATATATATATATATATATATATAAATTTGATAACCTTGAGAAATATTTTGTTGTTTTCTTTTCTTCATTTTTTTTATACTAAATTTCTTTCTATATTATATTTTCTTTTATATTTTCATTTTAAAAGCAGAGGGCATAATGCCAGGTGAAACAAAATGAATTTAAACCAAAAATAAAAGAAAAACCAATTTTATTGTAATATAAAAGGACATGAAATATTGCTAAACAAATAATATTATTTTTATAAATAAATAAAAATTGTATAGAAATGATTACACAAAAAAAAAAAAATTGTCTTTTCAAAATATAAAATATATACATATATATATATATATATATTGCATGGTATTAAAATAAAAATAATAACATCAAAGTCAATACCCAGAAGAAAAAGACCAATGATAAGATATAAATGAGAAAAATTAAATTATGTATAAATTTATATCGAAATCAAATCGAAGATATACAGAAAAATAACATTCTTATATTATTATATTTATTATTTGCCCCTATATATATGCTATGGAATGGAAAAGAAAAAAAAAAACTTAAATAAATAAATAAAAAATATCTAATATTGTTTATCTATTATCAATCCTTTTTATATAACAAACCAGTATATTTTTTCATATATTTCATAATAATGCTAGACAATAACAAAATATATACTCGTAAATAATCTTATAAAGAATATTATTAATATGTATTAGTTTCCTCTGATTACGACTCAATTTGGAGAATATCTTTAAAAAATGTACAATACCAAATAAAAAAAATGTCTATTACAATGATTCTAAAATATTTTTTTGTATTTTTACAAACCTTTTCTAATATATTAACTCTGACCAATAGTAATATTTATTTTAAATAATATCTATACATACATAAAATAATTTTTGAATATACATACTGACGATTTTCAATATTGTATGAATTGTAACTCAGTAATTCATCTTAGAAATTCATGTAGCTCTTTTAAAATGATAAAGAAAGTAGAAAAAAGTTTATTTTGTGACCAAATTTAGGTAACAAATCCTTCATGGCAGTAAAAAAACTTTTTTACAACAAAAACATAAGCAATAGGGTAAAAATAATTTGCTATCAAACATTAATTAGGCCAACACTTGTGTATGGAATACCTGTATGGTATAATATCAGCTTAGGCTTAATGGCAAAAATCTGTAAGTTTGAAAGAAAGTGCAAAAGAGTTTGTATTAATAAAAACCGCAAGCCCGAAACCGATTACAAACATTTTTGTTCAAATAAATATTTGTACAAGGAATCAAACATAAACAGAATCGACAGTTTTATGATAAATCTCGTTCGAAAATATTATGTAAGAACACAAAATACTCCTCTATATCTCATATATTTTACCACAATGAGGAGTACATAAAAAAAACTTTGCGCGCAGGATTCATAGCTTCTAAGCATTTTATATTTTTTGATCAAAATAGTTTTATCCAAAACCAAAATCATGCTCCCATACTATATCACTACAGTTGACGGGCCACATGTAAAGCGATAGAATATGAACTGGGCAACAATAACGGAGATAATCTTCAATTTAATATGTCCATACCAGACAGAGACTAAAACATTAAAAGAGCATATTGGTGGTTAGAAAGCACATTCAATTAATAATAATAGGTATTAAACATGTACATTCTAGGTTTAAGAATTAGTTTAAATTAGTTTAGATAGAGTTAATTATTAGGTTAAGTTAGGTTAGCTAGGTGTTAGGTTTTATTTAAAATAACAAGACATAATATTGATCTTTCTCTGTAGAATGGAATGCCCCACTATATCTACTATTCATAGATTTTAAGAAAGCATTCGACACAGTCAAGAGATGCGCAATATGAAAAGCACTCATAAAAAAGGGAGTTCCAGAGAAAATCATCAACATCATCAAAGCGATGTATAAAGATGCAGAGACAATAGAGTTTAACACAGAGGTAACATCAGCGATCCATTTTACACCAATATAGAAATTAGACAAAGATGTCCACTATCACCACTTCTCTTCAACACAATACTAGACGACATTCTAAGAAAAGTTTGCACTGGAATAAACGGAATAGATTGGGATCTCTTCGGTAACTCAGAAGACTTAGATTACGCAGATGATGTATACCCCATATCAAGAAATCAAAGGGACATACAGAACAAAGTCAACAGATTACAGGAAGAAGCAAAGAAATCGAGACTGGAATTGAATATCGAGAAAACCAAAGCAATGAGGACAAACAACAGTGGTAGTGAGCCAATAACAGTGAGTGGACAACAGATAGAATACGTAGAAGAATTCAACTACCTGGAGAGCATCATAACATCAAGAGGAGGTACAGCAGAAGATGCCAACAGCCGTATAAATAAGGCAAGAAGAAAATTTGGGAGCCTAATGAAGATATGGCGGAGCAACCAAATATCGAGAACAACAAAGCTAACAATATTCAGAGCATGTGTTAAGTCAACATTAATATATGGCAGTGAAACATGGCTCACTTCGGTTTGAATCAAACAGAAGCTACAAGTATTCATCAACAAATGCTTGAGAATTATATGCAGAATATTCTGGCCGGCAAAAATTAGCAACGAGGATTTATGGATGATAACTGGAGAAGAACCTATCAACAGACAGATAAATAGGAAAAAATGGAAATGGATAGGTCATACACTAAGGAAATCAGAAAGTGATATAGCAAGAAGAGCTCTAGAGTGGAATCCACAAGGACAAAGGAGACCCGGCAGACCATACAACACATGGAGACGCACAATCGATCAAGAATTAACAATCAACAATTATACCTGGGACGATATTAAGGAAGTAGTACTCAACAGAGAGCAATGGAGGTTCACTATCGAAGCCCTATGCTACCAAGCGGAGTAATAGGAGAGAAAAAAAAATGAAAATAGTAGCTAGTTCCATTAAAGGCGTTTTTCTTCAACTTTTTATAGACTAAGATAGTTTTAAGTTTGTATATTAAAGGCACTTAATAAAAGTTTAATTTAAAACAAAAAAAAAATTACAAAATTTATTCAAAATTTATATTAATGATACAATAAAAATAAATCTAAGGGGTTTTTGCAGCTCTACATGGATGATACTGTTTTTAAATATGCCATGTACAAATGTGATATCTATAAGCGACTGGCTTTCCAAACATGACCTATCCTTAAATATCAAAAGGATAAAAATTATAATTTTTAACTCTAGTATAAATCCACGGAACTGCTAAAATGTGGAACATACTTCCATCTTATGTGTATGTGTTCGCCTGCGATAACAATACCTCCATTTTATAATTTAAAACCTTTCAAAAAGATTTTGTTCAGGTTCGTGTTCAACCAATTCTGCCCTATCATTCTATTTCCCTACAATAATTACCAGAACCTACAATAATTTTAATACAAAGGAATCGTTTCCTAGTGTTTGAGTAGTGTGTAAGAAAAAATCAAATTTCTTATGATTAGTACTGTCACTGTCATAGTACCAAAATTTAACTATACTATATGAACTAAAGCTGGAGAGGAAACAAAAATGGAAGGATCATGTTGAAAATGTAATAAAAATAATTTCTACATATATTTTGATACGTTAAGAGACGTGGTAATTTGTTTTACACCTGCAATGTTGTATTTTCCATTTTCTGTTTCTATATGTTATCGAATATACATAGTCTATCTAAATCCAATATAAAACTTACTTTATAAATGTTGTTAACAAGAAGCAAACACCATTGAACATTCAGAGGAATAAGAAAGGCATCAAGTGTCCATCTCCTACTCAGTGCAAATTCCTACGTGGCTCAAAACTGGTTATGGGCGAATCCATTTGTAATCAAATTTTCACGAATGTGGAATCATATTCCAACAAACGTGTTTCCGTACAATCTACAAAAGTTCAAGAGTAATATTAACAAATTTATTCAAAAATCAAAATGTCCCTACTGATCAAAGGGGCCTTTTTCTACAATTCTCAATTAGTCCAAGCTGTGAATTCGTGTATAAAGGTATTGTTTATCTTAAGCCTAATGTTTGGCTTAGATTAAAAAAAATCAAAATAATTTATATGTATTCAGTTATGTTTTCCAGTAATCAATTGGACAATAAACAATATTTGAGTTTGAAAAACATTGAATTGTATGTGATTGCTTTTAAGCTCTTGTAAATAATATTTTGACTGTTAGATTTTCATAGCTATATATAATAATTAGCCAGGAATTAGGCCAACTATTATTTATTATTATTTAAAACGAATAATCAGAAAAATAACTGCTTGCACAACTAAATCTTCAAAAATTTACAAGTTCAAAACAGTTGAGTGGAAAAATATAGGATTTCAAAAAATATATTAAAAAATATATTTTGTTAGATAATTTATTAAACTTTAAAAAAATTTTTGAAAAATTAACAATGTTTTGTGTAACTACCTTTTATTTGCATTAATAGCTTTCAGTTTTTATTTAATAGTTAAGATAAAGATAATAATTAAAAATGATCTAATGATATGACCATATAAATCTGAATTTCTATAATTTAGTTTTAATATTTTTTCTTAGCTCCAATTAACTACAATTTATGACAATTTCCTTACGATACAGTTTTTTTAACAATATTTTTCACGATCTTATTGCTTTGGTTAGAATCGAAATAGAATTATTTTACTGTGTTCCCAATTTGATTCTGCATTAATAAAGAAAAAACCGAATTTTTGGTATATTTCATTAATTTAAATGTTGAATATTATATTTATGAATTATTCAACAAATACGCTTTTATAATGAGCATACATAGTTCCATTTTTTTTTTAAGTGTTAACCAAATTGCATTCTAAATTATTTTACCCTGATTTTTACCCTGGGTAAGAATACTTTGACAGGGGCTTTAAACCCGAAACCTTCTGATTAGTAATCAGATGACATAGCCACTATATCGGTCGGCTTTGAGCTATATTAGCTACCGAATAAACATTTTATAATAAAATTTGTAAAAAGCCAAAGAACAAAATGGATCCAGATTTATAAGGATAATGATGTATTATCAAATTATAATGATTAAAAATATGTCTTCGGTTTTTGCACCACTTGTTTTGATAGTCTGTATATTCATATATATTTTCTTTTTCTGCTGAAATAATATTATATATTTTACCAATTATTAGTAATAAAACGTTTATATTTCTAGATATTTCTTTATTTGGACTATAGACACCCAGAAATTATGCATACATTTATTATTTTTAAACACATATAAGCTTCTAAAATTGTGTAATATAATTAAACAATATTATAATAGATATTTATTTTTTGTTTTACATTAATATATTTTTAAGATATCAAAACTTTTGATTTTTTTGTTCATGATAATTATTTTTTTTTTTTTTTTGATTAAATAAAAAGAGTTTTTTGAGTTAACAAAAAATATTAATAAGATTTTTTTTTATGATTAAATTCATATTAATTTTCCAAGTTTTCAATAATATTTATATGTATGTATGTATTTAATTGTAATTATTATAATCTAATATATATATATATATATATATATAGTTGTATTCTATAAATACTGTATATGGAATTTTCCATTACAAAAAATAAATTAAATAATTTATCGTGGTAATCCACACATTTCACATGTTCCCAAATCACTGCGATTTATAAATGTACAATGATTACAAGTCCATGATGATGCAGCATCTGCATCAGTTGTTGTTGTTGAATTTTTTGATAATGTATCACCAGGATAACTTGCAGTGCCATCAGTTGAACCAGAACTAGCCGAAATCAATGTTTCTAATGTTGCCCAAACTTCAGTTTTTTTAAATTCACTAGCCATAATTTTATCTTTATTTTTAACAGCTTGAAATAAATCTTTCATGTTTGCTTTCATTGGTAACATATCCATTTTATATATATAAAGTAAGAAATGAAAATCAGAAACAGCTTCCAAAAATTGTTCTGCAGTCCATTTTGATAAATATGTGCTCATTGTATTGAAATCTTGTAAATGACCATCAATATAACGATTTTCAACTGGAAATGATTCTTTGCGATCACACGATATAAATGTATAGATTGGTGTTAGTGGAGTTGATGCTGGCACATCAACCAATAAATATTCAACAGGTAACGGACGCGCCAAACACTGTACTTCATTTCCATATTGATCTTTCTCCTTATAATAAACATCCGGTACAAATTGATTTTCTGATGATTCACGTATATAACCCAATTCGGGTGCATCTTTAGTTGGAATCAAACATTCATCTCTTACCAATGCCATACATTGAGCTGAAACAGCATAACCTTCCATATGTACTTGTTTAGTTTTGTCACCGGTTACACAAACTGTAACAAATTTTGAACCAAAAATACCATTCGATGCATAACGACATGAATTTGGATTTGCATTTTGTAAATGACCAGCCATAATACATTCTTGTGCAGTTAAAAAATGTGTTTCAATACCACGTATTTGTTTAACTGTACCAGCTGCAACATCTTCACTTATTAAATCAGTAAATATCCAACCAATACGTTTTAAACCTAATAAATTGGCAACTTCATCAACTTCAATTGCATGCTCATCCTCTAACAATTTTAATGAATCTCTTGAACTATCTTGTGGTGGTTCATAAATGACAGCAACACGTGCTCTTATACCCAATGGTACATCAGTATGCTGTTCATATGTACCATATAAAAATCCCATTCTTTGATGACCAGTTGTACGCCAATAATTTAGAAAACGTTCAACCAATTCTGTATTCTCGAACATAACATTATCAACATGACGATAGATTTGTCGATTTAATGTTATTGCAGAGGGCTGACATTTTGAGCAAATACCTCTGGGCCATGGTAAATGTTCACGACAACCAGGTTTTATTCGACAATTAATATCTTCGAATGGAACAAATTTGCCACGATCAATACCAGATGTTTGTTTTCGTAAGTATGAATTAAATGAAAGATGTTTAATTTTTTGTTCTTTTAAATATGTTTCATCGTAGGGTTCAATTGCTGAACAATGAACACAACATCCATTTAAATTGTGACGACACAATTTATTATCTCTACTACGTTTAATTCTTCCATCATTTTTTATTAAAATAACATCAACATCATCTTCAACAACATCAGTTTTTGCAGTTGATTTAAACTCCAATGAATTTGTATTTTCTTGACCAGTACTTGGTTGTTGCTGAATAGTATGTCCAAAATCTTTAACAAATTTTTCAACTGTTTTTATATTTGATCTGTTTGCTGATGTTCCGGTCATATTTTTAAAATAAACTATATCACCATGTTTTAAACCATTTCCTTCAATTGTTTCTGTGCCATCTGATATTAGCTGTTTAGTAAAATTTCTCTCCTTGAAAACTGCAAAATTCAAATCGTCTAATTTTAATGATTTATTAATCTCTTCATAAAGTTCTTTTAAACTTGATGTTGATGGTATATCAATACGTTTCATACCATCTGAAGTTTGAATACGAAGGGTAATTTCACCAGATAATGCCATTTTATTGTTATTAATATTTTACAATAATATTATGTAAATTATTAATTATTTATTCAAACTTTTATAGTATAGAATTCAATTAGAATATCGTGTTATTTGTCAGCAAAAATTTAGCTTTATTAAAATATTAAAACAAAAATATTATTACTATGTAATACAAAATTTTAAATTAGAACAAGTAAAAATTTATTTAATTTTAATGTTTGTGTATAATTAAATTTTAAACTGATCTCTTCAAAATTAAAATAAAATAAAAACTATCCTATTTAAATGAAAATATAAAATTCAAATAATACAAAAGGACATGCAGAGTATTACAAAAAAAAATATAATTAATATTATATTATGGCTAAATAGTGCATGCAAATAATAAATAATACATTTGTGGTGCTATAACTAAATACTAACAGATACTAATAACATACATACTTTTTATGAATTATTGTTGGCAAAAAAATAAAAACAAAAACCTTCTGGGTAATCAAATTATGATAAACAAAAGCAGACACAAATACACTTTATTTAAGACAATTGAAACAATAAAAAAACAAAAAAGATCATCTTAGGTGGTAAATTCAAAGAAAATTTTTTATTACACCAGTGATAGTGGAGGTTTTATAAAAACAATTATTATATTAAAAAAATAAAACAAAATTGGACTTAAAGAAACAAATTAAGATTTAGAACTCATTATGCAAAAAAATTAATAAAAACATATAAACATATATATAATAAATAGACACTGGCAAGTCAATAAAAAGCAATAAAAGTATATAAAATGAAGAAAATTCGTCGGATTATGCAAAAATAATGAATGTGCAAAATTAATATTTTGAGACAAATACATTTTAATTTATAAATTAATTTTAAGACTAAAAATCGTGTAGACGAATTATCGCGTAAGAAATTCGCATTATATTCATTTTGAAAATGTGAAATTCGATGCAAAAATAAATTTGGTGCACATATGAAATTCGCCAAAAAAAAAGTGTTATTATCGAAAATATTTTCAAAATCGCATCTTTCACATTCTAATTTACTACAAATTCTAATTTTGTTTTCTTATTGTTGTTTTGTTTTATGCCATTCCTGTTAAATATGAAAATTAATAAATTATAATGTATATAAACTGAACAAAATATATTGTTTGTGAGAAAAATATTTTGTTTTCAAGTATTCAAGTATAGTAATAAATAGTGAGAAAAAATAAAAAAATACATACTTGTTATTATGAATAACAATAATATCGATATATTTCACTAAATTACATCGAAAATATATAACATTTTAAATAACAATTCCATTCATTCATTTTAAATAACATTTCATTTTAAATAACATTTCCAAAAATTCATTAGGAAAGAGAAGCATTCGATTGACAAAACTATCGAACAAAATATAGTAAAAATAGCAATAACCAATACTAAAGTTGGTATTGGATGCATAATTATCGCCGTCAAATTATATTCATATTAAATATCGACTTCCTTGCGAAATCTTTTATACTTTAGTATATGAGATAGTAAATTTCCAAATGCAAAAAACTGTTTAACGACAGTAGCAGTGCGCAGTTAGGCGTCTATACTATACTCCTATATTTCATTATTTTGACAAAATATGACTGCATATTATTCTTTTTTTTTTTTCTTTCTTTTTTTTCAATAATACATTTTGTTTTATAATTCATGTATATCAAATACGTAATAGCTATAATTAAATTTAGTTTTATTGATCATAGCTTAAGTTTAAGCTGTCTGATCTTATTGTTTGAAAAATCTTAAATCATTAACAAATTGCAAATTCATTATTTTTACATACATCCATAATTATATGATATTAAATTCTTTGAAAAAAAAAGCTAAATACAAATATAAGTAGGTCCACTGTTAAATAAATAAATAAATAAATAAAATACGAATATAAAATATAAAACAAAAATGGTAATACTATCTAAAGACATTGCAAAATGGCGCCGTAAATAATACAGAATTATATACTATAAAATCGCAATATTCAACTAAATTTCTTCTTATAGAAATTTTCACAATATTTTTAATTTTTCTTAGAAAAAAAACAAACACTAGGTACAATATTTATTATATCATGTAATCAGTATAAATTTTTGTCACATTTTACAACAAACATTTATCGTTGGAACAAAAAAAAACAATCAAAAATAACAAAATGTAAATTACGCACGACTGATTATTAGTCAAATTTAATTATTTCCAAAAATTATTTGGTTTGTTTTGAGTAAAAAACTAGTAATTACAAATTATATTTTAAATTGAGTGAATTGAGTTATAGCTTATATCATTAATATGTACATAGATACAGTATGTACATTAAAAAATATTTTAATTGTTATTTTTCACTTCTATCACCTTTTTCAAAAATTTTCGAAAAGGCTATTAAATTTAGATTAGTTAATTTTTTATTTAAAACAAATTTTTTTAGTACTAGTCAATTTGGTTTTTTGAAGAATAGGAGCACAGAAGATGCTTTGCTAAAATTTATTAATGAAATTTACAACAGTCTGAATAAGAATAGTAGTTGTGCTGCTCTTTTCATTGATATCACGAAGGCATTTGATACAGTATCTCACAACTTACTATTGAAGAAAATGTATAATGCTGGTTTCCGAGACTTTATTCTCAAATGGTTTGAGTCGTATCTAAGAGATAGAAAGCAAAAAGTCAGAGTTGAATCTAAAGTTAGTGAAATGATTTTCATTAACAAAGGTGTTCCCCAAGGTTCAGTGTTGGGGCCGATATTATTTCTTATTTATATTAACTCTCTTTTAAAATTATAATGGGCTGTCGACTGCTTTTGCAGATGACACTGCTTTTTCTTATAGTGGCTCTAATTTGATGGATGCTGTAATTAAAATTAACTACGATTTGCAGCTTATTAGGAACTGGTTTTTTGTTCATCATTTAACTATAAGCCCTAAGATTAAGTTAATGTTTTTCAAAACTTCTTGTAATAGTAATAAAATTAGCGATTTATCTTATCACTCGCCGGTTTGTAAACGTTTTCCTTTATTTGTTTCTCCAACCTCAAACATGTCATACTTTGATTCTGTCCTCTGCGATAATGGCTGTTTTTATATTGAAAATGTTAGCTCTTTCAAATACCTAGGAATTATATTGGATAATAAATTAAATTGGTCTGAACATACTCATAATTTAAAAAAATATTTAAATAAAATTGTTCGTTACGGCTACCATTTGAGAAAATGTAGTACGTTGGAAATTTTAAATATATTTTACTACGCCTTTTTCAATTCCAAGTTGAATTATGGTTTAGGTTGCTGGGGTGGTTCTTACAATAACAGAATTCGCCCACTTCTCCTAGCCCAAAAACATTACTTAAGAACCATGCTTAATGTTAATCGTCTATCATCTAGTTTCCCACTTTTCAAATGAGTCTGTATTTTGCCACTCAGACATCTCTATATCTACAAAACTATGAAAATTTTTTTCATTAGATCTGGTTACCTCGATCGAAGGTTAACGCCAACTTACAACCTACGTATTAATTATCTGAATTATGTTGCTGTTCCAATGGCCAGAACAACACAATTTACTCATTGCTTTGTTAATATGGCACCACGAATTTTTAATAGACTACCAATTCACATCAGAAGTGAACGTATTTTTTACTCATTTTTGAGACAGTTGAAAATTTGGTTATTTCAGTTCGATCACTCTCAAATTGAATCACTATTTGATGGTGGAAATTTGTATTAAATAAGTGTTTTGTGTATGTATTATAATTAAATGTGGTTTTCTCTTCATACTTCAATTATATTATATTCTTTAATTTTGCTTGAACTTATAGTATACTTGGAAATTTTTTACTTCAATATTAAGCTTTTCATACATTTTTTATTTGTTATTTCTTTTTTCTTTACATTTTTTGATACATTGTTTACACTATTTTTAATTTTATTTTTAATTCTATCTTTTTTTTTAATTATTTTGTCTAATCTTAATTTGTAATTACTTATGATTTTAGTACCCCGTTAAAACATTTATATTTATATTTTTTTTTTCTTCATTTATGTTTGTTTCATTCAACACGTATTCTTTGGAATATATTCGAATGATCCTACTTATTTTCTTACATATATAAAGTTTTGTTATTTTTACAAAATTATTTCTTATTGAATTTTATATTATTATTTTTGTTCCTATTAACTATTCTAATACACTATAGTTTTTTTTACTTTTATTAATTTTATTGAATTTATTATATTAGTTTATTAGATTTAAGAGCTTTATGATTTGATAATATTCAATTTTAATTTGATGTAGTTTGTAAAAAATTTTATATTTAAGAAAATAAATGAATTTTAAATCTAAAATCTTTTAAATCTATATTGAAAAGATAAATAATAGTAGACGAAATATGCGTATCTGTATGATAAGCATATCAGTAAAATTAAATTTTCCTTTTAATTCGATTATTTTCACTGTTATACCAAAATTTTACTCTAACGCTGGAAAACAAGTTTTTATAAAAACAGTTTTTCATATTTATTTCTTTATTTATATATCAATTTTTACCTGCATATTACATTAATATGCATTCAAACTAGCAGGTTCTTTCCCCTTCGGGATGTGAACCTATTATTTTTTATTATCATTTATTTTATCCCAATGGTATAAAGCATTTTGATTTCACCGGGGATCGAATTAAATCTTTTCGATTGAATATAAGGAACTGTACCTACCGAGTCACTCAGTACGTACCAGTTTTCTGTTTAAATATTATCTTTTAGTATACTAACACCATCCAAAATAAAATATAAAGTTTATGAAATAATTATTAAATTATTAAAATATTGAAATAATTATTTTTATTAATTTATAATTCATTCGATTATATTCATTTTTGCATTATACGGTATTTGTTTACAATCGAGTACAAATTAATAATCGAAGACTGAGTCAAAGTAACAAAATTATAAATAATTATTAATTTAAAATAAATATTAAACTTATGAAATAATTATTAAATTTTTAATTTCTATTTTATAGGAATCGTTCTAATTAAATATTAAATAACACTAAAAACATAATCATTTAAACAATATTTTCTAAGTTAATCAAAATCTTTGAATTCCTACAAATTTTACAGAGGCACTTATTATTAAACATTTTTGTTCGCTTGTCGAAATTTGCAGAAGCTTCATAAAAAATCGTACTCGATTTCATTATGAATTGTTTTTCATCATTTCAATTTATTCTTGTACACAATTTTGTTTTTATTAATTTATCTTAGACGACAACCGGCATATGTAATAATTTATTTAAAAAATAAATATTAAATTTAAAATTAATGTTAGGGAGTGGTGAGTTGCGGCAATTTGTTAAATTAAAATTTTTGTATGTTAAAATGACTTATAGATACATGGTGGTGTGAAATTTTAAATTGAATATTTTAATTGAAAATTAAAAAGAATTGAAAAATATTTGAATTCGCTACGTCTCTTTTTAAATATGTATAATTTAAGAGACTAATAATGAAAATTGGTTGTGAAATAGTTTAGATATTTATACTGTACTGTATTGCACCATTTACAGATTAAATATAATAATAATGATACATTATGGATATAAAAACAAAAATAAAAAATTGAAACAAGCCCCATTATTTTCATATAATTTTTTTTACATATTTTTGTCATTTTGGTTTTCCTTTTTTGTTATTGCAACACGTTTGATGAACATCAGCTATTTTATTTTTACATTATACTTTATTTACAATCGAGGACAAACTAATAATCGAAGAGTGAGTCAAAGTATACAAAATATCTCATTTTGAAATGAAAATATTATCAATTTTTTAAATTCTTAAAAATTTTTATAATAAAACACTGGACTGTTGTTTTTGACGCTTTAAAACAACCACAAAATACAAAATTCTTTTTGAAATTTTTATAAAAAAAATTTTTTAAATTATAATTCTTTCCTCATCAAAAACCAATCTTATCTCTTATCCTTTTCAACTGACTGTGGGCTTTTTTGGGCAAAATTACTTTAATTTTGTCAAACTCTAAAAAATAGATTGAAAAAAGTATAAATAAAAAAAATTTGTAAAGTGTAACGGCAAAATTATAGTTTAATATTTTTGATTGAGGTGGGTTTTAGTTGGTAAACATTTTGTCGGCTCTAAAAAGGGAGATAACATGAAATGATTTTATTTCATATGAGAAATGGCATACGATAAGAACAGTAAATATCATTATTACTTAGGATATTTATCCCAGATATTGGGATATTTTTAAAATATCAGGAGGAATTTTTTGAGTAGCTAAATAAAATATTTTTTTTTCAACATATGATTTTGATGGCTTAACTAAATTTCTTTGTATACCTAATATATAAATTTCCCAAATAGAAATTTAGGAAATTCTTCAATCTATTTTTTTCTAATGTAAAAATTCAATCAGCTGCCTTTTTTGAGCCAACAAAATATTTTCACACTTAAAATGTTTAGTAATTAAAATCCATCTTTAGATATAATACTTGCTATGTTTCAATAATTAAGATTAGTAATATCTAAAACCCATATTTGAATGAGGAAAATGTTTAAACAAGAGGTCTTAGTAACTGCTTATTCTTGCACATACAGTATGTAATACCGATAGATATTCCCATACCGATATTTTCACCAGATCGATCATAGAATCAAGGTTATTTTTTGTAAACAATTCATGATAATCAAAACCATATTTATTTATTTACAGGCTTAATTCAAGTGAGTGTCATATTGTATTATGTTTATGTGAATTCAAACAAATTTTTAAATTAACAACATAAATAACAAAAAATTAAAATTACAAAATCTAATTGCGAAAATTGTGAAATAATTAAATCAATGGTTAACAGTTTAAAGAAATGAATAAAAAAATGAACAATCTGCTAAATATATAACAATAAAATACTCTTATATTTGAAAATTAATAGTTATGTGTTAAAGGTAGTACTTTCGGAAAAAATTAGCAATTATAAAAATATTGAAGAAAGAGAAATAAGATCAGAATTATATAAAAGGAATATAAAATCTTCTTTAGGGTGTCTTTGGAGAGAGAGACATCAACTCGGTTCTTATATTTGTTACTCATAATCAACATTCTAAAGATAAGTTCGTTCATTCCATATAGTTAGTTCGATGGTATGTAAGATATGTGAGGATAAACAGGTTAAAAGAGCTAAAGCGATTACTAGTATTAATCTGGTTCCTGGCTAAGTTTGATATATAATGCTAGTTAATATTTCCTTTAACTACTTCAGTAATGAATATGATATCAGTAATTTTTCATTCTTTAGAGTAGCAAGTTCGATTAACTATAATCTATTTTTATATAGCAGCAAAATAAGGGGGTCAGACTACGGAAGATGACGTAGTACGTCATATAATTTTTAGTATAATTTTTAGAATTTTTTTTGACTACTACAATCCTATGTATGTGAATTTCATAATACGGAAACCATACCTGACTATTCTAATTGAGACTGGCATATACAAAGAATAATAAAATTAAACTAATACCAGGAGTGGAAGCACGTAAAACGTTTTTTTTTTTTCAAAAACCAACGTGAAGTATTTTAACGTCAAACAGTTTTTTTGGTAGCATATAAAACATCACATTGAAAATTTATTCCGAAAATTCGAAAAAATACTCCGAATGCTCGGAAATTATTTTGACAATCAAATTGACTTATTGAAAACTTCAAAAAAAGTATCAATTTTTCAATTTTAATGGAGGTTTGAAGTAAAAAGAAATGAATTTAAATTTTTTAGAATTTTTTTTTTTTGATTTCTTGTATTTCGCCTTATTATTTTCAGTTTAAAATAAAAAAAAAAAAAAATAATAATATGGGAAAGAGATTATATTAAATATCTTGGTCATACATTTGGACAAAAAATTACTGTTTAAAGCACATATAACTAAGACAGTCAATAAAATAGATCTATATATAAAAATGTTGTATCCAATTATAAATAAAAAATCCGGGCTAACTGTAGAAAACAAACTAATAATATTTAAAGCCATTTTTCGCAGTATTGTTTTATACGGGTGAGCGCTATATGGAAGAGCGCTGCGAGAACAAAATTAAATGTGCTACAAAGAAAACAAAATGCAATCTTAAAATTAATCTTGGCTAAACCTTTTTATTTTTCCACCAATAGATTGCATTATATAGCAAATATTAATACTGTTTCCGAACAAATAGCAAAGATATCGCTTGCCTTTCTAGAGAGCTGTCTAAATTCAGTAAATCGGCTAATAAGAGCGATTGTAGATTAAGCTTTTACCAATTAGACTTTTTTTTTTTTGTTCATTTTCTTTGTTTTGTTTTTTATAATTAAGTTTTTAGATAAAAATAAATTGATCAAAAAGGTTTTTCCACTTGCCATTTTTCCTTAAAAAAATATATTATTTATAGAAAAGTTCAGGTTAGTTTAAGTAAATTAAAAGTCATAGGTGGAAATACATTAGTATAAGCTCTTAATTATTAAATTAGAAATAAGGAAAATTGTAAAATGAAATTAAGGCATAATAAAATAATAATAATAAAATAACAAAATTATATAAAAATATTATAATTGTATAAAAATCAAAATTATATAAAAATTATACAAAATTATTCAAAATTATACAAAATTATACAAAATTATATAAAAATCATACAAATAATGATAATTATGTGCCCGTTTCAATAAATATAGAATTTAGAATAGACTAAAATAAAAAAAAATAAAAACTAAATAAAATAAATATAAACAAACCAATTCAGTTGATATTTTATATGATATTTTCAATGAATTAGAATATTTACAATTAAATTATAACGTAAATGTACCTATCACCGCCCTAGTACATTATGTCGCCCAAGCCCTTTTTTTGTAAATACAATACTCCCACGCTTTATATTTCAAATTTATTTTTGAAATAAAAAAAGAATATTATTTCCTCGTTGTAATGCAAAATAATGCACATTTGTATTCATATTAATAAATGAGTTATTGATGGAAAACTAAACTAGGTAGACATTTTAGTGAAAATATTGGTTCAAACGTTTAACATTTTTTTTATTTTGTTAAGACCATAATAATTAAACTATGATGTTCATTTATTTATTTTATTCAAATAATTGTAAAAAGATATATTATTAAATAGATTATAATACATACTTCCTTCAATTTGTAAATAAAAAATATAAAAAATTGCTAATTAGTTTTGAGCGCGAATTAGGGACACGTAAATTTATGTTGTACGTATTTACGATCGATCGGGCGGAATTAGGAAAATGATATATCGAAATAATTGATTAAGTTATTCACCTATTTTTGATCATATAAGAATGCAACTGGACAATTTTAAATTGAAATTAAATAAACTAAGCTGGATCTAATTACGACCTATAAATTTAATTTCGCATATGTGTTTTTTGTTACAACTAAATTTTGAGTTTTTATAAAAATTTGTATAAAAAAGCGGGTCGGTAATACGTGCAATATGTCCTAATTCCTAACCAAATATGGAGGTGTAAGCTATTTGCACTAAATTCATACCAAGTCTTATAACATATATAAAGAAAAAACTATATTTTAATTGTGGAAAATAAGCGAATATTTTCCTTTTATTAGTACCCTAGACGAAATACGTGTATCTGTGTGATAAGCATATTTAGTAAAATTAAAAGGAAAATATTTGACTATTTTTAACAAATACATAAATTTTACTCTAAAGCCAACTCTAAAGAATAAGTTCTTCCAAAACTATGTTATACTTATATTATATTTTGTATAATTTAAAAAATCTGTGAAATTATGTTACCTTGTCACCAAAATTTTATTAAGTCCATTATAAATTACCAAAATAATTTCTTTGTATATACATTTCACAATAAGTTAAATAGAGGAGTGAAAACCATGACCATGTCTGACATATTTTGGAGATGGCCTGTAAAAGAAGATATTCTAATATATTCAGACAGTGACATAGTTTGCAAAATTGAACCTCCAGTTTTAATGAACAGCAGAGGACAATATAATGTACCTAAAATCATACAAATAAAAAATGCCAAAACTAAGAAGTATAGTAAATGTGATTTTTACTTTGTATGTATATGAAATATTTTGTATTTTTATTTATTTATTTTAATTGTGCATTGTTATAATATTTAAGTTAATTATGTTATATTGAATTATTTTTTTTTTTGTTTGAAATACTGAATCGTTGCATTGTTTAATGTTTTTTAATTTTCATATTGAAATAAATGTATATTTTTATGTGTAACAAATAATTTTACTTACATTTCAACTATTTTTTTTTTTTTTTTCAAATTACTTATAGTAATTTTGATATTATTATAATAAATATTTCTTATAATTTAACTAAGTACTAGTTAGTTAATTATTTAAAACATTAATTTATAATTTTACTCTTACTTTAATTATTTTAAAAAGCTTTTTTAAATAAAATCGTAGATAGGTACTGTGAATCGCAAATAGGTTCAAAAAGCGGAATTGAGTTCATATAAGGGCAGAATTAGTTCAGATTGAAATTGTCGAGCGGAAATACGTAGAATCAAAATTTTTTTGACAGTTAAAATATTTTATTATTCATTTAGAAAAAATTAAATTATAATTAGATGAAAATATTTTTTTTTTAATTAAAAAATAGTAATTATTGTAATTTGAAAAAAAAAAAAATTAAAAAAAACTTATATATTGTTTATTTTATCAACTTAAACTAATTTTTACTTAAGGGGGCGGATACATTTACGATAAATATAGTTTTTATTTAAATAAATTAAAACACTCAATTATTAAGAAATTAAAAAAAAAAATATTTCAATATCATATAAAAAAATGCTCCAATTATCCCAGAAATAAAATACTTATTATCAAAATTGCAAACAAATATCAAAAGAAATTAAAAATTATATTAAATTAATATTATTATTTTTTTTTATTTAAAACTATAAAATTTAATGCTCTTGAGATTTCAAATTTTATTATAAGTATTTAAATTTTATATATTTATTATTAAAAAAACACAAAATTATTAATAAAAACTAAATTTTTCCATAGAAATTTTAGTCCGCGGTAAGAAAATTACAGTCGTTAAAAAACCAACGTTTAAAGTACAAAAAAAATTTACTTAACGTTCCTTACATGCTACCGAAAAAACGTCAATTTTCTATTTTCGGAATACCAAAAGTGTTTTTAGCGAACGTAAAAAGTTACATGCTTTCACTCCAGGACAATTAAAATCGGAAAAATTTAACTGTAATATTAATTTCAATATTCCCAATGGAAAAAGACTATTTACTATAATCTAGACATTATTATAATAATTATTATTATTATTATTATTTCTTTATTATGCCTTAATTAAATTATACAGTTGAATTATTCAATTACCTTATTAAGAGCTTATACTAATGTATTTACACCTATGACAATAATTATGAACTATTCTATTTATAACATATTTTTTTTTAAGGGAAAATGGCAAGCAAAACCTTTTTGATCAATTTTTTTTAACCTAAAACTTAAAAACTAACTTAAACATAAAAATTTATTACTAAAAGCTTAATCTACAATCGCTCTTACTAGCGGATTTTCTGAATTTAGACAACTTTCTAGAAAGGCAGGGAATATCTTATCTATTTGTTCGGAAACAGTATTAATATTTGCTATGTTATGCAATCTGTTGGTAGAAAAGTAAAAAGGTTTACCCAAGATTAATTTTAAAATCGCATTTTGCTTTCTTTGTAGCAGATTTAAGTTTGTTTTAGCAGCATTTTTCCATACGGGAAAACCGTACAAAAGAATGCTGCGAAAGATTGCTTTAAATATTAATAGTTTGTTTTCTACCGTCAAGCTGGATTTTTTATTAATAATTGGGTATAACATTTTTATGTATAAATCGATTTTACTA
Source organism: Argyra leucocephala (assembly GCA_963942445.1). Lineage (NCBI taxonomy): Eukaryota > Metazoa > Arthropoda > Insecta > Diptera > Dolichopodidae > Argyra > Argyra leucocephala. Next base: position 148,721,141 of record OZ012679.1, read on the forward strand.
ACGGTTTTAGTTATATGTGTTTTGAAAAGCAATTTTTTGTCCAAATGTATACCGAGATATTTAATATCCTCTCTTTCCCATATTATTTCGGTATTATTTAATAATAAGTTTCTGTTAGGCAAGAAACAAGATTTCCTTCTTTTTGTGAAGCAAATCGATTTCGTTTTTTCGCCATTGATTTTGATTTTCCATTTGTAATAAAATTCTTGAATTATTTTGAAACCATTTTCAAGATTATTTATTATTTCGTTTGGACATTTGGAAGATGATAATAAGGCGGTATCATCCGCATATAAACTTGTACAGCAATTTTGAGGGCTCGGTAAATCTGCTATGAAAAGGTTATATAAAATGGGAGAAAGTGATGAACCTTGTGGTACTCCTGCTGTGATATTTATTTTGTTGGACTGTGTCAGTCCGATTTTAACTGAAAAAAAACGATCGTGAAGAAAACTTTGAATTAGCTTAACAAGGTAAACTGGAAATTCGTAATTAATCATTTTGTGAATGAGACCTTGATGCCATACTGAGTCGAATGCTTTTTCGACATCAAGTGTAATCAAGCCCACTGATTTTTTGTTATTTAGATTACTTCTAACGATATTTTTGATTCTACAAACTTGATGTGTGCTGGAATGTTTATTTCTAAATCCGAATTGTTCGTTCGGCAGAATATTCTTGTCCAGCAAGACATTTACTAACCGAGTTTTTATAAATTTTTATATTTATTATTATTTTTATTATTATAATTAAATCTTAATTGAACTTTATACAAAATTAATCAAAAATGTTAAAAATAAAACAAAAACATATATTACTACAAATATTTTTAAAAAAAAACTTTGAAAATTTTCACTTAAATATAAATGGAAAATAAATCTACTTTGTAAATAAAAATAAATATGTACATTCAGATAATTCTTTCTTTACATCTAAATTACCAACAAGGAGCATAAAACAACAACAAAAAAAAACAATATATCGATTTTCAATTTATCAATTTGAAGTAAGTAATCAAAAAGGATAACACAAAATACAAGTATTTATGCAAACATTAAAAACGAATTCACTTCCCAATGAATTTTTCGAAATTTTGTAACATTATTTTCATCATATTGTGATATTGTGTCAATGATACAGAGAAGATACTTAAAAAAGATTTACTTCATAAATTTTATGTAAATAAAAAAAAAAAAAAAAATGAAAAGGTCCTCTGAAATTAACAATAAGAAAACCTAAATTTAAAAAAAAAATTATTTTTTGTATTTTACAAATTATATTCTTTTATTTTCTTTTTCTTTATTATAAATAAATTTAAAAACAATGCTAATTTTAAGGATTTAAAGAGAAAAGGAAATCGTTCAAAAAAAAAAAAACTGTTTAGTTTGTTTTTTGTTAAGTACTCATCAAGAATATTCAAACATTTTTAACCTTTTAACTTTATTAGTATAAATTTATTTTCAATTTATTTTTCATTGAACTCAATTAAATAAAATTTAAAATATTATCTTGAAACAAGTAAAATTTTGATATGTTTTTTTATTGCTGACTTATCTATAATTTTACTACAGTTTGTTTTTTTGTTTGGTTTTTGGGAAAATTTTTAAAATTCCTATGATAATTTGTATAGTGTTTTGCAATAGTGATGACCAAGGCGCTTTTACTAATAAGCAAACCTTGGCAACTGCATAGGGGCGCAACCGAAAAAGGGCGATTGCAATTTGATTTTCTTTGGAAAATTTTATCAAACATAATTGTTTTTCACATAATCAAAATCAATTTTATATTATTATTGATAATTATAATTAAATTATGTAATAGAAAATAAGAATTAAACAAGATACTACATAACATTAAGAATATACATTAACATTATGTAAAAGTAGTACCATAGACTAATACACAGATGTCTAACGATGGTTGTTTCCGAGTAGATACCGCTACATGTATTAAAATAAATTTCAAGTACAGAAAATTTTTAAAAATTCTAATATAAAATTGCTATAATAATAAAATTCTTCAAGCACGAATTAAGAAAATCATTGAACATTTTATACCTTGTGCAGCACACTCAATGAACTTGGAAAATTTGCCGCAGATTGTTGTCGAGATGCAGCATCCCTTTTCAATTTGTTATAAGAATTATTTAATTTCTTTTCTTCTTCAACAAATCGGTTAATGTTAACTACTATTATTTAAAAGGGCGAACCATAAAATATCTTTCTGAAACAAGATGTTCTTGTCGGTATGATGCATGCAAAGCTCTGTGTGAAAAGTGGGCGGGAATATCTAAATCTTTAAAAAATAATATCAGAAGATGAAACAGTATCTTCTGAAGGTAGAAGCCAAGCTCAAAATATTAACAATCAAATGAATCGTATCGAATGTGCTTTTATGATGACATTTTGGAAATCTATTTTAGAACGTTTTAATGCTACTAGTTTAAAATTACAATCCATTGAAAATGATTTATCGATTTTTGTTGAGCAACACAAATCATTGATTGAATTCGTAAATTCAATGTCAAATTTATATTAAAACTATGAATCTAAAGCTAAAGAAATATATTTTGTTAAAGAATTTGAAAGAAAACGAGGGAGAAAACGGAAAATATTTCATGATGAAACAATTGAAGATTCGGAATTACATAGCAATCCGAATTTTAAAACTAAAACCATGTCTTAGTGAAGAACTGAAAAATAGATATGAGGCATATGAATTAATTTACAAAAATTTTGAATTTTTAAACAATTTAACGAAATACCAACCTAAATTGAATGCTTTATGGAAGAATGTATGCACTGGGGATCATATTTGAAATCTAATGAAATTTCTGAAAATTCGATATTAGAGCTTCGTAAACTAATATATAGTAAAAAATAAGAAGCTGTTTCTAATATAAATATAATCTTAAGAATATTTGTGTGCACACATTTAAGTAACTGCTCTAACTATTATATGTTACATTATGTAATTATAAATAATATAATAATATATAGATATTAATCATTAATAATATATAATTTATTATATATATTAAATATTTAATATATATATATAGATAATATATTAATCTTTTTTTATTTATTTATATTTATATAGATATTTACATTATATGTTACATTATGTAATTATAAATAATATAATAATATATAGATATTAATCATTAATAATATATAATTTATTATATATATTAAATATTTAATATATATATAGATAATATATTAATCTTTTTTATTTATTTATATTTATATAGATATTTACATTATATGTTACATTATGTAATTATAAATAATATAATAATATATAGATATTAATCATTAATAATATATAATTTATTATATATATTAAATATTTAATATATATATATAGATAATATATTAATCTTTTTTTATTTATTTATATTTATATAGATATTTACATTATATGTTACATTATGTAATTATAAATAATATAATAATATATAGATACTAATCATTAATATATATAATTTATTATATATATTAAATATTTAATATATATATAGATAATATATTAATCTTTTTTTATTTATTTATATTTATATAGATATTTACATTATATGTTACATTATGTAATTATAAATAATATAATAATATATAGATATTAATCATTAATAATATATAATTTATTATATATATTAAATATTTAATATATATATATAGATAATATATTAATCTTTTTTTATTTATTTATATTTATATAGATATTTACATTATATGTTACATTATGTAATTATAAATAATATAATAATATATAGATACTAATCATTAATATATATAATTTATTATATATATTAAATATTTAATATATATATAGATAATATATTAATCTTTTTTTATTTATTTATATTTATATAGATATTTACATTATATGTTACATTATGTAATTATAAATAATATAATAATATATAGATACTAATCATTAATATATATAATTTATTATATATATTAAATATTTAATATATATATAGATAATATATTAATCTTTTTTTATTTATTTATATTTATATAGATATTTACATTATATGTTACATTATGTAATTATAAATAATATAATAATATATAGATATTAATCATTAATAATATATAATTTATTATATATATTAAATATTTAATATATATATATAGATAATATATTAATCTTTTTTTATTTATTTATATTTATATAGATATTTACATTATATGTTACATTATGTAATTATAAATAATATAATTTTATATAGATATTAATCATTAATAATATATAATTTATTATATATATTAAATATTTAATATATATATAGATAATATATTAATCTTTTTTTATTTATTTATATTTATATAGATATTTACATTATATGTTACATTATGTAATTATAAATAATATAATAATATATAGATACTAATCATTAATATATATAATTTATTATATATATTAAATATTTAATATATATATAGATAATATATTAATCTTTTTTTATTTATTTATATTTATATAGATATTTACATTATATGTTACATTATGTAATTATAAATAATATAATAATATATAGATATTAATCATTAATAATATATAATTTATTATATATATTAAATATTTAATATATATATATAGATAATATATTAATCTTTTTTTATTTATTTATATTTATATAGATATTTACATTATATGTTACATTATGTAATTATAAATAATATAATAATATATAGATATTAATCATTAATAATATATAATTTATTATATATATTAAATATTTAATATATATATATAGATAATATATTAATCTTTTTTTATTTATTTATATTTATATAGATATTTACATTATATGTTACATTATGTAATTATAAATAATATAATTTTATATAGATATTAATCATTAATAATATATAATTTATTATATATATTAAATATTTAATATATATATAGATAATATATTAATCTTTTTTTATTTATTTATATTTATATAGATATTTACATTATATGTTACATTATGTAATTATAAATAATATAATAATATATAGATACTAATCATTAATATATATAATTTATTATATATATTAAATATTTAATATATATATAGATAATATATTAATCTTTTTTTATTTATTTATATTTATATAGATATTTACATTATATGTTACATTATGTAATTATAAATAATATAATAATATATAGATATTAATCATTAATAATATATAATTTATTATATATATTAAATATTTAATATATATATATAGATAATATATTAATCTTTTTTTATTTATTTATATTTATATAGATATTTACATTATATGTTACATTATGTAATTATAAATAATATAATAATATATAGATATTAATCATTAATAATATATAATTTATTATATATATTAAATATTTAATATATATATATAGATAATATATTAATCTTTTTTTATTTATTTATATTTATCAGCAATATTATCAATAGGAACAGATTTTACATCAAATATAGTCTATTCTGATATAATTGATTATTTTGTTGACTAAAAGCATATTTTTACTTAATTAATGCGTACTCCACTGACATTTTTAGCTCTTATTAAATCAATAAATTAACAAAAACAACAGATAATTAGTTTTTATTGTATATTTGGGTGGTTAATATATATTGCCTAAAGGCGCCAAGGATACAAATCCGGCAATGAATGATGATATAATTTAAAATGGTTAAACTGGCAAGACTGCGTATTTTGTTTTGAAATTAATTATGTCAGTGTAGGTTAAGTTATTTAATCATGGAAAGATACACACTTGAACAACGTTTAGAAATTGACATTTAGACACCAATTGAAAATAATGAACATTTTTATCAAAACATTTTATTCACTGGTGAAGCTCATTTTTGTTTAAATGGTTATGTAAACAAATATAATTGCAGAATTTTTCGGGGCTGAAAATTCACACTAAAATGTTACATCCAAATAAAGTCATTGTCTGGTGTGCGATTCATACTGGTGGAGTGATTAGTTCATATTTCTTTGAAGAAAATGGTCGAAGAGTTGTCATATCTGATGAATTGATGAACCTCGAGATATGTACATCGCTGATCTTATATAAAAGTTTTAATAATAATCTAAAAAATGTAGACTAAACTGGTACAGTTCATTTTATTTATTTAGTAATTTCGGACTATTAATATAAAATTCATTTGTATTAACTTCGCACAAAATGATTTGTTATATAAAATTAAAAATTTCACTTCTACTCAATGTTGTCTTTAACATAATTATTTAAATCTTTTCATTTTTTAAATTTGTTGGTTATTCATTAAATAATTTTAATCCATTATGTATTCTGATAGAAATTAATTTTTATCAGCAGCATCAATGTTTTACTAATCCTACTGGACAATGATTTATTGAACATAAAATGTAACAATCTTTCGTTTTAAAGCTATTAAAACGTATATTAAAAGCTATAATATAACAGTAATAAAACTAAGCTATTTCGTATTAAAAGCTATAATCTAGCAGTAATAAAACTAAGCTATTTCGTATTAAAAGCTATAATCTAACAGTAATAAACCTGAAAACTGACGATACATGATATTCTTATTCAACAATATGTATAGGAATTAATAATTATCTAAGCGAATTAACAGCAACATCTGAAACTAACTACTCCTTATGGAAGGCTACAAAAAATTTGAAACAAACGACTCCACATAACCCTCCTATTATGAAAAACAATGGAACGTGGGCTAGAACAAACAATGAAAAAGCAATATTACTCTCCGAGTTCTTCAAACAAACATTCACAAATGAAAACAACAATACCTGCAGTCCACCGATAACTGACTATGAAAATAATGAAGTCAACATTAAATGGGTCACTACAGAAGAAATAAAATTATGCATCAAAAAGAGAATAAAACATAAAAAATCTCCCGGTTATGATTTACTGACAGGTAAAATAATGAAGGAGCTGCCTGAAAAAGCAATTGAATTTCTAAGAAATAGATTCAATGCTATATTTAGGTTAAAAGAATTTCCTAAAGTCTGGAAGGTAGCCCAAGTCATACCAATACTTAAACCTGGAAAAGATGCTACATTAGCAACATCGTACCGACCAATTAGTCTCTTGCCTATTCTTTCAAAAATATTCGAAAAACTATTTTTTGATCGACTAGAACCAATATTAGTACAAAAAAATCTAATTCCAAATCACCAATTTGGATTCCGACTAAAACATTCAACAATACAACAAGTCCATAGAGTGATAAATAAAATAGCTATGGACCTGGATGATAAAAAGTCCTGTGTTGGTATCTTCTTAGATGTGGCAAAAACGTTCGACAAAGTCTGGCACGAAGGCCTACTACATAAACTGAGAAACTGCTTGCCAAAGGGATATTACCTAATTATAAAAAGCTATTTAAGTGATCGTTATTTCTTTGTTAAATACAAGTCTAAATGTTCAAATATAAGTAAAATAGAAGCAGGAGTACCACAAGGCAGTGTTTTGGATCCAGTTTTATATCTCCTGTATACAGCTGATATTCCAATACCAAGAAAACAGAATACACTATTAGCAACATTTGCAGATGATACTGTTCTACTTGCTTCACATGACTGCTTAAAAACAGCTACTAAACAGGTACAAAAAATTATGAATAAAACAATGACTTGGTTCAAAACTTGGAATATCCAAATTAATGAAGACAAAACTACTCAAGTTATATATACAACAAGAACTCGATACGATCCTGAACCAATAATGATAAATAATAAAGAAATAAAAATCGAAAATCAAGCTAAATACCTAGGGATGGACATTGACAATAAATTGACATGGAAGAACCACATAATCCACAAACGTAATCAAATAAGGCTAAAATCCGGACAACTACAATGGCTTTTGGGAAATAAATCTAAATTGACAATGAACAACAAGCTGCTACTTTACAAAACAATCATAAAACCGATATGGACATATGGTGCAGAAATCTGGGGTACCTCAAGCAATACCAACATTAATTTAATACAAAGAGCACAATCAAAAATAATTAGAACGATAGCGAGAGCCGAATGGTATGTGAGAAATGATGATCTACACCGTGATTTAAAAATACTAACAATAAATGAAGAAATTAAAAAGACAAGTTTAAAATATCAACCCATTCTAACAATGAAATTAGCACTCTACCAGAACAAGAAAGAATAAGAAATAGACGCCTGAAAAAATACAGACCACATGATTTAATAAATAGATTTTAAGTTTAAAAAAAAAAAAAAAAAAAAAAAAAAAATAAGCAAAAATATAATGTAAATGAATTTTAGAAAAAAATTACTATATAAAATGATTGTATAGTTATACTCTACCCAAAATGTAAGGAAAATTACTAGGTGTCTTATATTAAGACAGATGCAAATAAAATGGGAAAAAAAAAACATATGTACCGACGGGTAACGGTATCGGCGATATACACAACCCATAGTGATATCGGTGTAAAAGTGTAAAATTGAAATAAATAACGATAAAATAAAATAAAATAATTAACACACTGCACTCCAAAAATTATCAAAAAAAAAATGATATTGTGCATGAAAATTAATACAGTATAAAATGAAAAAAAAAATTGTTCTGGGTTTATGAACAAAATTGTTAGAATTCTTTAATACAGATCAATTTTTAATCTTTTAAATTTGTAAGAAAAGTCAATAACACTCTTTAGTTCCTAAATTAGTATTTTTATATTTTAAAAATAAAATTTGAAATATTGTTCTTAAAATCGATTTTTCGTTAGAATGAATAATTAGGCTTTAGTCTAAAACGAAAATAATTTATAATTCACAAAAGAAAAATATGAAATTGTAGATGTAAATACAAGCTATTACATAGTATGATTTATAAATTCAAAATTATTAAATTTCAATAATATAAACAAATATTTTTAATTGATTTGAATTCTTAATAATATCTTTGTTTAAGTTATACACTCTGTACGAGCTTACTGAATAAACTTTTGAGAATAAAAAAAACAAAAGAAGTTAATGGCAGTATTTTATTCAATATATACTTTTTTGCAGTCAAATTCAACATTTCGTCAAACAATTTAAACAATTTCTTTTTCAAATTCAACATTTTGTTTAATTTGTTTGCAAAAAAGGTTGAATTTAACTGCAAAAAAATATAGTTAAATGTTCACTAAATTCTATTCACTAAAGTGTAATTTAATTAAACCTAAAGACTGAAATAACAAATAAATAGAGTTAATAAAAAAAATTATATTTGATTAAATAACTACGGTGATTAAATAAAATAATCTGAATTTATCATTTAAAAAACTATATACAAATTAAATTTATAAGAATATTTGAATTAGATCGTACTTTATAAACACAAACAGAAAATTTTATTTTCATTCAAATTTCTATTCAAATTTTAATTTTCTAGATGAATGATTTTCAACAAAAACTACTAACGTTTTGTTAAATTTTTCTTATGGTAAAAATAAAAAGCAAAAAAATTCTTTATGCAGAAATGCAGAAATTAGCACATAGTTATAACTAATCGATCAATATATATATATACCTAACTATTATTTTTTAAAACGTAATTTGTTAAATTTTCTTTTTTGTTTTTGTTTTTTTTTTTACTTTCATAATTTTATCATTGATTAACTACATATCTTTTATTATACAATTTCCAAATATTCATCAACAATTGAGAATGTTTTCTTTCAAATAATAATATAACCTTGTATATTTATATACATATATATATATATATATAATATTATATTTTATAAATACTATTACTGCGCAATTGACGTTATCAAACTTATTTTCAATATTATATTGCACCATAATTTAAAAGAGCAAAACTAAGTAAAGCAAAATAAATTTAATTTTAATTTGAATTTATTAAAAAAATATCTTATTTACAAAAAAAAAAAACAAGCAATAAATTTTAATTTAACTATTAAAATTTAAAATAAGTTAACATACGATTTTTGTAATTTATTACATAAAACTATGAAAATTTTTAATTTATATTCACACAAAAAATAAACAATACGTATAAAATTAGGTCAAAAAACAAGTGTCAGGAAGAGTAGCATGAAAACATGAAAACAATATAATATATATATGTATGTAAGTTGAAATATTTAATAAATTAAATTTTCAATTAAAATGTTTAGAATATTTTATAAAAAAAAAAAAAAAAAAAAAAAAAAAAACATTTTATCTCACCTTGACACTTCTAATTAAATTCGTGATTTTTTTTTTCTTTTGTTGTTTATTTTATAAACAGTTTATATATACATATATATATATAACAATATATATATATAAATATAATACATTTCAAAAATTGATTGATTTCACTTTTTTTATATTATCTATATTCAAATGATATACAAGTATACACAGTACACACCATATACATGCAATAAAAAGGATAGAATTTACATACACCTTACATACCTATTAATTTATACATATATTATTTATTCACATTAAATTGAAACGTAAGTATTATAAAAATAAATGTAAATCTCATTCAAATATATTGAATTTCAAATAAAATAAAATAAATTATTTTATTTATTAATTATTAATATTCATAAAATTAAAGAAAAATACTTCAAGTTAAAATATAAAAGCAAAACGAAACGAACGCAATAATTATTAAGTTGAATAATATTCAAGATAAATTTATAGTATAACAATAACATGAATAATATAAGAACAATAATGCAGTATAATACGGCTACTTAATATAATAAATTTAAAAATTATTATAATATATTTTATATTTTTATTCACCTCACATTTTAATGCAACAATTGTGCATACTGTTTTTTATTGTGTTTATAATCTGTTAAACCATTTTCAATTTGCAATGTCACTTAAATTTTAATTTTAATTATTCAAAAAATAATACATATTTTATTTTAAATATTTTTTTTTTTTCTAAAATTTTTAAAAAATAAATTATAATAATATTAATCTTTATTTTTTTTGGTACATAAAATTATAATTAACTATAAAATGAAAAACTTCCACAAATCCTTTCTTTGATTACGTATGTTGTTGTAGTTAGTAAGAAAGAACTATACACAAAAGATGAATTTTAAGTATAAAAGGAAAGAAAAACAAAATTCGAATAAATCAATTTAAAAAAAATAATAAAAAATAAATTCACCACTTCGCCCTACTGAAATTCCATTTCACCACTACACTTTTTTATTATCCTTCCACAGAAAATATTTTGTTGGAAAAACATAAAAAGTGACGTAGAACTGGAATATTTTTTCAATGGTTTAGTAAAAAGCGTTCATTGGAAATGAAATAAAATAAAAATTTGTTATACCGTTATACACTATGTATATCTAATGTATTTGTGTACACATATATAGAAATTTATGTTATTGTTAGAAAACGTTTTTAGGCTAAACAAAGCTTTTAAAAAATATAAAATCTACGGATATAACTATATTTTATATAGTAGTTGTGTTAATTGTTTAAGATAATTTCACGTATATTACACTGTTTAGGATAATTAATTTTTATCGAATTTCTGCCCAACAATGAAACTAATTTTATCTATTCTTTTTACAAATTCATTTATTTTGATGCAATAGAAGATATAAATATAATATTCAAAATTATGCAAATTAATAGAATTTTAAACATTTCTAAAATATAAATTTATTTATTTATTTATTAGTGGACCTGCAGATAAATCTGCATATACCAACAATTTATTTAAAATTAATTATTATTTATTACGCATGCATTTAAAGTTTTGTGAGGGTTTTGCTATACAAAAAAGAACATCATTTCAAACCATTATATGAAAGATAGATTACGAAAGTTAATGATCATTTAGACATCAGAAAATTTTGCCTAAGTTATGTTTAATCCCGTCATTAATTGTGCATGAAGTAAGGTTTAATTAAATAATTTAAATGAATACTTATAATTTATATGAAAGGCTTTTTTTGATTTTAATATTAATTTTTAATCGTACAGCTCAGGCTAAGGTCTTAATCATTCAATGAAACAATGACACATATCTTAATTTTCTTATACAACAAATATTATTTTACATTTTCAAAAAATTTTTTTTTATATAATTGCACATTTTATTGTACAACTACATTTATGTATGTATATAAATTTTTTTTTTTAATAAGGAACAAAGAAAAAAATAGGAAAATGTTAATTTCAATATATATATATATATATATGTATCATAGACATTATTTAAATGTTTTATTTTTTATATAAAATTTTTATTCAAAATCTAAATCTAATCTAATCTAAATCTGTGTAGAGCAATAATTACCAATGCCATTACAAAACAGACGAATATTTATTTAACAATATTAAAAAAATTTGTAGTACAAAGTTAATAGGATATAAATAGCTTAGAATTTTTTTTTTGTATATATTATTTTACATTCACAATAACAAAAAAAAAACATACCATAATTACCCATAATCATATTAAAATATAATAATAATGTATTTTGTACTTATATATCATTTTAATTCCTACTACATTTTATAAAAAAAAATGTTATTAACTTTAGTTTCTATATAACTAAGTTCATATAAATTGCATTTCAATTTCAAAATCTTAACAAGCATAATTAATATATATTTCCTAACACATATTCGAAGAATATGAAAATAATAAATATTTAAATAGAAAAATATATATTTTATATAGAAAAATAAATATTTCCTAACACATATTCGTATACAAAACAGGATAAGTGATGCAAAAATGTTGAGCGAAAGTATACTGGAGTTAATACAAAAAAAAAATGTTAACTAAAAATTACCATAACTGTCATTACTCATAATGATGAACAAATTTAACAAAAACTCTTTTCAAATGAACCGAAGTAAGCTAATTTGTAAAAATAAGCTTAGACTCATTATAGATCAACTTAGTTTATGCAAAGAACGGTTTCTATCGGTAACATATTACACATTCAAATATTTAGAAAATAAATATGTATTTATTTATACGTACAAATACGTATATATATATTTCCCTACATTTATTCATGGATGTGATGTATATATATATATATATATATATATAATAAAAGGACAACATAAATAAAGATAAGTATGTATTCGTGTTTTGATGTTTTTTCAAAAACTTTTTATTAATTTTAAATATTGTATTTTAATATTAACTAAAATTATAAAATAAAAAAAAAAATATTCTATTAAATATGCATAAATAATAATTTAGAATTTTATAAAAAATAATACAAAAAAAAAAAAATATTTTCTATTAATTTTTTTTCAATACTCTTCTCTGTTATTTCCACACTTCATAATTCAAAATTTCATTAAAATTCAAAATAAAAAAATTAAAATTTTAAATTGAAAACAATAAAAACGTAATTAAAATGAGGTAAACAAAATTGGAATTTGATGAGAAAATATAAATTTTAATTCTTTATATTGTGTATGACTGTGTATATATATGTATGTAAATTAGAGTTCCAAAATATTTGATATGAAAAAAAAAACAAGACGTTATTAAAATGATCAAATTGATATTAACTTCATATTTTATTAAAATATTAATTTTAATTATTTTATAAATTTTGATTGAGTTGAATAAACTACCCTATAAAATATTTAATCTATTTATTTATTTATTTCCCAATATCTAAAGAAATAATTATCTTATTTGCAAGGCTAAAAAATTAATTTCATTGAAAATTTATTATTTTATAATTTATTAATAAAATTTTTAAAATTAAATAAAAATTATCATTTTAATAAAAATTTAATTTGAAATAATATGTAATTTATTTAATTATTTATTTTAACAGATAAATCTGCAGGCCATATTGGTCCTTTCGAAAAGTGGGCCTTTATTATTTATATCAATTATTTGGTATATTTTTTTGTATATTATAAATTATATTATTTTTATCAGTTTTTAATTATCATATCTTTATTAATTATTATATTATATTTGAACCGATGTGGTGGCATTGTAAATTACATTTTTCAGTAATTTTCACCATTTGAAAAAATGATCGGTTTTCATGGAGTTTGAACCCGTGTTCTTCGTTACATTATGTAATTTATTTTAAATTTAAAATTAATTTCGATTGTATTGAAATTGAAATTGTGTCGAAAGATTTATTTTTTTTTGTCATTAAGTGTATTATAAATGTGATTTTCCTCTCACATTCGGAACAACTTATTTTTTCACTACATAAATGTACAAAAAAAAACATTTATATTTAAACGTTCTGAGCATTGGTTGTAAAATTTTTGATGATTTATATATTTATTAATAAATTGTATATCCTGTTCTATAATTTTACTTTGAACTTCTGACAAAAGTTAAAAAATATTATAAAAAAATACATAAATGAATAAAATACATAATTTAAAACCAAAGTAATTTAAATAAAGTAAATATAAAATGATAAAAAATTTAAAAAACAAAAATCACCTCCACCCACAAATATACTATGTTTAATGTCAACTTCAAATTTTGATTTCATTCATTGGTCCATCACATTCACCAGGAAAAGATCACCAAAATGTTCAATGTACATCCATGTACATATGAAATTTTTATTTATTTATTTTCTATGCTCCATAAATTGTACAATTAATTCTTTTAAAACTATTTACTTAAATACAGATATGTGTAATTAATTATCTTTACTACAGTTCATATTTGTATTTTTTTTAATTTTATTTAGAAATTTTACGAGTATAAATTTAAAGGGAAATTGGAGAAGAAAAACCTCTTTGAATTTTTATTTTGTACAATGTACATATGAAATAACAGAATTAAATTTAATCAAATTAACTATTTCATTCATATAAATATTATATTATAAAAATTAAAAATCAAAAATGTTTTTTTGTAATGCTATACATATTATAATGTGGATGCTATATAAATAATACAAAATTAACACAGTATATACATTTGTATATATAAACAAAAAAAAAAAAATTTGAATCAAATTACGACTTCTTGGACCTACATATACTGATTAAACTAATTAACATAGAATTTATGTTAATATACATGTATATCATAAATAATGTATAATTAAATTATACACATTGTTAGAATATATTTTCTCGAAATAAAATAAAATACAATTTTGATGTTTCCCACATCATATTAGTCATGGCCGTCTATATGCTTAGACGCATGACTTTGTCAAAAAATAACATCACATCACATCACATCCGAATAGTGAGAAAAAATATGTGAAAAAAAATAAACAATTAAATTTTGTATTATGTACATAAATTGTATTGTAGAGCTATCATAGACTTGTTTTTTTGTAATTATAATTAAAATTAAATATTTTTTTTTATTATAATTTATTTATTCATTTTTAAAAATTATTTTATCACAATTTAAATTATAATTTTTTTTAACTTTTCAACTCCTTTGAACAACAACGAATATATGTATGTACATATACAATTAATAAAACGCAAATGATTTGTATTTTAAAATTGGGCAATGAGTTAAATTGGAAAAAAGAAGAAAATTTAAAATATTAATAACCTTAAATTTTCATATTTAATTGAATATGAATAGTTGGAAAATTTAAATGTTAAAAAAATTTGCTATATTTTTATAATAAAACTAATATTTAAATGTACATTTTATTTTTTTTTAAACCAAACTTCGAAATTTTTTTTCTTATATTTAAATTTAATTTCTTTTTGTTTTTGTTTTTTTTTTTTTTATTTTAAATGCAACAGTCTATCTCAATTTAAGCTTCACAAAAATGATTGCAATGAAAAAAAAAATTTTTTTTTTTATAAAAATATTTAATATATCTACCTATATTGCTTTTTAAATAAATTTAAAACATTCTATTCTACAATTCTATGACCTTTCCAATTGAAAATGAAATGTACCAACCATTCTGAAAATTTTTTATTTATCCATGATGACAAGAATAATATTATGTATGACACTTTTTTGAATTTCTAATACACATATACATAAATATTTCAATTTTCTTTTATTTATATTTTTATTTTTAGTATATATATATATATATATATATATATATTTAAAGAGATTCTAAATGGTTGTTATTCTGTTTTTACAAAATTTGTATAACAGTTTTCGTCATCAAATCAAAAATTAATTTAACCAAAAAAGGAAAAATGAAAATAAAAAAAGCTTAAAAATAAAAACAAAACAACAATGAAAATAGGGTCGATATACAGGTTGAAAATATGGTTAGATGTATATATATATATATATATATATATATATATATACATATATCTTAATACATAATATATATAAATACACTACCTGGTTGTATATTAAAATATGGTTCTGTTTTATTTCGTTTTTGAATTGAAAATTGAAAATTTATATTATTATTATGTATAGTAGTTAAATATATTTTTTATTTAAAATTTTTATTTTTATTAAATTTTGTGTGTTTTAAATTTTTTTCTTTTTTTTTTTTTTTGTGTTTTTTCACTTAATTCATAAAATTAAAATTTCACTTTTATTGAAACACAATATTTCAAATTAAAATTGAATGAACGTATGATAATATTTTTATATATATGAAATTCTCACTTAAATTTATTTATTCACTTAAAGAAATAACACAAAAATAAATAAAAGAAATAAAAAACGATGTCATCCCAATTGAATTTATCCTTGAAATTTTTTTTTATTATTTTATATTTTTTTTCTTTTTTTTTATTGTTGTTTTACTTATTTTTGAATTTTGTCAAAAGACAAAAAAAAAAAAAATACTATTACAGATGTGTGTTAGTTAATTTTTCACAAAATATATATTATAATGTTTTTATTTAATTTACTAAATAATATTTATAAATTTTGAAAATTAATAAATTGAAAAGAAAAATATCCCCAAAGGCTTTTCTTTAATTTCTTTGATGTAATTTTTTTTCTTCTTTTATGTGTGTATGTGTTATTTTCATACATATATATATATATATTTTCAATTATACTGTGCTAATTTTTTTATTATTATTTTTTTTTTTTTTGTATTTTCGATTATTTTTAAAAATTAAAGAAAATAAAAGAGTTTTAATTTATTTTAATTTTTTTTTGTTTTTGTTTTGAAGAAAAGCTTAAATAATATTTAATATTCTTATTTTTGTTTTTTTTTTTTCCAAATAATACTAAATATAAAATTATAAATTCTAAAATATAACAATTAAATGTATTTATACATATATTTATACATATATGTATACGTGTATGTGTACATAGAAATTTTCACTTTTACAATATTTTATTATTACAATTTCTAACTAAATTTCAACATGTGTTTTATAATAGGATTTCTTTTTATAAATTTCTTTTTTTTAAATAATTTTTTTTCTTTTTTAATACATATCTTTTCTATAATTTATTATATTTATAATTTCATTTTATTTTTTATTTTTTTAATATTTAAAGTTTTTAATTTTTGTTTTGTTTTTTTTTTTTCTTTTCTTTTCTTAATAAAATTCAATTTGTGATCTTAACAATAAATTTTAATTTTATTTTTCAATTATTTAACATTGAAGCGCAGCAAAATATTTAACACGTCTTAAATGTAGGATCTTCCAGCTCAAACTATATTTTATATTCCAAATTTATTGAAAATTGAGAGAAAAAATGTATTGAAAAAGTTTAAATTTTTCCAATTTCCATACGTTACATATATTTTGTTACCTCACAAGAAAAACAAAGGAGACAAGAAAGCAAAGCTTTTTATAATTTCCACAAATGGTAAAAAAAAAAAATATATATATATATATATATACAACAATGGTCTTCCCTACGATACAATGTTATTAACATTTTAGTTTTTATTTATTTTTTTTTTTTTTTGTAAGCTTTACCAAAAGAAAATTTAATTTCCTTACGACATTTCTTTTTGTATGAAAATTTTCACAAATGAGTGTGTATATTATTAACACGTTCACAAATACATATATAATATAATCAAATAAAAAAAACTAAATCAAAAAAATAACACATATATACCTATACATATTATTAGAATAATAAAATTTATTTAGAATGTATAAAAGTGAGATCATATACCAATCCAATCAAATATAACGGTATACTTAATAATAACAGTGTTTTGAAAATTTTTTTTTTATTACTCTTAAAAGCATAGAATTTGTTTTATTCAGTACGATTATTATAAATGGTTCCATACAGGAGTAGTACATCATATTATTAGAGTTTAGTATTATCAAAAAGTTTAAATTGTTAATCCTGATAACTTTCAGCCTATATTAATGTTTACTAACATTTTTTGTTCACTTTATATTTTTATTTTTTTTTTGACAATCATGACTTTTCACTACTTACTATAATTTTGTCTAAATTAATTTAAATGCGTCTTTTCCCTTATAAATTCTATTCCATAATGCTGTAAATGGCAAATTGTACCAATAGAACCTTCAGAGTGCATATTCAATCAACTGTCATTTGATCCCGACTGTTATTATCTCCTATTTTGTAAGGGATCATTGTTTTGTGTTTTTGAATCATTTTTCTGAAAGATCATACTTTTACGATTAATTGAATCTTGGTAGTAGTTATTTGTTCCATGATTTTATTTGTATTGTTTTCATATTAGAAGAATGAACTTGATATTGGAATTGAAAATTCTGATTTTAGTGTTTATAAACAACATAGTTGATGTATAATCGAACCTATTAACAGAATGTTTTACTTAGTTAACAAATACAGAGACAACGTTAATCTTTCTATGAATAAGGAACAACGCTTAAAATTAACTTATTTTTATTTATTAAATATATGTATATCTATTTTTTATTTATTGAATATATGTATATTAAAAAACTAGCTTGGTAACCCGCCATAAATGACGGAAGCAAAATATATTCTAGCATTTCTTTCCTTCATTAGAGTTTTCATTTCAAGTTTAAGAAAAATACGTATTTGCTTACTAATTTATCACACCTTTATTTTTGTATTATAACGCTTTTAATTACCATATGAACAGAATATTTGTAGTAAGGTACAAAATTTTCTATTCCCTAAGCGTCATTTACAGCGAAATCGTTTTTGCCAACATTGAAAATTTATCTATAATTCAGAATTAAGTTAATCCTTTTAACTTTCAATAACATTCGCTGCATAAGCTTAGCGTCAAAGTTTATAGCGAACAAATAATATTTTATAATGAGCCACAACTTTGAACGAAAACAATTTTAAAAACAAAAATAAATAAAATTGTAAATATAAAAAAAAAAACAATAATATTGTAAGTACACATAATATTTATTTTGATGAATAAAATAAAAACTCGTGTTGGTATAATAAATAGATATTTACAAAACTGTTCATAACTTGTGAACCATTGATCGGTTATTTAAAATTTCATTTCATTCAAAAAAATTCATTATCGAACTGTACATGTTAAAATTCATACATAATTATTATTTATAACATACATTAAAAAGAAGAACAACAATCAATGTGTTTTAACCGACACCTATATATATATATACCTACTTACAATATTTAAAAAAATCATAACTCTCTAAGTCTCTACAACATACATTTCTACACACTTGAAGAAAAGAAATATGCTTAAAAATTGTAAATTTACAAAGATAAGAAATAAAAAACTAATAGTACAAAATTTCATTTAATAGCTTTAAAAATCTATAGGTTCTTATTGTTTTTATGTGTAAATCAGCAGAACTAAAACCTAATCCCATAATATATACTAAATATTATTACGAACATAAATTTATATATCATATAGATATATATATATATTTAAAAAAAAACAATAAACAAAAAAATAAAAATAAATAACAATTTTAACTCATCATCGCATCATATTTCTGACTAGAGTATATATATATACCTATAGTACTATACAGGCTATGCATACGGTATGGCAAAACTATGATGCTATGATGATTCGCATAACAAAAAATAATAAAAAAAAAAAAAAAAATGTAGACATACATATTGTGTATAATTTTAAGTAATAAGAATAACCTTTAAGTGCGTTATGTTTTTTTTTTGTGTTAAATGCGAGCCTTTTATTTTATTACACCATATTAAACTATTGATAAAATTTCTATTAGTCCTTCTTATTATAAATCAAACAAATTGTTTGTTTTATTTATATTATTATTATTATTTTTTATTTTTCCTTATTATTTGCGAAGAAGACTGACATTAAATTAAAAAAATATTTTACATGCAATGGTATTTTTTCTTGCAAAGGTTCAGCATGGTAGATAGGGGTTAAAAACAGAGCACCAAAGCAATTTGTATACATATTGCAATTTGTATATGTGTTGGAGTATTCCGTCGGACTTACAAACATCCAGATAAATGCAGAATAATATATATATATATATATAATTATGATAGTATTAATTTATTTTTTTATATTTAAATTAAAAATGATGTTTGTTGTTTTAATATTAATTTTTATTGTAATTTTAAGAAATATTTTTTGTAATATGCTTGTGTTAAGTATAATAAAATGAAATAAATATAAATAATATACATATCTACCAAAGTCTTCTAAATTTCGCTCATACAAATCTTAACATATTAGTTTGCTACTTCCTTCGTTGTAAATATATTATCGAGTTAGTTGAATCTACTTGCGATATTAATATATCTATATACTTATTTTTATGATTTTGAGTTTTCTGTATGTTGATTTTGAGTCTCTAGTTTCTCGCTTATATTATTTATAGTGTTTCTATTATCCATATACATATTATATAAAATCAAATACTCTTTCGTTAAGTTTTCTAGACGATTTGTTAATATCCATATTATTTAGCTTGGATTTATGTTTACTTCTTTCCGCACATCATGTAGTTACTGAGTTGAACAATATCTGTTAAAAGAAGTAATCTAGCTTGAGTTAATTTCCTTAGTTAAAGTGAAATAATCAAATTTTCATTATTGTTTATAGATTATAGATTACTCTAAAAGTCTTGATCAGGCTTATGTTCATTTTAAATCATTTCATATTGATCGATTACTCTATGAAAAATTAAAAATGTTATTTATGAAGCTGACTTCCATTCTATTGTTTATTTACACTATTTAGCTTCAATGTGTACTTGAGGGGTTTGTATATCTATATATTCTACTACATCCAACTTGTTTATTCCACTTTTTGTATTGTTTGTATTCAACGCCGTCTTTTCTATAGTGCTAAATGTGATAAGCACAGTGGCGCCGTGGATTGAGGGGCGCGCCGTAAAGTTGTTAGTCCCATTTTCACATTACAAAACAATGAAAAAAAAAAGGTATTTCCAAAAAAATAAATTAATATTTTTTTTTTCAGGACACCCAAAGGCTGTTAAAACAACTTAATTTTCTTGAAACCGGTATAATGGTATCATTTTGGTATGATATATTAAATTCAATTAATCGGACAAATAAAATACTTCAAAAAGTTGACATTAACATTGAAGTAGGTGTTAAGCTATATAACAGTTTATATGAATATTTGCAGAGTAAACGAGATTGAAAATCTTACGATTTATATAAAAAAGAGGGAATTTTAATCACGCAAATTTTATTAAAAACTATAATTGATTCCAATATCGAATCCACTTTTCCAAACATATAAATTGCACTAACAATATTTTTGAGTATAGGATTAACTAACTGTTCAGGCAAAAGATCGTTTTCGCTTCTTAAAAGATTAAAAAAATCATCTTCGTTCTTCCTTGGGACAACAAAAATTTAATAATTTAAGTATACTAGCCATTGAGTCTGAGTTTTTTGCAAATACTGACTGTGAAGAAATAATTGATAGTTTTGCGAGACAGAAATCTAGGAAGAAAATTATAATATAACCTTTATTTTTTCATTATTCTTATTATTATTTTAATAATTTAATTTTTCATTTTAATAATTTTATTTAATGTTATGTTTGATTAGTTTTTTTTATTTGAAAAAAAAAACATTAGCCAATTGAATTTTTGCGCGCTAATGTTAATTTAATGCAATATTATTTTTCATAATCTTTTGTTTATTGTTAATCTATTGATTTGTTGATTTATTGCAATAATTAATAGATGTGAATGTAAAATCTATAATTATAATTGACAAGCATTTAAGGTCCTGCGCAGTAGACACCTTTTCATTTTATTTCGATTCTCCTACTCCTTAATGAACTTCTAATATATATAATATATAAGATTATATATAAAACAAAAATGCGCACACAGTTGAAAATTTTGTACTCATATGATTTTATTATTCAGCAAATACATTATGCATAAGTGAGAACTTATTAAAATAATAAACAAAAGTAAACAAATCAGTTATTATATTTTATATTATATACTTGCGAATGAATCTATGTACATATGCCAAAAAAAAAAACAAAGAAACAAATTCATCTCAAATAAAAAATATAAAAAAGCAAAAACAAAAAAAATCGGTTGAATTGTTCATATGACTACCAAATTTATTTTTATATAGTAGAGTTAGAGTATTTCATTTTGATATAGTAGGTCACTTGAATTCTTCATTTTTATCTTTTTAAGTAACTGTTTCTAAATTTTTGTTATTTGTAGTAATAATATAGTTTTCATTAAAATTATGTATTATGTAGGTATATATATACGTACCTCTTTAATAACAAAACTTTTTATTTTTAGTAATTTTATCCACTAAATGCTTCTTACTATAGGGAATATATCGGAAACGAAGCAGTATATAAGAGACATGTATTTATGTGTCGTAAATAAAACTTACTAACCACAAAACTTTTTATTAAACACGAGTGGTTTGTGCTATATCGTGCGAAGTCTATGTCAGTACGTAAATTACTGTTTTTTTAAAAACTTTAAATTTGACTTCAACTTGAAATATAATTACTCAACAGGGGCCCCTAGTATATATATAATATTATTTATAAAAATAATATATTTTTGCAAAACAGTGTTTTTTTAGGGCGCATTATAGTTTTTAGCACAGGTGAGAAAAAATTCTAAAGACGCCCTTGTTTGTATTCTAAATTAAATATATTTAACTAACGGTGATACTAATAACATGAGACAGGATAATAAACATTTTAAATCAATTACATTAAAAAATCTAAATGCAATCTAAGTTTTCCTATAATTTAAAATATTAAAAAATGTTAGAAATATATATTTTAGAAATGAGTAAGTATTGATGAAATATATTAAATATTTTTGTTAAATTGTAAAATATAAAAATATTCTGATCACGAAGTTGCCTCTTAAACAAAATTTTGTACTAAACGATTATCCAAAAATTTTAAAAATGATCTAAAATCAGTTAGACGATATATGTAAAATAAAATTTAAACTATTGTGAATATATTTTATAGAATATGCTGTAGGCTGTAGGTGAAAAATTTTTATAATTTTATTAAATATCTTAAATCAGAAGACAATCATCATCATCAGAGAAATCAGTCTTATCAGATTAAGATATTTACTAAAATTAATGAAAAATACCTTAAACAAAATTCTAATCTTTATTTAATATTAATATTTTTACAAATTAAGAAAACTACCTCCTACACTAACCAACCACCAATCATACACAAATTATTTAGAGTAATAATGTGTAATCGCAACACAATATCTATTAGCTTTTCTCTTTATTTAATTTTTTGTATAAAGCTTGTGTATAGTTTATATGAATATGTATATATAATATTATGTATGTATATATATAATGTTAATTATTGTGCAATACATATAATATGTATTGAAAGGATAAGAAGGAAATTCCAAAAGAATGCTTAAGCTTATATTTAATTATATTTAAGCTTTCCATAAACTTGTTTTCTCATTACAAACAATCATGTTATTATTCCTTGAACATGGATTTTCATTCCTTTTCTTCTATTTAAAAATACATAAAATATGTAGGTATACAAAATTCATATCGCGTTAAAATTATGTGTATTCTGGAAAATCGTATCTCTATACGTACCTATACATCCATATACAAACATAAATGGAAATTTGATGTAGTTTTCATAAATGTTTGTATATGTATGGTTTGTTGTTTTGTTTCCTTTTTTTTGTTTTTTATTTGTATTCCTCTAGTAAAGTGTTATATAGGGGGTGTATAAAATAATGGAAGCGGATATTTGAATGTCAAATTAAAGTGTGTTGAATAAGGTTTGTATCAGCAGAGAATACATAAAACTAAATACATATAAACATAATGCAAAAATTATATTACATTATATAGAGAAAAAAAAATAAGGAATACATAGAAGGAGATATTGTCTAGTGTTGAAAATATCCTGGAAAAATACAACAAATTTAATTTAAAAGAAAACGATTCCGCAGATTTTTAAAGCTGTATTTAGCATGATGTAGGCGCCAACGATATTTTCAACAATTTTTGAGTTATAAAATATATTTTTTTTTGCACTTGACTTGATTTACTCTGTTTTTTTATTTGGAAAATGATTTCTGCTATTGATATTCAGTCAGTGGTGAATTTTAGTTTAGAATAGGTGCAAAAGTTAATAACCTTTAATAACATTGGTCAACTGAAAATAATTTTTTTTTAAATTTACAAGTGTTTTCATTTAAAGAATTTTAATGTAATATGTATTACATATAAAAATGTGTATGTATATATATATATATATATATATATATATTATAGATAATGTCTAATATTATAACGAATTGATCTGGATTTTGCATATATCAAGTCAATATTAGTTTGTTAATATGTTCCACTCAGATTATCTATGAACAGCTTTCACAAGGTTATTAGATGAACATCCTATAACTGCTTCTAAGCAAAGGCTTGAGATAAACAATCATATAAAATATTTTATTTTTTTTTTTGCTCTTTGGATTTTTTGATATACCTATTTGATATACAAAAAATAAAATATATTTGATGATATTCTAATAATTTAGAGTAGCTGTCTCTTCATAATAAGCATAGTTTTAGTTTATTTTAAATGATTAACTAAATTGTATTCCAAATTAATTTGAAAGAATAATTGACAAATTCTAATTAGAAAAATGTAATTAAAAACACAAACCATTAAGAAAACATATCACTAACAAATTAATATGATTAATTTGATCTGTTTCGAGTTTGATTCTTCGCCGAGTCATTTTTGAGAATTGTAATTTTGTGTTTAATAAATTTTTATTATTCAAAAAATAAAAGAATAAAATTTTCCTGTCCTTCACAACTATTATTACATAATTATTTTTTTGTTTATTAATAGCAAAGACGATATATACATATACATATTATATGATCTTTGTTAATAGATAGATAATATATATGTTACCAGTGGCTGCCAGAAAAATCGGCCGAGCTTCAATAGAAGAGATATATTGTGTGTCAGAGAGGTCTAGTAATAGAAACATTTCATACTAAATTTTAGCCAGTTTAAAGCTTATTTTATCTAAAGCTACTATAAGCTATACTTTCGTCTGAAACACATTACAACGTTTTGGAAGGCTAAAGTATAAGCTAATATTAAAAGTTTTCAGAGAAGACATTACCACCCAATCCAATAACACATTTTTAAAGTGTAAAAGTATAGAGAGCCTTCTGGTGGCATACTTAGTGGTTTTTCAATGCTTCTTTGGATGAAATATTGGCCTGTTAGACCTTCTCGCATAAATACTTAGTTAGAATATGATTTTATTTTCCTGGGAGAAACTTCAGTTTTTTCAAAATTATTGAGTCCTACCATTTTTCACTGTGAATTGGATTTAAACGTAATGACGATTCTATCTGCCTTCCATCTCTTTTCCATTTCTCGCACTGATCCATTTATATACATGGAGATGGAGGGATTGAACTTTAACTAAAAATTTCCAGTTTATATCAATGTGTACCAGTCATCCACAACACCATAACATCATACATTAATACATTCCTTACAACTGCTTGTAACAATTTGTAACCTAATTTATGAAAGTGAAGTAGTGTTGCGGTTTTCTTTAATCTTTTATTTCCAAAAAGTATATTAAATTTCTCATATTCCAAGAAACCTATTAGTTTTTAAAAACTTCACAGAATTTTTTGTTGTTGTATCGAAACTTGAAAAACAAAAATTCCTGGCAGGAAACAAAGCTATAAACTATACTTAGCTAGAAAATATTCCTCTTACAGAGACAAGTACGTTCTGCAGAATACATAACCAAAATGCAGATTGAAATGTTGCACGAGCAAAAAGACACTTGTCGAGAGCACTGTTACTTAACTTGTATCTTTTCACTACAGACGAAGCTGTGCTTTTTCACAAATCAAATTTGGGTTTGGATTTGGAACAGAAATTATGAATTCGTCTATCAAATTTCAAAGTGAAACTGAGAAAATTGTTATAATTTCAAAAAACTGTTATATTTTACACATTACTGGACTATCTATACTCTCAAAATTCAAATATGTACAAAAAAAAGTTGATTTAGTTTGTATTTTTATTTACTTTTTTTGTATTCTACTTTCAAACCCAAATCCAATTTTACTTTGTGAAAACCAAAACAAAACCGGTAATGAGATACTTCAAAAGTACAGAACAGATACTTGGCTTGGTGGACCAACCAAGTGCCCATATAGATACATATAATTTTAGTTTCAATTGTTGGGTTTTTATATGTACATAGCTGTATATTAAAGCTTCTTGCAAAAAAAAAAAATACAAAATTCCTTATAAAAAAATATACGAAAAAAATAGGATAAAAACTGGGTACAAAATTTTTTTGAAAATGTTTAACTGTTCTGTATGTACATGCAAAATTATGATATGATCATTTATCATAAATAAATATTAATAGAAGCCCAGCCCACTGCTGCCCAAGTCGCAAGTCAGAATTTAAATGAAAAATATAGTTGAATTTATTTTCAAAATTATTTTTTTTTTATTTTTTGAAAGATTGTCAAATGTCAAATTTTAACATGAGCATTTTTTTCTACCCAACCGTTTGATCATATTTCATCAAAAAATTTGAATTGAAAATTTGATTAAAGTCATCTAGTGGTCAGTTTTAAAAAGAATAATTTTTTTATCACGATACTGATCAATATTACTCAACAGCCAAACAGAGTAATAGTCCCCTATACACTATTAAATCTGTTTAGAAATTTGTTTCAAAACTAATTTCTCTCTTCAACAATTTGAAACACAAACTTACGCTTAAATAAACAAAGGGATTTCACTATTTTTATAGTTAAGTCAAAGCAAAATATATTTTTAAAAAAATGGTGGGGAATATAATATAAATGACAGCTGGGTGTTGTTCTCTCTTTCTGTCTAATACATTATCCTATTATTATCGTATAATCATTATGTAAGTGTCAGATGGTGTCAGCCAAAAATTAACGACTTTGAAGTTTTTCAATATTTCAAATCAGATAATTTGATTCTGTACATCTATATGCATTTTCTTAATATGTCTGGATGTTAACTCGCAAATTAATTTATGTAAATTTATCGAAATTCCTATTTCTAAACTTTTTTATTTGCATGCTCTTTACAAATTTTTGAGAATTAAGAGAGTTTTGTGTTTAAAACAAAACCTCTTAAATAAATTTTTGCAAATGAAATTTCTATTTGTAAAAATTTGTGAAAATTTACTGTAAAATTTTTGTTGTTGTTTTAAATATCCAACAAATATTTCACATTTAAATAAAAAGTAGTATGCCTAACCTGAAAACTTATTTATATAGTTTTTACTGGTAAAAGAACCAAAACCAAGAAAAATTATTTAATTTAATTTTTTTCAACAAAAACATTCAATAGTTCTACAAAAAATTTCAGAAAATTACTAATTAATTCAAATTAAAAACAGAAAATTACTAATTAATTCAGTTATTTTTGACATGAAAAAATTTTGAAAAATTTATGCAAATTTTGGGTATGTCTACTTAATTTTTGTAAAAGAGAATATTTAAACTATTCTCGCATAATTTTATGATCATATGATTTTTCCTCTCATTTGCAAATGATTATAATATTTTCCGCATATTTTGATGATTTTGTAGAACAGAACCATCAGAACATGATCCTTTCATTCCCTGATTGAATTTAAAATTAGTTTTGTACATTTTTATTTGAACAAAATTTACTAACTATCATTGTTATTCTATTTAAATATTGTTTTAGCCAATATATGGCGGAATTAGCATTTATTATTCTTTTTATTCCATCTGTTCGTTTATTACACTCGATTTGATAATTTGAATACTCTCAATCAATCAATACGTCATTAAGTATTCCTTATCCATTCTTTACTTTATTAGCTTTCAATTGAATTTACTATCAATTTACTTTAAATTTGTATTCAATTTAAGTATGAACTCTTAATTACATTAAATTTATTTTTATGAATATAATTTGTGATATTACATGAATAAAAAATAAATATATAAAATAATTATAATGTCATTGAAAAAGTTTATGCAAAATTTTAATGAAAATATCGCATTGGCAATGGTAAAAAAAAACTTTTGATCTACCTAATTTAATATTTAAAAATATATATTTCTCCATTCTCAACAAACAACACAGAGGGCATCACAGAAACCCAATAAACTATTGTTCAGAGTTCAATGTTTTCTGGTATGAAATGACCGTTTTTTGACATTTCATATTTATGCACTGGTTAAGATATTTTAAATTTATTTTTAGCCGTTTCTTGATTGTGTTGTTTTTTATTTTTTAATTTACAATTTAGTTTGTAGTTTATTTTTATTTTTTAATTGAAAAGGTTGTGAATATTGTTTTCTAAATTCTAATGATATGGAAAATTGTCAGACTCCACAGAAAATTATAGGATACTCTGCAGTATCAGTCAAACAGTTTTATAAAAAATCTTCGCCTGTAACATTTAAGTTTATTAATAATCATATTAAAACACAGTTAAGCAATAGCCAGAAGAATTATGGGAAAATTTCATGTTCAAGTTTAATAACACAAACTCCAGATAAAACGAATAAATTTCTAGCAACATCAGGATCAAACATAAAAAGCGGTCTTAATTCTACTACTAAATCTCTTAATATATTTCCTTTAGTAAATACTCCTCCTTCTGGAAATATAAAATGCAGAAAGGTTGTAAACCCATTCGAGGCCGCATTATCAGAGCGTCTTCATTTGCCATTGATATGCAGGTTAATATTTTATTCTTGATTTTTATTTTATTTAGCGAATTTTAACGATTCTTTTTTGTTCTAGCCCACTTTTTCATAGACCATCAACACCTCAACATTCTTCAACCAACTTTGAATGGACAATTGAGGAAGTTTCATCGATTGGGCCAGCAAATGTTGAAGCACACGAAACGCAATTTCAAGATAGTCTTGATCCTGAAATAGAAGCCAAAACACAAGCAGCTATTAGCTCATTTTTTAAAGAACAGCAAATTGTTCCTAGTCCAGTTGATTGTCCTCTAAGAAAACAAAGAATTGTGTTAGAAAAAACAGAATCAACTCCGAATAGCTTGTCAGGAATTATACGGCCAGCTAAAAGAATCCGAGATGGTATTACTCAAACAATATTATCACTTCCACCAGTGTTACCAGACGAAATAGAAAAGGCCCTTAAACCCTATTTTAATTTTTTTGAAGTACAACAGCAAAGTCCTACAATAAATTGTGATAAAAGTAGTTCTTTAATAGCATATCATGAAGCTAGAGACGCATCTTTACGTAGAAAATTATTCGCTTTACCTAATAAACACAACGATGATACATTTGAAGGTGATTTGGACGAAAATGAACTCTTTGAAAATAGCGCTTTTAGCAGCCCACCACCTAAATCTCCAGACTTAGTTGAGGTATTGTTTTTTTCTATTCTTTTAGTAAAAAACAAATATAATTTTAATTAAATTTTTTTAAAATTCAGGAAATTGCAAACAAATCAGCCTTTGATAAAAATTCGTTTGGTTCATTATCACCGATTTCTAAACTTTCGTCAGATAGTCCTCATCCAAAAAGATTCTCATCCGAAAGACATTTCATGAATGATACAGAATCCGAAAATATTTCACCGATTAAATCAGCTTCTCCTAATATGACAATCCAAGAGAGTAAAATAAACTCGACTAGTTTACATCAACAAAAACTGCTACAACACATCAATAAATCATTTGCTGATAGTTTTACTGACTCAAATTTATATAGATCAACACCAGATAATTCAATTAATTTAAAGAGTACTTCAAATGAAAGTCAATCGGAGAACAATAATATGTCTGTAGATTCCTCTTTTAATTGTAAAATTAGCCGACTTTTGGTTAACAGTTATAAAGGACAAAACAATTATAAGACTAATTCAATTTCCAAGTCAAAATCGATGACGGAAGTTGATATATTTAATCAAAATGATTATGATGACGATGATATGCAAGTAAGTCAATTGTCTGAAAAAAGCACGATTTCATCGCATTCATCTAACGCTGATACACCAAGGCGATCTAAAAAAACACCCAGTCGTAAAAATTTGTCCAGATCATTCTCTTCTAATATCTCAGATGATGAAGATGATATTTATACTGACAAATTTTCAAAAGATATTCGTCAAATTATAAATGATGTCCAAAAACGCCGTAATTCTCTTCAGAATGTTGAAAATGTTACAAATGAGATGACAGATAAAAATAAAGCATTAAAGTCTTCCGAAAAATCCGTATTTTATCGTGTAGATAGCGGATTCAATGAAATGACTAACAACCAAGATGATACAAAATTTGTTCAAATTGCGAAAAAGTCCATTTTGGCTGATAAGGAGAATCATAATTTTAAAGCTGTAACAAATGAAAATATTACACTTGAAAATGAAGATATAAGTATGATCTCATGTTCCACACCATCAAGAAGAGTATGTTAAATCTTAAGGAAAAAATGTCATAATGGAAAAAACATTTTTTTATACAATAGACATAGTAATTGGACACTGTCTGTAATTTTAAGGCTGAGAGAAATCGAATTTCAAATGTTTATTAGGTAATTTTGCGTTTGAATAATTATGTTTACAAAAAGGTCTCGCTTATATCCATATGTATGTAAAATAAAATCATATTGATTTTTAATTTAAAAAAATGCAATCTTAAATATAAATAAAATTGAACCTTAGGTTATTTTAAAAATTATTAAATGATATTAGTAAAATTTTTATTTGAGAATTGAAGGACTGGTATAGCTGCCATATTTTTATAAGTATTTTCGAATTTAAATAAAATAATAAAGTTTGTAAATTTTTTTGTTTAATTTCTGTAGATATATTGTATTGCTTTTTTTTAGAAACAGAATGTAAAAACATTGTAAATTAGTTACTACAATAATAATAATACAAAACGTTGTTATGATTTGCAATTTGTGATCTTGTCTACATCTCTTCCACATTGCAATTGAAAAATTCCGAATTCTTACAATTACGTAGTCAATTATAATTCTTGCCTTATTCTTACATTTTTACTTTCATTCTTTTGTTATGGGACCTGCACACTTATCAAACATTTCATCAAACCTGACTGAACTGATAAGAAGGCCGCAGACAACGAGCATGAACGTCGAACATGATACATGTTCGTTCCAACAGTTGTATTCAATTTTGATTTTTTCAAGAACATGTTTATAGAAAGATAAAAATATCACATTCCACAACCGGTCACATACGTTATTTTTTTATTTTACACGATGTTACTACACTTTCATTACAATTCAGCTGTTATTTCAATGTAGTCGGTAAGCTGCTATTTTTTGTCACCAGATTCTCTGAAATTTCTCAATCGATTCCAACCAAGTTAGTGGAATCTAAAATCTAAACATATGTCAAATATCATGTTAAATTTGTGGAACAAGAAAACCGGTAATGGCGGTAATTGTTTATTTTGTTTTGTTTTGATTAGATTTTTTCATTTATTTAAAATATTTTAAGCTTCATAGTAGTTTTTAGAAAAAATATAAAACAAAATTATGTTAGCAGCTCCAGGTGGTATACCAGATAAGGCATGGCAACCACATTTTGTAACATTCGAAACATCGTAAATATTGCTAAATACACAGAGTACACAAATTTAAAAAAAAAAAAATGTTTTTTTAGGATGGGTGAAATTACATTTGAACTTTATTGGAAACATGCACCAAATACCTGCCGTAATTTTGCTGAATTAACCAGACGAGGATATTATAATAATACCATATTTCACAGAATAATACAAGATTTTATGATTCAAGGGGGAGATCCTACAGGTAAAATTTAAATTTACAATATTTTTAAACAAACATCAACAATAAAGATTGATAAAATTTCGCTTGAATAGGTACTGGTCGTGGTGGTCAATCTATTTATGGTCCAACATTTCCCGATGAAATTCATTTAGATTTAAAACACACTGGAGCTGGAATTTTATCAATGGCAAATAGTGGACCCGACACGAACGGATCCCAATTTTTCATAACTCTTGCCCCTACTCAATGGTTAGATAATAAACACACAATATTTGGTCGAGTATATTCTGGTATGCAAATTGTTAAGCGAATTGGTATGGTTGAAACAGATAAAAATGATAAACCAGTTGATAATGTTAGAATTATCAAAGGAAAAGTTGAAAAATTTTAGTTAATAAAAAAATAAATATTTGAAATAAAAAAAAAAAATTTGAAGTAGTTTTTTATTTTGATAAATCAAGTACTAGGCAGTTGTGCATCTAGGTAAAGGGTCGGTCAAAGGTTACCCTGTCATTATGATAAAACACGAACAATTAATATACGTAATATGTATCCAAAGCTCAGATGGGAGAATTTTTACATTCCCTTAAAATAATAAATTGGGTCTAAAAATTTACAAAAAATCTGTAAAGAATTTTTACAAACGCTTTCTGGGAAAAGATAAAAGAGTTTTTTTTTATATAATGTTCACATTCTAATTTTTGAAATACACTGTTGATCTACTGCAAGAAGAATTTGTAGTTATAAAACTGAAAATGTCCAATAAATTTAAACACGGATTTTTTTTAAAAAATAATTGAAATTTTAATTTTAATCAAAAATTATTTTAATTAAATTAAAATTTCATTACATTTGTTTATTTTTTTTTTTTAAATATTTTATTAAATTTTTTCTTTTTTTTTGAGATTTTTTCAATGTTTTTTTGTTTTTTTTTTTTTTGTATATATATTAGCAATTTTACGTTTACAGACATATTTTAAATATGAGATATAAATAAAAACTTTACGATAAACATTACTTTTTTTTGTGAAATTCTATAACATTTTATTTTACTTATTTTATCAACTTAATTTGTTCAAGTGAAAATAAATTTAATTTGAAATTTTTTTTAAATTTTAATTGAATTATTTTTGAAGTTTAGTTTTAGAGAACATAGAACATTGAAATTAATTTATTATTTCTTTTATTTTTAATTTTTCCTTTAAGAAATCGAGTCGAATTTAGTTAACAATATAAAAAATCTTTTTAGTTGGTAAATTATTTGTTAAGTATATGCTATATTTTACGATAATTTTGAAATTTTGTAGAATAAAAATGATTTTTTGTATTTTTTTTTTGTTTTGTGTTTTTAGTGTATTTTGCGCTATTATAAACAAAATAAATTGCTTGCAATCGATAAAATAAAAAAACAAAACAAATGTTAATTATGCTGTTGAATTACTATTATCACCGTTGTTATCGTGAAAGTTGGCTCCATTAACAATAAATGATGTACCTAGCCCATATAGATGGCCACAATATTTAGCGTTGTCAATGTTATCCTCGAAAAACATCTAATATAAAATATATGTACATTGAAATAAATTTTAATTATAAATAAAAAAAAAAAAAAACTAATTTTATGTTAAATACTATAACATCATGAAAAACTAATATAAAAATATAATTTTAAATAAAGCACACTCAAAAATGAAGTATGGACTTCTTAATAAAAATATACTTGTCAATGATTTTAAAAATAAAATGAATTTTATTGAATAACTAAATAATAAAATAAAATTGTACGAAATTATTATTTGCCTTCGTACTTCCAATTCATTAAATTTCTTACAAGTAATATTTACAGAATAATTTATGAAAACTTTTCCATTTAGTAGATTATCTATTTACATTTAAAATACCGAAGCCCCTAGAAAATTCAACCAACCTCTAAAGTTAAGAAATTAAATCAAAATTAATTTTTGTAATAGGTATTTTTATAATTCATTCATATAAATTTCGATTGAATAATCATATATGTATATATAATATGGCAAATTTGCAACAATATAAGTAACATTAAAATAAAACAAGTAAATTAAAATAAATTGAAAACTGATTGTTTGTTAGTCATGGTCAGTTAAGTAATTTATGTTTTTAACATTACTCAAATTCAAATATGAAAAATTAAAATAACAAATTTTTTATTGACTAAGAAATAAAAAAATATTTCAATAAAAAAAAATGCAAAACAAAAAATCTATTATGTATAACAAAAAAAAATAACTATAGAAAATTATATAATGAAATTATTTCAAAAAATTGTTAATGATATACTTCAAATTCCTAAATAGATATGTGAGTGCGAAAGTTTCATATTATCATAATTTAATACCTCACGCATTTTGAAAAACGCCATGCCTGTTAATAAAGAATCTGATCCAGCTTGATGTTGAGGACCAACTCGACGTAATTCTAATTGATCAGCAACTTCTTGTAAACCTCCTTTCAAATTTTTACACGATTTCATCAAATATTTTATATCATATATTGTTGGGAAATATAAGCGCAATAAATCAAAAAATTCACTTTCTTCAGCGGGTAAATTTTGATCAGTTAATAATTTTAATAAATAACCAAAATCATAACCAGAATGAAAGCATAACCATTTAATATTGTCCATTAAAACAATACCAGATGACATTAGTAATTCAGCAAAGTCAAGTGGATCGATACCATCTTCTTCGTGTTTCTTAAATTGAATTCCAGAATTTTGTAATAAGTCGATTGAATCTTGAGCATACATATCTTCCCTAAAAAATTATTTTCTTTTAGTATTTATAATTAAATGGCAAATTATGAAAATAAAAACTTACGCCAAATTGAATTTAAAATTGAATTGCCAAGTTGAATAACCAGGTGGTGTTTTACCATCTTCATCCATGAATGTCAATCCCAATTGTATGATTCTTAACAAATCAACATTACATCTTAGAAGTTGATATTGATAATCAGCTGTAGATCGAAATTCACCAACTGGTCTGGCTACAACTCCAGGAAATTCAGTATCCATGGCAACGTAATGATATTTTTGAACAATTTTACGTATTGTACGAAATTCTTCTTCAAGATTATGCTTCCACACATCACGAATGCCGCATTCTTCATTACTTGGTATATTAGCAGAATGCGACGCATGGCCACCGCCTATTGCCGAAGGCATTGCCTGTAAGTTAGAAAATTTAAATACTGCAAATATTTTAGTGCACGGTAAGCTTCTTTGATGTTATTCAAGTTTTCAATTTTTTTTTTTAAATAAAATTAATTTGTTTATATAGTAAGTGTACGTTTTCAACAAAAGATAATGGTATTTTTCTAGCAATTATTTTTTACAATATTCGATTTAACCTCAACAAACATTAAACTTTAAAATAATTTCTTCCTTATTTGTATTAATTCATTTTATTTTAAAATTTATTTAAGTATTTTATACTTACATCTGTTGACTCACTGACTTCAGCCACGGTGCCTTGCTCCAACTTTGTTGAGATAGTATATCGTTTTTCAAAACAAATATTTCAAAAAATTATAATTTTTGTATCTTCCTAATATTTTTGATATTGAAGGTCAATATATAAAACAAAATGAAGAGCGATGCTCTATTAATTTAAAAATAATGAAAAATTTATTGATAAAATTTTTTTAAAGAGGTGTATGGAGCAAAAATAACTTGATTTTCTAATAAAAATTAAAAAATTCAATGCTCTTTGCTGAATTACAGTTAGTTAAAATTTATTTTTTTTCTAGGTGTCGGATGTTTCTAGAAATAAATAAAAAAAAACATTAATTTTATTGTTCAGTAATACAGTAATTTCTTTAATTATAATATTTAGAAAATAAGAAAATGACAACAAAAACAAAGATTTTTACTAAAATTGTTTAAATTTATATAAAATCAACACACACCCATTTTATTTGCTTATATTACTGTGGAAAACTTGTTTATACAATTTTCCAAAAAAACAATTTCGTATTAAGTTTTTAAAAATTAATGAAAACAATTTATTTTTAATTTTTTATTTAATCATCGACTAAAAACACTTTTTGACGCTTCGAAGATATTTTATTGTTTGAATTTGAAATATGAGATTGAATTGTGAAAAACTGTCATATCCCTCATGTCAATTGTCATTTATCAATGTCATAACACAATTCAAGAAGATGTTTAAGTTTTCCAGTGTTGCCAATAAAACAATCTTAATAGCCAGAATTAACTAAATTCTCATAAGCTAGTAATATTACGAAGTATTTTTTAAATCTATCAACTGGAGCATAGCATTCAATTTTTACTTCATTTAAATACCAAAATGAATAAAACAAAAAAAATATAACAGTGAAAATAGTCGAATATTTTCCTTTTAATTTTACTAATATGCTTATCATACAGATACGCGTATTCGTCTACTACTTGCAGACTTCTTCAGTGTTTTGTTATACCAAAATTTTACTCTAACGCTGGAAAACAAGTTTTTATAAAAATAAAAAATATATATTTTGCAATAGTCTACACTACATGAACACAATGGTTGCATTCGGTGGCATTTACCCATTTATAATCAATTAAACGTACCGACATATTTTTAACCCGTTTATACTTACTTACCATTTCATTTTTCATTGATACGCTCATGTAATAATCCGAGAGTTTTTCTGATTTACTGTTTAATTTTTTATGGATTATTAATCCATGGCAAAATTCCGCTGAACGAATCCAATATGACGCCCATGTTTATACGAGGCAGAAATCTACCGCAGAAATCTTGCTTTTGTTCATACATAAAAAAATCTGGTAGATTTCTACCATAGCTGCTGTCAGATTATTGAAATATCAAGTTGCCCGAAAATGAAATTATTGGCAAAGAAATAAATAAATAATTTTTTTTTATAATATTATTTGTATAAATTATATAGTTTTTTTATTTTATTAATATTCGATCCGAAAATTACGTTGTCAACAAAATATAAAAATGATAAATGAAATAAATATGATGCACACTCCATAAATTCTTTTTTGGAATTTTGTATAGTTTTTGTCACTATTGTGACAATTTTATGTAAAATTGTAATCCGACCCTCAAATGCCGCTGAGCGCACCCATTTGAATTCACTTGACAACACATAACAATCAGATTAATCAGAATTAGCCAATGAGAAACAAAATCCAGCAGCATTGCAAAGTAGAAAGTAAAATATTTGGATTATTTTAATATAATTATAATTTAATAATTTTATTTAAATTAAACAATATTGTAATGCAAAAATCAGTATTAAGGTGAAAAGAGGAAATTCTACAAAAAATTTTTTATAAAAATATCGAAGAATATATGTATATTCTAATTGGATTTTCAGATTTAAAAATATTGGAAATTTGAATTTCAATTATAAACTCAATAGATTTTTTGGGCTTTCACAAATAAGTTATCAAGGACAAAAACACAAAATGATTAGGTAAGGTTTTTTTTCTAAATGTAAATTATTCTAAAAATTTGCCAATTTTAGAGTTGAAAATATTAAAAAATCAGAAAATGACAAACGTGTATATCGAGGTAAGAAATATAACATAGCATAGATACAAGTAAAAGAAATTACACAAATGTTTTAAACTTATATACGTATCTAAAAATTATGGAAAGACAGTTATATTTATTGGAATTATTCTTATTAGGTTTAATTATGGAAAATAAGATGAAAGTTTTGTTAGTATCAGACCCGACAACAGATATTTCTGCTGCTTCACTAGCTGTTGAAGTTGGTCATATGAGCGATCCTGGTCATATTCCGGGTTTGGCACATTTGTGTGAACATATGTTATTTTTAGGAACTGAAAAATATCCAAATGAAAATTCGTATTCATCATTTTTATCTCAAAATGGAGGCAATAGTAATGCTGGTAAATAATGAAAATAATTGATTAAAATATTTTTAACTTATTTTTTTTAAATTACAAAACTTTTAGTTACTTATCCTAATTTAACCAAATACTATTTTGCTGTGAAACCCGATCAACTTGAAGGTGCATTAGATCGATTTGCTCAATTCTTTATATGTCCATTGTTTACAGAAAGTGCAACAGACCGAGAAATCAATGCTGTTAATTCCGAACACGAAAAAAATTTGTCCATCGATTCTTGGAGAATTCGCCAAGTTAATAAAAGTTTAGCTTTGGCTTCACATCCGCACTCAAAATTTGGTTCAGGTTGGAATAAAAATTTAAAAAAGTATTTAAAATATAAATAAATCTGATTATTTTTAGGAAATGAATACACTTTACGAACTGTTCCTAAACAAGAAAATATAGATATAAGAAGTGAATTAATCAAATTTCACGATCAATGGTATTCATCTGATATTATGTGCTTATCTGTACTTGGAAAAGGTAATGATGTACAAAACAATCAAATTTTATGTCTTAAATTTTTTTTTTTTTTTATAGAAACTGTTGATGAGTTAGAACAATTAGTACTTACAAAGTTTTCTGATGTGAAGGAAAAAAATGTATCTCCACCAAAATGGTTCGAGAGACCTTATGATGATTCACAATTCGGTACAAAAATTGAAATTATTCCAGTTAAGGATATTAGAGGTTTGACTATGAGCTTTTTGACAAAAGATTTAGACGAATATTACAAATCGTCTGTAAGTTACATAAAATAATATTTTGATATTCAAATTATTAATTAAGTTTTCATTGTAGCCTGAAAATTATATAAGTCATTTGATTGGACACGAAGGAAAGGGAAGCATATTATCAGAGCTTAAAAAACGAGGATTGTGCAATGAGTGAGTTCAAAATAGATTATTTAACAAAAAATAATTAAAATATTTGATCTTTAGTCTTACTGCAGGCCACACAAATATTTCAAGAGGATATGGCTTCTTTGAAATTTCATTGGATTTAACTGAGGAAGGATTCGAACAAATTGATGAAATAATTTTATTAATATTTCAATATATAAAATTGTTACGAGATGAAGGTCCAAAAAAGTGGATATTTGATGAATTTCGTCAAATAAATGAAATTTTGTTTAAA
The DNA here is from genome assembly GCA_963942445.1 of Argyra leucocephala. Classification (NCBI taxonomy): domain Eukaryota; kingdom Metazoa; phylum Arthropoda; class Insecta; order Diptera; family Dolichopodidae; genus Argyra; species Argyra leucocephala. Next base: position 148,760,433 of record OZ012679.1, read on the forward strand.
TTTAAAGATAAAGAAATACCAACAACACTTGTTAGTGATATAGTACATTTAATGCAGGTACATATTATTATGTTTATTTAAAAGAGTATTTTAATAGCTTACAATTTTAGTTATATCCACTTGGTGAGGTTTTGTCTGCTCCCTTCTTAATACATGATTGGAAACCTGAATTAGTAATGCAGATCTTGGACTATCTCAAACCAGAAAATTGTCGAATTACTATATTAGCCCAAAATTTAAAAAACTGTAACACAACTGAATTTTGGTATAAAACCAAATACAATACAACAAAAATACCAAAGGAAACAATACAAGTAATATTTTTAAACGTTACTTCATTAAATTTTTAAACTTATTTTTTCTGTCTTTAGAAATGGGAAAATTGTTCGTTAAATGAAAATCTTTCTTTACCTGAACCAAATTTATTTGTACCTACAAATTTTACATTAACAGAACAAGACGATGACGTCTCTAAACATCCAACTATCATTCATGATTCATCTTATATTCGAGCTTGGCATAAACAAGATAGAGAATTTCTTAAACCTAAAACTTTTATCAATTTTGATTTTTCAAATCCCATTGTATATTTTGATCCTCTAAATTGTAATTTAACTCATTTATTAGTACAGCTTTTTAAAGATACTTTAAATGAATATACTTATGACGCAGAAATAGCTGGTTTAAAATTTAATATCAAGAATACAATATCAGGAATAAGTGTAATTTAAAATGAATATTTTGTTGTTAAGAAATTTGTAAATTATTGTTAATATTCTTATTTTCATAGGTCAATATATTCGGTTATAGTGATAAAATTAAAATTTTGTTACAAAAAGTCTTAGATCAACTATTTAGTTTTGAAATTGATGAGAAACGTTTCAATATACTGAAGGAAGATTTGTCCAGACAATTGAAAAATTTTAAAGCTGAGCAACCTTACCATCATGCAATTTATTATTTAGCTTTAATTTTAACTGAAAATGCATGGTCTAAAGGTGAACTTTTAGATGCTATGACTTGTAAGTAAATATTTTAAATTAAGTTTTTTTTTTTATTTTTTTTTGTAAATATGATTTATCATTTTTAGTGGTTACATATGATACTTTACGTCAATATGCGAAAGAGTTCTTTTCTAGATTACATACTGAAGTATTTGTTTTTGGAAATGTTAATAAAGAAAATACATTGGAAATTGTAGATTTATGTATAAATAAATTGGAGAAAACAAACTCAAAAATTTTACCAATTTTAGCTAAACAATTATTACAGAAACGAGAATACAAATTAAATTATGGTAAATTTAATCATTTGCATTTTAGTACATTATTAATTTAAAAAAAATTTAAAGGTGATTCTTATGCATTTGAAGCTGATAATGAATATCACAATAGTTCTTGTACTCAATTATATTTACAATGTAATTCACAAACAAACAGCACAACTGCATTTATTGATTTATGTGCTCAAATTTTAACTGAACCCTGTTATAATTGTTTAAGAACTGAAGTAAAGTTTTATTTTTTTTGGAATTATTTCCTTTTTCTATTATTATTTTTATTTTAAGGAACAACTTGGTTATATAGTATTTTGTGGATCTAGGATAGCCAATAGTGTTACCAGTATAAGAATTATAGTACAATCGTCTAAGCCACCTTATTTTGTTGAAGAAAGGATTGAAAACTTTTTGAATAATATGCTGGTAACTATCATTTTACTATGACATTTATATAAATTATCTAATATAAATATTAATACTCTTATATTATAAATTTTTAGAAAACTATTGAGGAAATGCCTAAAGAAGAATTTGAAAGTTATAAAAATGCTCTTATTACATTGAAATTAGAGAAGCCTAAAAAAATGAGTTTACAATTTTTTAAGGATTTAAATGAAATTACTTTAGCGCAATACAATTTTGAAAGAGCTGAAGTAGAATGTGAAATTATAAAGAAAATTTCAAAAGATGAAATATTAAATTTTTATAAGGTAAAAACAATATATTAATATAATAAATATAAATATAATAAAAATTAATATTTTTGTTTAGACATATATTTTAAAAAATTCGCCAAAACGACGTTCGTTATCAATTCACATAACGTCTACAGTTCCGAAATCTGATAGTACAGAACCACCAATTGAAAATGGGGTTTTATCGCAAACACATCAATTAATTACTGATTTGTCCGCATTTAAATCTAGTAAGGAATTATATCCAGTAACAATACCATATATCGATGTAAGGCCCAAAGGAGCCAAAAGCAAATTATAAGTAAATTTGTATATAAATTAATTTAAATTAGCAAATTTTTATAGTCTTAATTTAACAACAATTTATTTAAGATAAATGAGATTTGTAAAATAGATGTGTGTTTTTAAATAATTCAATATATAAGTTAGTTATATATATATAGTTATACAAATATATCCATGAATATTAAATAAAACAAAAATAATTAAAAATATATATACATTTTTATTAATACAATATCATTTTTTAAATATGAATTTGATAATAAGACACTATTCGGAATTGTAAAACCATCTGATGGGTTTATCAGTTCTTGTGATATTAAATCATTTGTTGGATTTTCCTGAAATTTAATTACATTATAATATATATAACTATTAATATGTATGTGCATAATTTTTATTGAAGAATACTTGATTTAAAATTGCAATTTTGTGTTTAAATATTAAGGTATTAATATCTTTAAACATATTTCCAGTTTCTGTATTAAGTGAAATAAACTTGTTTTTAGAGTTTTGTTCAGATGATAAAATTTGTAACCGAAGATGAAAAAAATCACGTCCTAAATATCGAAAACTTGCATATATGTTAAATGTTTTACCTTAAAAAATAATTATTTAAATTTTATTATGTACATACATACATACATTCGTTATTTAATTTTATTACATACCAAAAATACTAAATAAAGGACTAGTCTCGTTTGAATAATTTTTAAGTTGTAATTTGCTTGTAAAATTTTCAATTTTCCAATAATATGAAAAAATTTTTAAATCATCTCCAGAAATTATAGTTTTATTAAGTCTCTCAACTTCAACATATCTGTTAATTAAAATAAGTTATTAAAAATTTTCAATTTTTATTACCTAAATTCATTTTTCTTCCGTTAAAATTAGTTTATTTTACCTGTTAACAGTTTTCGTTTGTTGATTAGATAATATAATTTGAGACTGATTTTTTGCATTTGTAAAGTTAACTTGATCATTTGAATTTATTAAATTTTTTAATTCTTCAAATTTTTTTTCAATTTTTAATTCAAGTTGTTCAAACGCTTTTCTCATTTCCCCTTAAAGAACAAAAATTATTTCGCTTCATATAAATTTTTGTGTACAGTACCACAATTATTTAAATTAATACATATATGTATCTATATTCTATATTCAATATTAATACCTGACCCGCATACACCTTTTAAAATTTTAGTTGTTTTCGCTTCAGCACTAGCTTTTACTTCGCCAGCTGTTACAGTACATTCCGCATGTTGTACTTCATGTGGATCTAAAATATATAAAAAAAAAATCATAAAATTTGTGCTCTGGATATGCACAAACATACATATGTGCATAAATATACATACAACATTACATTCTTACCAATATTTTCATCGTTTATATAAAATCCTTTGCAAGAAATATTTATTATCCAAAAAAGTATAAATAAAATTTCAACTATTGAAACTTTCATATTTGTCTATTCTTTTTTATATATTTACCTCCAAAAGAATTTACTGAACTGATATAATATGGGTTTTTTTTTTGTTGTAAAGTAAAAAAAAAAAATGCTTTTTTAGTTTATTTTTACGAATGATCCTAAAAATAAATCGCGCACCTTCCGTTCTTGTAATAATTATAAACAAAAATATGAAATTATTTTTGATATAGTTCTAACTTAAAAACTGTTGCTTTTTTTTTTTTTGTTTTTTACATTGTATTTACGGATAGATAGTCTTTACATGTATAGCAATCAAGAAACTTATAAAAAAAAAATATTTTATAACTTTTAACTCAAAATTGTTTAAAATTTTATTAAAAATTATTAAATATAATTTCATTTCTATTTATATTATACATAAGTATGTAGTTATATTTTAATTCACCACATAAAAGCAGCCTTTTCACGCAAAATTCTTAAACCATATTTTTTCCATTCTGTTGAAGTTATCCATAATTCTGGAGCACTTTCTAAACAAGACATAATTGCTGCTCCTTTCCATGATGTAATTGCTGGATCCATTCCATGAATATTACTTGAAATAATTTCTAATTGTTCTAAATATAGGAATTATAGATATTATCGTTATTATGAATAGAATTAACATTTTTATCTTTACCTGTTCTATGCATATACGGAATTTGTAAGGAAACTCTATTATGTAGCCATTTGCTGATTTCTGGAAATTTCATTCCACCACCTACAACTAAAATGCAACTATACATTTTCCGTTTCAGTTCTTCTGTTGCTAAAATAATAGGTTTAAATTTTTTTTATATAAGATTAAAATCTTTTTACAAATTCAAACGTACGGCATCTTTCAATACTTTGCAGTACGGCTTGATCAAGACCAACTATTTGACCACCAGGCAAAACAAATTCTTTGTCTGTTGGCTTAACATCACGTTCGGCTTCAAGTGTATCAACTACTATATCATCATCTTGGTTATCATTTGTCATAATTCCACCATCACCACCTTGAATTTGTTCTGATTGCTCACGACCACTTCTTCTCTAAAATTAAAATTGTATATCATTCATTATTTTAAGAAGATATATTATATATATTTATCATAAGAAAAAACAAATTTACCCCAGTTTCTCTAATATAACTTGAATCAAAACAATCTTCAGAATCTGGTTGAATGGCACAAGGTTTTTGTACTCTAGCAATTTTATTTTTTCCCGTAATATTTAATAATTCCGTATGAAAAAGACTAAGTGGTGCTACAATACATTCATCACCTAATTGAATTGTGTATTTAACAACTCGTCTGTTTATTTTAACATTAAAAGTTTTTTCTTGTGAACCACATATATCCTTAAAGAGTTAAATTACAAAATTGTAGAGACTTTAATAGATTATTCTTACCAGATTAACATGACAATAATCTTCCTTTAATTTTTTCAATAAAATTGCATTTTGAATTTTGCTATCATCACATTGTTTATAAGGAAATGCACATTTTTGAAGAAGGCAATAAAATGTTTGAGTAACATCACCTCCTCCATATTCTAAACGAACTCTGGTACTTGGGTGAGAAATTCCATCTTCAACACATGACACTGATGTTTTTTGATCTCCGACATCTATTACACAACCGAAACCCAGACCGGCACCAAATGTAGCTGCTACATGATCCTATAATTAATTGAAATGTTTTTAATAATTGAAAATTTGATTTACAATATATTAAAATAATACCTGTATAAGAAAACAACTACCAAAACTCATTTTTGTTAATAGCAAAGTTGTAAGTTCTTTCAAGTGACTTCGATTGTATATATCCGATACGACAAGAACAGCTTTATATTGTGGCAAATCTCTAAAACCATGTAAGTTTGAATTAGTCAAAGAAAAACTTTGGAAAACTTAAGATTGATTACTTTAATTTAATATTCATTTTTTCTGAAAGAGCATATTCCCATATAGCTTGTAGATCTGCTAAAATCGATGAAAGTGATCCACCTACATTTGGATGCAAATTTAAATCTCCTCTTCGAAATGGAAAATGTAAATTGTACTCGGCATCTGTCGTTATATTAATTATCTGTATTTTATTTTATATAAATTTAGTTTTTTTTTTTCGTATATTTCTAGATATATGAAATCTTACTTCGTCACCGAAAACTACTTCTTTTGTAGGAACAGGGACTTCGGGAACATTTTCTTCCATTATTTCTGGGTTTGAACGTCGATTAAATGCAGAAATTTGTTGAGGTGGAGTAGCATATCTTCGCCTCCCATCTGCTTGTAAGCACGATTGAAGAGTATGAGAAACTTGTAATCTACATTCTTCGAACTCATGCATCAGCTCTTGCGACTAAGATTTAAAAAATTATTAACTAAAATTGATAATTTTTCAATTTTTACCCTCTCAACACAACTGGGGAGAAATGAGTCTCGATAAGACATTCCATTTGCCCGTCGTTTTCTTGCCACAGCATGTAGAATTCTGATAGGATTAAGATCTGATGCACGTCCCATTCTCAAGTTTAAAGATCCTATATTTAAAGTTCTATTTTGAGATTTTCAAAATTTCTTAAAAGATTTGTTTTACCTGGATGAATAACAATAATCATCTGAGCTTGAAGATGCTAAAGCACATTAAATTATAATTAGAATTTATAAAAAAAAATACATATAATTATTTACCTCGGGACATTCTGAAGCTTGCGGCATTTTATTGATATTATATAAATAAAAATTGTTATTGTTAATAAAAACAATTTCTTTTCAGGATATTAAAAAAATTTTGTAGTTTTATGATTTATCCGCGTCTATATAATTTTTTTTTTTTTTTTTTTATTTTTTGCAAACACTGTAAATAAATAAGAATTTTAGCTGTTTTGTTTTGAATTAACTTTTGTCTTGTCACAATTGAAAAGAATTTATTAGTAAACATAAAATACTAAAAAACTTACATTTTCATCTGATTTTGTTTTTAAAAACTATTTAATTAGTTAATTTAAAAAAGAATTATGATAATTCTTAAAGTAAGATGAATGTAAAATAAAATCCGTAAAAAATTACAAAATTTAAGATTTTATATTTTTTGTAACTAGATGTCTCTGACAATTTTTTAAAGAATTGGCAACTTTTGTTTTATTATCAAATGTTGATTTTGACTGACATGCATGCTACCCAGTTTGAGTTTCGTTTGTTCATTTCGTACATAAATCGCCATTGTGAAAAAAATGGATTTGTGTTTAATAAATTTTTAATTAATACAGAAATATCAAATAAAATTTTTTAAATATTAGTAAAATAAATATAATAAACCAAAGCAAAAATTTTGGTTAATATTAATTTTATAAAAGGCAATGGAAGAAGCTTCTACAGACGCTATGCCGGACATTTCAGATCAAATAATTCCAGAAACAAATTTTTCTGATGCCGAAGATACTAGGAAGTTTAACTCTGAATCAGAACTTCGGTAAAATTAATGTTTTATTTTTATTTTTTGTATTGATTAAATTTTTATTTTGTTTATCATTAACTTTAATAAGAATGAATGAACAAAGTGGTGATGAAGAGGTAGTGTCTAACTCAAACAATCATGGCAATGAGAAGGAAAATGTAAGAAATCGATTTTTTGTCTTGTATAATAATAAAATTTTTATTCTTATAAAATGAATATTCATAAATTTTGAATAAAATTTTTAAGGCTGAGACAAAAGTGCAATCTTCTACAAATCCTGGTGAAATTTGGATTGAAACAGCAACTGATACCGGCAAACCATATTACTATCACGCACTGACGAGGGAAACAACATGGACGAAACCGGAGGGACCAAATATTAAGGTTATACAACAACAACAAATCTCAGTGGATAGTTCTGGTGATAAAAAAAACCAAGCGTCACATCAAAACTTTGATAATGCTAATCCATTATTAAATATACCAAATAGAGTACAGGGAGTTGTGCCGAATCAACTGCAACATCAACATCAACAACAACACCAACAACAACATCAACAACAACACCAACAACAACATCATCAGCAACAACAGCAAATTGGTAATAATCATCAGGATAAGAAGTCTCCTTTAGGTCCAGGGCCGGGAATGCCATCACATCATCAACCACCGCCTCATATGTTTCCCCCACCTGGAGGCTTTCCTATTACACCAGGTAATTTTAATAATCCACCGCCGTTTTCTGTTCCACCACCAGGATTTGGGAACGCACCACATCCACATGCAGGAGCCCCTTGGGGTGTTCCACCTTGGGGAATGCCCCCACAAACGGCACAACACCAACCGACGCCACAGAAAAACTTAATTATAAAGCCCGGTGTTATAGATCCAGGAGTAATATCCCGTGCTGCAGAATGGTCGGAACACAGAGCACCTGATGGTAGACCGTATTATTACCATGCTGGACGTGGTGAAAGTGTTTGGGAAAAACCCCAAGCTATAAGAGATCTGGAGGCGGCACGGCTAGCAGCTCATTCTGGAGCACCTCCAATCGCACCAATAATCCCACCAACAAATATGCCACCACGACCATTAATACCAACAAATACGGTAGTTATGCCAACAGGTTCCGTTGAGCATTTAGGTTTTCCGCCATTAATGGGAGCTCCAGGGACAGGGCAATTAATCGACTCAATGATAGCAAATCAAGTTTCAAATGATAGTAAAGCTGATTCGAAGCAAAAAAAGAAAGAAAATTCAGATGGGGAAAATACAAAACTGGATCAAAATGAAAAAGCTCAAAATAAAAAAGCAGTTGTCATTGATAAATCTAGACCAGTATCTAGTACTCCTATTAGTGGAACTCCATGGTGTGTAGTTTGGACAGGTGACGGGCGAGTTTTTTATTATAATCCTTCTTCACGTTCATCAGTTTGGGAAAGACCGGCTGAATTAAAAGATAGATCAGATGTTGATAAGGCTGTAGCAAATTGTCCTAAAAATGTACAATCAAATGCTCAAGAAAATAATTCAGAAAATGAAAAATCACATGAGCCCGAAAATAATCAAGAATTTGAAATACCAGCAAAAAAGGCAAAATTAACTGGTTTGTAATTTAAAATTTTATTCAATTATTAAATATCCTAAAATTTAATTTTTAACTAGAACCAAAGGTAGAAAAAGATGCTACAAAAGAAGCAGCAATCGAGGCTGAAGTACGAGCATCAAAGGAACGTGCTTTAGTGCCATTAGAACAACGTGTAAAATCTTTTAAAGAAATGTTGCGAGAAAAAGATGTAAAACATTTAATTTTTATTCAAAAATGCGTTAAAAAAAAATTTAATTCAATTTTAGGTTTCCGCGTTCAGTACGTGGGAAAAAGAATTGCATAAAATAGTTTTCGATCCACGATATTTATTACTTACATCTCGAGAAAGAAAGCAAATATTTGAAAAATATGTAAAAGACAGGGCTGAAGAAGAACGTAAAGAAAAACGAAATAAAATGCGTCAAAAAAGAGAAAATTTCCGTGAATTACTTGAAACAGTAAACTTACATTCTAAGTAAGTTAAATTGTGTTGGCATTGAAACTATTTTTGTTTTGTAAACATTAGTTTTTTTTTTTTTTGTGTAAATTTATTATAAATTTATTTTTGCACTCTTAGCAGAAAATTAAGCACATTTGAATTTGGATGAAAAAGTTGAACTACAAAAACATAATTATTGACCAATAACTAAACCAAACTTATGAAAAGGGTTACATTATTCGTCTTAGCTTCTGAACTTTTTGTCTTTAGAACCCGGATTGAAATGTGCCTATTAAATATGTTTGAAATGTTTTTTTTTGACAGATATTCATAAAATTTATTTCTAGGTCATCTTATATAGAATTTTCATCCAAATACGGACGTGATGATAGATTTAGGGCAGTGGAAAAAGGTAAAGAACGAGAAAGTCTATTTAACGAATTTATTATTGAAGTTAGAAAACGGGAGCGAGAAGAAAAAATGCATCAAAAAGAAAACGTAACTAAATGAAAAAGAAATTTTCTTAATTATCTTTAATTAATCCAAATTTTAATTTTAGATAAAGAAGAAGTTCATAGATATGTTAAAAGAAAAATCAGATATTACACGGCATACCAGATGGACAGATGTTAAAAAGCGTTTCGAGTTAGATAGTCGGTATAAAGCCGTTGATAGCTCTTTTCTTCGTGAAGAATATTTCAACGATTATTGTTATTATTTAAAGGAAGAAAAAAAAAAGAATAAGGACAAGGATAAAGAGAAGGATAAGGATAAAAAAGACAAGGATAAGGACAAAGACTATGAAAGAGAAAAAGATAAAAGTTCAAAAAAGAAAAACAAAGACAAAGAAAAATTAAAAAAAGATGAAGATGATGATTCTGATAAAAGTCTAGATAAGAATGAGGTAAGCTTAGAATGAATTTCATTTAATTATTTTAAGTTTCATTAAACTTTCATAAAATCCAAATGTTCATATAAAATCAATTTTCAATTCACAAACACATTGAAACTTAGAAATTCATACTTTGAAAATATTTTTAGTTAAAATTGACTATTTTACAATTTTCCCATGAAATTAATCTGTTTACTAACCATAATAACTTCCGTTTAAAAAAAAATATATATTTTCTAAAATGTTTTAACAAAAATTTCTAACTTTTTTTGTTGTATCTTAAGTACTTGGACAGCAAAATTTATATTACTTTGAAAATAATAAAAAAAAATGATCTTGTTCTATTGTCCATTGCTTTAATAATTTTAAATTGAATAGATTTTTAAGGTACAAAAATTTTAAAATCAACAGAATTTTCTAGAAATTTTTTAAAAATGTTCCCAATTTTGTCAATAATATCGGATAATATTTGGTAAGTCTTTAACTAATGTTCTTCCATCTTAAATAGAAAATACATTCTAAAGAAATAAAAAAAAAAAAAAATGAGTTTTAATTTAATATTTTTTTTTTACCATAATAAGAAATTATATTTAATGTTCATTAATTTTTTATTTTGATATAAAAAACAGAATGATATTTCAAAATCAGATGAAGAAAATGAACGAAAGCAGAAAGAGCGAGATCGTCAATTACGTGCAGAACAAAGTATTAAAGAAAGAGAAAAAGAGGTAAAAAAAAATGTACTGAATTTGATTGAGGCTTCTGGCTTCTAAAAAATTTTATTTATAAAATTGTTAGGTTCAAAGATCATTAGCAAATCATTTAAGAGATCGTGATAAGGAACGGGAACATCATAAAAGAGATGAAGCAATGCGACATTTTAATGCACTTTTAGCAGATTTAGTTCGAAATCCTGATTTAACATGGAAAGAAGTTAAAAGACAATTGAAGAAGGATCATAGATGGGAGCAAGTTGAAAATTTAGAAAGAGAAGATCGTGAAAAGTAATATTTATAAAATATGTACTTGTCAAAAACGTCAACGATTTAAAATGATTTGAAGTCAACACAATTAAATTTTATTTATTTTAGAATATTCACTTGCTTTAACTTAAATTAATTATTTTTAAATTCATGAAATTTTCTTTAATAAGTCGCAGATTTTTGTTCAAATGACGTTTTTGAAAAGTACTGAAGCATGCACGAATAACTATTTTTTAAAATATTTTTTTTTTTTTTTAATTATTTGAAGATTATTTAATGTTCATATTGATATGCTGGTACGAAAAAAACGAGATAATTTCCGTGAAATGCTAGATGAACAAAATTTAGATTTAACAGCAAATTGGAAAGAAGTCAAAAAAGTTATCAAAAATGATCCAAGATATCTTAAATATAGTAGCAGTGAAAAGGTTAAATATTTATTATTATTTTTTAATTTTTTTTATTTTAATCAAAATATAATTTTAGTGTGAAAGAGAATTCAAAGATTATCTTAGAGATAAAACAATAGAAGCAAAGGCATCATTAAGAGAACTATTACTTGAATGCAAATTAGTAACACATAAAAGTTTTGAGTCAGTACAAGAAAATCCAATGCATTTGAAAGAAATCGAAGATATATTAAAAAATGATAAGAGGTAAATAAAAAAAAAAAATTTTAGAAATACAAAAAAAAAAAGAAATTTTTTAACTTATAATTTTATTTTTTTAGATACTTAATGCTTGATCATATGGATCATGAAAGATCACAAATAATTCTGTCCTATTTAGAAGACTTGCATAAAAAAGGTCCACCTCCACCTCCAACAGCAACGGAAACAACGAGACGAAAATAAAATAATCAAACTCATCTTTAATTGAAATGTTTGGTTTATTTTATTTTACATTTTTTTTTTTTTAAGATTAACCCAATAAAAATAACTAACAATTACATTAAAATCAATTGTAAATTGTTTAAAAAACAAAAATTAAATCTAAATTTGAATATTAAACAAAATTAAGTTTGCACATAATTTTTCAATTTATAATAAGTTTTTCTTCACAACTCTATTAGATCATGATTTTTTTTTTTTTTCGTATAAGATATTAGATAATAACATTTTCTATATAAATTTCTGAGAACATGTGGAAGCTTTTATTAATTAATTGCAATACACAAAGATAAAAATATTGTAAATTTGAATTATTTGAATAATTAGATATTAATTCATTAAGTTATTTAAAGTATGATATATATAAAAAAAAAAAAAAATTAAAAAAATAAATAATTTTTTTAAAAGTTTAATTGAAATAATTTTTAAACAAATTTTATTAATATTTAATTTCTGTGGTAATTAGTAGTATACGTGTGTTTTAAGTCGATAAAAGTTTAGGTAATGAAAATGGCCAAATTTTAGGGTAAAAAACTAATTAAAAAAAAAAAAAAACTAAACAAATTAAGTTAAAACTATTCAATATGTAATAAAAAAGTTTGAATATTTCTAGTATCTTCGATATTAAAACATATTAAAGGTATTTTTAATTTCTGTCTCCAATGACATTTTATTAAATCATCAACGCTGGGAAATTTTTTATCAATTATCAAAGTTCTAAAATCTGGTCTACCACTTCTGTGTTCATTTAAGTATAAATCAAAATCTGGAGTAATTGAATAATTTTGAAATTGATTATTGGACGAATTTGTTTTCGTGATTTTTTGAATTCTAATTGAATCAAATATATTTTGTATTCTATTATTGGTTTGTTTATTGAAGTTTTTTAACTTTACTTTTTTCTTATTTGGCTCTACTTTTAGATTCTCTTCAATTGAATTTTTCCGTTTTAAAGTAATTTTATCTTGTTTATTTTCAATTTTATTTTCCAGTTGACTTTTATTATTCTCAGAATATATAGTATTTTTTTTAATTTTCTCAAATGCAAATTGAATTTCTTCCATTTTCTTTAGTTCAAAACAACTATTATTTTTTTTTATTGATCCTAGAGTTTCAAAAAGATTTTGCCAAATGTATGATTGTTCATCATTATAATTAGCATTTTCATTATGTTGTTCTATTGCAAAACCAGTTCGAGTTAATGTTGAAAAGATTATAAATTTTGTAAATGTTTTACTTCTATTTTCATTTAATATTAAGCAATATGCCTCTTCTAATGATAAAGGCAATTTTTTGATATATAATTCAACGTGGTTCATTTCCAAATGCAATAATATTTTGAAAAAATTTATTTCACCAGTAGATCTAAAACGAGATTTTCCTATTTGTCTTAACACTTCAATTAGTTGATGATCTGGATTATATTTTATTTGATTTCTGGCACATATTCGATTAGTTCTTAGAGAAATTAATCTACTTTCTAAATTTTTTTGCAATTTAGAAACAAAATTGAAATCTTCAACTTCATTTTTATTGGTTATTTTCTTTTTCATTTTCAAATTAAGCTCTTCTTTACTTAATGCTTTTATTAAAGTTTTTACGCTTGTTAGTTGATTACCTTTAATTAATATTAATTTTTCCATTTTTATTTATAGTTAATCAGCTCAAAATACATTTAGTTATTTATTTAGAAATGAAAACATTTGTCCAAACAATTTTTCAGTCTATTTTGGTAATTTGTAACAATACGAAATTTTATATTCTATTATAATATAATTTCATTAAAAGTTTATTTAATTTTTTAATTTGTTGATTTAAAAAAATAATGAAACAATCAAATTGTTAAAAATAAATAAACAACAAACAAATGGATAATGAATGACAATTTAAAAACTACATTACCGATTTTAAGGACGGATTACACAAAGTTCTGGAAAGAAACTGGATTCCCAAAACGATTTCACAACATAAAAATTGTAAATTAAAATTTGTTTGTTTGTAAACCTTTTTTAAATTTTTAATGTATTAAAAATTATCTAAACAAAAATCTGGTTTCGATCATAAAAATTTATTTTACAGATGTCGTATAAGGACTGCTCTGTACAGTAAAATTTCCCCTGCCCTGTCTGTTATCTTTTGTTATTCTTTTACGCATACACCCTTCAACTTTACATTAATAAGATTACTACTTTGTAAAAAAAATCTTTATAGACGAATTCGTAAACTACGGGAACTTATTTATATGCATCTAAACAAGGTGTTCATTTTGTGTATGTTTGTGTTTGACAACACAGTGCGTTTGAAACTTACGTATGTAGGTTTACAAAAAATGCAAATGCCATAACTCGCTCCCTATTTATTTACTTGATCGTCATCGTATACTGTAGGGATAAAATTAAATTATATAGAATTTTACCATAAAAATGACGAAGTTACAAAAGATCAAAAGATATATCCATTTTGGGTTTCCTTTGTTTCCATAATAGCTAATTGGGAAATTTTTGAAAACAATCCATATGGTTTTTGATGTTTTATTGCCATTTGGTGTAGTGGGTTTTTTTTTTTGTATTTTTTATTTCACGATGAGGTACTGATTGACAATTAATTGACGTTTTCTTCCTTTTTTCACTTCGAACTAAAAATTTTCATTTTTAGTTATAGTGAAAATATTTATTAATTTATTGAAATATTTGCTGGATTTTATTAATTCTGTGGTGTAAAATGAGTAGTTCAACTGAAATTATAAAACGTGATTTTCCAGGAGTAGACGACAGTGTCTTGGATTATGTTAATGGTGAGCAAATTATGTTAACAACTTTTGCATCGTGTGATGCGAGAAAGTAGATTTAAAAAATGTTTAATTGATAAATTTATTGAAATCTTAAATAATTTAATAATGAAACAAACGCTTACATAAGACTAAAGCGATAAGTTTTATGAAACATTGTTTAAATTGTAATGAAAAATAATTGGCATAAGTAATGTAAAATTGTGTTACACGTCAACTTGAGTTAATTTAACTTGAGCTTAATTTAAACCATAATTAAAGTTGATTAAATTATATGCAATATGTTTTTAAAAATTAAAATTAAACTTAATTGCTAGTAAAAAAAAAATAAATTACGTTTTTAATAATAGACTAATTTCTGTTAATAAAACAAAATTATTAATCAAATGTTTTTATAGGTATTTTAGAGGATGATGACGGTTTCAATGACTGTGATGAGCTTTTTGACGCCATTGGTGATCTTTTGCAAGGATTAGCATTTGATAAACCAGAGGAATCAATAAGGTAATACATATATTCAATTTTCATTACATAAAAAAATGTTGTTTTCAATTTATTGTATTTTACTTTTTTAATTTTAGAGATACATGTGAACAATTATTTAACTCAATTCAATTTAAGCGTGTAAATGTTCCACAGAAAAATAAAATTTTAAATGCACCAGTAAATATAGCTGATTTAGCAGCTGAAATGGACAATGTTACTCAGGATATGAAAAGTATATGGGTAGTGGATAGGAATGGCCCAGGTGTAAGTTTTTTCAATGAGAGATTTAAAATTAATTGTAAATCAATAATTAAGTAAGTTTTTAATATGCAGAAAGTAGACAAACAAAAGTTGGAAAAAGCCGAACAAAAGATGCAACAGAAACTTGAAAAACGTCAAGAAAATGGTAAAACCGCACAAACAGTAGCGCCAAAACAGCAATCAGCAACAGCTTCACAAGTTATTAATAAAAAGGATAGCAAAATGGAAAACAAAAATCAAAATCGCAATATGGATATTCGAATTGAAAACTTTGATTTAGCTTTTGGTGAAAAGGTGTTGTTACAAAATTCTGATTTAACATTGTCTTATGGACGAAGATATGGTTTGGTTGGTCGAAATGGTTTAGGAAAAACAACTTTACTTCGAATGATATCAGAAAAACAATTGAAAATTCCCGAACATATTACAGTATTACATGTTGAACAGGAAGTAACTGGTGATGATACTAGAGCAATTGATAGTGTTCTTGAATGCGATACAGAAAGAACAAGATTACTTGATAGGGAGAAACAAATTTTAAAATTAGTAAACTCTGGGAATTCGGATGCCAAATTAACAGCTGAATTAAGTGAAATTTATGTAAAATTGCAATTAATTGAAGCAGATAAAGCAATTGCAAAAGCTTCAATTATTCTTAGAGGTTTAGGTTTCTCCGCTGATATGCAAGAAAGACCAACAAGATCATTTTCTGGTGGTTGGCGTATGCGTTTAGCTTTGGCTCGAGCTCTCTTTTCCAAACCCGATTTACTGTTACTTGATGAACCGACAAACATGTTGGATATTAAAGCTATTATTTGGTTGGAAAACTATTTACAAAACTGGCCATCTACATTATTGGTAGTTTCGCATGATCGTAATTTCTTAGAAACAGTACCGACTGATATAATACATTTGCACTCACAGCGCTTAGATATATATAAGTGGGTTTTTGTTTTTAAATTTATTACAATTAAAAATTTAATTTTTTTTTTTCGATTTTTTAGAGGAGATTACAAACAATTTGAAAAAACTAAAAATGAAAAATTAAAAGCACAAAGGCGTGAATATGAAGCTCAGATGGCTCAGCGATCGCACGTTCAAGAATTTATTGACAGATTTAGATATAATGCAAACAGAGCTGCAAGCGTTCAATCAAAAATTAAAATGTTAGAAAAAATGTACGTAAATCTTCTATTTCTAATTTTATATTATAATTTTATACTAATAAAAAAAATTATTTAGGCCGGAACTAAAACCCATTGAAAAAGAAATTGAAGTGAAGTTAAAGTTTCCTGATGTCGAACCATTAAATCCACCTGTGATAGCCATGAATGAAGTTGGGTTTGCTTACGATACAGGTGTAAAAATTTTTGAAAAAATTAATTTATCGGGAACATCAGATTCACGAATTTGCATTGTAATTTCATAAATTAATAAAATTAATTTTATTGTATTATTGTAAGAAATTTTTGAAGGTTGGCGAAAATGGAGCTGGTAAAACTACTTTATTGAGAATTCTCATTGGACATCTATCACCGCAAGCTGGTACAGTAACTTTGCATCGAGGCTTACGAGTAGGATATTTTGCTCAACATCACGTAGATAATTTGGATATGAATAAAAGTTGTGTTGGTGTAATTGAAGAAGAATTTCCTGGCAAACCACAAGAAGAATATAGGCGGCAGCTTGGCAGTTTTGGAATTTCAGGACCATTAGCCTTACAAAGTGTAGGTAGTTTATCGGGAGGTCAAAAATCTAGAGTTGCTTTTGCAAAAATGTGTATGGGTAAGTTAATAAAACAAAGTAAGTTAATCTTTGTACATTTTAATAATTCTTTTTAATTTTTTGTAGCATCACCTAATTTCTTGGTTCTTGACGAACCCACAAATCATTTAGATTTGGAAACAATTGATGCTTTAGGGATTGCAGTTAGTACATTTAATGTAAGTGAATTGTTTACTTTAGAATAAAATTTTCATTACTTTACACATTTTAAATTTTAGGGTGGTGTAATCTTGGTATCTCACGATGAAAGATTAATAAAATTAATTTGCAAAGAATTGTGGGTATGTGGAAACAAAACTGTTCAAAGTGTAGAAGGTGGAATTGAAGAGTATAAAAAAGCTGTACTTAGGGAAATTGAAATGGCTGTTTAAAATCACTTACATTAAAAAATTCATGTTTTTGTTAAAAATGTTTTTGATATACATTAATATCATACAAAAATATAAATCAAGAGTATATATATATATATATGTATATATATATTTATGTGTATATATATTATGATTAATAATTAATGGTCATTGTTATTATATCTTGTATTTCATTCCAAAGATCTTTATAAGGAAATGTTTAAAAAATAATCAAGAAAATTAAAATCAATCATTTATTCCTTTTATTTCAATTTTGTGGTCTACCTATGTCTCAAATAGTAATTTGTTTTGAGTTCAATTGTCAAATATTTCTAATCTAATGTTAAAAAAAAAAAAAAATAGCGACATATATTTAAGTCTAATTTTGTTTTTATATTGAAATCCTAAATATTAAATAATTCACAATTTACACTTTATTAAACTCGCAATTTATTTAAACATCCTCAGAAGCATCTAGTACAGCACCAGAATAAGCTAAATCCCAATAATGTTCAACTTGATGCTTTTGAAAAAATTCTCTAGCCGTCTTCTCCATAGGAAAAACTTTAAATTTAATTTCACCAAAATGCCTTCGTTGACAAGTACCTTCCCATACGAGATTACAAGAATTTGGCACTTCGTTACCATCGATATTTTTAACCATGTCTTCTTCCCATTTTACTCGATGTAACATTAAACGACGATATTTTTTTTGTTGTTTAGGACCACCTTCCACAA
Source organism: Argyra leucocephala (assembly GCA_963942445.1). NCBI lineage: Eukaryota > Metazoa > Arthropoda > Insecta > Diptera > Dolichopodidae > Argyra > Argyra leucocephala. The sequence continues at coordinate 148,778,800 of OZ012679.1, forward strand.
CAATTACACAACAATCTCGGAATAGTATTACAACTCCAGTCATATGCAATTGTTTTGCATTCGTTTCAACTTTAAACTTTTTACTTGCATTATCATGTAAGTCTTTTATTCTATAAACACTGACGTGAACCCCACATGAAGTATCTTCTTTAATTTTTCGAATTTTCTTTTCTCGTTTTTGTTCCGTTGTTAGTTTTCGTGCTTTATTTGCATCTTCGTGTGCTTTTTGTCTCTTAAGCATTTGTTCTCGAACATGGGCTTCTATTTTAGTTGGATCTTGAACAGCTTCATTACCAAGAACTCGCATTAAATTTGAAATTCTTAATTTTGGTTCTGGGGGAGGAATTAAGCCTAATCTAATTTTTTCTTGTTCCTCTTTCCAAGCTTCTCTTCTATTTTGACGTCTTAGTTTTTTTCGTTCCCTTCTTGTTAAAAAAACTGGCAGGTATACTGGTTTTAAGGGTTCATCTAAAAATTGAATTGAATTAAATTTTTTTTTTTTTATAAATAAAATATAAGTTTGAATGTACTAATACTTACTTGGTGGTTTCATTTGAGTTGGATGCTCTATTAAATTTGTAATTGCTGAAGTTCTTACACTAATTTTATTATCCTCATTCAAAGTATTTAAATCGTTTGAAAGTACAACTGAATCCCACCATTCCATATTTGGTACCTCTTCTCCTCCAACATCTTGTTTGGGTGCAATCAAGGCTAATTTAGTTGCTGAACTAATACCGGTCTTTCTAGCTATTTGTGAAATTTCATTTTGTAATTTTTCTAATTGCGCTTTCATACGTAGTCTTTCTGCCATTTGTTGAAATTTTCCTGGCTCATGAAAACGTAAGTTTCTTTTGGAACGTAAATTTGGTTTTATAGCAATTCTTTCATCAAAATACGATGAAATTTCTTGGTTATTTTTTTCGTTGGTAGAGCTTTTATTGAAAACTTCTCTTTTTTTGGCTCTGATGTTAGCTTTTAATGTTGGAGCGACTGTTGGTATATTTATTGTTCTTCCAGATTTATCTACTGTACGTCCCTCTTCATCTAATATAAGTGGCTTAGGTTTTTCTTGTACCTGAGGAATTATATTGGCTAGGGATCCAGATAATTTTGCACGAATTTGTGCTTGTAATTCTGCTATTTTTCTTGCTCGCTCTGCATCTTCAGGTTTTTTTGAATTTAAAACTTGTGATGCCATTGCCACTGGAAGTCCTATTTGGGGCATTGAAGCAAGAACTGGATCCTTTGCTTTAAGTGTATTAAGTGCACGTTTTCTTTCTTCAATTTCTCTCTGTGCATTAGCCATCATCAACTTAATTTGTTGAGATGTTAAGCTAACTTTTGATTTTTGTGCACTCATATTTTATGTTTTACTTTAATATGTAATTTAAAAAAATTAACAATAACTTTAAAAATGCACATATAATTTCCTAAACTACACAAATAAAACTGTCAAATATCAATTATCTGTCATAATTTATAAAAGACGGTTTTTTTTTTATTTTGTCATGGAAATTACCTATTCACAATATTTTAATAAATTTAAATTTAACCTTGGCAGCACTGTTTTTCATAAATATTTTCATTTCTTAATCAAAAAAATTAATTATTAATTTGAATTTTACAAAAAAACTTCATAACTATATCAATTTTAATTAAAATTTGTTCAAATTAGACTTTAAAGAATTAGATCTTTGAGTTTAATCTATACATAATAATATGTACCTTAATAATTTTATCTAAAGAACTCTACCCAAACTTGGTAAGTTTATGGCAATCTTTTTGGTGTCAAATGTAAAAATTGTGTGGAAAGGAAAAATAAAAATATAATTGAAAGAATTCATTAAACAATTAAACTTTCTCGTTCAATTTCATTAAAATTTAATTCATAAACTATGCCTGCAGAAATAGAAAATATAAATCCTAGTGTTTATCAAAAATGTAATGAGCGGCAAACAACTGCTGCAGATTATGACGAAAATGTTGAAGACCCTTTTGATGAACGTGAAATATTTGGTAAGATTTTTTAATATTTTGTGCTTTTGTTTTTTTTTTTTTTTTGAATAAAAATATCGCTTATAGATTTAATAAAAAATATCAATGATCCGGAACATCCATTGACATTAGAAGAACTACATGTTGTACAACAAGATTTGATTGATGTTAATAGTAAAGAAAGTTTTGTTAAGATAAATTTTACACCAACTATTCCACATTGTAGTATGGCAACTTTAATTGGATTATCAATTCGTGTTAAATTACTTAGATCATTACCTCCACGATTTAAAGTACAGGTAGAAATTACCCCGGGAACTCATGCTTCAGAAAATGCAGTGAACAAACAACTAGCCGATAAGGAAAGGGTTGCAGCCGCTTTAGAAAATTCTCATTTAGCTGAAGTTATAAATCAATGCATTTCTCATAATTTAAAATTTTGAAAAGGCTTTTGTTAAATTAGTAAGTTGTTTTAAAGTTTAAATGTCATATGAATTTACTATATTTATAATTAAATAAAAAGAGTAAATAAATATATATTAATTAAAATGAAATTTCTCAATTTTTCAATATTTTCCTCAATTGTATTTTGTATAGATTAAAAACAAAATTTTCAAAGGTTCATAAAATTTATTGAAAATTTGTCCAAAAATTTTTAACATTCTTTAATTTTTGTTAAAAATGCTTAATTTTGTATAAAAATATTAAGATAAACACTATTTGATTTACTAATATAAGAATGATTTAAAAACTATATTGTTTTTGTTTTTGTTTGTTTTCTTTACAACAAGGAAAAAATTATTTTAACATTTACAATATTCTATATAAGACTGCTTTATTTTATATAATATATTTTTTTAATAGCCTTTAAACAATCTTAATAAATTATTTAAGAATTCTAAATTAATCTTATTTTAAAATAATAGTGTAAATGTTTATTTTTTAATTCCTCCAATTTTTTTAGTTTTAATATTTTTTTTATTTGCTTTTTTTGAGAATCCATTTATTTTAACTTCATTTATATTTTGTAAATTTCTTAATTGTTCTTCTGAGTGATCCATTTCAATTATTTCATAATTTGTAAATGTTTCACTTGATTCAATTAAACTATCACTTTCGTAAATAACTTCAGGTTTAATTATATATTCTTCTATATCATTATTTGTTTCGAAACTTTCCATTATAATATTCTCAATGCTATCATTTTCATTTATGTTTTCTGTAAGTTCATATTCAGTCTCTTTTGAATCTAAATAGTCAACTGGATTTTCAAAATCTTGCATTTCGTGAGGATCATCTATTAAATCCAAGTTTGCCTGATCTGATGAGAATATTGAATTTTTTAAAAACCATTGATACCACCAATAATTTGTATCTAATGCAGGATATACTTGAGGATATGTATTATGAAATATTATAGCACGTTTATAGCATTCATCTTCTTTGATACTAACATGCTTAACTTGTTTTTGAATTTTGTACCACTGGAACATTGCCTGCGCTTGTAAAATTTCTTTGACAGGAAACATATTTACCATTTTTTGTATTAATTTTGTGGCTAATGATAATGAACCAAATCCCAAACGTTGTCGAAAAACGCATAAAACTTTAAATTTTCCTTCAGCATCTTCGTTTGAATATTTATTTACGACGTATTCTACGGTGTTTATTGATATTCTTTCGCGTAGAAATTCATCGAAAGGTCCATATTCATGATTTTCCATGGGCTCGTCAAATTCATTAGACATTTTGCGAATTTGTAAATTTGCACAAAATTATAAAAATTGTTTAAATAATATATTAAATAATTTTTTTCGAAATAGGGAAAGTTAAAAATAATAGATTTTTAACAATTTACTTTGTTTTGGTAAAAAATATATCCAAACAATGCATATATCTAACTTAATTTTACTTAAGCTATCAACCTAATTGACATCACTATTGATTATTAAGAAAAAGCAGTGTTTTTGATAAATTTGAAATAGCAGTTGAAAATTTAAATAAAATTTCAACGGGTAATATTACATGTTGTTGTAGTTGCATTTTATTGCACTTTGTTTTTTATCGTTTTTTTTCAATAAGCTAAATTTGCAAAGTGGAAAAAAATGCAAATATAACTGCGTTAATATAATATTTTTTATTTGATGCGTATATTGAAAAATAGTGCAATACTGAACAAAATAAAAAAAAAATGTTTTGAGAAATATTACGTAATTATAGATTTTATAGACATTATAGATTTAGGTTTTATTTTATAGTTACAAATTGTGCAATTTGCAATCATTACAACTTTTGTAACTGTAAAATTATAGTTACATAAATATGAATCTCAAGATTACAGGTTGTTTTAATTTACTTTTGAATAAAAAAAAGCAGACTTTTATTCCAGAAAAAATTTGGTATTTGGAGATCTTATGTGGGAATTTTGAATTTGGGGATCTTATAATTGGGGATTATAATTAGAATTTTTGTAGTTACGGATTTTGAATTTGAATTTTGTAATTAGGGTGTTCAACAAGGGTAATTCTTTAATATTTCAAATCTTACAGTATGTATACTCAAATAGAAAGACAATTATTGGTTAACATAAGTATTCACATCATATGCATATTATGTTTTTACAAATATACTAAATATTAATACTGACTGCGTTTTTAATGGAACGAAATATTTTATCGATTAATACCTTATATAATATGTTATGATATCCAGGGTGGCAGCACGTAACTTGTTACAAACATGTTGTCACGCTATTTTTGAAAAATGGTAGCACGTAAAATTGTTTCGCCAATTTTAATTTTGTTTCGCCACATTTAATTTTGTTTTTATATTGTTTGAATATTGTTTTCTAAACACAAAGTAATAATTTGATGATATTTCTGTTTTCAGCAAAATATAAAAATTGCTGAATGCAGTAAAAAATAACTTGATGAGATAACTTTTGGTCTCGTTTTATGACTTTGCTGGCTAATGAATCAAGACAAGCTTCGCATTTTCCAAATACTTGGAACACACTTTAGATTGGATTGAATGACAGTAATTATTTTATGATTAGAACTGAAATTTTTTTTTTCGGTGGTCATTTCAAGAAGTCAACTGTCGAAAATTAAGTCGAATCATGGATGCTTGTTGCATTTTAGGCTTTTAACTTCTTTTATAACTTTTCTTCTGATGAACGTTATTTGACTAACTGCTTGAATATTTTTTAATGTATGGTTTGAATGTTTTATAGAATCAGCGGAACATTTCAAGATGATCGGCGGAAATATTTGTTGTTTTTTTATTATGACTGCCACATGATCTGTAACTTTTTCTAAGCTGAGAAGAACGAAGAACCTGAACGACAGGTTGTTTAGTTTCTTTAGTAGCTAAATTTTTTTTTTTTTAAATTAATTCTGCCATTATTTCTTCTTTTAATTTTTTTTATTTTCCTTTTCATCTCTTCAGACTTATTTTATTGAGGATATATTTATATGTTTGTATCACATGACTGTTGCCAACAGTATGTAAGTAGTATCTTTTTTTTGTTGCTTAGAAATGTTTTAGATCAGGAATTTTATATTCTCTAATAAACTGCTTGAGCTCTCGACCTCTCGTCACTGTTACTATAGACCCCCAATCAATATTTTTAGCGTTTAGGATAAACCTACATACCTACTAGGATAAATATATAACCTAAATGCTGGAATATATTTTTACAAAAATGTTTAAATTGGGAGCACTTTTGTTGTTTCGCAAATTTTGCTTCGTAGATGTTCATTTATTTTACAAAGTTAGTATATCTTTTAATTTCTAACGATAAATTTACTCCCACTTTTTGTTGAATTTAGAATTATAATTGAGAAGCACTTAAGAACCTGCGCAGTAAGCACCACTTTTTAATTTCATCTCTCTTCTCTTTGGTGAACATAAAACATTTATATAAGTTAAGCAAATTATGGACATTACCAAAAGCAAGCGAGCATGCACTTGGTATCTTTGAGAGAAAAATTCTTCGTCTCATTTATGGTCCTGTGTCTGACGAAGGGGTTTGGAGAAGAAGATTCAATGTCGAACTATATCAGCTGTTCAACGACATGGATCAAGCTAAAAAAAAGTCAGAATAAGACGTCTTCATTGGCTAGGCCATGTAGAGTGTATGGATGAAAATGCTTCGGCTAGGAAAGGCTTCGAGTTCAAACCCCAGGGAATGCGTCGTCGAGGGAGGCCACCCCTTCGTTGGAGAGATGAAGTATCGGCAGATATGAAAAAACTTCAAATCACCAACTGGAGAGATTCCGCTCGGTAACCGAAATCAGTGGAGGACAATTTTGCGTCAGGCCCTGGACCTTCAAGGTCAGTGGCACACAGCAAGAAAAAGAAGAAGAAATTGTGCAAATATGAATGAGTATCATATCAACTTCGAGATTTCGTTACGTTCACTTTTTGCTTACCAAAATTCTCTAAATAAAGTTTTCATCTTTCTAAATTTTTTTATCATCTTTATGTGATAGTCAATAGATTTGTGGATTTAAAAATAAAACTTAATTTAGTAAAAGTTAACGGTACATATCACAGTAAAAAAAAAACACAGTTTTAAAATAAACTCGTATAACACGAGAGGCATCAAGTGCCCACCCTTTCACAGTGGAAATTCCGAGATGGATTAAGTCAGGTTATGGAAATTCTTTTATAGTAAGAGCATCTCGATCGAGGAATCATGCAAGTACTCAAAGGTTCCCAACCTAAGTTTTGGATTAATTTTTTGTTTTGCCTTACCACCTCCTATTGGAAGCATATAGGGCTTCTACTTGATATTTCCATGATACTCGATTGCTAGCAGCTGCTTTCACTTGTTCCCACGTTATATTTGTTTGTTTTTTCTAGTTATTGATTTATTGTCCTCTGCCAGGTATTCTTTGGACGACCGAGTTTTCTTGTAGTTTGTGGGTTCCATTCTAAGCTCATTATTTATCATATTTCCTTCTTCTGGTTTGTTTCGATATGGGTTCTTCGCCGGTTAGTATCCAAATGTTGCTTATTGTATTTGGCTTGAATATTCGGCCTGTTATCTTTAGACATTTATTAATGAAGACCTCTAAACTTCCAAGTTTCACTGCCTTATGTGAGGATTGATTTTACAGAAAATCGGAATATTTACTTGCTCTGTATAAGCGTAAGTGTAAAAATAATAAGTATAAGCGTAAATAATAAGTTTACTTACTTTGTATATTTAGCGGTTTCTCCATATCGGTATAAAGGTATGGTTTGAAACCTAGTGCTTGGCTTCATTAAAAGAAAATAAAAAAACAAATCTTCCAAATGCTACTCTTGCTTTCTTTAATTTGTTTTCTACATCTTTTTGAGCCTCACCACTAGTTGTTATGACATTCCCCAATTAGCAGAAGTTATTCACAAATTCTTCTTTCAACCTTAGATGTTTGGATTAAGGCAGCGTTTACACATCACAATATAATATAAATATTTATTGATGAGAGAGAATATTGAAGAAATACTGATTGATATCAATATATATTGAAGAAAAAAATAGAATTTATGTTATTTTCTTCAATATTTATTGAGAGAGACAGAATTAAATATGGCGAATAATGAGAAACTTAGCAACATTCATATATACATTTTTTTATTTTTTTTTTGATTTTACATTTGGTGAATATATAAGAAAAACTGACAAATAGTTTGATTGTTTAAAAACTAATGTGTAAACACAATTATCTGTCTCTTCAATCTAAAATCGTCAAAGAATTATGATGTGTAAACGCTGCCTAATATTGTGAATAAAGTAATAAAGACCAGGTAAATGAGGAGTATTTTTTTTTTTTTTTATCAAACCATACCAATTTCAAAATATTTCAATAAAATATTAGCGTTTAATGGTTGATAGTGAGAGCTTGATATCAGTCCATATGCGAAACTGTATTCTTTTAAAAACGTTAAATTTGATTTTAATATAAAAAAAAACCAACAGGTGCCCCTAGTTCTATTAATTTTGTAATTTTTGTTTATTTGCAATTCTGGTATTCAGATAATAATGATGTATATATCTATGTTTTTCTAGTTTGATAGCTTCTAATTCTACTTTTTTTTTTGTTGAGAATATACCATTGGTATTAAAAGAAAAGTTCAGGTATTTCAGGTACTCGTACTATTTCGGTTCGTTATTTTTATTTTTTATATAATATTTGTTTAAAATAATTAAAATTTACATGCAATGCATTTTTACCATTTTCCTTGCAAATTTAGAATTAATAAAATTAAATATTATATTCAAAACTACCATGTTTCTGTTGTAAAGTTAAATAGAAATAAAAATACCTAATCTCTGTAAAATATACTCTAAACTCTGTCAAAAAAACAATTATGTAAAATATTAAGGCTATAAATCAATAAATAAATATATTATTATTTAATAAAGTTGGAACTAAGTACATGCATTTTGTATTAATTTTAGTCACTAAGAAACTCTTTGTGGCTTTGTGATGACTTAATTAGTTCTTAATAGCTATTCTTTGTGCTAATAAAAGTGTATATAACAAAATTTTTCAACATTAGCCCATATTTTTTGATAAATCGCAATTAAAAGTTAAGTAAGAATAAATGCATAAAAATGTAGAAATGTTTTTAACATTATTCAATGTTCTTTTTTCTTTTCTGACCATACACTATTCATATTTATTATTATAAGTCAAGTAATTTTTAATAAACATTTTTTTTTATATTCATTTTACACCATTTAAGGAATTAACCACTTAATTGCTTTTTAATGTGGGTGGTAAGTAAATAAAGCTCAGAAAAATTAAATAATCATCGCATCTTTTTGATGACATTAATTTTTGAATTTTTTTGTATACATATATTTACATATACCTATTTGTACATATATGTATTATGTACATAATATGTATGTATATGTAATTATAATATTTTTTATTGTTTTTAATTTTTTATTTAGAATTTATTTATTTTTTTTTTTTGTAAAATTTAAATTAAATAAAATTTTTAGTTTTAATTTTGTTCAAAATGATGACAAAATGCAATTTGAATCGTTTTTCTATATGGAAATATAATATGACCAAAAATAAATTAAATATATTGAATAAATTAAAATGTAATAATTATATGACAATGATAATTAATTTAGGATTCAAAATTGAAAGAGAAAAAAAAAATTATATAAATTACATACTAACACTATACATAAGTAGATCGTATTAACCAAATATTTTAATAATAATTGTAAATTATCTTCTTTTAAAGTTTTTATTTCTTTGTTGATGGATTTGGTTTTCATTTTGATTCTTAGTGTATTTTCTAATTCTGTATCCATTTTCTTTACTTCAAATATTTTTTAAATTTACAATGCTTGTAAGTTCATTTCAGTTTCAAGAAGAAATCTAATAGATTTTGTATTGGTACAGTGTTTAAGAATGAATGAAAATCATGGTGGTTAGTAGAGTTGGCCATGAAATCCCAAATTCAAAATTACAAATATAAAATCCAAAAATATCGAAGTCCCAACATTTGTATTGTAAAATTTAATGTTATAATATGTACATACAATCCTACAGTGTATTTATGAAAATATTATAAGATCAGTTGATATAATTATTGCTTATTTGGCAGTGTCTATAATGTGCCTATTATAGTGCCTATAATTATTGCTTATTTGGCAGTGACTTAAATGTCTTCGTCACCCGCTCCAGAAATTGTGAAAGAAATAACATGAGTAGCTTCTATTATGCCTTAATTAAAAAAATTTATTATTGTTTTATTATGAAATGTTTTGAGAACTTGAAGAAGCCCTAAAAATAAGTTCAATAAGCTTTCGAGGTCTCTTGCCCGGTTGCCAGAAAACCGCAAGAATCAAAAACTGCTTGGTGGAACAAAGATCTGGAGAAGCTAAAAAGGAAAGCCAAAAACCTTCTGAATAGAGCCTTAAAAACTCATGAAGAAGATGATTGAAAGTCATATAGCGAATCTAGAATCGAATACAAAAAATTGATTCAGAAATCAAAGAAACAATCCTTTAAAAAGTTCTGGGAGGGGATCGAAGATCTTAGAGATAGAGCGGCTTGGCTTAAGGCCCTGCAAAGGGTTCCAGTTAAAGTTACACAATCTGCAAACATATCAGAAGGATCCTATACAGTATTGTTTCTCAACGTTTTTGAATCCACGGACCACCAAAAAAGCAAAAAAGTGGTCTATAACAAGAAAAATAATATGGCCTGAGGTCTTAGACTGCACTATCAACTTTTTCGAACCATACAAAGCTCCTGGGCCTGAACCTATGCTTCAAAAGTGCAGGAACAGCATTAACAAATGGTTCTCAATAATTTTCACAGCCTACATAGCCTTTGGACCACCAAAAAAGCAAAAAAGTGGTCTATGACAAGAAAAATAATATGGCCTGAGGTCTTAGATTGCACTATCAACTCTTTCGAACCATACAAAGCTCCTGGGCCTGGACCTATGCTTCAAAAGTGCAGGAACAGCATAAGCAAATGGCTCTCATAAATTTTCACAGCCTGCATAATCTTTGGATATATTCCAAAGATATGGAGATCAAATCAGTGAGGGTCGCTTTCATCCCTAAAACAGGGAAAACAAATTATGCACTCATCCCTACTAGTTTCAGGCATATTAGTCTCTATTCGTGTTTGCTAAAATTGATAGAGAAACTGGTGGACAGGTATATTATTAGAGATGTATGTTTGATCAGGATACTCCCAAAGAGTAAACAAAATTTCTCTATCAGGCAGGTAAGTCTACTGACTCAGTTCTTCAAGAAGTGGTTTTTAGGTTTATTGCGCCTACCGATAATACAAATGGCAAATGCGATTATGCTTATTTATTTATCAATTGGTATTTTTATCTATTTCCCCAACACTATAATCTGCTATAAGTTTTCTATATTTCAGTTCTCGCTTCTCTTTTTCTTTAAATTAGATTAAAAAAAAATAAAAGAAAGGGAAAGATTATATATACCCATTCCTTTAATCATCCAGAGTAACTTTATTTATTTCAAATAAGATGTTGGGTATATTATGAAATATTTATTAACTTTTCTGTATTAGTTTAATAAGCAATTGTCGTATGTGTATGTGTATGGTACATACTACAATTGGTTATTAAAGAGACTAGCATGTAATTTAAAAAATTGCAAGTAATGTCTCCATAGCTGTAGCAAGCTTAAGTACATGAATTTCTATGCTGCAATTTTTATGTTATAAGGTCACAAAATTTTAAATTCAATTATTCTAAAATTAACATTTGCTACATACGACAATATTTTGCTCATGCGGCAATAGGTTTTATCGCGGAAAGCAAAATCAGAGATTTGAAAAACTATCAAAAAGGGAGATAGATTAGTAATAGGAAGTTGAAGAATGAAGGTATCAATATTTTCTTTAAACTTTTGCAAATTGTAAGTTGAATGTGGAAAGATATAGGGAGGAATATGATTCCACATTCTTGAAGTGCGAACTATGAACGAACTTCCATAACCTACTTTATGCCATCTTGGGATATCATCACAGAGTAGGGGTGAGCAATTGCAGCTCCTCTTGTTTCGTATTGGAATTCTTTAATGAATTTCGTATTGGAATTCTGCTGAGCATGTGTTCACACCTACGAAGTATCTATAAAACAGAGAAAGTGCTTCAACTACACGTCGATATCCAAGAGAAGTTAGGTAAGTGTTTATATTTGGGTCGCCAATTAGACGAATGGCGCGATTTTGAACGCGGTCAAGTTAGTCTAAAGCTGTAATGGAAGCGCCAAAATGTGTGAATTATATTCCATTTTGGGACGTATAAATAATTTATAGATTTTAAGGAGTTCCAAAGGTGAAAGGACAGCTTTACATCTACTTAGAAAGCCTAAACATTCGCGATATCAAAAATATGGTCGTTCCAAATAATTTGTTGATTCACGCGCATGCCTAAAATATTTAGACTGTTTTGTAAAGTAACACCTTGGAAGAAGAGATTAGGTTGAAATCCTCGAAGTTTGCGTAAAATACCTTCTCAATCAAACAGGGTAGCTCTAGTACTGGGTCTCTTGGGAGAGTAAAAATTAACGAATGATCCCGTATAACAACCAATAACCACAATTAGGTCACTCAAGTCGTGGTATTACAAAGTGCTAAATGGTTTTCCAGAACCTTACATCAATAATGATACCAAAGAAAACAGTTAAAAATATGCTAAGTTTTTAGTTGTGTTAATAGATTATCTTTGTTCAAATTTTTGAGAGATATCATAGAACGGAATAGATTTTACCGATATTTTGGTTAGAAAAAATTTTCAACAAGGAAACACACTTAGTAGCACACTAGCAGGAAACTTTGCCAAAGCAGCTCATGAAATGAGAGTTCAAAAATTTTGAACACGAAAAAAAAACATCAATTTCCGATACTATAATTAATGTAAAAGTATAGTAGTGTCCTCAGAACAAGCAATTAGAATAGCTAGAATATAAGTATAATTAAAAGTATTGGAATTAAGCCAGTCTAAGTATAACCAAAGAATATCCATTAATAAGAAGGTTCACTGGAAATCAAGATATTTTTACTACCTCATTTACAAAAAAAAAACCAATTAGTTAAAGAAGCAAAGAACTATTGTAAATATTTTCTTATTTATGAAGTTGTGAGAAAGAAAGAGTGCAATATAAGCCATTTCAAAAACAACTTAATTTTTGCAATGTAATTTTAAATAGCCCACGGGAGATTTTTCATGTGTACAGTCGTTTGAAATTTTGTGTACGAATTTTTTTAAAAATAAACGTATTAAATTTATTAGGGTATGAGAATAAATAAATTTTGAATGATTGAATTTTTCCAGGTACCTACATAAAATAATATTTGTTTCAAAAACATATGTTATTTCTTAAACATCATATTATTAAGGGAAGTACATTTTTTTTTATTTCAAACAGATTATCATTCATGTATTTTCAATATACAAATTTTTTCAGGTATTGAAACAAAGTAGTTAAAAAGAATACCAAGCGTTTTTTTTATGAATGGCTCGATGCATTTTTATTTCTTTAAATATTAAAATTTGCCATTTAAAAATCAATGAAATAATTCACAATGATTGTAAGTAATATAATGTGTTTTGGTAATTTTATTAAGAAAAAAATTTGAACAATAATAATATTAATATTTCAAATTTGAATAAATAATGTTTTTTATTGTTATGCATTTTGACAAGAATTGAAAGCAATTTGCAAATTTTGATAACTAAGAATAAATACAACAATATTTCTTTAATACAAAAAAAAATCGTTCGATAATTTTTTTCCCACTTTGTGTTTTGAATTTTTATCTCTCTCTCACAAAGTAAAATCCTTTTTACTATCTATTTCTTACAATTTTGGAAATCGACTAGAAAAATGGTAACCAACATATTTACAAATTATAAAATTTTATTCCAGTGAACCTTCTTATTAATAGATATTCTTTGGTATAACCAACAACGAGAACAGTAGGATATAAACAATGACTATACAACCAATGACTATACAACATAAGATATCCAATCTAGATTAAAAATTTTTATAATTAAAGTTAAAGTATGACAGTTTTCTTCAGGACTGAGTCAACATCTATTGATAAAAAATATTTCAACGAAATTTTCAAATTTTATAACAAAATATTTATAATTGTAATAACTGTTATAAACATTTACTTTACCATTATATAGATATTGCCTTAATCAATATAAACCATCTACATGTGGCACATAAATATAAGGGACATTTTAGTCTTTAAACTGTATTAATATTAAGTGATAAAATAAATATAGTAAACAAGCTATAAATAGGATTCACATGATCACAAAAATCTTGGCATACAGCTTGTCAAGCCTATCAGTCATTTTATTATTCTAAAAATTTTTTATTGCTCCTCGCAATCTCATCTGAACCATTATTTATTAAAAATGTTCCACATGCTAATACAAAATTATTTTTAGGTATCTGCTAGTACACTTAGTACACAGTGCTTATAATTCCTGATAAAAATAAGTAAAAAAAATAAAGATCAAACCATCGTAAAAATTTTCTATTTGAAAAATAATATGTTCACACTTACTATTATGTATTATGTTTGCAATAACCATAAACTTAAATAACATAATAGTAATTAAATTATTATTCAAACAAAATAAAAAAAAAAAAAAACAAAAAAAAAAAATTTACAATCGAAAAACTTGAAAAAAAAAAACAAAAACAAAAAATCTTATTAACAAAAATTATGAATGAAATTGAAAGCTTTATTTATTATTCTGATCTTTTTTTTCGGTTCTCTTAATTTTCTTTTCATTTTGAATGATTTTGGCTTTTTCGTTTTTATTTTATTTTTTTTTTTGCGATCGCAAATGCACGGTTAGTGGCACAAATCATCGACAAAAAGCAGCAACAATAAGGAAAAAAACAAAAACAAAAACCAAATAATATAAAAAACAGAAAATTTATAAATTGTATTGGAGTTAGCCGCAGAGGCGCACATTTTTATTAATTCAGTTAATGTCGTGAGCTCGCGATAAATCAACGTTCAGTAGTTAAAAAAAAAAAAATAAAAAAAAAAAAATTGTATTCTAATGGGATTTAAAATTTATATGGGATAATTAATAAATTACAAAATACTGATAGATTTCTATTTGATCTTTTTTCTTTTATTTTTTTATATTTGTTTTTTTTTTTTTTTTTTTTTTAAATTGTGCATAAACTAAAAAAAAAAAGTACTTACACAAGGATTTTATTCAATTAGATTAACTTAAATTAGAAAGAAAAATTTAAGAATGCATACATAATGTATTAATACACATTATAGTTATGTAAATTGCTATTATTATACATTTTTATTTAAATATGCATTTTTATATAAAAGAAAGAAAAAAAAAAAAAACCGGAAGTAATACATAAAACAATATTATAAAGAATTTATCAAGATTTGTCATTTAATTGTGAGAGAAACTATGAGAATTTTTTTATTAAACGAATTAAAACGAAAAAAAAAAATATCTTTGTAATTTGGGATTTATACAATAGTTTGTTATTCGTAAATGTATATTAATACACACAATCAATTGTTATAAAAAAATCAATTTACAATTTTCAATTAATAATGGATAATTTATTATAATATGGATATTAAAATATATAAATTTGAAATGGTAAGTTATTAATTATTAATGATAAATCGTAACTAAAACTGTTGTAGTTTTAGTAGTTTAGGATTAGATAACTAAACAAAAAAATGCAATTGGCAAGAGTTCAATTCGCCTAGGAAATAAAATTCGTCTCATCTACTAAAATAAATCCTAACTAAAAACGTTATAGTCTTATATAGAAAAATAAATTTGTTACTTCTACTAGATGATAGATGCCGCCGCACGAAACTAGGTGCAATAGCTAGAATAATAATAAAATAGTTGAATAATTAACTAACTCCTTTTACATGTAACCCATAGACTAATACATCTCTGTCATAATTCTATGGTGCGCGTTAAAAGGAGTACAAGTCATTTTTTGGCAAAAACGAGATAAGCTAAAAAATGGAATATAGAACTGGTGTTCCTTCTTCTGTAAAAATATTAGAAATCGATTCCATCTATAAATCATTATAAAAATCATTGGTAATAACAGTATAACTAAACCCTCTATAAAGTTAACCGATCAAAAAAGTATAAGTCGAGTTATACTGTAATGATCAAACTAGTATTATTTTTGGTAACAAGTCACATTATTTTTTATCACTGACTTATACTTATTTTAGTAACATTGAATTATTGAAAAGAACGAATTATTAAAAATTCGCATGTGGCTGCTATGTTTTTGTGCCTCATGCAAAACAAATCAACATTGGAAATCATTGATCACAAATTTATGATTAGTGGACACAGTCATATGGAGTGTGATATAGACCATGGTCTAATAGAAAAAAAAAACAGAATATCCTATATCACATGCATATGATTGGTACCAACTAGGGAGTACAGTTGGAAAAAGAAATAAGTTTATTGTTAATGAAATGGAACATAATGAATTTTTTGATTATGCTTCATTACTTAAAACTGAGTTAGTTTTAAGAAAGAAGGATTCGGAAGTCGAACTCTTTAAATGGCAGCCAGTAAAATGTTTGCCACAAAAATACTCGGACATATTTCTTTCAAAACAAATTTAAATCCAGATCAACCATTTAAAACTGAAAAGAAATCTAAAATCGTCTTATCTATTCTATTCGCACAGGTAACAACTTGATGTTTTTCGCAACTGCATAGTTGTTTAGTATCCAATGAAATAGTACAGGTAGGGTTGAATAAAAAATTTTTTATTTATTTTATTGTTGGTATTTGAAATAATATTTCCGACGTTAGAGTGCCAGGTAGGGGTGGTCTTATTCGTTTTATTGTATTTCACTAAAAATTTAAATAAAGAAGAATATCCATTGCCTTGGTCTTTATTTAGGAGTGAGTCATTTTTAGTTTTGTAAATTTCGATGCTTTCAGCTGAATCTAGTTTCCTAGAATCTCTAATGTAATTTATCATTACAATGTCTTCTTTCGAAATACTATGATTCTCCTGGATGATGTGTTCTGCTACTGTGGATCGGAACTCTGTTGAATTCCTCTTTTTAGCCAGTTCTGCTTCTTTCAGGTGTTCATTGAGTCGTGTTTGCATGTTTCTCCTAGTTTCAATATAAACTTTGTTGTAATGACTGCAAGTTACCTTATATACACCTGATTTTTCCATTTGTTCAATTGGGTCTATAGTTGAACCTAGAACAGACTTGAGTTGGTTAGTTCTGCTGCTATATACGATATCTAAAACATGTTTTCTAAATTTCACTCTAAGTGGGAGAGAAATCTTGCTAAACTCCAATGCTACTCTTCTTTTGGGTTGTTGATCAGTGAATAGGTTAGTGAGGGAATTCCGTTATAAACTTCTTTTCCGTTTACTAAGTAAAGCCGTGATGGTTTTTTTCCGAATATCCGTTTATTCTCGCAATTTCAAATATATGTGTTTAGTTTCTTTTACAAAACCTTTTTGGGAGATGGGAAGTGTTTACATTCGATGGATCATGTGGTTGAACGATGCCATCGTATGTTGATAGGGACGTTCCTCTTTTGCTTAACAGTAACTCTAAGGTCTAAATTTAATTAAAGGTTTTAAATAATTTTTAGGAAAGTATTTTATTATTTTTCTTTGTTAATTTTTGTTAACAAATTGGAAATTGAAAATAAATTTAAAAAAATATATTTTTGAAATAACTATTAAAGTTAATGAAAAAATTTGTATTGTAAAATTTATTTGAATTAAAAATTATCTTTTGTTTTAAAGTTTAGTCATAACACTATAAGTCCCATTTATAGTAAGATTCTAACAATCAAAAGAGTATAAGTCATTTTTTCTTTGACTTTTTAGATATTTGACAAAAACCATTATGGCATCCTAAAAAAATGTAAAAAAGCATTAATTTTCAGTCTTAGCTGGTCATCTACATGCAATATATAAGACTTAATTCAGTTTTTTCTTTGTCCTGAACAATTGATTATTTTGACTTATACTCCTTTGCACGCCCACCATAGAATTTATCTCTAATGTAACTGAAGCACAGCTTTGAATATGAATTATAGACCAAAACCGCCCCCTATATTCTTTGAGGGAGTTGCAAATAATAAAAACAAAAAAGATCGATCGTAAAATAGATCATTACATAAAAATATAAAATTTTTATAAATAAAAAAACTAGTTTGACAATTGAAAATAAATTACATTATAATTAAGCCATGTTTCAAACCATGTAACAAACTACCTATACTACAATGAAAATTTATAACCTAGAAAAATCAAGCTTAATAATTAATTCTTGTTATAAATTTTCTACAGCTAGATTGCATAATCCATGCACCAAATATCAATACCGTTTTTGAACATATAGAAAATATATTACGTCCCTTTCTAAAAAACTGTTATAATTTCGAAAATCTGCTAAAAAAGAACAATTGCGGATATATTCAATCATCTTTGCCTAATAAGATGTTTAGGGTAAAGATTGGGCATGCCATTTTTTCTTTTAATAAACCACAATTCAGGGTAGTTTAAGTTAATTATTGTATAGGTATAGATCAGATGTACTTAACAGTGTTAACAGTTATGTGTAAGCCTGTTAAAATTGTAAATTGTAAACGATAAGCATAATAAATTTATAATAATAATAATTAATAAAATTAATTTGATATATAAAAAATTCTTTTAAATTAATTAAATGTAAAAATGTATTACATAAAAAAAAAAAACAAAAAATAAAAAAAAACTCTACGATTAATCATTTTATATTGGATTATGTCATATCTTAATAATTTTATTATAAAATATTTGAAAATTTATTAAAATAATCAATTAAATTATATTTCTATTAATTTAATAGTCATCATTTTAAATGATTGTAAAAAAACAAAAAAAAAAAAAAAATAAAAAAAACTAAAATTTATGTTTACATCTATTTACATACACACTGTATGGTGTTCAGTTAGAAAATTTTACTAAATTTTTTTTTGATTAACTTTGTGTAAATTGTTTGTATTTTTGTAACTTGAGATTACCAATAATTTGTCAAAATAATTTAGAGTACCTATACCTATACTTATATTTTCTGATTTTTCTACTGATTCATTTTTAAATGTTAGCGATCATATTTTGACATTGTTAGATATTTGCAATCAGTTTAGTAAATTTTTCTAATGTTTTTAATCCGATACAATTTTCAAATTGTGAAATTATGATATTTCGTTTGCAATCAAAGATTAGTGGGAGCCGATTGCATTTATAGTTTCAAATAACATGACTGAAGTAGCTCTCTGTTATTCTAAACGTTGTGATATTAAGTTTGGCACTTAGGTACCATTGCACTTAAATATACTTTAACATTTAGATATCGCTTGCTTGGAATATGATGAAATTGACAGAATAAGATAAAATAGAAAGAAAGATATAAGATAGCTTAGTAGATTCATCTCAGCATTGGGAGGACTTTCATATTTGTTATATGTAGTAAATAGAATGTATTCCAAATCTCTGTGTAAAAAGCAGTTAGGGTGTTCATCCCAGAGACTTGGAACTATATAAAAAAAAAAAAAAAAAGAATGACAAATATAATAAATATTTTTAGTATTTGCTTGTAACATTTCATTTAAAATGCATCTAGTTTATTTAAAAATTTTTTTAAAATGTTACACACTGTACAAAAGTAGTGCACACGTCTACCGCTGAACCGCTGGCACAAGTTTTTTATATTGAAGGCATTATTTCTATCTAGAAGCGAGCATTTTTGAAATATTAAGTACATAATCAGACATACCACTTTAAGTACCGTAACCGGACTATTGTGTTAAATATTACGATTTTAAGGTCTTATATCTACAGATATTTCAGTGTAGGTAAGTGTTCTATTTGTTTAACATCAACAGGAATGTTATTATTTGGATGAGGATTTTTGCTCATAATTTTCTTTGTTTGCATTATCCATTTTTGCGTTGATGCTGCGCAGCATAGTTTTTAGTAGTTTGATTGACATTATTGATTAAGTATATAGGTTGAGTTATATATGCTATCGGCTGTTAGTGTCATGAAATATTTATATTTTTATTTTGTACAGTGGTAGTTTTATTAATGTGTTTTTTTTAATACTATTGTTTTTACTTTTACTTGCCCTCTTTTGTGCAGCATTTTCCTTCCAAGCTGAAACCGTTGCGTTAATGCTCTGCCATAAGTGTTTACTTCTTTCCATCCAACAACTTCTGAGCAATATGCGACGGGATTGTCACTTCAAAGCAGCTATATTTAATTTTTTTTACATTTAAATATCACGAGATAATAAATTCACATTGGACTGCATTTACTTTAAAATTGCGGTGGATGAATTTGTGCAGCCAATCCTGTCTGAGTAAAGGCAGTGTTTCTTTAACGAAGATTATTTCATTTTCAATAGAGGTTGTTTCTAAAGCATTGACAGATTTAAGAGGATCTAGCCTTTGCTCCCATTGCTGCATCATCAATTGGGTTCCAAATTTAGATATAAATTGATGCACAGGTGCTATTGTATTTATATGTTTAATTTGTTGAAGTTCTTCAAATAGGATAACTAATTGTTGATTACTCCCATTTAAATTTTTTGGTTGAACCGGCGATGTAACCGCAACATTGGTCATATTCAAATCTTCAATATTTGTCTGGAGTTTTAGTACTTCTTTATACATTCCACTGACCTTAGGGGATAAAATGTTATTTTCCTCTAGTAAGGTATTAAAGGAATTACTGTATTAAAATTTTCGTCAAGTTTTTGTTTAATTGCAGTTAAAAAATATGAATGATTACCACGAGTTTCCTCAGTATTAGAAGTGATTTGAACTATAGATTTTTCCAGGACTTCCATTTTATTAACGACAGGGGATATATAGCGTTTATAATCATTTATTTGTTTTCCTAACGTTAATGTAATGCCATCATTTTTTATGTCTAAAGGGTCAAATCCATTACCAAGTTTATTTTTAATGATTTTATCTTCTTTATTATGACATAATTTTTTTTCTAGCATAGAACTCAGGCCATCGAAACTTTGAGTTAAAAGTTCATACTTGTCAGAGCTAGCTGTGTGAAGCCTTTCTATTTGTTTTAGTATAGTTGAGAAAGCTTCGCCATTGAAGGAACCATTTGTTTAGTTTCCATCTTGTCTGGACAATCGCCACACATAAAATGAAGGTTCTCAGCAAATTCATTTAGATTTCTTTTTTATTTTATTTTATTCAAATTAATATCAAAACATTTTGTAAAACACATTGACACTGTGCTTTTTAAGCCCGGCAAAAATGTAAGAAATAACACAAAATTTTTAATCAACATTTTTAATTTATTCGCAAGATGCCTTATATGGCATTAACATTTGAAAATGATTTCGAGCATATGGCCCCCATGGTTGTTGTTGACGAAACGCGTTCTAGACGCTAAAATTGGACCATTTGTTACGAATAACACGAATAATATTGACCTCAAAGCCGTCAGTTATTGCTCAGGTTTATCAGCATAAACCAGTAATTTTACGTAACCCCGCAGCAAATAATCGAAAGGTTTTGAATATTAATTGACAGGTCCATTTCTCGATTCAACTTATCATAAAAATTTGTTTTCTATATAAGTCGATGGCGGCGATAGCACTTAGCGTTATCCTATTGAAATCATATTTCGTCCGGATAAATTTCATCCATATTTTTAAAACAAAAAATATATGCAATAACGATCTCCATTGACCGTAACGCAATCCACAGTGGAAGAAATAAGGTCCGATGATGTCACCAGCGTAGTAGACATTATAAAAATTAATTTCTTTTTTTTTGACAAATATCAATTCAAGCTAAATACCGAAGTGAAGCGAAATAAGACCATATGTGTTTATAAATATTTATACCTACCTAGTGAGAAGTAAAATAAATATCAATTTTGGAAAAAAATGCATGTACATTGTTTTTTACTCCTGTACATTATCATCAATGTCCTGCAACCTCATCCGTGAGGCATATTAGGGCGGGGTTACTAAACTAAATATACTCCTGTACTAAAGTAAATCAAGAAAAATTAAAACATTTGCAGGTAACGGCGACAGTTCTTCTCAAATAACTGTCTCGATTTATTCAACACTTTTTTTTTTACTGACGATAGGACAGTATAAATGAGATGGCAAAACTTAAAAGATGTAACAATAATTATTTCAAAATGCAATTTTAATTTTTTTTTTGCGGATGTAATTTTTTGGAACAGAATCGAGAAATGGACTTAACGTTTAAAAAAAAAATTTGAGCCAAAAGAGGTTGTCGGTGAAGGGTTTTGCTACAACCCAAACAACTACGTTTTGATGTGGTTTTTAAACTAAATTCTTAATTTTTAGATTTTTCCCAAAAAGATTGATTTTTTTCAATATATTTCACAGCTTCGAGACATTTTCGAGCTTCCCTATTTTATAAAAAGGATATAATCACATCTTCCTAACCCTTTTCTGTTTTTTTTTTTTTTTTACACGCTACCCAAACACCAGGAAAGGATTCCCTTATACAAAATTATTGTAGGTGTGGGTAAGGAAAAAAAGAATTTGGAGGGAAAAAGGATGATAGAGGTTCAAAAGGAGCGATTGCAATGAGGGAGATCAATTATCTTCTGTCTCAACCTTTGGTTGTAGAGAAATTTTGCTGATTGATAATTCTCTTGCAGTTGTTCCTAGCAACTTTATTGACGGCAAGTGAAGATTCCGATATATTTGTCTTATACTTTTTAAACTGTACCTCTTTAAAATTGATTGCCTTTTTGCAGGTGTCATTAAACCATGCTTTGGGTTTCGGCTTAAAGAGTTTCAATGAGCTAGAAATGAATAGTTTCATCCCTAGTATAATTATTTTACTAATGGCATCTGCAGAAAAGTCAACATTTTTGTGACGGAAGCACATCGACCAGTCGAAGTTGTCCAAAAAATCATTCAGGCCTACCCAATCTACTCTGTCGTAGTGCCAGACTAATCTCTTGGGAATATTTTTAAGACCGGTCAATGAACTTGTGGAGAAGCTTGTCTTAACAAGACAATAATCGGAATTGAAGATCTAACAGAAATATTATATTTTCCTGGGTTTGTTGTTAGGAACAAATCCAAGAGGTGCTCGTTTTGATTGGCTTGGTCAAATTCGGGTTCGCAACAAGTTGGGAAAGTTGGAAAAGGTTTGAGAATAGTTCAACTTGTTTGCCTTCCGGAGAGCTGTGACTTGAAAAATTGAGCCAGTTTCGGTTATGAACATTGAAATCGATTGTTTAGGTTGCATTGCATCTTTCACGAAAAACTCGGAAGTATGATTCAAAGTCAATCATCACATATCACCCATATTCTCTTAGACCCATCGTTGACGAGAAGAAAAAATTGATCTTGTCTCGTCTCGTTGAATATGCATTTCTGCTGGACACTGTAAGCGGCGCGATATAACATTTTAGTTGTTGGTAGTACTGATAATTTTTTACTGTCAAAAAAAATTATTGGTATATAAAAAAAATATGGTTTATAAAATTTTTAGAAAGTATTAGTAGGGTTTAGTTTTAAAATATTTTTTTAAATATAAATAAATATTTAAATATATTTCAAATATTTTTTAGTTTAGTACATTAACAGTAGAAAAACAGCAAGAGTAAAGATCGTTTTTTTTTTTTTCAAAACACAAAATTTTAATAATAATGCAAAAAAAATAATGAAAAATTGTTTATTAATCTTTATTTAACTATTTTATCTATCCAATTTATTTATTTAATTCAATTTTTTGGTAAAAAAAAACACAAAATACTTTGGCGAGATACTCTATCCTTTACAATTTTTGACGAGATAAAAAATGGCTATCGTGTCTCGTCAAAGGTCTAACAGAAATTACTCACGAGACTGTTTTGACATTTGCCATCGCGGCAATTTGCTATCGCGTCTCTAGTGTCTAACAAAATACAAAACTATCTCTTCAGAGATATTTTCACGCGATCTCGCGGTCTAACAGAATATGAGTGATAATATTTGTATTTACTTCGACAATATTTAATTGTTGTGCTGTAGAGTACGGAGCTCTATTCTAGTATAGTCTTAATGCAATTCAAAACTAAATTTGACCTAAAAGTTTCAGACTACATATAATAATATGAAAATGTCGGTAAAACCAAAGCCTTGTTAAAGTGCATCGAGATGCACCGGTTATTTTTATTTGTCGAATGTGAATTCTGATGTTTAGTTTTACAGTTCTATTTTTTAGATGTGTTTTGTATAGATGTGAACACCAAGTTGTTTTAGAAGATAAATATACTTACATTTTATTATTTTTTTTTTTTTTTACTATTGTTTATGTAACTGAAATCTGGAAACAAATGAATTATTTAATAACACATATTTTATTTAGATATCCATTCATTACCACATTTAATTCGTAACAAAATTATGTTGTTTTTTTATTAAGATGGAACGAATGGTAACGCATTCATATTTCGTGCGATTTTATGATTTTGTAAAATACTTGTTCAGGATGTTTGTAGTTTGTATCTATTTTGAGAATGACATCAGACATTTTCTGTAATGTTATGTTAACTCCTTAATCCGATACTATTCAATTCATTTAATATTAAGACCTAGAATAAGATTAAGCTTAAAATTATATATTGTTTGTTTAATTTTGTATACTTATATAAATTGTAATACGTTTGTATTAAGCATAAATAAATAAATAAATAAATTCGATTGTATGATCTATTTTTTTTTTTAATATGATTTCAGGTAAATCGCAGTTATAATAAAACATGAATCATTTTAAATAAATTTTTTAAAATTCAACAAATTTTGATTTTGTATTTTAATTCAGATTTTGAAAAATATTATCAATTTGAAAATAATTTAGATCACCATTATCATTATTTGGTAAAATTTATTCATTTATTTTAATTATAACTATAAAATATTGGATTTGCGGTTATCCTATAATTGTCAATATTAAAACTAATAAATTATTTGTTTTATTTTCTATTTTATTTTATTTTATTAAAAATAAGTTAATTGTTTTCCATAAAGAAAAATTTTAAGTAACCAAGCACACAAATAATAAGAAAATTGCTATCCATATAGTCATTCCAAATTTAACCATAAAATTTGGATATAGAAAAAAAAGAAAAACAAAAATAAACGAAAATAAACAAAATTATTCTAAATACGGAAATTGCGAGGATTTAGTTTTAGTTAATTTCGCAAAATAAAATAAAATACAGAAAAAAAAAACAATAAAAAAGAACAAAAAATACTTTGTTGTACTCCTCTCTTCATTTTTTGTTTTATTTATTTTTTTTTTTTTTTATATTTGGGAAATCAAGTCATTATTGTTATTATAATTGAATTTTAAAATCTAAATATTAAAATACTTATTTGAAAATTTTTCATTCTAATAGGAAAATTTTAGTATTAAATATAAAATTGCGCTCAAAATTAATCCAAAACAGTAACAGAAAAAGAAAAGAAAAATAAAAACAAAATACAAAAAACAGAAAAAGGTTAATACGTTTTCCGCCAACACAAAAGTGTCTGGTATTTTCCATTTATGGAAGTTAATCAGCCACAGATTCTTTTAAATTTTTGTTTTTTGTTTTTGCTTTTTTTTTTTTTTTTTTAATTTGGTGTGTTCTATCCATATGGGATGTTGGTTGAAAAATTAAAAAGAAAATAAAATATAAAAGAAAATTTACTAGATTTAAAGAGAAGTTTCTATATACATTTTTAGTTTAATTTTTTTTTTTTGAAAATAATGGCTGAGTTCCAAAACGTTATACTGCAAATAATATATATATGTATATAATGCATTATATATATTATATAAAATGCATACTATTATATAAGAAATGAATTTATTATTTTAAAATTATATGCGTAATATGTATTGTGTATCTTTTAATACCTGAGAGAGCATGCATGCTGTTTCCAATAGAATTTTTCATTTTCAGCAGTCAATATTAAAAATATAAGACTCAATATATATGAATTTCTAAAGGTATAAGTGAAAATCTCGAAAGATAACAGTATGATAAGAAATGCGTCGATAAAGTAGCCATATCGCATTTTAATCCACTTTTCTATTAATTGTTCAACTGTTGAATTAGGTCAGTTGAAACTTTTTTGAAAAAATTATTCCGATGAATAAGATTTGTCTTATATGATATGACAGATAGCTATAGTTAGATTGTGAATTTCGGGAGCGAATCTGTCCCCTATATTACTGCACACGCAAACGGTCTTATTGTAATAACCCGTGTTTGTTTGTTTTTTTATAAAATTTCAAGTTTATGGGATGAATACCCTAACTGCTTTTACACAGGGATTTGGAATACACAATCTCATACAATAGCTTTTCTTTAGAATTTCAATGCGCTATATCTACTAATTTAAATGTGAAAAACTATATTTATTGTAGAGTATACTTTGCATTCATAATAGTATAGTTCCATTTAATTTTTAGTGATAATTAAAACTCTCAACTATATTTATCGTTTATTTTATCCCAATGATAAAGGGCACTGGAACAGGTCGGAAAACCCAGAACACCTTTGTTGGGAACGAAATTGGGACTTTTCAGTTCAAAGGTAGGCATTTTACGTGCTACGCCACCCAGCGGTTACTTACGTTGTTGGTTAGTCTCTGTGTCCTTAGGGATACCTGAATTTGTGATCACACTCAGGATATTCTTCAATAGTATGCTGGATAACTCCCATTGTTGTTCGGGGAACGCCGTTCCCAAGTGCCGAAGTCTGCTACGAAGGAAACCTTCGCATTCACAGAGCAGATATTCAATAGATTCTTATTCTATTTCACTTATTCTGCATAAGTTGCTTTCAGTTAGACCCATTTCATAAAGGTTTTTCTATATTAGGCAGTGGCTTGTTGTTGTCCCTGCCAAGATACGAGCGAGCATTTAGGTATGAGCATTTTTGTTTGACGATTTCCAGGATCGTTGGCCCAGAAATATTAGAGCTTTTTGCTCTACCCAAGCTTTTAATTGCATCTTAGCTGTGCTGAGGGGAATCCAAAAAAATGAACTTGTTCCTATTAAAGGCGTATAAGATACTTTTCTTCCCAGAATGCCCTGGTACCCCCACATAATTCTGACTTTATTTGTTTTTATCAGGTTTGATATGATATGATACAACCATATTATGCAATGATGTTCTTTTTTCCTTACTCCTCTTGAGAGCATCGGGCTTTTACTTGACATATACATCTTACTCGATTGTTAGCTACTTTTTCTGAGATAATGTCTAATTTCATTTTTTTAATCAGTTTTATACTGTAATTAATCATTTTATAAGTAGGGGGGATTGCTGCGTACTCGATTGTTAATTTTCGAGATAATGTCTAATTTCATTTTTTTAATCTGTTTTAGACTGTCTAAGTAGAGTTATACAGGCCTACTGTAGAATATCACTTTGATAACTCTATCTGCGCCTACGTGGTAAGACGACATCATATTTCTGCAGGATGTCGCTGCGATTTTATCCATCCCTTACGTTAAGATGCCTGACATTACTATGTTTATTGGATATGTCATGTCAATTTTTATTATGCAATGATACTGTGGTATTTTTACTTTGATTTTGTTCGTTTTTTATTCTATTTTTATTTTATTGTAATTTATATTTTTGGATTTATATTTATTTCATTAAATTAATTGACCTATTTGATTCGGAGGTACGACAGCACCTTTATAATGATTTAGATCATTATACGAGTTGGGAATAGAATAAAAAATTGTTTGTAGTAAGTCGGGTTCTATATCCTAATATTCAAAGATAATAAATTTTTAGAGAGGTTTTTACCATTTTCCTCTCTAAATCGCACAATTAAATAAAAAATTGTAGAACTTAGAACCAAATAAATAATATTATTTCAGTTGATTATTTATTAAAAATTAATGCTTTAATTATTTAAATATATATTAAGTTTGTTCAGTTCAATATTCTAGAACGATCTAGAATAGAAAAGAAAACATTTTTATGTTCAGTAATTACCGTTAATTGAACGTTTTTGTCCAAAAGGGTTCCGATCTGTGTTCATTAGATTATTCAAAACAGTTCTAAATTGATATGTTTTTGTTTTGAATTTTTTTGAGAACAGTTTTGGACAACGTTTTTTGTTGTTGTTTTTCTGTAAATTTTGACAGTTAAACAAAGAAATTTGAGAGTAATCAAAAATTAGAACAAAAAAATTCAAAAAAAGTGCTCAGTAGATTTTTCTATTCTAAGTGGTTCTAAAGTGTTTGACAGTTAACTGCCATTGTCCAAAACAGTTCTGTTCTAAATCTACTGAACACAAAAAACTTTTTTTTATTGTTTTTATTAATGTATTTTGACAGACAAACAAATGAATTTGAAAGTATTGAGAGTAAACAAAAATTAGAATAAAAAAAAATAAAAAAAAAATATAAAAAAATGTCCAGTAGATTTTTCTGTCGTAAGTTATTCTAAAGTATTTGACAGTTAATTGTCATTGTCCAAAACTACTCTGTCCGATTCTATTCTAGATCTACTGAACAAACTTATTATTTAATATATGACGCAATGAAGTAAAAAGCTATGTGACAGCAGCTAGTGCTAGGGTGTTTATATTCTAATTGTCTTAGTATTTGTCTAACACATTGTATCGTGACATTACAAATTTGAAAATATAGTTTAAGTTGTATTATTTATATACATATGTACTTGTAAATTATACTTATCACTATAAATTGACTTCAAGCAAAGGTTAGTAGCAGTACAACATGTCTCAATATGTTTAAAACATTTTAAAAATTTAAGGTTCAATTTTAGTTAATTTAAATCCCAAACAATTTCAATATTCAAATCCCAAATTACAGTTACTTTAAATTTAATTGCAATCGAATTAAGCTAATAAATATTTTCATATGAAATTTAAGACAAAGTACATTATTGCATTTTTTTGCTCATAATTGGAAATTTATGTTTCTTTTATTATTATTATTATTATTCCATAAATGTATATACACATAATAATATGTACCTAGTAGTATATTTATATATATATAATGTACATATATTATAATTTTTTAAAAAGGAAATTCTATACGGTTCTTTTATTTTCAATTATAACTACATATTTTCAATTGATTTTCAATATTATGTATAGCTAGTTATAAGCATTTTTTTTTCTATTTTAGAAATTTATTTTAATTGTTTTAGCAAAAAAAAAAAAATATGTAGGTTTTGTTATTTTTTTATACATACATATTTAATTTAAACTAATGAAGAATTACAACAAAGTATTATTATTTAGTAATAAAATTTCTTTCGAACTTGCAAAATTTGAAAATATAATGTATGTAGTTATGTAGTAGGTATAAAAACATTTTTTAAACTACATTTTTGGATTATTTTAAATTGGAATTACCATACTAATAAATAACAGTAAAGCAATACCTTTGTAAAATTTGTAACTATACTATTTTTCATATGAAATTAAATGTGTATGTTCTGATTTTGTATCGGGTGAGATTAAATTAAATTGCATATATGAACTGCCTAAATATATATATTGCATAAACTGCCAAAGACTATCAAAGAACTATATTTAGGCAAACAGGAGTAATAATATACCTTTAGCTAGATATGTTCAAATTAAAATATTGTGTACTTTGCTTTCTCCAGATTTAAGTTTGCACTATCTCAAATTTTGGTAAAAATTCATAAAATGTAGTTTACAAGATACCCGGCATAATAGTATATTTTATTTTAGATTTTAATTCTTTTTTTATATGTTCTTGAGAGTAAGTAAGGTAGATCACCTTTTCGTGCTTTTAAATAAGTAGGGTACTGCAAATTTATACTACAATATCTACAATGTTTTCCGAGCTTTTATTTATCAAATTACTATTTTATCCACCCATTACTGTGTGAAAATGTGAAAAACTACTGCTATTGTGCAAAAACTAATCCTTTTTAAATATAGAATAGCTCTATTTTATTTAAGTTGTTACCTGATTGTACTCTCTGTACCACCCAGCGTGTATTGAAATTTGATAAATATTATATTGCAAGCCGTATAATAGTGTAGTAGTAATGTCATTTGACAATTATGAACCGACGCTTTTTGTATTAAAACATGCGTCGGTAATCTTGCAGATTTTTTTGTCTATCACTAAACTTTGTCTGAACAAAAAAAACTTGGTAAAAAATTTGTAGGCAGGCAAAAAATTCTTTAGTATTCATTCTTATTCATAGAAGCAGCACATGCACAATTACTTTATAATTTATAACTACCGTAGATTAAAGAATACATTGAAAGTTACATCAAATCTTGGTTTAATATTTAAAATGGATGCTGGAAATGGATGCTTTTACTTACATATTACCATCATTCCTTTGTTAAAAATAAATTTACTTTAAAGTAGGGGCACTAAAAAATTTGCATAATCTGCCCGACGTTGACACGACGCTGATTACTATGAATACTAGCGCCTGCTTTATATCTGCGCAGAATTTTTGACAATAGGCAAGTACGAACATAAAATTTTTGTTGCGCAGGCGCGACCCCTTTAACGTTTAAAGTTGTTTAGTTTACATTCTACTTGTGGCATTGATATTTTATAAAGTTTTTCATTATTTTGTGAAATTTTATTTCTTCATGCACCAGGCTAAACAGTTACTGTATATTATGTATTATGTTTTAGCCATTCATCCCATTAAAAAAAAAATGGTTATTATTTGTTAGTTAAAACTGTAACGGTAAGCAAATGAAGGGTATCCATTCATCTTTCTATCTTTCTAATTATTGTAAACAAAATAATTTACAAATTTGAAGAAAAGTCAGTAATAACTAACCCACCATGTCTTGAGATGTTTAAGTTTAGTAATTATATTGATTTCAATTATATTATTAATTTTTTTTATATTCTTACACTACAATTTTACATTTCTTCTGTACTGCAATTTTTATTACATTTTACGTTTAATGTGTTCGAGGTATTTATTTATAAAAATTTTTGATATCAACTCATTAGATCGGGAAAACTAATACTATTATCAGAAACTAAGACTTCTTAAATAAGTTGAAATTATTTTCCAATAACAAAAGTAAAAATCTAGTATGTACAGTACAGATCGAAAAACCCATAAAACATTTTCGTTTTTGCCTTCGTCGGAAATTCGAAGCTATTGATGCGTCACTCAGCGTCTAAATAATTTTTTTTTGAAAATTACGATTATATAATAGTAAAGCAATTGTGATGTACAATATCCTGACAAAAAAGAAGCTCGCCCCACACAATCCCATTACATCATTTCAAAATCCCATTTTCACTGGAATCCCACTTTTTTCTACTACATACATATAAATACCTTTTACTACAGCCATATACCGTTTTTTTCTCAAAACCAAAATAGAAAAGAAAAAATCGGATTTCAAATGGAATTTGGCCAAGATTTTGGACGAAATATCGTCACGCAGTTGAAAAATAAATTCAATGTCATCTGAATTATTTGAATGACACAACAACCTAATTGGGAGACTACATTTCACATATAAAACTACTCCACCACCACTAATTTTATTTCCTAAGTTGTCTACTCTGGAACGGTCGCACCTGTATAATTTGAAGCCTAAAATTTTAATCATGTTAGAGTTTACATCAGAATCAAGCCAACTTTCACCGAGCATAATTACATTAATATTAGTTTTTGCAATATATGCCTTCAACATATCAATTTTAGGAGTAAAGCTGGAAAGGTAGAAAACATGAAATGACATTATTTTATATGAAAGCTCAATGCGTACGACAACAACAGGAAGTGTCATTTACCTGGGATATTTGCACAAAAATTGGGGATATTTTCAAAAAATTTGGGATATTTTTATAAAGTATAGTTTTAAAATATAAGGAATAGTTTCTTTACACCGGCAACACTTTTTTTTAACAATTTTTTGAATATCGGGGATAGTTTCTTTGTACCGGCAACACTTTTTTAACAATTTTTTGAGTAATGTATATAAAAAAAGTAATTTTTTTCAACAAATGGTTTTGACGTTGCTTTTTTGTTTATAAAATAAATTTCCCAAATAGAAATTTAGAGAATTCTTTGCAACTGTCCATTTTTTCCTTACATAAAAATTCAATAAGCTATCTCTCTTTTTAGAGCCATTAAAATTTTTAAGATTTTAAATATTGCTCAATGAAAATCCACCTTAAGAAGATTTCTAATGTTGACATGCATGATGTTCAGTAATTGGTTGGAGTATTTAAAGGATGATCGTATCACTATATTTGGTATAGGACCCGAACCATTAGTATTTTTAGCCGTATTTAATGAAGCTATAATGTTGAAAATAATTTGAGTATGCAAAAAGGGAATAGCAAATCATAGAATCGATAAAAAATAAATTCCAAAATATAAAGATATAAATTTGGGAAAAAAAGTACATAATAATTGAAATAAAAAAATTATTAAATTTACAAATTAACATTATAAAATAAAAAATAAGAAACAAAAAGTAGATGTCCATGATGATAAATTATAAATAATAATAAATTAGTACGAAAATTGAATTTTATGTTGTTTCAGGAGATATTTGAACGAGTATCATTTAGAAGTAAGTACTTGATGGTGCACAGATGAAAATCTACGACTGGATTTGGTGGATAACAGTTGTTCTTTTGACGTAATTTGAATGAAATCGTTGCTAATGTGGGTCTTATGTATCCATCCATTTTTTTTCATCACATTTGCAACCTTTTAAAGTTCACGAGTATTTCGTGTTAATCTATTTGATAATGTTGATTTATCGTAAATGATTGGAAATTTCATTATTATAGCACCAGATCGAAAACGGAATATGTCGACTGAATGCTCAATCGTTAACCGATAGTCAATCGCCGTCGAAATCTTATTGAATACATCTTTCAGTGACTCATTATTTATTTTGGGTATATTGTTGACAATAACATATTTTTTACATGAATTAAGTTTGTCAGATTGTGTATTCTATCTTCGTAGTCTGCTTTACAAGTTCGTGTTCCTTCATTATGTTGTTATTTCTTGAACAACAAATTTTGATAGTGTTTAATTATTTGAACTAACGAAATATGGTTGTTGATAGTAAATATTAACGAAAATAAATTTATATTATAATTGTTCATCATACTATTCTTATCGATAGAATCGATATTGTAATTTAGAAAACTAATACATATAAGTATTTTACATTTATTAGAAATATTCTAGTAATAGACACCAAAATTTGTTGAAGGCGTTGTAAGTACATATATATTTCGACGCCTGTTTCTTATTGCCCGTACAACTATAAATCAAAATTAATTATTTTACATCTTAGTATTTCTTTGCAAGTTGAGTCTTTAATTTTTCTTTCAGAGTCACAAAATTATGTTGATGAAACTTGATTGAGTAAAAAAAAAAAAAAGAAAAAAAAACTATAATAGGTTATTTTGATAATTATTAATATAGGTGTTATTTCAATAGAATTTTTTCACAATAACAATTTCAGTTGCAAATTAATGAACAACAACAAAAAATGTAATAGAGGTGTTTCAAGTTACAAAAAAAAAAAAAAAACAAACTACATGAAATCCGATATAATTTTCTTGTCATTTTATACCCATAGAACACACAAAAAAAGTGTGCTAAATTTTTCACTACTAGTTAAATGTTTGTGTTTTTGCTTTTTTTTTTATTCAGGTAACATAAAAATATTAGTAATTAATCATGAAAATTTCAACTTGTTTACATATGCTTCAAAAACTTTGGCGTTTTTTTTTTACAAGACAAATATACCAAAATTTATACGCCTACAAGAAATATAAAATTTTTAGTTCAAATAAATTTTTTTTTATATTTAAATAAAGAAAAAAATCGAAAGTATTTATTGTAGTTCTTAATTTTTAGTCAATTCAATTTTTTAAATCAAATTATTCAATTT
Organism: Argyra leucocephala; assembly: GCA_963942445.1. Lineage (NCBI taxonomy): Eukaryota > Metazoa > Arthropoda > Insecta > Diptera > Dolichopodidae > Argyra > Argyra leucocephala. The sequence continues at coordinate 148,812,344 of OZ012679.1, forward strand.
TTAATAAACCAATTTTTAATTTTTAAAACCAATTAAAAAAAAATAATTTAATAAAAAATTATTTTTTTTTAATTGGTTTTACAGTTAAATAAATATCAATAAATTAGTTTAAAAATTTCAAATTTAATTGAAATCAAAAATAATTAATTAAATAAGTTGGTGTATTTCTTTGTTCTCGTTCACATTCAATAATTCTTAAGAGATTAGAATTTGTATTTATGGTATTCATCTACTCTAATCAATATGGGTGTATGTACAGTAATAAAGTATAATATTTTTAGCAATAATTTTTAACTAATAAACTTCTTCTTCTAGTAGAATTCACAAAAAATCTTACATAAAGTTTTTATTACCAGTTATTTAACAAAATGTAATTTTATCAGTTATAAAATATATAGATGTATATTTTAAAAAGGTCAGGAGCTAGCGACCTTTTTAAAATATACATCTTTCAGGGCTTAACTTAATGCCAAACATAAGCAAAGTATTTGAAACATTAACTAACGATAAATTAACTAAATTTACACTAATGAAACAAATTATACCTAAAAACCAATTCGGCTTTAGGTACAAGCATGGAGCGATTCACGCCATTACAAAGTTGACTTCATATATTTGTTGGTTCATTAACACAAAGTTTGGGGTGGGAGCTTGCCTGATAGATTTGGAAATAGCTTTTAACACGGTATGGTTAGATGGGCTAATATATAAACTTTTAAAGTTTAAAGTACCAAAATATCTTTGAGCAATTATGATTGATATGATTTACAAAAATAAATTTTTTATAAAAAACCCAAATGACAATCATAAACAAATCAAAAAATGTTCACGATAGATAATGGCCTATTACAAGGTACAGTTAATGCACCAATACTGTTTTCAATATATTTATCAGAATTATTGCCCTCACTAGACCGGGTTAGAGGAAATAATTATGCATTGGCCTTTGCCGTTGACATCATATTCTATTCTGCCGTTCGTATTCTATACAATTTTGTTTCGTAACACGGTTGATACAACTAGTGCGTAGATATAAAAAAAACACTGGAAAGAATTTGAAATAAAATCCTGAATAGAATAGAAAATGTTATCTTAACTAATAAAAAAGTAGTTAAATACCATATATTAAGCAAATCAAATATAGTATATTAAAAGGTAAGCTTTCATGGCTTCAAAAAAAACTTTTTTACAATTAAATAATTAGTAAAAGAGTTAAAATTATATGTTACCAAACACTAATAAGGCCAACGCTTGCATATGGTGCACCAATATGGAATACAAGCATTACTATTCTAATAAATACTTGTACAAGGAAGCAAACATAATTAGAATCGATAATTTTATTATAAAATTAATTCGAAGACATTATGATATAGCACAAAACACTACGGAAAACGGTTTAATATCGCATATATTCTACCACAATGATGAGTACATCAAAAACAAATTGCTCAAGGGCTCATGAGTCTATTTAGAGTCTATTTTCATCTATTTAGATAAAAACGGTTATGTTCAAAATCGTAATCATGTCTCTCTGTTATACCATTATAATAGACGGGCTACATGTAAAACTATTGATTATAACCAGAGCAATATTAACGGAGAAAATTTAAAATTTGAAATATCCATACCAGATGAGGACAAATTAATTAAAGCAAACTATTGGTGGTTGGAAAACTCTAATTATATAATTAGCACAAAGTATAATATACATTATTTTTTTAATTAGGTTAAGCAGTTTTAGTTAGATTAATATAGATTAAGTTAGGCTAGGTTTTTAATAAATAACTATTGATTTTTACTCCCTACTTTTCCAATAATATAATTCATATAAAAAATTATATAAAAAATAATATAATAAATTCCTAAAATTGTGCGTATAATTAACATAAAAACGAAAAAATTGCTTAGATGTTAATAAAATTAGAAATAAATAGCTGTTTTTGTAAATTTTTGTAGGCTAGACTAGTGTAAAAATGTAAAAATAGTGGGGAAAAATTAAATTAATATTAAAACATAATTGACTTCGCTTTTCGCAGATGATGCTGCCATAAAATACTCTTTTAGCAGCAAACATAATTTGAAAGTTGCATTGTTATAAAAGACTTTGAGAAAAAATTGAACAATTTTTTTTCTAAAAATAAACTTTTTTTAAACATCAAAACATGACAAAGATTTTGTTATTTTGAAAATAAATTATTTTCTGATTCGACTTTTCTACGTAACAACCAGTGTTGCGCGACATAAACTATTTTATGTAGATTATGTTATTTTCTACATGTCGACAATACTTTGTTGACAATACCACTATATCTACTTCATTACATAGATAATTAAATAATAACGTGTTACCATTAGGTTAAATAAAAATACTGATTTACATTCGAGTCATCTACATCCTTAATTTCTTGAATATCATTGAAAATTCTAGCACTGTCACTAGCATTGTTTGATGTAATCACTAGCATCATCTGATAAAACAGCATAAACAACAGTAAAGTACAGATCTTTTGTAATATAAACAGACTCCACAACAATTTCAGACAATATATCAGCTGTTTTAAAATATGCAGTTAAGTCCCAAGCACGTAGAAAAGCTTGTTTTCCGGTAGCATTATGCAACACTGAAATAACCGTTTTAGCATTGATGGAACAATTTTTCCACCCATCAATTAATGAAACTGATTCTAACCCTTAGATCATGTAATACAATTTTTATATGCTTTGTCAAGCCAGATTATTTAATCGAAATTTTTAAATACAATTTTTGAAATAAACCGAATTTACTAAAAAAATAATTATTGTTTACATTATAGTTGACATTGTTTTTATTGTATACAGCATAGTTTACATTGTTTACAGTAAACGGCTTGTTTACACTAAAGTCTACTTCAAAGTGTAGCTGTAGAGAATTAAATATTACACGTAAAGGAACAACACTGATAACAACTATAACAGCATATTGAAGTAGTGAAAAATCATAATTATCTATAGGTCTTATAGTGGATGCCAAAATTAAATAGGATGATCATATTGATCTTGTCTGTAAAAAAATTTCTCCTTATGTCATTCCCTTTATATTATACTAATTATTCAAATAATTTATAATTATACCCTATATTGTACCAAACCAGTATGATTTATTCCGAAAAGTTTATCAAATTTTTTCATGTCAAAAATAATTGATTTTTAGGTTATGAATTTTTTTTTAAATTTGAATTAATTTAGTAATTTTCTGTAATTTTTTGTCTTTTAGTAATTTTCTGTAATTTGAAAAAAATTAAATTAAATATTTTTTCGTGGTTTTGGTGTTTTAGTCGGTAAAATGTTATTTAAATAAGTTTTCAGGTTAGGTATACAACTTTTTATTTATTTTAGGTACACTGCTTTTTATATGAAAACTATTCTATTGACATTTAAAACAAAAACAAAAAATTGACAGTTAATTTTTACAAATTTTTGCAAATAGAAATTTCATTTGCAAAAATTTATTTAAGAGAAAGCTCTGACGTCAAGTTTTAAACACAAAATTCTCTTAAATTTCTCAAAAATTTGTAAAGAGCATGCAAATAAAAAAGTTAATATACAGGAATTTGGATAAATTTACGTAAATTTATATAAATTTGCGAGTTAACATACAAACTAAATATCGATATTGCATGTCTGTCAGCAGTATAAAATGACAAAAAGCGAATACGAAAAAATATTTTTTTTAGAAATATATATATACAAAAAAAAAAAATAGTAAAGTAATAGAAACAAACTATAACTTTATTTTATACATTTACATTAATTTTTAATTGTATTAATTATATTTGAAAATCGCGTTTTTAAATATATTTTATATAGAGTTAACAAAAACAAAACAGTGTGATCAGCACAATTTTGAAGTTTCGACCATCATACAGCCCTATTCCCTATTCAGTTTACTCTATCATATTGCCCTTATTCTGAGAAGCAAATTTTTCGATACGTACCGAAAAATGTGATACTTTTTTATTTTTGGTATTCTGTGAAGCGATATAGCGATACTTATTGGTATTTTTTTATTAGTTTTTAGTATAAAATTTGGTTTGCTAAAAAGGTACAATTCTCTCCTATACACACAAGAGTAATTCATTAGTCGCTCTCTCATGGATTTGTTATGTATGAAAGACAAAAAAGTGGTGGTTTTAGTGGGTTTAAGACCCTCACTACCATTGTTGGTTTGCGACTGGAATAATAACATAATAAATACATTGCCTGACTAAAATAAATACATAAGATTCATAAAAATTGATATGAATCAATAACAATGTTGTTAGCCAGAATTTTTTAATAAAGTTACTACTCTGCCATTCCACAGGGGCCCACCAGTATTTATATGATAATCAAGTATACAAATATATATGTATATTAAAATTATATCTCAATACCTTCCAATGGTAGTAAAAAATTTAAATAAAGTTACTACTCTGCCATTGGACAGGGGCCCACCAGTATTTATATGATAATCAAGTATACAAATATATATGTATATTAAAATTATATCTCAATACCTTCCAATTGTAGTAAAAAATCTACCACACATGAATTTACTTTAAGATAATTAATAATATTTTTACTAATAATTGAATTTAAATAAAATATTTATTTATCTTTTTATTTGTAAAATAAATGAAAAATCAAATTTTGAACTATGGATATGTATATATATCTGTAACTGTAAAACTTGATAGATTCAAAAATGTTCTCGCTAAATTTATTAAAAAAATGACTAAGTCTGGCATAATCCACAAATTTATGACGTTTAATATTTCCATCTACTTAACAAAAGTAATAGAAAGCTTCCTAAGAAATAAATATTTCTTCGTCAAAATCCTGGTCCTGAAGCATCAATGAGTAAAGAAATTAAAGCAGGAGTTCCACAGGGTTCATCACTTTCTCCTTTGTTATATAAAATTGATATGAATCAATAACGATGTTGTTAGCCAGAATTTTTTAAATAAAGTTACTACTCTGCCATTGCACAGGGGCCTACTAGTATTTATATAATAATTAGGTATGCAAATATGTATGTATATATTATATTAAAATAAATCTCAATACCTTCCAATTGTAGTAGAAAATTTATTAGCAAGCACACCACACATGAATTTACTTTAAGATAATTAATAATATTTTACTAATAATTGAATTGAAATAAAATATTTATCTTTTTTTTTTTTATAAAATAAATGAAAAATCAAATTTTGAACTATGGATATCTATATATATCTGTAACTGTAAAATTTGATAGATTCAAAAATGTTCTCACTAAATTTATTGAAAAAATGGCGATTCTGGTATTTTTAAATTCAATAATATCTATATATGTCATATTATTTCTAAAAAAATTGAGATCAAAAACTTTAAAGTTCCCTGAGTATGAGTATTTATAAAATTATTGCAATACCTAGAAAACAAAACAAGAAAAAACACAAAAAAAAAAAAAAAACAAAAGTAAACGTAAATTTAAAATACAAATTAGTGCGTGGGCTAACAGAATTTTCTTATGGGAATTCTTTTTATTTTTTCCATATTATTCAAATCTTAAGTTTTGTTCAAATTCAACAATTCAAAAATTATTTAGAATATACAGTAAAATGTTGAAATGTTGTTATATAGTTTATTTTTTTTTGTTTTTTTTTTTTTTTTAATTTATGATAATAATAATAAAAAATAATAACAAAAAATTTAGTTAGACTGGTTGTTTAAATATATAAATAATAAAACGTAAAATTTAAACATTAGCGATTAGAATTTACACGTGTCCATTGAATATAAAAATATTTTAATAAAACTACAAAAAATGTTTATTTTTTAAGTTATTTTCAAAATTAGAAACATTAATCATTAAAAATTTTGCAAAAATTAAATAATGAAAACTATACAGATTTCTTATTATTGAATTTCCGTATTTTTAATGTGTACATTCTTAATTTTTGTGAAATATTATTTTAGATATTAATAATGATTAAGAAGAATAGATTTTCTGATGAAAAAATAATTCAAACTGTCTCATAACTGTCAAATAATTTTGATTCGCGATTGTATTGTGAAATATTGTTAAAACGTTCTTTAAACTGTCTTTGCATTTAATTTTTATTTACCACTGTTTGATTGATCTTATATAAGATTATATTAGATTTTTAATTCATTTATTCATATTATAATAAAATATATAAAAAATATAAATTTACTAAATAAAAAATAATAAGAATAAATATAGGATCATTCAGATATTCATTAGATATTGATTTTATATGAGATAAACATCAACTATTGGATAGTTAAAAATTTGAGTTAGATCTTTTAAAACCCTATTACTTACTTATGACATGTTCAAAAAATTACAAATTTATATTTTGACATTATGGAAGACAATTTGATTTTCTTGACGTTTGTAACTTTGAATTTTTTTTAAAGTCGAAAAAAAATTAATGGTTTGGGTTTATTAAAAAATATTTTGTTATTCCCAAATCCAGTTAATAGTAAATGAAATTTTTTTAAAACAATAAAAAATATATTAAAATATAAAAATTAAAAAAAGTGTAATTTCTATATAAATTATACTAGACTAATTCCAAAAACTTCAAATTTGAATAAAAATATTTTAAAGAATATATTTAGCGATAAAAATGTCAACAAAATAGCATTGGAAATGTAACAGAAAATCAAATAAAATTTTTAATATATGTATATGTATATAAATATATATATCCTCGCAATATTGTGTACCAAAAGTTTATAAAAAGTGTGACACATGTTTTTGGTGTGTGGATCAAACTTATATTGAAAAAATATTGAAAATACTGTAGATAATTTTTTTTGTTTACAATAAAGAACATGATACATTGTAAAAATTACCCTTTTTTTACAATATGCAATTAAAGGTATCCTAAAAATGATAATATTAACAGTTATTGCACTAAATAATGTGATCTTTATTGTAATTTTCGACATGGTATATTGGTCATATTATCAAAATTACTAATCATAAAGTTCCGGATTCCAATGCCGTTCAGAACATAAATGTTGTAAAATGTTTTTTTTTATTATTCATTTTCAATTAAAACGAAAAATTACAACTATAGCATTTTATTTTGTTAAAATATTAAAGTTAGTTCGAATGATTTCAAAATGTTAACTTAAATGACAGTTAAATGACATTCCGTAATAACGAAAATTTAAATGTTTTTGTGGATGTTAATATTTGCTATATACCATGGATTTTTTTTTACATATTCTTTCAATGTTTGACAGTCTGGTAGAATCTTATAACTAGAACAAGAACTATACTATAAATTCAACTGCTTTTGAAGCCATATAATTTACTGTTTCAATTTAAATTCAATGTGCAAATTTACAAATTAATTTTCTATCATAATGTGTGTTAAGATTCTTTATTTTTTTTATTCTGTGCGATTAATTCACCATTCAATTTTACAGAGGCAATTTTATACAGGCAGAGACAATATCTGTTTCTTGTCCTGAATGTATAGATATGCAATGCTTTTTCATCAGTTGACCTCAGTTCTCAATTTTTGAAAACAAATATTGCAATGTGTTGTTGTTGCAATCTCGTGTAGCTATTTTAAAATTTTTATTACAGTTATAGCAGTATTAACTATAAATATAATTGTAATTATATTTTATATTATGTTATAAGGTATAGGTTCGATATTATGTATATAAGGTATAGTGACATGCTCAAAATACTGAGTTGTGGCATTTCGACGTCTATGTCAAAACTTTCAGTATACATTTTTTCTGATGACATGAGTAATGTAAAATTTAAAATTTACGCCACAATTTTATGTTGTTTTTAAAATTAAGAAAAATAAAATCATAATTCATAACATAGTAGAAATGGGCTCTACGTTAAATTTCCAAAAAAAATTTTTCAAAAGTCCTAACAATTTTTCCATACAAATCCAGGAATTATAGAATTTTGACGTTTTTCAAAATGTTAGGTGAAATGTCACAGTTGTCAGTAGTTTTGTCATTTCTGTTAAAATTTCGTTTTCTTATGATAGAAGTTTTGTCAATTCATAAAATGTTAAATTTTATATTTTGTTTGAAATTTTTGTGAACGACTTTTTATAAGGTTAAACTGTTTTTAATTGGCTCCAACTGGATGCTTTAATCAACTATTAATAGTTTATGTGGAAAATTTTGAAACGGTTCGTTTAAAAAAAGTATCCGTTGCATGTTGTTTTATGACGCATGTGTATTTTTACCTAATGGAATTATCACCGTACCCATGCAAATGTCTTGCACCGCATCGGGTAAAAACCACATCAATCCAAGTTGTCGCGATAAAAAATTTTAAATAACTTTTTACTATATATTGAATATGTATGTATATACTTAACTCATATTTGTATATACAAAATCAGTGTTAAACGCTTTTTGCAGAATATAATATTACACAACGTATGCATAATACAATCAAATTTGCGGGGGAGAATATCCTTTTTTATTTATTTAACTTTTAGGAGTTAAGTCATAATTATATGTTTTTTAATTATGTTATTGTCTCATTTTTGTCAAACGTTTTGACAATTCTAAACATTAGTTATTTTTTCATTCACCATATACTTCTAACATAAAAACAAACTATTTGAAGTTTTGACATTAAGACCTTTGTCGTGTAGGAGAAGTATGACCGTAAAATGTTTTTTTTTAAATGTCTTTTAGTAGACTGATTGTATACATTTTTTAAATTTTCAAATTTATGTAATACATATTTTCTTTCCCCAAATAGATCTAACAAAATCCATAGTGACTTCTAAGATGAATATCTATCTATCTATTATCAAGTTGTTTTTATAATATTAAAAATGTAAATAAAAAAAAAAAAAAAAAAAAAAAAAATTTAACGAACTTTATAAATGTTTTTATTTCTTGGCAAAAAAAGAAAAATAATATTAAAATAAATTTCCGAGTATAAAAATGACCCCTTATCGAATAACAACAAATCTATACATTAGACCACATATGAGAATAAGAAAAATGTATGTCAAACACTTTCCACTACAATGTCATTTTCAAATAAAAATTTCCTCATTTTCAATGAAAAATAAATGAAATATATTAAATATAAATATATATATATATATACGTATGATCACTAAATATCTAGTAAATATATAATTATATTATATGTATTTATGAATAATAATTATTACCGCGAAAATGCTGACTGTGTAAACAATCCAAGAAAAACGTGAGATTTTAATTGAAACAATCAGATTTTACATACGGCTAAGTAAATATTAATATTGAAATTATTGTTGATGGAAGTACAAACATACATACATATGTACATATTTTACATCTTTAAATTTCTCGTTATTTATCTTTTCGACATATTCTCTTCTTTGATTGCTTTTATAAAAACGTTTTTTGTTTTTCTGCGTGAGAATGAGAAGAAAATTTTTACAATTTTAGAATTTAAATATATTTAAAACGATATTCTTTAGAAGAAGAAAAAAAACAACATTAAAAATAAAAAAAAAAAAAAAATAATAAGAAAATTGTAAAATAAAAACAAAATTAGTCGTCGTCGCACAAAATTTTGTTGATGATTCTTTGCGGTTCGACCAAATATAGTCAAGATACTCATATTTCGTAAAATTTCTGTTCCAAATTAAGAATATTTCAACTAAATCGTCGAACCAAAATAGTAACTTTTTGTTTTTGTTTTTCTTCTTTTTAATTGTACCGTATATAAATATATAGAAGAAAAAGAAAAATAAAAAGAAAAAAATTAAAAGGAAATACTGAATGAGGAAAAGAGATAGAACAACATAATAGAAAAACATAAAGTTTTATTTTTAAAAATTTTTTCTAAAAAATTGCGAGCAAATTTTTTTATTCTTATTGTTTTTTTGTTTTTGTTTTTTTTTTTTAAATTAAATTAACACAGAATGTCTGTTGTTTTTAGGAAAGAATTAAAATAAAATTTAAAGAAAGTAATTAATTCAATAAAATTAATATTAAGGTAATATTTGAATTTTCTGATTTATTGTTGGTGCTCTCGATCTCGAAGGACGGTGCTGTGAGTTTGACTTTTGTTGCTTTGTATAGATAATAGGCCCTCATACACGATGAACTAATTTCTCTCTTCGCCACACACTAAGAATTTTCTGCTTAAACAAACAGAGAAACTTCACTATTTTTATGGTTAAGTCAAGACAAGATATAATTAAAAAAAAAATGGCGGGTAAAATTATCGCATTAGTAATAATTGTAGATTATTTAGATTTTGATTTCGAAGTTACACCATACACATTTAAATATATTCAGAAACCTATGACACCGCCCATTAAAAATCAACAGATTTTGATTTTGTAAACTATTTAAGAAATAGGCACTTTCCCAGAACGTCAATAATTTGACGATCATGTCAATCACGTCAATCATTTTCATTTGCAACTGACAGTCATATGCAATTAAAGCAATTCTCGTCATTGACGTTTTGGAATTGGAAAAATAGCAGACAATTTCATATTTTAATCTTTTTCTTTTTAAACGTGTTATTATTTCATTACTCCGAAATTATTTTTATGCCTGCTTTCTACATCACTAATTTTTGAAATTTTGGACAACTGATTTTATTTTGTACTAACGCAGTAACATAGAAATCAAATGCAAAAAAAAATCAAAAATTGACGATCACTTGCAAAAGCAATGAGTATTGGAATTCATGACGCTAACGTCAAAAAGTATTGGAATTCATGACTTTTGCGAATTGCACGCAATTGATGTTCTGGGAAAGTTCCGACTGTTTCGAAAGAATCTCACAAACGATTAAATTTAAAAAGTTTCGAAACAAGTTTTTAAACAGATTTAAACATGTATGGGGCCTATAATGTAAGTACGTTGAAATTAAATGGGAATAAAATTAAACACGCTAGGTGGCGCAGTAGGTAAAGCGCCTGCCTTTCAACCGAAAGGTTCCAGGTTCGATTCCCGATAAAGCAAAAAAAAATTCTTTATTGGTTTTTCGACCTGCTCTAGTACCCTTTGTCATTGGGATATAATAAATGACAAAAAATAATTGAGAGTATAATGTGGTAACAAATTAAATAAAATTAAACTATTCTATTTAAAAAGGCTTAAGTCCTGACAATAGCAGTAGTTTTCCACATTTAATGAGTAGAACCAGTAAGTTGTTAAATAAATACTCGAAATATTGTAGATAGTGTAATGTGAAATTACAGTACCGTACTTAATTAAGTACGAAAAGGTGATTCCTATCTAAGTTTCTGTCAAGAACGTAAAAAAAAAAAAAAATTAGTAATTACAAAATAAAATGGGACATTACTATTATCAAGGCGAAATTATACTATACAATGGGTAAATTAATTAATTAATTTATATATAAAAATAATTAAACATAAAAACTTATTGTGATGTATGCCAAAACGGTTAGCAAGACGTCTCTTCTGAATTATATGGTGTAGTTGTTGTGACATCCAACTACCAATCAGATATTTAGGGGTTCAAATCTAATTCAGGGTATGAATGTTTAATTTAATTTTTCTTGCCATATGCATAAAAAAACAGATAGTTGAGATTGAATGTATATAATTTGATAACAACCTAAGAAAAGAACGTATTTAAAAAATTTCTATTTCCTGATAAAGAAAATTTTTCCACAATTAACATATCAGAAAATTGTAGTAAATTGCAGTACTGCACTTAATTTCTGAGCACTAAAATAAGAATCTCCAATTATAGTGTAAAATTTGTTCTCTTGTACGCTTGCGAAACATGGAAAATTTTAGTCAACGTCACCAGGAAACTCCAAAGGCATATCAATAGATAACTCTGGCGCAGCCTAAGCATTCGTTGAACACAAACCATTTCAAACAGAACCAGAAAGTGTGGTTTTTTTTTCCTTACTCCTCTTGGGAGCATAGGGCTTCCACTTGACATTTCCAACGTACTCGATTTCTAACTTGTTCCCACGTTATGTTTGTTTTTTTTTAGTTAAGAAACATAAAGTGGCTTAGATGCGTGGCTTAAAAAATCAATTTAATAAACAAATAAAAAGAAAATAGACGTTGAAATCCGACAGGGGAAATGGCGTTGAAGCGAGTATACTCTAAGGAAACCTCACAACAACATCGCGGTACAATGTCTCATCGGAAGGCCGAAAAGAACATGGATAACAACAATATTTGCGAAACAAGTATTCAACAAAGAACGTGGTGAGAGTTGAAGAGATTAGCCGCAGATCGGAGACGATGGAGGGACTTTATCTTCGTCGTATGTCGAACGGATGAAGTTACAGAACAGCCATAATGATGAATGCACAAATAGATATGGCAATTAAATTATAAAATAGCATCCAGGGGGTGATGCAATTAAGAACAATTATTTTTTGTTTTTATCCCATCTTTGGTTTAATTTTCAAATTTGACAGTTGATTTTACTATATAAAATAACTTGGGTTTCACACATTTTTCTTGTTAAAGATTTTATGGTGAAGCTTTAAAAATGTTTCTTCATTTTTTTTACAAAATTGTCTTTGTTTGATCCAAATCAATATTTAGCATTTTTTTTCGATAATTCTATAACTCTGTTTTTATTCCATTTAGTCCAATTTAAATGAAACAATAAGATATGAAACGAATTATGGTATTTTTGAATTTCGATTTTTTTAATTTTTCGCACAGATTCAAATCACAATGATTTTTCAGATTATACATATCTGATTTAATCGGTTATATAATTATTTATAAAACACCCTGTATTTTACTATAACCCTATACAATTTTTGTATTAAATATACATATTAACAAATCAGTCAGTATAATGTGAAATGTGTGTCTAACATTTTCGGAAAACTAAAAAAAAAGAAAAAAAATTACAAAAATATTGTGAACAACGCAGACGCATCAACATTTTCATACGTAACAAGTGGGATCATTTTTATAGTGGTACGCAATGAAATATTTCATTTTAAAGTTAAATAAAATAAGGAAAATAAAATACAAAATTCAAAAACTATTAGATTTTTTTTTTTGTTTTTTTTTTTTTATTGAATTTTTCTTTAGTCGGATTAAATGACTTTACTTCTCAATTTAGATCTGAAAATACTTGGAAAATAAAGCAAAATTAGAATAAAAACTACACGTGCTACAAAACTTTTTGTAATATAGTATTTTAGTTTTGCGAAATAAAAGAAGATTTCAAAATTATAATATATATTGTACATTATGTGTTGTATAATACGAAATGTAGTAGAATATAATTTCAATAGAATATTGTAGCATTGTGAAAACATCATAAAGTATTGATTGTTGTTATAACCCTATTTAATAGCATGATTTAAATTTAGTATTAAAAAAATGTAAGGGGTTTGTTGCCCTTTATTAAATTAATTTTTATAATAAAGGCCACCACAGCGGTATGAGAACAATATTGTGGCCTAGTGTAAAATGAAGGCTTCAGACTCTTAAATAAATAAATGTAAAACAGCAAATCGTATTAAATCCACTTTTATATCATGTATAAAAGTTTAAAAATATTAAATAACTACGAAGTTAAAACAGAAAAAAATTACGTCACATATTTCTGTCATTTTTACAAACAGCTCAAAGTACTCAAAAATGACAGAAATATGTGACGTCAGCTCAAGTCAGCGTTTACAACAGCTCAAAGTCCAAAGTACTCAAACGGATGTTTTAGCATAAGTTTTCGCAAATTTTTAAAAACTTATCGTACCCGAACGAACCATTTTATATAAAACGAATGATTAAATTTATTATAAATAAATAATCGATTCATTTCCTGCATCATTTCCAATAGACTAATAAATGGAAAAAAATCTTTTTTAATGTATTTTATTAAAAAAAATTTATTTTGTTCAAACACTTTTAAATTTTTAATTTAATTTTTATTGAACAGTTCAACATTGAATACACAAAACACACCTATTATAATATGAGACTATATAGTTTATATTTGATATCACCAAAAAGAAATTCCTTTTTTGGGCTTAATTTTTATCTAGGACTAGAAAGCTAATAATAACCTATTTTAAAATTTTATTTTCTTCTTTTATTATTCTATATAATTTATTTTTAAATATATATTTTACGTACATATTTTTCTATATTTTCATTTTCCATGCTAATTTCACATATTTTCTCAAAAAAATAAAAATATACCAAAGAAAAAGAAAAACATTCAAAATAAGAAAAATAAAAATTTTTTAAAGATCTAATTTAGTGTACGATCTTCCTATAAGAGCTTTAAATGAAAACATAATGGAAAATATAAATAAAAATAAAAATAATGAGAAATAGAGAGAGAGAGAGAGAGAGAGAATTAGAGTACATTTTCTAAGGTAGAGATAAAAACGTAAATAAGATCATATTTTTACGGTTATTCCCTTATATTGTAAATTCATTTTATTTTCTACCCAGAGAGGTAGTGGCTTTTCAATGATGATTATGAATAACAAACAAACATTTTCATATAAAACACATTTGGCACAATTTTTTTCAAAAAAAAAAAACAAAAAAAAAAGAACAAATAAAAATCGGAAAAACTAAAACAAATAAAAGAAAATTTTATGTTGATGAGAAGGATATACATTTGTATGATGGCGGCAAATTGATATCAAGTACAACAACACATTTTACTTTAAAGAGTCTTAAAAGAGAGAAGAGGGAGTTTGTTTTTGTTGTTTTTTTTTTGTTTTTAGAAATTTTTAGTAGATTGGACATTCTTCTGTCCGTTTTGTGAAATCCATCTACGGAGGATTTATTTTAAAATTGCTTTTTTTTTTTTGTTATTTTTTTAATTTTCTATAACTATATTTCAGTTGCGTTTTGGATGTCACATTTATCGGCCGCCAGAAATATTTAAATTAGAATCGTACGCTTTTTTCTTAGTTCTCGAATTGAAAGAATTGGAATTTATTTTGAAAGGAAACATTAAGAAATTATTATAATAAAACGGGATATTAATATTTAATTGTTTAATTGCAATATATCCGTTTATATATACATATATATATATATGTTATTATGCAGTTATGTATTTATAATGGAATTAAAATATAGGTCAAATTACCCTAAAAAAAATTGTTCGATTCGCAATGACATAATTTAATTATTTATTTTTTAATACAATTGTTATCCACTTGTTACTCATTTTATTTATTTATCTTGTTTTGTTTTTTTGTTATTTGTTGACTTTTTTCACATATTTAATGTGATAATTAATTAAAAAAAAAAAAAAAAAAACAAAATTATGAAATTGAATTATGTATTTATTTATATGTAAAAAAAATAATTATAATTCTAAAATAATAAATATATAAAATATAAATCAAATATTAAATTACAAAAGCACATTTTTCTAATGTGAAGAAATTTTCCTTTTGTGAAATATATTAATTATATTTTTAAAAATAAACTGTGATATTAAGTGACATTTTTTGAAAATTAATTAAATTAATGAGTAAACCAAACAAAAATTAAAAAAAAATAAAAATAAAAAAGAGTGAAGAATAGATTATAGAGATTTGCTTAAAAATTTAAATTAATTATAATTATTTATAACGCATAGAAAGAAAAAAAAGAGAGAAAGAAAGTCATGTTGCCAGAATTACTATTTTCAGGTACTAAGTTCATTTTTAAGATATTTTGAGATGATGAATATGAAAATGGTCTATCTCTAAAAATATAATAATCAATAATACTAACTTTTAATTTTATTTTATATTTTGTTTTTTTTTTGAGCAAGACTGAAATTAATTTTATATTAATAAAAAAAAAAGAGAGTAGCTAATTATGATGATATTAGACTATTAGAGAAGTCAAATAATTATTTCGTTCACGTTCAAATATTACTGACAGTTATTTTTCTATAAGGTTTTACTGTCTCATTAGAAATATTTATTGCATATGATTATCTATTAGAATAGATATTGTAAATATTTATTGTATAGTATTAATATGAATTACGATTTACTTAAATTTGATATAAGTAAATAAAAAATATTTGCGATGCCGACTACTTTAGCAAAGCTTAAGTTTGTAGACTTCAATCAATTCAAATCAAATTTCTTTTAATTATAGTTACATAATAAATTTTATCACAAAAATATGATATTTGTCCCTTATTTTCCTCATTTTTCTTAAATTGTTTTTCCACCTTATTATTACTAACAAAATCTATTATTATCCAAAAAAAATCACTCACATTTGTTTGTGCTGAAAGTAAATAAATAAGTATAAATAAATAAATAACCAGAAAAACATAAATTTATTTTTAATAGGGTTATTATTATTTTATTGTTATTATTATTATTATTATTATTAATTTATTGTTATTATTATTATTAGTATTATTCTTATTATTAATATCGTTTATTCGCTCATTATAATAAATTAATTTCTTACCCCAAAGCTCTGTTTAAAATATTTGTAATACATTTTTAAAAATAATTAAATAATTATTTGAAGTCATTATAACAACAACAATAATTATAAACAAAAATTTGTTTTATATTTTCAGTTGGCAATAGTATGCAAGATATATCACGTGATGATTTTAATCTTCTAAATGGAGAATGTGTTGTTGATAAAGATTGCGTAATAATAAGAAATAGTACAAATACAACAGCAACATCACATCTTCCTATTATAACAACATCAAACTCTTTAATAAATTCATCAATAACACCACCACCATCATCTAATATTATTGTGGATGCATACAATGTTTGTTCATCATCATCATCATCACAATTACATCGGAATAATACAAAATCACCCAACTTAGAATCAGTTAATATTAAAATTGAAGAAACAAATAATTCGGATTTATACAATAGTACATTACCTTGGCATCATCATCATCACCATCATCATCATCATCATCATTCACATCATAATACAGAAAAAGGGGTGTCAAAACTTTTATTACGAAATTCTGATGATCCATTAATATCACGAGGTGCAACATCTGTTGATGACGATAATCCAAATGAACTAAAATCTATGATGGTACCAGACAGTCCAATTAATCATGATATTACGGATACAGGTGTATCAATAACAGATACAACTGATCATATTCCAAGATCTCCATTGCTTGTGAAAAAGAATCGTTCAAATAATAATCAAGGTCATACACGTACCAGAAAAAAAGGTGCATTTAAGTTAAGATTTCATCATCAAGCACTACCACCCGAATACTTAAGTCATTATGAAGCAACACAAAATCAATTAAATATAAAAGTAAATACTAACACTGCCAATAATATTGTAAATAATAATAATAATAATAATAATAATAAAAATATAGATAGCGACATTTTAAGTAAAAAATCAAATACAACTGGTTTAATGAGATCAAATGATAAGAATTTAACGAATTCTCAAGAAAATGTTCGAAATTGGTTACAAAAAATAGCTGAAATGCAAGAAGCAGCTGCTGCCAAAGAAGCTGCTGAATTGGCAATTGCTGCTGAAACAACTGTTGGAACCTCTATTGAACCAATTGATATACATGATGAAATGGATCATATATGCGAAGTTAATACTTTAGATAATCTTAGTAAAGAAGTACAAGTTGTAAATAAACCGTCCAGAATAGTTAATTATTCTGATTTACCTTATATGGGAGAAATGACATTAGAAAATTCAAAACCAAGACGTGGACGTAAACCCAAAAAGGCTGATATATGTCATTTAATTTATAAAAATTATGGAACAATATTTCCAGGTACACCGAAAGATATGTGTTCATATGAAAATGACAAATCGAGTAGTATTTTAGCTAAAAAATTAACTGAAATTGTAACCAAAGACTCTAATGATAATAATACATCAGTGCTTAATGAGGAACCATTAAATTTATGTCTTAGAGATCAATCAGATTCTTATACTATTTCAAGTGATGATGAAAATTCTATAAAAGATGATTTTGATGCATCTAGTAATATTACATGTCATGAATTAACTACAGATTCTGTAACTGATAATCTTTTAGCTAAAAATTTGAAATTATCTTTATCGAATTTCAAAAAAGCATCATCAATGTCTCCTAGTAATGAAAATCCTGATGTTCAAATTCATCCATCTGTTAATAATGAAAGTGATAAAACAAATTCATCTGCATCGAATTGTGGTCAATGGGGTGATGCAGGTATATTTATGCATCCGGTAGCCTTATATTATCAAAAAATGATAGATTCTAATAATTTGCAGCCTCCATCTCAAAGTAATTCACCATCAATTGGTAATACAAGTACACCAAACCTATTGGTGAAACAACCCTCCCCATCACCAAAATCTCAAAGTAAATCACCATCAATTACAATTAAAAGAGAAAAATCTGAAAGACCTGAAACATGTTCAACACCAAGTTCTGTTAAATCTGGTATAAGTTTGGCTACAACCAATTGCGGTTCATCAATTAATAATCAACCACCACAAAAACGTAAACGTTCGGCAATATTCATTCCTCCAATGCCCGCTGAAAATACAACTAATCCACCGACTGAAGTTAGTATTTGTAAATTTAAATTTACAGGAGGTGCTAAACCTAGTTTACAAGAAAAGAAAATGCTATCAGTCGATTCAGAAGGAAATTATCGTTATTTTAGTGGCACTGGTGACAAATCAAGTAGAGGCTATGAATTTTTTCCTCGTGAAAGTTTACAACAATCCGGTGTTATACCAGGTGTAAATTGTTCAGGTGCTTTTTTAAATGCTACCGGTGAGAAAATATCTAATGATCTGCCACCACCATCGGCTGGCTTAAGTAATGAATTATTACAAATTCCAGATACACCACCAGGTGCATTAATATTACCACCAACAATTTCATCGTGTTTACGTAGAGAGCATCGTTCAAATTGTTCACATGATCGTAAAAAACGAAAATCTAAACGTTCAATTCAAAGAGAAAAACTAGAACAAACATTTAAAGATAAAGGGTTTTTAATTCAAACACAACAATTGGAATCAGCTGAAGGAGCTACTTATTGTAAATTTAGACAATTGAAAAAGTTTACAAGATATTTGTTTAGAAGTTGGAAAGATTATCTGCCTGGTGATGTACAACATGCACAAGCAGCAGCAGCGGCAGCTGCATTAGTTACTGGTTCAAATAAAAACAAATCAATTATGAATTCTAATCATCAGTCTACAACAATTGAATCAATTAGAAATCATGTTGAAGCAAATATGAATAAATCAGCATCATCGGCTGTAAATAAAACATAGTCAGCAAATCATACATTTACTTGATACATTTATCACAGTAGGGTTTTTCAATTTAATAAATTTTAAATTTAAATTTTTTTATATTTTATGCGACTGAATTTGAAGAGTGTTGTCTGTCTGCAGGAAATATTTTTGTTTAATATTTTTTTTTTTTTTTTCGATAGTTAATTTTAGTATATTTTTTATTTAAAATTCGTTAATTTAAAAATGTTATTATTATAATCTTGTTAATAATTTTTCGACCAAAGTTGTTTATACGTTTTAATTTAAAAAAAAAAAATAATTTTGTTTTCTTATTTTATTATTTTTTTGAAGCAAATTTTTTAAGAAATTTGCTCTTAAAAGTGAAAAATCTAGTCAATTTTTTTGTTAAATAATAATTATTTATTATATTTATTGAAAATATAATAAAAAATAATTATAATTTTATTTAAATTTAAATTTTAAGTTTTTTTGTACATAAAATAATAATATTTTCTATTTAAATTTAATTAAATTAAATTTTAGGAACTAATTTTTCTATTATTAAATAAATAAAATAATATTATTAAGTAAATTGTTTAAATCGTTTTGTAATTATTTTTCTGAACTTAATTTATGTAGAATCGAATCCATTAACGCTAAAAGTAGATATAACCTATACTTTCAATAACCAATTTAAAACAAAAGTTTGAATCGTATTCTGTATTTTTTTGTGGTCTAATTAAAAAGGGACAATTTGAAAGACAATTAAAACTACCAGAAGTTGGCTATTTTGTTATTTGATTTTTTTCAACAACTGGCAATAGTTTTTTCCCATGAAAAACGAGATTTTTTAAATGTATCTACTTGGTTCAAAAATATATCAATTTTCATATTTAGTTTTAAAATTCTGAACATTTTCTATTAAATTACAATAATCTTAATTGATTAATTTTGAATTTGAATTCAATTGGCAATAGAAAATTATAGAATGATTATCATACCAGCTTGAATATAAAAAAATATCTGCAAAAAGCAAAATATAAAATATACAACCTTTGAATCCGGTACCATTATGGAAAAATTATAAATGAAAGGGTTGGTCATTAAATCCACAAAAAACAAAATCCATAATGACTTTTGGATTGAAAAAAAAACGATAAAGAAAAAAACGATAAAAAAAAACGATCGAAAAACACAAAAATCACCGAAATAGGTTACCAGTCTGAAAAAGAATTAATAATATTTTTTAAAAATTAATAAATCCAAAAACTGAAATCCACAAAAAAAAATATTATTTAACTAAGACAGGATTACCAAACTGTACTAAAAGAAATATATTGCGCTTCTCCAGAATATTAATAAATAATAACGGAATCAATTTATTTAAATTTTTTCTTATCTGATTCTTATCTTATCTTAGTCTGATAATATAATCCTTTTTGGATTTAGTCACCAACCCAAATGAAAATGTTGAATAAAATTAGTACAAACATTAGGTAAACCATGAACAAACGGGGTAGGTACACCATTTTTAATTTAATTTAATTTAATTTTTTTTTTTGTATTAATTTTATAGGGAAGCCGATTGCCAATTTTACTGCAAAAAATGTGAGCCGGGGTAGGTAAACCACCAGGCGATAGCTTTTTAAAAATCATTTGATAATGGATTAGATTTAATAAATCATTTTTGTTAAATTTTTTTTTTTAAAAACGTATTAATACCTACAACCTACTGCTAACGATAAGGCAAAATAATTTTTTAAAATTATTTTTCAAAGGCTATCGCCTGAGTATTGGGTATTGGGGTATTGATTGTTTAATATCTTATTTTGTTCGTCATGTCTATTTATTATACAAATAATATCATTCACATATTAAATCCAAATTTTTGGTAGCAATTTGAATTCTCTAATTTTTCCGATTATCCATGAATGTATCAGCGATGAAACAAGACAATTTGATGTACATAAGTGTCTATGCTTGTTCATTTTGATAATTTGTAGAAATCTAATTTGTATTGGTATTCGTTTTTTTCTAAAAATTTAATAAGTTTTGAATAAATTTCTACAGTTTCATTGAAAATCAGTTTCATTTAATAATGTTATAGCTTTGATTATTGGAACAATTAAAACATTTGTTTTAAATGAAGCAAGTATTTTTTATCCGGTTTTATATTTAAGTATATAAGCTTTTATCGTTGTCTATATATTTTAAAATAAGTATTCCGTCATATACCTGTAAATTAGACGGAACGCTGCAATACAATTTGCCTCGTTCTGCTTTTTTAACGTCTGTCTGTCATTTTAAAGTTTTGCATGGAAAATATATTTATAATTTAATTTTTGTATTTTTCGCATATTAAAAGGCATAATATAAATAAAACAATTTCTTTGATTTAATTAAAATAATAAGTATTAATAGAAATTTTATCAATAGTTTAATATGGTATAATAACCAAAAGGCAAAAGCAACGTATAAAAAAACAAAATTCACTTAAAGGTTATTCTTATTACTTAAAATTATATACAATACATGTTCATATACATATTTGATTATTGGACACATCATATATATTTAGGGATTTGATAGGTTTAGTGCGGGTATCAAGTGCAAGTGCGAGAGGTTCGGAAATGCCCTTAGGTTCATTCACCCCGGTAACGTTAATTTTAACCTTAGGTATTACAGATTTTATTTTTGACGCTCTCCGATGATTATCATGTATGAAATATGTACAAAAGAATACGTGATACCTTTTATTTTTGTGTTTCATTTATATAAAATTATTTTTGTTTGCTTATCATCTTTTTTATTTTAGGAAAACACACAAAAACTATGTAGGTATATCTAAAACGTTTTTCTTTTTGCAACCGTATACTAGAGCTTAAAATGGGATGCGTTGAAGAGTTAAAATTTTTATTTTTTTATTTTTTTTTAATATTTATTTAATATTATTTTATGTCATACGCCACTTTGCTACTCTTTTACCTGAGAATAGATCCTGGGGTTTTAAGACACGAGCTTTCCAAATCTTTAACCCGTTTGGTCCTATCTTATTTCAATCTCGAGATATAGAGTGTCGACTTTAATCCATATCCAACATTTTTACTGGTTTGTTTCGAAGTTTTATTCCATACACCTATTTCAAATCATATTTAGGCCATATCCGTCGAAATAAACAAAAAAATTTATTATTTTAGTCCACGTGCTCGTGTCCCAAAATAAAATTTTAAATATGTTATTTTTATTTTATTCCATGTATACATTATCATATAATTTATATGCCCGTGTCATAAAATAAATGTATTAATACTGCTTATTATTTTATTCAATGTTTCATATAAAATTTACAAGCAGTACAGTATATAAGTTTTGTGTTGTGAATAAACTATAGTTAGTAATTTTTTGTTTTTAAATGTATGACGTGGAATAAAATCAACATTGGGAACGTTTTTACAAACGTTGACATAACTTTTTTAAATATCGCTTTACAAAAAAAAAAAATTACTTAAAATTAATTTGCTAATACTACCAAAAATATATATATATTTTTAAGGAGTTTTTCGGCTAGTTTTCAAAATAAATTCGAGCAAACTTTTAAATTCGATTTTCTCGAAATGACATGAATGTCGTATGGCATAAAATAATATTCAGGCGACGATGTACATTTATTATAAATTTATGACGTATATATATGTATCTATGTATACAGTATTATCACAGATTTAAGTATAATTATATAATTATGTAATTATTTATCTGTGGGGTTATTTAGATTTTTATTCTGCTGATTTACACATAAAAACAATATATACATTTTTTGCACAATCAATAGATAAATTTTTTAAGAAATTAAATGAAATTTTATATTATTATTTTTTTTTCTTTTTAAATTTATAATTCAAAAGTGAAAGTCCTAAAATATTTTTTTTTTCACGTAATTAATTATTCTAAAAAAAATTTGCAGAAGCCTATACGTCGATCAGTGTTTCAGAAGTTATGAACTATTTTGTCAATACACTTGTTTTTTCTTTGTACTAAATTTTTTTATTTTTTCAACATGACTTTTTATTTTATTAAGTACAAAAAAATATTATGCGTATTGTTTTTTTATATTTACAATTTGATTTGTTTTTCTTTTTGTTTTTCTATTGCACATGCAAATTCGAAACTGAATTACTGAAATTGTTTTCATTTAAAGTTGTGTCTCAGTGTCAAATATTATTTTTTCAATATTCTATTTATGTGTTTAGTTAATAAATATCATAAGATTTAAAAATTTATATAAATAAGTCTAATATGACACTAACAACATTTAGCATTCTGGCACACATACAAGCACAATATGACAAAAACAAATGACCATATTATTAATAAGACCTATCGTTTTTTTTTTTTTTTTGTTTTTTTTTTTATAATAAATTAGGAAATTACTTTTATTGGATTGTAATTTCATATGTCTATTATTAAGTCAGTCAAAAACATATTCACTTATTGTATTATTTTTAATTAACATACAGATTGTGAATAAAAAATCAAACAAAAAAGCAAGAAAAAAAATCGTTTTTTTTCAAACTTTGACGTTGAATTTACGCAGCTATGTAATGTTACTATGATTAACTTGGTTCTTTATTATACGATTAATTTTTAATGATGACAAAACAAGATGTCGCTAACTAAATTGATCGAACAAATTACCCTTAGGGAATAGAAAATTTTGAACCTTGCAATAAGGTGCATATTCTGTTTATATGGTAATTAAAAGCGTTCTAATGGAAAAAATAAAGGTATGATAAATTTGTAAGTAAATACATATTTTTCTTAAATTTGAAATGAAAACACTACTGAAGGAAAGATAAACCTAGAATTTATTTTGCTACCATCATTTATGGCGGGTTACAACAGCTAGTTTTAAATTTCAAATTTTAATCTTAAATCATATTTGAACCATTATGTTAATTAGATCCATTATGTTAATTAAAATTAAGTTATATTATTTTTTGTAAACTGTTTGAATGAAATAGTAAATAAATAATTAAACAAAAAATTAAATAAATAAATAAATAAAAATAATTATGTAATTTATAATTAATAAATTACGTGAAATAAAATAATTATTTCATCTAGTATAGACATTTAGTTGATCTGTAATAATAATTTAATAATCTTGTTTTAACCATGTTTTAGTTATTTATTTTTGTTTATACGGAAGACTATTACCAACTACAAATAACTTTACACATGCATGTATCTAAAATAAAAACAAAAGAGTTTTAGTTTTGTTCGGAACCAAAATTCTTTTGTTTATCTTATATTTTACAATTCAAATCTATATATATGATTGAAACCTATTTAAGGAAAACAGCTTGTTAAGATATATATTTAAATTTTTAGAGAGTCAAAGTCATAAAAATTTTTTCTTAACGCTAATAAAAATGACATTCATCTCTATTCCAAAAAATCAAAAAATTTAAATTTAACATCCAAAACTCATCTTTATTTGTAGATTTTTTTTTTGTTGCTTTTTTTTTTTTTTTTTTCATTTTTAAATGCGGAATTATTATTACTTACCATGTTTATTCATCTCGATTGAAAATAAATACAAAAATGATTTTGAGTTCTACTTAAAAAAAAAAATAAATTGCCAAAAATATGTTTTCAAAAAAAAAAATTATTATTATTTTTTAACCAAAAAAAAAAAAATCAACAAATTATGACTGACCATAACCAAACTGAAGAATTCAAAAGGAAAAAAAAATCACTAAACATGTTTATGCCATTTTTATATTAAAAGAAAATTGAATATTCTTATTTTGGTTAACAACTCCGATGATTGATACATCTATGGATGGATGATACGAATAAAATATGAAAGCTATGCAAAAAAAAAAATTAACACCAGAAATATATATTTTATGGTTTAGGAAGTAGAATTTATTTTATTTTAATAAACATCAATCTAAGAGAGACAAAAAAAAAAATAAAAATTTATAAAGCTGTCGATATTTTTTGGTTTAAATTATTTTAAGGTACAATTTTATAATTGTTGTATTCAATTACATTACTTTACAATGAAGAATTAATCACTTTATTAAATAATTTAATGGCCCTAACAACTTGACACAACAATAAATTACTTTAATTATTTTAATATGAAACTGAATTTCTTAAATACGTTTACATACAATTACTGAATACCAACTTACATGTCCGGCTATAAAGCATATAGCTTCCAGTTTTGATTTACTATTCACATTTGTTTTAACAGGCCTTGGATGGTTACTTTCCAATTAAAAAATGGCTATTGTTTTATCGTTCTGACTATATTTCATTTTCCTGATAACTGTTTGGTGTGTATCGCAGTCTTGTGTCTTCAAATTTTGACGTAAGTAATTCACAACTTAATTCCACATAATTAATTCAAATTAATTAATTATATAAATCTATTATATCTGTTATATCTATATATATATCTAGTATATTTATTTTGTTTCAACTGTCAGTTCTTTTAATATTTACCTTTAGTGATAATTAAAAAATTAGTTATAAAAAAACTTGCATGCATTAAATCTAAATATAAGCAACTCAGAATTGTTGATATGATTTATTAGATGAATTCTACAAATTCAAGAATAACTACAGTTATTTACCTATCTGTGCAAGATTGTGAATATATAAAAAGTTAAGAATAGCGGTCGATTTTTTACCCCACTTTAGAATATCATTGTTCCATACGTAATATTTTTTAAGCCAACTACTGGCACGTTAAAATAAGTTAGTATAACAAAATATTATTACTTAATTTAAAATAAAATTTATATATTTAACTTAATTACATCCCATAGTAAATTTTCCTAAATTAAAAAATAAAATAAATAAAAGAAAAGAAATTCAATTTTACATAAGGTATATAGAAAAAATGGCAATAGTTCCGTTTAAATTCCGTTTTGCTTAAAATTTTGCTCAGTAAAATTGTTTGATATTATAAGTAATACTAGGGGCCCCTGTTGAGTAATTATAATTCAAGTTGAAGTCAAATTTAAAGTTTAAAAAAAAACAGTAATTTACGTACTGACATAGATTTCGCACGATATAGTAGAAACCACTCGTGTTTAATAAAAAGTTTTGTGGTTAGTAAGTTTTATTTAGGACATATATATACACAGCCCTCATATACTGTTTCGTTTCCGATATATTCCCTATAGTAAGTTGTATTTAGTGGTTAAAATTACTAAAAATAAAAAATTTTGCCATTAAAGAGGTATATACCTACATATAGATAATTTTAATAAAAACTATATTATTACTACAAGTAACCAAAATTTAGAAACAGTTACTTAAAAAGATAAAAATGAAGAATTCAAGTGATTTGTTTTTTTGTTGTTTTTATATTTTTTATTTTAGATGTATGTATTTGTCTTTTTTGTTTTTATTTGACATATGTACAATCTACATTATATTCACTGCAAGTAATTATAATAACTTATTTGTTTGTTTCTGTTTTATGTTTTAATGAGAACTCACTATACATAATGTATTTGCTGAATAATAAAATCATATGAGTAAAAAATTGTCAACTGTGTGCGCAAAATTGTTTTATATACAGCTTATTTATTATATTAGGAGTTCATTAAAGAGAAACAAAATAAAATGAAGAGGTGTCTACTGCGCAGGTCCTTAAATGCTTGTCAATTATAATTATAGATTTGTAAGGGCCTGGATAAGTCCATTTGATGGGTTAAAGTACCCCTCTGAAGTATAAATAAAATTTCTGATTAAATGTAAATAGTTTCTGAATTACTTATATACTTGAAAATTATTATTAGCTTGGAAAAAGCATTAAAATTATTGATACAGAGCGTTTTAATAAGACATTTGATAAAAAAGGGTGGTATTTCAATCTAGATTATTTTTTAAAAATTTTAATGCTCTGTAAATGGATTTTAATGTGATCACGTTTCGTGAATAAAATAACTCGGTGTGGAAAAATCGTTGTCACATTAACACTCGAAAATTAAATATTTTATTAATACAAATTAAAATAAACAATCAAAATACAAATACAGTCGATATCGGTTATAACGACATTGAGCGGACCACCAAATTTGGTCGTTATATCCGATAGGTCGTTATAATCAATATCAATTTTTTTTTATTATAAATGAAAAGGAGCATTATTTATTTATTTATTAAAATCTTTATTTCATATAGTTTTTAACTAAAAAGTAAACTTATATTTATTTTTAAATCTTTGTCCCAATTTCTTAAGTATTTTTCAAAAATGTATGATACCATCCACGCTTTTGAACTGCTTTCATACATGCTACTGGTAAACTTTTCACATTTTAAAACAGCGCGGATTTTTAAACTTCCCAATTACCGAGGAGTTTGGATTTTTTGGTACCTGTCATATTTGCACCAACTAGAACAGTAATTCTCTCTTTAGACATTTTTCCGTCTACACATTTTTCTCCGTTAAATTTTATTGTTTTGGTAGGCATCATTCTATAAAATAGACCTGTTTCGTCTATACTGAAAATTTCATCGTCAGAATATCCTTTACGTATTTGGGGCCATACTTTCTAACCATTTTTCAACTGCATCACTAGGAACACTTTTGGCTTCACCACTTACTGTGGATACTACGATGTTATTGCGTGACCGAAAGCGCTGTATCTATGCCGCTGAACAAGAGCAATTTTCTTTCCCCATTAGTTTTGTAAACTCATCTGCTTTGGCTTGTAATATAGGGCCGTTAATGGGAATATGCTTAGATTGTTTGAACCAGGAAAGCAAAGCATTTTCTACAGATTCATGCTTACTTAGGCTAATTATTTTGCGGTTTAAATTTGTATCATTAAGAACCTTTTCAAGTTTCGCATTATTCTTAAAAATTGTCGAAATTGTTGAATTCGAAACTCCTAATTCTTTGGCTATTACTTTATTTGATTCTCCTAAAGTTATTAAATTCTCATTAAAAAAATGAGACGATTTTGTGTACAATTTTTTATTTACCATATTCCAGTCGAGTAAATGTCCAGTCACAATATGAGTCTTTTTTTCATATTAAAAGTAAATATTATATGTACTTAACTTGTTGATTGTTTTAAAGTAACTGACCTTTTGTAATATCCATACATAAATAAAAATTTCAGAAATATCAAACACCATAGCCAGGCGATTAAAATTAACGGGTCAATCGTCTGATACTTTTTTTTTGTAGTTAATAATAATAAATGTATGGTATTTTTCTAAATTTTTTTTACTTTTTCGACGTTATAACCGACAATTTTTTCTTTTTGTAAATAAAAATATGTCGCTATAAACAATATGTAATTGTAAGCGATGTCGTTATTTCCGATATCAATTTGTTTAAAATTATATGAACTTAAAACCGGGACTTTTATACTTGGTCGTAATAAACGATATGTCGTTATAACAGATGTCGCT
Organism: Argyra leucocephala; assembly: GCA_963942445.1. Classification (NCBI taxonomy): domain Eukaryota; kingdom Metazoa; phylum Arthropoda; class Insecta; order Diptera; family Dolichopodidae; genus Argyra; species Argyra leucocephala. Next base: position 148,841,038 of record OZ012679.1, read on the forward strand.
ATAATCGATTTTGACTGATAAACAAATAAAAATTAGTACAGGCTGGGATTTTTTTTATGATAACGGATAGGATAGAATGCTAACAGAAGTTATGACTGTTATAGAAGAAAATATTTGTTCTTCAAGCAGATATCACTTAAAGCAGAAATGACTTAAAAAAAAAATAAAATTTATTTTTAGTACTGGTTTTCCAGGCGGAATCGAATGTATCGATTGAACACATATTAAAGTGGTTGCACCTAAGAAAGACATCAGGCATCTAACAGGGAAGAATAATTTTGTTTACAATTCTCTAATAGTAAGTAAAATATGTAACAATTGCATTGATTCAATTTTTATTTCTGAAACCTGTGATGAAAATAAATTTTATTGATGATCCTAGATAAATAAATAAATCAACTATATTTTATTCCACCCTTTCGCTTCACGTGTTGAAGGTCATTTAACTCGGATGTATTTAACTCGGTTGAAAATCGATCCCACAACATTTTTAATGCACTTTTATTGCAACAGATTTTGCTGTAAACGCACAAATCAAATCAGGATTCTCTTCTATCTAATGCACCAGCTTATCAAACTGTTTTTTATTTGTTTTCATAATGCTGCAAATACTATCATGTTATATATTATTCATAAATTTTATAAATAATATTTTTACATTTTTTTAATGTACCCTTCATTTCACTTGAAAAAAAATGAAAAATATTTTTTTTTTAAATTTTTGTCGAATTTGTCTATTTGTACGTTTGATTCAAGAATCATGATAAGGACATTAAAGTCAATTTACAGAGCGTTAAAATTTTTCAAAAATAATCTGGATTGAAATAGCAACCCTTTTGATCAAATGTCTTATTAAAACACTCTTTATCAAAATTTAAAGCTACAATATCTATTTTTAAAATTTTTTCGAACTGAGAAATTTAAAATTTTATACAAACTGGTACATTTTTTCAAAATATATCGCATGCAATGTATGTATCAGACGTATTTCAAGCTATATGATGCATATTTTTTATAAATAAATTCAAATTTAAACAAAATAAAAGGTGGACAACATCAAAATAAATTTTTTTTTTGTATCAAATGAAACACCCTGTTCCCAATAGATGCACATTAATGTTAAGTAAAATTTCAAACTTCTCTATTTAAGAACCTCAATTATGTTAAGAGCTATTTAAAATTATTTTTGAATTTTTATTTCAAAGCTATTTTAACCTTTCATTTCCAAGTTGGTTATTATTAAAATTCAAAATATAAGCCTATCTTTATCGAGTCTGTAATGAGATAATTATCTTTAGACATTGTTTTAAAATAAATAAATAAATAATTGCACTTGCATAGAGGTGTTAAAGTACAATTAGTTTATAGATGTTAATTATGTTATTAAGGTTTTCGACTTTCATCGAATCGTTCATCTTTATCGTTAGAGTTATTCGATTATAATCGTTAGTTCCATTTTGTATTTCGATTTGGTCGAAAGTGTTTTAAAATGCTGCCATTGTAAAATTCAAATCTACGATGAAAATGACATATGTTTGATTCTTTGACTGTCAAACTCAAATTATTATACGAAAAAAAAAACAAAACAATAGTGTCATAACTCTTTGAAATTTTTAAGTTGAAGTAAAAGTGTTTAAATAAAATAAAAATTATTAAATTTAAAGTTTTTATAAATAAAATGATTTTAGCAGAGTTAAATTTTTCAGTTTCTGATAGTGCTGAAAAACACTATCAAATTGCAGAATTAAAAAACAAGCCAACCCAACATATAGTCGGGATTATTCCAATCCACTGGATTTGGAAGATTATACGTATATACATATACATGAAATTGATGAATTATTATCTACAAAACTTAATTTTATTAACAGTTTTGATCAAAATTTCCTGTTAAACAACATTGCTTTTATTGATTTATTAGAAAAATTAGGGTAAAATTAAAATAGTCAATAAGTAACTGCATATTAAGATGCTGTGCGGTTTGTACCAAGGAAATGATTTTCAGCGTAGGAAATGATTTTCATGTCGGACTAGCATAGCTAACTTTTTCTGTTATGTGCTTAAGGAAGTTCTATATGTATTTGTAGTCAGTGCCGTTCCTGTGTTGCTGGCCGCTCAGGTGCAAAAACAAAATTGCCGCCCATATTAATTTTTTTTTTAATAAAAATTTGCGGATCACCCGATGGGGGGATTATTACTTTGTAAAAATTAACCCTTATGTTATTGAATACAGAATATAAAAACGAAATAAAAATGAGTGAAGAAAAAGTTTTTATTTATTTACGACAACATGCTATAATAAAAAGAGAAAGTTTTTTTTATATTTTTTATTATAAAATGAAACTAAAATTTGTAAATCAACAAAAATGGTTTGTTATTTTATTTCAATAAATACAAAAGAAATTATTAGTTTCATTTAAAACAAATTATTAAGTTTAAGAACCAAAAAAAATATTTCACAATTTTATTCTTCTTGCCTTTGCAGAAGCAAAATCATCAATTACTTGAGATAAGTTTAAATCCTCACAAATATCTTTTTCTATCGATAACAAAGCAAGATTGGTTAGCCTTTCTTGCGACATCGACGACCTGAGGTAATTTTTAATTAATTTTAATTTAGAAAAACTTCTTTCTCCAGATGCTACCGTTACAGGCAGTGTTAAAAAAATTCTTAATGCTATAGAAAAATTAGGAAATGAGGATATTAAGTCGTTTTGTATGATGTAATTTAAAGTCATTATAGGCTTTGCCGCAGTGGGAAATATTTCTCTAAAACTTAATATTTCGTTAAATAATTCAAAACCATTCAGGTCTTTTTCTATTACATCGTTAACATTAATTTGGAGAAAAACTTCCAAATCCAAGCAACATTTTTTTAAAATATCTGAATCTATTGAATGGAAAGAATACAAAAAACCATAGATATTATTACATTGATCTAATAACGTAAATCTTTCCTCTATAGAATTATTCGCTCTATCTATAATGCGAAAATAAAAATTAATTTTAAAGTTTTGTTTAGGATTTTCTACAAACTCATCACTTGATTCATATAAAAATTGACGAGGTCTTTTTCTTATGCGGGTTTGTGGAAATTCATTTTCTACATCAATAGCTTGTGCAAGGTTTGTAGCTTGACTTATATATTCATTAAAACTGGCATCGTTTCTTTTATCATTTAAAAATCTTTTTAAATTACCCAACGCTTTACTACATTCATTAATATCAATGGTGGAATTTTGTAGCATTTTGCTAACTACGTCAATTTTTGAGAGTATATCATGCCAGATAATTAACGAACATAAAAATTTAAATGATTTTAATTTTTCAGATAACGAATTTGCCATATTTCTTGTGCTTATATCTCTACTTTGATCATCTCTTAATTAATTAAACTTTCATAAATTTCTTTAATATTTTGCTGCAAGGGTCTTATAGCGTTAATACGACTTGACCATCTAGTACCACTTAAAGGTTTTAAAGTTAAATTTTTAATTTTGATTTTTAACATATTCCATCTATATGGAGAGGCAGAAAAAAAATTAAATAACTCCTGAACAATATCGAAAAATCCAACGGTTTCGTTATTAATGTTAACAGCATCATTAAGGACTAAATTTAGGTTATGTGCTGCACATGGTACAAATGTTGCTCTGGGGTTAATATTCAAAAATCTTTTTTGAAGTCCTATATGCTTACCTCTCATGTTGGATCCATTATCATAGCCTTGACCACGAACATTTTGTACATCCAAGCTAAATTTAGGCAACAATTCGTTAGTAAGGAAGTTAAATAAACCTTCACCAGTCGTATCAACTATTGGAGAAAAACCAAGAAAATATTCTTCGACTGTTGCTTTATTTTGCGTCAAATTCACACACCGAACAACAAACGTGATTTGTTCGACGTGGCTTAAATCTGGCGTACAATCAAGTATAATAGAAAAATATTTTGAATTTTTTATAATGGTTGTTAATTTCTTTGTTACAGAGGCTGCTAATAATTCAATGATTTCGTTTTGAAAATGGATTCCCAAATAATGTGGCATATGACTTTTTTTTTGTTTTGATGTTTGTACGTTTCTTACATGTTCTGTTATTATCGGATCAAATTTAGCTAACATTTCTACAGCTTTCATGAAATTTCCGTTGCTGGGATGGTATAACTCTGTCGACGTGCCGCGAAATGCTAAACACTGGCCAGATAAAAATTGAACAATAGCTATCATTCTTTCAATAATACCACGCCATCGTTTTGTTTCCATTTCATAATATGTTTGAAGCTCTTTATCTATTGTGCAGTTCTTTTGCATCCGCAATTTTAATTCGCACCACTTTTTTGAACATTCGATATGTTGTGCACTGTTTTCATGTTGAACAAAATACGGTGTTGCATGTCGCCAATCAGAATATCCACCACTGGTCAGCTTAAAAATATTTTTGCTGAATAACTTGCAGCAAAAACAAAATACCATATTCAATTTAGTAGAATAAACTATCCAGTTTCTGGAAACTGTTTCACCATTTTCTAAAGTTCTAAAAAAATATGTTGCAGAAAATCTTCTGTTTGTCTCATCTGATGGAAAATGAAAATTATCCCGAAGTTGCACTGGTCCTTTCTTCACTAAAATTTCTAAGACTTCTTTAGTTATCGATTCAGGCCATGTTCCTGGATCTTCCAGCACTAAAAACGAACTTACTGATTCTGTTTTATTAGAAAACTCTTCTTCGGGATTTTCTGACTCTGATGTTGATGATGAGTCATCTTGTGGCTGTTCTGGCCTTTTTGTAGGACTTGGAGACGAATCTAGCACATCCAGAAATGTATCAGGTTCTTCAGTATAAATTTCTTTAGTTGACATTCCTGACGTACTTGCCACAGGTGATTTTTGTGAGGGTTCCAAAAACTGTGTTAAAGATCCACTTAGTTTCTCTATTTCTTTTAGTTTTAATTCTTTTTTTTTTCTATAATAAGCACCAGATTGCCTTTTAGTTTTTCTTTCTGACATCTAAGAAGGTGTGATATTTTCTTATTCATAATAAAATTTCTAAATAGTAAAACTTACCTTTATTAATTATACTTTATACTTAATTTGTTAGATCAACACCTATAATAATTGATATGAAGTAACTAATAGCAAAAATGTATTACACAACTATCACTTGTAAATAATTCTATTTCACTAATGTTAATGTTAATATATACCAATGTCAAAAAGTCATGGCATACTTACAAATTTTTAATAGCAAAATTTAAAGTTTTGTCCGTTAAAAAAAATAAGTAAATTGGAAAATACATAAAAAAATAGAAGATGTTTTTATAAAAAGTTGTTTCTACTTAATTACACTAAGTTAATTTTTTTTTACAGTTTAGTACTCCAAATTAAAATCATTTTTTTTTTTACATTTATTTTTTAAACATAATAAAAGTTGGTCGGCGGCCGCCCTTCGACTTGGCCGCTCACGTGCGGGGGCACCTTTTGCACCCCCGCCAGGAACGGGCCTGTTTGTAGTTTATACTTACGTCCAAAATGGATCAAAACTCCATTACGCACTAGAAGAAAAAAGTCAGACAAACAATTATTTTTATGATTAAAGTAGAATTACTGAAATAATTTATTTACACTAACTTTCATATTGCAGTTTAACTGTAACTATATGGCCTTTCACTCCTATTAAAATTTATTTCAATACAAAATAATTATGAAGAATAAAGTAAAATACCTACTAACATTTCAACTTTTAAATTTATTTTTATTCCAAAAAATATCGCAAATATAAAACAAACACCAGGTGTCCAAGTGTCAGTCTTTTATTTTATCTTTTCAATTCAAAATTAAAATAATGTACAAAATCTCTCTTTCGATGTCTCTTTCGTGATAAAATTTTACATCGATAAACTTTATTGATTTCGTCGACAATTTCGACACGATATCGAAATACATAATGGCAATTTTGCATTTTGACATTTCGTTCGATCAAATCGTAATCGTCATCGAAATACATAATAGGCACCTAACAGTTACCATATGTGAAAAATTGCAAAAAAATCGAATGAGGAAGTGAATCGGAACTAATTCCAAAACAAAAAAAAAACAAAATAGATAATAACCACCACCTCATGAAGATCTAAATTCTGACAGTCAAAACTAAGAAAATTAATTTTCATATGAATTATTGCGTTTTAACACCAAAATAAGAATACAGTATGTTTATATATACCTCATACGTATATAATATAATAGTAATATTTTATATTAAATTTTGCACCCACATTATTAACGAATTAGCAGATCTTCTTCCATATGTGTACTTGACAAAATAAAACAAACAAAAAAAAAAAATTCTTTTATTGATTTTCATATTTTTTTACGTTAGATTCCATTAATGGTATCAAATATAAAAAATAACAAAATAATAAACAAAAATTTGGACAAGACAACAACTGACTACATTTTGTCTCGATGATGCGCCTTGAGTTCACTTCAGTTGAGTCAAGTTGAGTTTTTCTATTTTTGTTTTTTTTTGTTTTTTTTTGCTTTTAGCTTGAAGTAAATTATCATCAAAATCAAAATACTTTAAAATCAAATAAGCTTTCAATCATAAAAAGCATGTGTACTTATACTATATATAGTAAATGTTTTTTTTATACATATTTATATACATATGTTAAAAATTTATTCGAATTTCTGGAACTTAATTTTTGGATTGTATATTGTTATTAGTAATTCAATTAATTAATAATGTCTATTTTATTTGTTTTGTTCATTTTTTAATAATCGTTTTTTGTTTTTTTTTTTTTTTTGTATTTAAGTTGTTTAATATAGTGACCATAAACAAAAGACATTTTTTTAAAACTTAAACTTGAATGTTGAAGTACAACAATCCTCTTCAGTCAGTCAATGATTGAAGATATGTTTAATGAAAATTATAACAATGGTTACATTATTGCCAAAAATAAAAAAAAAAAAAAAAGGTGAACATAGGTAGGTATTTAAAAACAAAATAAAAAATAAAATCCATATATGGGGATTTTATAATTATTTTATTTGATTTTTAATTCTTGAGTTGATACACTAGTATACGTGAAATAGAAAATAAAATCTTTAACTTTAATTTATTTATGAACAGATTTATGTTGTTTATGTACATAAATATGTATGTACATACACATTCATATATTAATAAATAAATCAAAAATATTTATTGTGTTCGGAATTAAATTGATCAAATTAAATCATAGGAAACTAACTATGAATACAATTTTGTGCTAGAAATGTAAAGGTGCTTAATTTGATTAAAATTCTATCATATTATTCGTATTCTATTTAATCGTTATTAATTTATTAATAAACCACATAATATATAATATATATTTTTTTAATTTGATTTTAGCCGTCGTGCCAAACTCTATTTCCAAGGAAAAAAACAATAATTTTACATGGATTTTCTTTTTGCAATTTTAAAGATTGCTTGAAGTGTTAAAATTGTTGTAACTAGTTGTATTGGGTCTGCCCTAGTGGATAGAACACTTTATTGATTTAACTAAATTTTTTAGTCTACTATATGATGGTAGATTTGTTAAATTTTGCAAGTTAGCAAGTCTTTTTCCGTAATTTCTTCTTTCTGTTTCAATAACTTCTTCTATACCATATAGATAAGTTTAGGTCTTTATGAAGGTTGGAATTTTTAATGTAGCATTAGTAATCATTCTCATTGTTTTAGACTGGAATATTTAGATTGTCTCCAGATTATTTTTGGAAATTGTTTTCCAGATTTGGCATCCATAAGACCATATTAGCTTTATAATCACTTTGTGGGTGATGACTTTCAATTCCGGGCTCAACGATGATTTGTTTCCAATTAGCCAATGCAAAGAGATTATTTTTAGTTATTGTATTTATTTTTAATACCCAAATAAATTATATTTAAAACATGAATTTCAGACTCTATAATTTTGAAAAATATAAGTAAACCAAAAATAATACAATCATCACCGAAATATTCTACAAACTGAACTAAATTTAGAAGATTTATTTATTTTAATTGATTAGAGGGTGGTTATGCAATAGTCAATCCTAATTTAAGACATAAGTAAAAAGAAATCAATATTTTGGAAATTATTAAATATTAATAAAATTAAGGATGAGTGAATAAATTAAAATGGTACTTAAAATGAGTGTAATATTTAAAGTTTAGTTAATTTAAAATGGGGCAGCACCTACAACACGATACTAGTGTATGTGATGAGCCGCGACGTCCTTTACAAAATAAAAGCACGAATTGCACCGTTACCGATTTTTTGAGGAGACATATGGCTGTGATAAGCCTGTGAACATCTTGGAAAGAAACCTTTGAGAAGTCTATCTGGCAACATAAATAAACATTAATAAATTAAAATTATTAGTATCGACAAATCTACAATTTTTGTTTAAAAAATCTTCTTTAACAAAGCATGTTAATAATTTAGCCATGAGAACTGATTGGAACGTACCAGCCGGCTATATTTCACGTTGTAAATGAACATGAAATTCGTTTACTCAACTATGGAGAACGAATTTCTGACCATAGTTTGAACAAACAAAAATTATCGTTCTAAAAATTGTGATTGTAAAATTTATGACTTGAACAAACTCTGACATTAGCTCCGTAAACTAAAAGGCGTAGATCCAAAGATGGAAAATTAAAATAAATGAATTCAAAAAACTTCGAAAACATAGTAAAAACTTTTACAGTTGCTTTTCTAGAAGCAACTGTTAATATTATATTAATTTTTTTTATATAATTTCAAGTCTATGGGATGAGCACAGAGATTTGATTTTACACAGAGATTTGCTTTTACACAGAGATTTCAAATACACGAATTACAAACAATAGTTTTGTTTTAAGAATTTTTATGGTATCCATACCTATTAATTTAAATGTGGTGCAAATCCAAACAAACACTTATGAAATATAGATAAAATTCTATACCTATTTCAGTTTAGTAACTTCGCCTTAATAATAGCATAGCACCATTTTATTTTTAGTGATAACGAAGACTCTCAACTATTTTTTATCATTTATAAATCTGTTCATAAATATCTGTCCGTGATTTCGTATCCAACGATAAAAGTATACGAAATCACGAAAATTTGAGACGAATAAAGACTACCGAAATCCTGAAAAAAGATCCTGATTGTGAAATTCCCAAATAAGAAAAACCTAAAAAACTGTGATAACTGGAGAGCCATAATACTGCAGAACACCATATACAAAATTTTCGCAACCATATACTGAATCGGAGAATACAGCCTAAAATTGAACAAAATAGAAGGGACGCGAACGAGACAGCCAGGATTTCAAACAGAAAATTATTGTACAGATCACACCAACACACTCCGGCTGACCATAGAGAAATCTTTGGAATGGCACTCTCCACTATATCTCTTGTTCATCGATTTAAAAAAAGCTTTCGATACGGTTTAACGCATTGTGATATGTAATGTCGAAAAAAGAGAATTTCCGAAAAGTTAATAAGAAGCTTTGTATAAAGATGCAGAATAACCCGTTCTCCACTGAGGAGAAATAAGTAAAACATTCATCACAAATTCCGGAGTAAGACAAGGATGTCCTCTCTAACACGCTTGTATTAGATGAAATAAATGAAAGAAACAGGTTCTTCCAGAAGAGGCATAAGCTGGGATCTCTCAAGGACGCTTGAGAACCTTGACAATGCAGATGATATATCTCTGCTAGCGCATAGATTTTGCGACATTCAACTTAAAGCAGACCTACTTCAGCAAACACCTCGTAGAGTAGGGGCTAGAAATTAACATATATAAAACAAAGGCCATTAGGATAAATAACACCAATACAAACACAATCACAATAGAAATTCAAACAGTCAAATATGTGAAAAGCTTCTCCTACCTAAGTAACATTTGACCAGCAAACAGGCGAAACGTAAGCAGACAACAGAATACGTAAGACCAGAGCTACGTACGTTGAATTAAGTCAAATATGAAAGAATGACCAAATAACCAGGAAAACAAAGGTTAGAATATTCAAAACATGTGTAATGTCAACATTTATATATGGCAGCGAAACTTGGATGACGACAAATAACATCAGTCAAAAAATTCAAGTATTTGCCTAAAAATGCCAAAGAAGAATATGCAGAATGTTCTGGCCAAACACCATCAGCAATAAAGACTCATGACAGCTAACAGGTGAAGAACCGATAATATATCAAATTAAGTATAGAAAATGATGGTGATGGATAGGTCACACTCTAAGAAAACCATCAAATAATATAACCAGGATGGCCCTAGAATAGAACCCTAAAGGTAGCAGACGGCGAGGAAGACCCAACAACACCTGGCATCGAACTAAGACTTCTGAACTAGAGTATAGCTTTCCCGACCCTTTTACCAATACCGAGACTCGACCTCTAAAAAAATAAAATTCCGGGAAATAACCCGGGATTTCTAATATATTTTGCTTAGTCATTAATTCGGTACAAAAATACCAAAACTTTGAAGCATATTTAGTTTTTAAAAATGTATTCAAAATGATAACATATACCATCTGACAAAAAATAAACTTAAAAAATAATTACATAGTTATATTTAACTTTTCGTAATATTGAAATTATGTTTTTATGTAATATTATACGATATATGTATATATCATATATTATAATGTAAAAAATAAAAAAATCTATAGTTATAATTGACAAGCATTTAAGGTCCTGCGCAGTAGACACCTTTTTATTTTATTTCGATTCTCCTACTCCTTAATGAACTTCTAATATAATATATAAGTTGTATATAAAACAAAAATGCGCACACAGTTGAAATTTTTTTACTCATATGATTTTATTATTCAGCAAATACATTATGCATAAGTGAGATCTTATGAAAATAATAAACAAAAGCAAACAGATCAGTTATTATGATTTACATATGGACTTGCAAATGAATCTATGTACATATGCCAAAAAAAAAAACAAAAAACAAATTCATCTAAAATAACAAATAAAAAACAACAAAAAAACAAATCATTTGAATTCTTCATTTTTATCTTTTTCAGTAACTGTTTCTAAATTTTGGTTATTTGTAGTAATGATATAGTTTTTATTAAAATTATGTATTATGTAGGTATATATATACATACCTCTTTAATGACAAAACTTTTTATTTTTAGTAATTTTATCACTAAATGCCACTTACTATAGGGAATATATCGGAAACGAAGCAGTATATGAGGGACGTGTATTTATGTGTCCTAAATAAAACTTACTAACCACAAAACTTTTTATTAAACACGAGTGGTTTCTGCTATATCGTGCGAAGTCTATGTCAGTGCGTAAATTACTGTTTTTTTAAAAACTTTAAATTTGACTTCAACTTGAAATATAATTACTCAACAGGGGCCCCTAGTCTATATATAATTAATTAAATGTTTAATTATTGTTTGTTATTTCTTAAAAAGTATGATTTTAAGAAAGTTAAAATGTTAAGTGATTTGTCAGTTAAATTTAAATTTTTTTTTTTCTTTTTGGAACAAAAATTCGAGGAAGTAGAAAAAAGCTTTTTTACTCTCTGTACAGGTTGGTTAAATTGTTTTTAGCGCTGTTGAATAGTCAAAATCCTTCAAAAATAAGCATTTCCTTTTGAATAGTTTTATTGTAATTATTTGTAGTATATTGTTTTATTGTTTGAGATTCCTTGCTTGCTAATGAAAATTGTTTCTTCAGAGCTTCTTCAGTGCTTGTCGATATCTAATTACTGGTTCCAATAACTGGAACAATTTAAATCATCTAAGGCTTTCAAAATACAATCGAGCACTTTGAAGAACCGATCCAACATGGTTTCATGTTGTTCCACCTGACTTTAAAGTCTAAAAGTAAGCTAGCTTTGTCACGTCCATATTGATTCTTTATATAACTTTGAAAAATAGCATTTTTAAGAGGAAATAATTTGAACACTGACAATTTTTTCAAGAATTGTGGCTTAAAATTATTTTATTTTTTACCCGGGAATCAATAATAATTTCCCGGGATATTTAAATTCGTGTAAAATCCCGGGAATACTGTCCCGGGATTTCCAGAGCGTCATACTCTATTCTGAACTAGCAAGATATGAACGAACTTGGAAGGAAATAAAAATCATTGCGTACAACAGAGAACAATGGAGGAGGGAAGTTGATGCCCTCACATGCTCCCACGAAGAGTAACAGAAAAAACGAAAAAAAAATAAAATTAAATATTATTTTTATTATTTTGTTGAATCGTAACATATTACTTTTGAATAAATAATTTATAAACGAAACTATGTATGTATAGGAACCTTTCTTAAATAGTATCTAAAACAAGTTTATAATTTTTATTACAACATTGTCAGATTTATTACGAAAAAATAAATATAATATTAAATAGAGAGATACAGGGTACGACATTTATTTATTTATACGTACATATATACGATACATGTATACAAAAACAGATATATGTATATATGTTCGAATGTGACAGCAGTATAATCAAAAACGTGACAAAATCGCTTAATGTCAATTACTTTGTTTTTTTTTTTTTTTTTTTTTTTGTATAAAATTATTAGTGTAAATAGAAAAACCAAAATGAACAAACAAACTACTAAATAAAAAAATCAAATCCACCCTGGTTTATGTATGTAGACATATACATTTATAATATCTAAGATATTATGTTATATTGTTAATACTATATTATGATATGTATAAGATTTCTTAAGAAATTTTATCCTTGGATTTTTTTTTTTTTATTATTTTCTTTTTAGCTTTTCCTTTTTTGAAAATTTATTTTACGGTTCGTTACTTTACAACAAACAGACAAACAATTTCAAACTACAAAAAAAAAAAAAAAAAAGAAAATAAAAACAAAAAAAAAAATAAAAACTGAAATTATTGTTTAACAAGCTGTCAAGCTGTTTGTTACACTAGATGTAAGCACATCCATACAAACACTTATGAAATAGAGATAAAATTCTATAAATGCAATTTTCACATGAGATAACAATAGATTTCATGTTTTTTTTTTATTTTTTTTTTATCTTAATATCCTTTAACATACATATTAAACTTGTATGTATGTATGTACATAAAACCAAACAATAAGAAAATTGCACAATTTCCTCTTGAAGTTTTTTTTTTTCTCATAAGTTGTAAAAAACAACTAGCAAAAAAAAAAAAATTTTCACTTTTTTACTTTGAGTCATTTCAACTTTTTAATTTCTTCCTTTCTTGAAGAAGTTTGGAGAGACAAGAAGTAAGAGTAAGCTTAACAATCAAATAAGAAAATTTATAAATAACATAAAATGACGCGTACTTTCATATAATATTGTAATATATTGTTTGCATGTATGTGTGTAATACATTGTTTTTCTAATTTTTGTAATAATATATCAACAATTTGAAATTTGAACAAAAAGCAAAAAACAAAACAACAATAAATAAATTGGATAAATGAAATGAACATACAGGGATGTATCGTTACCGTTGATTTAAAAAATACATATATGTCATTTCATAGTACGTACCGTAAGATTTTTTTTAATATTACAGTAAAAATAAAAGATAAAACAGAGCAGTCAGAGAAGGTTGTAAATAATGTTTTGCAATCCTGAAGGGCCTCAAAAAGAGACTACCAAATGTTTATGTCATTTAGATTAATATCTCTCGTTAAAGAAGGAATAATGCTCACCAGTTGATATAAATGTTCCGCAAGTTATTGAGGTTAAATATCTGGAAACACACCTAGACAAAGGTTAACCTCGAAGAAGCAGATCACAGCAAAAAAAGAGCAAGTAAACCTCAAGACGAACAACATTAATTGGTTTATTGTTAAAAATTCTACACTAGATCTGGAACGCAAAGTCTTGCTATACCGCCGGGTGTTCCAGAGTATGTGTATCAGCTTTTTAAGAGAAGAAGGAGCTGTTATTTAGAATTAAAATTTTTTTTTTTACTAAATCGATTGATTGGGGATATTTTCAACTTCAAGGAAGAACCGGAAAGGAAGGACCGGAAAGGGTTTTTTAAGCCCAAAAATCGCCGAAATTGGCCGAAATCGAGATTTTCAAATGGGAAGTGGTATTTTTTTTTGTAACCTCGGATTCTACGTCAAAAAATTAGAAAAAAAATTGTTAAGTAAATTTTTGTTTTTGTTTTTCAATTTAAGCTTTGTAGGAACCCAAAACTGAGATAAAAAATATGATAACATGAAAAACAAATTTATTTATAAAAATTATTAATTTTATGTTACCAAAGGAAAATATGGTGGATTTTTGTTTTATTTTTATTAGATTTAAAGAAAAATAATGAGAAAACAAAAAAAAAAAAAGCGTTAAACATAAACTTCTTATATTTGTCGTAGAATTCGAATTTTCAAAAATAAAATACCCATTCCCATTTGAAAATATCGATTTCGGGGCTTAAAAAACCCTTTTCCAGTCCTTCCCGGAAGTTGAAAATATCACTTATCGATAGAGCACCCTCGATTTAGTTAATAACATTGTTTTAAAATTTTAAAATAACGGCTCCTTCTACTCGTAAAAAGCTGATACGCATGCTGTGGAACACCCGGTATAAAGCCATTCTGAAATCAATCGGGTTCTATCTGGAAGAAGACATTTTTTTTTTATCAAGAACTTTTCATCGATACAATTCTGAATCTTATGCTGGGATTTACCGAATTCCTTTAATTTGTTCAATTTTATCCCGTAGAAAATATATTTTGTGTATTCGATTATTAAACAAAAATTCGTATTGAAATGAAGTTTTTTGTTCTAAATTAATTTGTTCTAGTCAGAGCCAAGAGTACTCTCTTAAGTCATAATTTAGTTAAAATAAAAAAATCGGACAATTGCTGAGTTCATATAATTTAATTGAGTGAAAATGTAAAATAAAAAATTATTAAATAGTTTAGTTGTGGACCTAAAGTTGGCGATTTATCTGCAAACCCACTGAGTAAATAATTAAAAAATAAATTTCAGTTGTGTAGATTAAAGTACATCTGAATTCTGTATAATATAAATGAAAATCAAATGTATGTACATACAAACTTAAAAATATAAAACTGAAGAATTTGCAAAGCTATATAATATATATATTATAAAAATATGATAAATGGAGAATCACTAACATAATAATATTATTTTGAAAATTTGTACTTTAAATCAATTTTATAACAGAATAGACAAAAACCATTTTAATAAGTTATTTATGACAGAAAGCGCGCTCGCTCGCTCCTGTCATTATTTTTTAAACTAAGCATTTTTGTTTTTTATTGTTTTTGTTTTTATTATTATTATTTTGTAGAAAATCACACATGAATAATGAAAATCTTTTAAGAATTTTTCCTCACAAATTAGATACATATACTTGACTGCTAGTATTATTATTCCATTTAAATTTCCATATTATTGAAACTCTGTTTGTTAATTCTATTTCTCTAAAAGGATTTCTTAGTCCTTCATTCATACAAGTATAAAATGAGTAAACATACAACAAATACAAATATAAAAGAGAGGTGGCATCAAATCACAGTTGGCATTTATTATAATGGGTTGCTGTTTTAAAAATGTCTAAAAAAGATCCAACATAACAAATTTTTTTTTTTTTTTTTTTTTTTTTTGTTTTTGAAATTGAATATGATATTATGTAGTTACGTTTGAATTTTCTTATGATAATGAAAAATAAAAAAAAAAAAATTATTTTTTATTTTTTATATATTTTTCTTAACGACTGAGGAGAATGTCAAGGACTCGTTTTTTTTTTTGTCGTCTCTGTGAAAAAATATATTTTTTGATAAAATTGTTTTTAACAAGATTTTTAACTTCATATCTTGACACGGAATAATAAATTTCATTTTTAATGAATCGAAAATAATTCACAAAAAAAATATATATATATATATATAAATGAATAGATAATGTTTGTTAAAATGTTTATAACGCCTACAAAATATGTATTCAATTCGAATATTTATAATTGTTTTTTTAACATTTAGTGTGAATGGATTTTTAGAATGAAATCTACAAAGAAACAGAGGTCAAAGAAAATTAATTGTAAATTGTAATATAAATTTGCAGAAATCTATAGGTACCTACATTTTATATTTTTTTATCATTGTTTTCATAATTTATGATCTTTTGATATTCGTTTCTGAGTTAATTATTTTGGGTGATTTTAAATTAAATCAGAATTTTATTTTAAAGTGATTTTTTTTAATTTTTCATATTTACTTTATTTTTAATTATAATACAAAGTTAGTTTATTAACCTAATCTACACCTTATTAGGTGACTTCATATTTTTTTTTTACTAATAACCCTTTACCTGGAACTCTGTAGATACATTTTTTAACCTTTTTATACAAAATATATTTCCTTTTTATATCTTATTCTATTATTATCATTTTTATTTAATTCTTATTAATTTATTATATTTTTGTTTTATAATTTTATAATAATTTTATTTTAGTTTATTTTAATTCTTCTCTTAATAATGAAAAATTTTAATAGACAAACTTAGTAAGATTTGAAACTGGGTTATGTAAAAAGATAAATTGTATAATAAAGAAATAAAAGAAAAAAAAAACAAAAAAACGTCAAACGATAACGTTAAGTAAAATCATAAGGCCCAACAGCTTATGCAAGGTTCGTAAAAATTTGTATTATATTTACTTACAACAAAATTGTATTATCACAAAATTTGTATAAAATTATTTATTTTTATTTCAAACTCTAATTGAATTTTTATAATTAATTAAAATAATATAATTATAATTAAAATAATTTTGTTATAATTACTTCTTTTAAAAAAAATTTTTTTTTGGTATAAATTTTTGATATTTACATTTTTTTATTGAAATAAAGGAAAAGAAAAATTTATTAGTAATAAAATAATGTGCATTTTTTAGTTTTTGTTTTTTTTTT
Organism: Argyra leucocephala; assembly: GCA_963942445.1. Classification (NCBI taxonomy): domain Eukaryota; kingdom Metazoa; phylum Arthropoda; class Insecta; order Diptera; family Dolichopodidae; genus Argyra; species Argyra leucocephala. Next base: position 148,857,994 of record OZ012679.1, read on the forward strand.
TTTAATTTTTTGATTTATAACTTTATTTAAGTGACCTTCAACACATTATATTTTTGTTCAGGCCAGGTTTTTACTTTTTTTTTCTTTTGTGTTTTTTTCTTATTTTCTATAATTACATATTTTATTCTTAGAATACATTTTTAATTTTTTTTTCTATAAAATAATTCAATAGTTCAATTTTTCTTATACACAATAATTATATGAAGTTATTATAATAATGAAGTATTTTATTTTCTATTTTATTTATTTTTAACATTTATATGTATATTTTATATATTTTTATATTTTTTTTAACATATTTTATTCGGACCACCCACCGCCCCCCCCCCCCCCGATATCTTGAAAAAAAAAAATCTCGAACTAACAAAAATCTCGAAAAAAATAAACTTAAAAAAAAAAAAAAACTCTCGAATGAAGAAAATCTTGAAAAAAAAAATCTCGAATAAAAAAGTCTCGAATTAACTAAAATCTCAAAAAAAAAATCTCGAATAAAAAATATTGGGTATATATAGAGTATACATACAAAAAACTATGTTAACCGAATTTTTTGAAATTTTGTAAAAAGGCACGTCATGACGTCGAATTAAGTTCTGCAAAGTATCGGCTAGCGATTATGGCATTAAGGATTCATTATGTCACTTTGACAATTTGACGTCTAAATTCACTTAAGTAAATAAAGTCAATTTTTTATATTGAAAAACAAAATATTGAAGAAAAAAATGTCGAAGAAGGTAAAAATATATACTCGTATGTTAATTTAAACTAATTTTTGTTTTGTTTCAAAAATTATACAAATCTACTTTCCGTTATTACTGACAGACATTATGAAATTTCTAGATCTGTATGAAAAGCCAAATTTTAAAATCCAACTTTCAAAATCCAAATATTAAAATCCAAACTTTTAATTTCCAAACTTCCAAAATAATTATGGTAGATATTCTGGGAAAAGGGATATATCCCCTATTTTGCATCCAACAGCGGCTACGCATAAAAATAATTAAGATAAATATTCTGGAATTAGAGAAAATCCTTATTTTGAGCCCCACCCTAATGTCTTTTCTAGTTCAGGATCTAGCATATACACTTGCATAAATATTCTAGTGAAGGAAATACCCTGTAATATTTTGATTGGCTTATTTTGAACCCTACTCTTTAATTCTCTCTAATTATTTTTATATTTAACTTTTAAATAATAATTAATTTTCCAATATATTTATTTGGATTTTCTTTTCAATTTGCTTATATTATAATTGGAACACGATTTTATTTTGTAAATAAATGTTAAATAAAAATAAAAAATCGAGATTTGAAATTCGTGATTTTTTTTTTCAATATATTTTTTTTCAAGATATTTGCTTTCCAGATTTTATTTTTCGAGACCTTTTTTTTGAAATACTTTTTTTTCCAGATTTTTGTTCTTTCGAGATTTTTTTTTTCCAGATAATGGGGTGATCCCGTTTTATTCATTTTGTTCCATGTATTGTTTTAAATTGTTTTTTATAGTTCAATAGCTTTTATGAAATTTATTATCTTTCTATAATTGGTTGCATCGTCACTCTTTAATATCTGTAGACTATTAGTTTTTAAATATCTATCCCTATCTCTTGAATATTGAATACAATTTTCGAACAGATGTCATTACATCTACTACAAAGCTCATGAGTTCGATGTGCGATCCTTGATTTTGGCATTTATTATACCCAAAAAATATATTATATATATATATTTTTTTATCTCTTAACATAATATAAAAACATTTTTACGTTGGTATCCTAGAATTGTGCAAATTAAAAAAATCATTTCTCTTTTACGTGTTATTTTTTAAAATCCATATTATTTGTTTGTCTTCCAAAAATAAACCTATCTAACTTATTCTGATTTGTAAATGTGTGTTTTTTTTTACAATTAAATTGTAAGTGAAAGCTAAATTTAAACGTAGGCTGCCCTTTTTTTTTTTAACGAATATTATTTCTAGGGATTCTGTGGAAAATATATAAAAAAAATATTTTTTTTATTGTGTTTTCATTTTTGATGACGCGTTTTGTCAGTTGTTTCATTGTGAGTCACTTAAATTGTTTATTTCTACAAAAAAAAAATAATGAAAAAATGTATTAATAGGAACGATGGCTTATAATCCGAATTGCAAATTTGTTTAAATTTTTGTGGATTCTGAGCGAGATATTGTATAGACGTAGGACCTAATGACCATATCCCAAGGATAGCTGGAATTCCTAGCTTTCCAAAAAATATGACTTTAGTGGCGAATCTTATCCTTTAAGGACGAAAAGGACATTTTAAAGTATCCTTGTTGTTTTGATGTTTTTGTATAAGAACCGTTATATCTGTTGATTCATTAGATATATATATATATTCAATTATATATTCTAGAAAGATAACGGTCTGGAGCATATTTTAACATTTATTTGATGATGATTGGCGCTACAGTTATGGAGATATTGTAGGTCAAAGTAGAAAATTTTGCAAAAAAAAACAATCTTTATTTTCTTTCTTGAAAAACCAAATACCTAAAGATTTTACCATAAAACTACCTCAATATTTATATACTGTTGGAAAGGTATCGTTTTTTCTATTACTCATACATACATATTTTATCTCTACGTCGAATAGTTTAGACTAAGCATTTATTAAAAAAAATTGTTTTTTTTTTTATACTTTTTCTATATAAAACTAGGAATGTGCCTTTTACGAAGTAACAATCTTCTGAAGTAAATGTAACACCAGGATATGGTCATTAGGTCATACGCCGATACAACATCTTCCCCAGAAGAGCCAAATTTTTTAAATAACTAAGGCATGATTTATTGCACAACCGAATGATTTTGTTGTCACAAATTTTTTCATTAAGAGTTGCAAAAACCTTTTTATTTTACATTGCGATAACTGATTAGTTGTTTATCACAATCGAACAATATTGTTACATCAACAAATTTACTCGTTTGTTGTATGTAATTCTATATCGGTTACCGCAATTAAATAAAAATTTGTTGTTGTAGTCAAATCAAAGTTACTATGACCAAATGTTTGTTGAAGAGACCAACATTATTATTACGCCACAAACTCATTCGTTTGATTTAGCTTGATATTGGTTACCGCAACCGAATGAAAATAGTTGTTGTAGCGAAATCGAAGCTACTATGATCATACATTTGCTACCATACATTTTACAGTAGTTGTAATGATCACATATTAGCTTCCTGTACTGGAATATTATGCTTGATTCCATACCAAGAACATCAATATTATTTGACCAAAAACGTCCTAAATGCTCAAGTACCCGAAATAAATTAAATAATTTTAACTGCAAAGTAGAAACAACTTATATAATTTCATATTCGTTGTTACCACAATCGTGCATCGATGACCGAATCGCTGTTGCAATAACCGAATGCATTGTTACAAAAACTGAATGAACCGTTGAAATAACCAACAATAATTGTTTCAATTGTTAGAAAAATCTAGAATTAAATGAATGTTATTTTACAACAACAACAATACATCTTTTTTTTTGTTATAGGACCTTTAATACTTACGTACCGCTTGGCCGGGATAGAGAAGGAAGAGAAAGAAGGAAAGTGTGGTACAAATTAACAGGTAGTGTAAGCAAAAAACCGTTAATGTTTGACTTGAACTTGTGGAGATTATAACTAGCTGTTTTGTTATAATTTAATTGTGGAGACACATTGGTGGGGAAAATACGTTGTTTTAAAGATACCAGAGAATCGCAATTAAAATACAATGCTTTATAATTTTGTTTTATTTTATTTTCATATATTATTTTTCTTTTTTTTACCTTTTCGTCTAACTGCCATTAGTGAATTTTATTTTTATTTAGAAAATATTTGATAACCGATTTTTTTCATATTTTTTGTTAAAGTAAACGAAATAAGGCTGTGGGGACCGAATTTTTTTTTGTACGGCAACGGTATATTAAAATAATTTAATAATTTTAACTATTATAAGAATCAAATGCTAATTTATGGAGAGTGCACACCTATCAAACATTCACATCAAACCTGACTGAACTGGCAAGTGTGTGTGCGCTGTTGATTGACAGTTTGTCAAACCGTTTGAAGCCGAAAATCAAAATTTTTTTGATTTTGCTGACAAACAAGTGAAAACTGACAAACATGTTTGATAGTGTGCGGGTTATTTTTCGTCAGTCATCAGTCAACGAATTTGTTTTTGTGAACCGTTCAAAAAAAAAATCAGTTTAAAAAAAGAAATCAGTTTTGGAAAAATTTTTAACATTTTGGATGATAAGACAATTCGATCTTTTGGAAGGTAAATACATATTTTACATATTATTTTTTATTTATTTTAGATGAAGTTACATTATCTAATAATAATTGAATTTTGTATATACATATATCATACCTATGCTCATACATACATACATACATTTTTAAAATAATAAAGGAGTTTAAATTAGTGAATGTTTTTGTTTTATTTTTTTTTTAGATTGAAAAGGGGTTTTTATTAGATTTCATAAAATGCTATAAAAGCAAAAGGCTCATATAGTTCTTGTTGTTCATTCTAAAGTAGTTCTTACAGTCTAAAGGTTACGCTATTTTTATCTCATCCAACAAATTTATATAAGAAAATTTTGACCGCTTTCTTAACCAATCTTTTAACAATTTTTTTCTATGGATTTTATTGTTACGGGATGATCCCATAGTAATGACAAGACAGACCTTTTCCTTCTCTTTTATTATTTTTTTGTGTATTAAGTTTAAAAATCTAAACCATACTAAATTAAAAAATTTGAATAAAAAAACGAAAAAGCTGACAGTCAGTTTGATAGATGTGCTTCTTTGTTTGGCAGTCAAGTGTTGGACAACATTCATGTTTGTCAAGGGTTGTACTAACAGTATGATTCAATTCGCAGAGCTAATAAAACAGCTTTAGTTATTGTAACAAAACATTTATTTGCTGCAACAACCCAAATAATTGTTATAATCGAAATACATTTATAAGGACGAAACTTATTTGGTGTTAGCAACAATTATATAGAAATAAATATTTGACCGAAAAGGCTATATTATTTGACCGAACATTTTCGCACGAAGTTTTTACAACCGTAAAGGCACTGCTGCATTTGCATCAAAAACAATTCTGTTACGTCAATCGAAAGTTGTCAATTCGAACCAGCAATCTGAATTATTTTTATATGTGTTAGCAGAAAAGTCATAATAATTATAAAAACTAAAAATGACTTAAGTAAAAAATAAATTTTGTAAGCTTATCCTACTTGTGTTATACCATTTTTTCGTAAGTAATGTGCTTTTATATTTCCACATTTAGGTCTTTTGAATTTATGTCGAACCATAGAAGTCTACTAACAATTTGCCTTTAATTTGTAAATTTGAATTAGTACAGTTTACTCAAATACCACTTTGTATGTTGAAGGATGTTATTTCTTATAATTTTTTTTTTGTTTTTTTTTTTTTATGTTCTTGACAGTAACTTCGGTAGAATCGCCTTTTCGTGCTTAATTAAGTACGGTACTGCAATTTTACACTACAATATCTACAATATTTCGAGTATTTATTTATCAAATTACTGGCTTATCAACTCATTAAATGTGGAAAACTACTACTATTGTCAGGAACTAAGCCTTCTTAAATAGCTCCATTTTATTTAAGTTGTTACCAGATTATACTTTCAAAGAGTTTACATGTATTTGAGGCTCATATTATTTTAGGTTTTGGTAAGCTGTGAATGGATATTGATAAGGGATAATAATAAAAAAATCGATTGTCTAACGGAAATGTGATGAATCTTCAACAATTATATTCCCTGGAATATTAAGAATCTAATTCTAATCAGTCACTAATTCAAGAAATTCTAATTCTATTCTCTTCTTTTTGTTATAACTTCAATAATTTTCCAAAGTATTTGAGCTCTTAGTTAATAAAAATATAATGAAATATTTGTAGCAGACCTCTGCGCCCGATGCGCAAAAATATTTTCGAACTCATCGAAAAAAGGAAATATCCATTCATACCTGGAATGCCTCTGGAAATATTGAGCTTAAAATCCAAGATTAGTTATTGAAATTCGTTTATCTTACATTTAGAATGTGGAGTTGTATTCCGTTCAAAGCATCCCAAAGAAAGAATTGTATTTGATATGCAAAAATGTAAAGCGAATATAAAAAATTAATTTGGGACAATGCCTCACCACCTGTCGACAAATTTCTCATCTTTTTCTCTTTTTCTAAAACTATTTTCCCATCTCCTCTTCCTAGTTAACGGTACGAAAGTACAAAGGTTCCTTTAAACTTTGGTCATTCTTATAAAAAAAAAAAAAAAAAACAAATACGTTTGTAAATAAACAAAGCATGTAATAAAATGCTACTATAGTAATTTCCGAATAGTCTAAATTCAAACTGAATGTTTATATAGTAAATTGCGGTACACACTAATATACTGGTGAAATCAGGGATTCGCTTATTGTAAATTAAAAGAATAAAAGAAACTTTTCTAAAACAAACTTTATTAAAAAAAATTTTTTTTACTTTATAATAGCCTCAAACAATTGACCGTAATGAAAAACATTAAGAAAAATAATGTATAAAACAAAAAAACACGTAAACGAAAATTCAAACACGTAGAATGGGACAAAAGAAGGAAGGAAAAAATAAAAAAAAAATATATTAAAATTTTACATTAGATTTTACCACCAACAAAAAAAAAAAGGAAGAAAAAAAAATTATTAACAGGGAGACCATTTCATTGAATATCACACAGAGTGCTGCAAGGATAAGGGACGCAGATGATACCAAAAACAGTTTTATGCTTATAACTTTATAATTTTTCGTTAGCAAAAAAAAAACAACATCGAACACATTCACATACACAAACAAATATTTACAAATCCAAATAATAACTGTTGCTAGTTACTATAATAAAAAAAAAAATTATATATATATATATATATAAACTTAGATATACTATATGTATGCGTAGCAAATCATAACTGTAACTGACCCTAACCAATTATGCGCTCAGGGAAATTACTGCTTCGTTGCTTTTTCCTCAACAAAGCAAACCAAATTTTGGGTGAACCGGAAAAGTACAAAAAAAAAAAAATATAAAGAAAACTTAGTTAAAAAAAGCAAAAAATAAAGAAAGTTAAAAATTTTCATCGTAAATTAAATTGCGTGTAATAAATTTCGTTTTCATTATTTAAAAATTAAATAACGTATTGGGTGTGATAAATAAAGATAAATTAATTTTTTTTTTTTATAAATAGGAAAGTATATTTACAAATTAAGATGAATAATGTTAAGTACATTTAATATGCTAAGCTAAAGGGTAAATCACTAAATAAATAAATAAACAAATTATGGAAGAAGGAATTAAATAAAGTAAAAAAAATGTACAATGCTTAAAATAAACGGATTCACAATAACTAATGAGAATAATATTAAAAAAAATATGAATTTATCTTTAACCATTTTTTTATTGAAATCATTATAAGGTCTTTAGCTGTAAAACATAATTTGTGGGCAGTTAGCCGAATCCTAAATTGTCAAATGTTCTAATTCTTCCAAAAAAAAACTTGATATTTCGTGACTTTGTATTCGGTAAAATTGGTGGTTTTAGATCCGACATAATGAGAAGATGTTTGGTAAATATAATATTACCAAAATATAAATTTGGCAAAAATATTTATCAAAAAAAGCTATTACAAATTATTATAAAAATCAATCACTTTTATTCAAATCAACAACAAACAAAATTTAGAAAACAAACCCATTTTCTTCAACTCTATATTTATGTTATCATTAAGAATGAATTGGAATAATATTATTTGATGTTTATTAAGTGGGATGTTGTGAAATGAATAGTGACAAAGTAATAAATTGTTTGCAATATGGTCATTGTGTTGTTTATTGTTTGATATTTTGTTTAACACAAATTTTATTTAATATAAATTGTAATAGTTAGTTAATACAAAAAATAGAATACCAACTAAATTCCACAAACTAAAAATAAAATGTATAAAAACGGTGGTAAATACTCAAAACATTAAAAGGCTGTACAAACCAATTTATTTTTATTTTATTTTTACTTCATAATATAAAGAAGTTTTTATTGTAAATAATGTATGTGATATTTTTTATTCTTTTTCAGTTTTCAGTCAAAATATAGCTAATGCACCTAATAAAATATAGATAACATTATAAAAATGCTTAATATGTTTAATTGTAAACTATGAGCACATGTATCACACGCTGGGTGGCGCAGTAGGTAGAACGCCTACCTTTTAACCGAAAGGTTTCAGGTTCGATTCCCGACGGAGGCTAAAAATACTTTCTGGATTTTTCGACCTGGTCCAGTACCCTTTATCATTGGGGTAAAATAAATGATAAATAGTTGAGAGTTTTGGTTATCACTAAAAATAAAATGGAACTATCATGAAGACGAAGTACTCTACAATAGATATAGTCTATACCACAAAAATTCTACAGAAAAAGCTATTGTATGTGATTGTGTATTCCAAATCTCTGTTTAAAAGCCGTTAGGGTGTTTATCCCATAGACTTGGAATTATAAAAAAAAAAAAAAAAAAAAAAAGTGTATGTATAATTATATTAATATATTTTTATTTCATATGAATAAGTTGTTGTTAATGTAAATGCTGTGTGAAGTTATGAATGTGTCTTAATAATAATTTTAGATTTCAATAGTTTTATTTTTTATAGGTTTTTAATCAAAATAATTAATTAAAATGATAAGACTGTTTTTTTATATAGTTTCGAGACTGAACGATTAACATCCTGACTGCTTCAACGACTTGCTATTTAAAATAATATTTATAAGACAATAATATCATTTTGTTAAAGTGAAATTTTTGAAATAAGAAATTATGTCAAATTTCATTAGCCGAAATGGCAGTTTAACACATAGATATTGCGGTTCAGAGTCTTTGAATTAGTCTTACAGTTAAGTAATTTTATCTGGTAAGCTTGTATCTTCAGCCTAAGAAATTTTGTTTAATATAAATTGTTATATTTACTTATAATATAGTGTTGTTGAACATAATGACACCATGGTATGATTAAATTAAAATAAAGTCAAATTAGTTAATATAAAAACATTTCAAAGGAAAGTTTTCTTTTGTGTATGTCGAAATTCTGCGCATGCCAATGTTTTGTTTTTACTTCCAAAATTTATTTATAATCTAGATAAAATATAATAAGCAAATATTTATGATGTAATTTATTTATTTTGACTTGTAGCAGCATTTTCTATTGAAGACCTTTGGATCAATTTACAATTAATTATTCTTTGTTATGTCTTATAAATCACAAGAAGTTCTGTTTTTTTTCATTATTTATTTATTATATTATTATTATCTATTTTAACAAATTATATTAGATTTTAGATATTCATTAAAATTCTTCAATTTATCAAAACTTATTATAATTTTTAACAATCAATTAAAATAAACTGTGTGTGTGTGTAATATGCATGTATATAGTTATATATACAGTATTATATATACAGTATAATATGCAGTATAATATGCATATATTATACTGTATATTATACTGCATATATTATATATACAGTATAATATGCATGTATATAGTTTTAGGGAGACTTATTAAATAGCTTAACAAATATAATATTCTTCATTTTAAACTTCTCCTCTGACTTCCAGCTGCCATTAGGTTGCAGATTAAATTACTTGAATGAACTTGCAAATTGAGGTTGTAACCGATGCTATATTTAGCTATTACATTGGTGACAAATTCAATGCATAAGTTATTTTCGATGACTTTGTTTGGCACAAAACATGGTGCAACGGAGCTCCAAAACTGGATTCTATATCTCTAAATAGGTTTTATTATAACTTTATAAATTAATATCATATTTGTTAATGATAACTGTGCGTTCTTTCAGTCAGTATACATACTTCTAAATTTGATATCAAGCTGTTTGCTTTTACTGACAATATGCTTACGCCTTTTTGTTAAATGTATGCCTAAGTACTTTACATAATTTTTTTGTTGAATGATTTTATTATTTAAAATAACTTGAGGACAGATACCGTAAACAGCAGATATAATATGGGTCCTAACACACTGCCTTGAGGAACGCCAGATTGTATTTTATATAGTCCAAGGTATTAGCTTGCTTCACATAAAACATTATGTATTTTATGTATTACATAGTAGATTTTGTTTCAAATTGTCATTGCCAATGTTTTGGAAAAAAAAATTAAATCAATTTACTGACAGTTGGACTACTAATGATTATTTAACTAACAAAAAAAAATGTATTTTAATTTTTTCTCTCATTCTATTTCTATCTCTTTCCTTTTGGTCTATGAAATTCACGCTGTGTGATTTTTTTTTTTTTTCGTTTTTTTTATTATAGTAGAAATAAATCATTTAGATATTTTTCCTATTTTATTTATTTTCCATGTTTTATTTGTGAAAAAAGCTGTGAAAAAACTTAACTATCCTGAAATTTTTCTTTTCACCATGAAAAGAACTAACAAAAACAAAAAAAAACAACGATTTCACAGTGAGAGGAAATTTGAGGAAAAACAACACAAATTAGAAATTAAAACACACACACACACACACCCAAATAATTTAAAGTGAAATGTTTTGTATGACGTCTACTGGTAATACGTTTGTCTTCAATGAATATAATCACGACTTTGTGTTATAAATTCTAGTGAGATTGCATCAACGAAAATCCAAATAAATTTGAAAAATGAATTGAAATAACAAATTTTGAAACCGAAATCTTAAGTAAGAAAAAAAGGTTTTTAGAATAATTTCGGAGATCTAAGTATAATCTAGACTGCTTAGCAAAATATTGTTGAAGTGAAGAGAAAAAAAATATAATTTTTCACATTATATACGTATATTATTATTTTGTTTGTGTGTGTATATTTTACTCAACACTATAAACTGAAACAAATGGAACAAAACAAAGAAGAAACAAAATAATATATCTAATATGTATATCCTTAGAGATAAGTTTTACTACTATAGTAGCCTCATTGTCAAACAATGTTGGTTTATTGTAGAAAACTTTGTTAAAATTAGCAGGTGGCCAAAGTTTTTCTTTTTTTTCTCAGAACAAAAAAAGATAAAAAGTGTATTTTATTTGTTTTTATTATTTTGCAAAATTTTTTTTTTAAATTCATATAACACATATCTGCAACGAGAGTGACGCAACTCGAAAAAAATTGAAAATGTTTGAAAATTATTTAAAGTCTTAGAAAAAAAAAGATTAGGGATATTTAAACACCACAAGCATAAAAAAGTTTAGCTGATATAGGGGGATTTTTTTTTAAACACTTACTGATAATAGGATTAGGTCGGAAATTTTTAAACTTAAAATTGAATTTCGTCTTCACGTCAAAATAATTTTATTTTTATAAACCATTTTTATAAGCCTTAAAAACGGACTTGTTTTTCGTAATGTATGTAATTATGTTGTATAAAATAAAAATCGAATTTCAGATATTTAGAGAAATGATAAAATCCTGAGGGTCCTGAACACAACGAAATATAAATCAGAAATTACAGATTAATTTTTATTTCAGAACACAAACAAATTTTGTTCCGATTAAGAATACCGTTATGGAACTTAATCCGAAGTGAATTTGATTATGATCCTCTCTAGACTATATTGCTTGTGCTAAATTTATTTGAATGAAATTAATAATATTGCAATTTAGTTAAAAAATGCTGACATAGAAATTATTTTATTAACTGAAAACAATACCATCTGATTGCCACAGATGAAATAAAATTTTTCAAAAACGTTTGAATATGACCGAATTATAAACACTATTATATCGAACAAAACACTCTATGAGACTAGCAAAATAAATAAAATCGATCAATTCGTAATTTTATTATTATTTATATTATTATTATTTCAATTGTTGCCTTAATGTATTTATACAACATGTTATTTTCATATATTTTAATTCTATATTTCAAGAGCTTGTATTACTAAAATATTTACACCTTTGATTTGTAATTATTTAGACTAACTTAAATATTTAGATAAATTTAATTTGCAAAGGACAAAATGGCAAGTAAAAACCTTTAATTAATTATTTTATGTTAATATAAAACCTAATGTAAGCCCAACTTAAATTTTAACTAACGTCTATTAACTATAAAATGATCTTAATACTAAATCTTAAGTTCGTAATTAATTTAATCAGAAAGCATTTTTCTATATGGTAGAATTTGTGACACAAAATAGTTTGATTGTTCACTCAATATATCCAGATGATGGGTACACTGAGATGATAATGAGCTTCGGATATATTCCTCTAGAAGAATAGATTTATCTGGATAAAAATAAATACATTCAAAATGTGGAAAAAATGCCCATAATATTATACCATATAGTTAGGAGAGTTATACAAACAAAAAAATAACAATCAAATTCCACAAACTAAAAATAAAAGTATACAAAACGGTGGTAAATACTCAAAACATTCAAAGGCTGTATTAACTTATTATTAAGAAATGGTTTTTGGGTTTTTTTTTTTAATTTTACCATTATAATTATAAATTAAACACATAAAAAGAACAAAATTAACATACATAAGTAAATAAATTAAAATTAAAATAGATCTAAGAACTCCAATATAAGATGCAGTAGACTAAAAAAAAATATAAAAACAATAAGAAATCTAGCTTTTAAGATTAATAAATTTGTAAACACAAATAAAGAAAGAAAAATAAAACATTAAAAGGCTGTACAAACCAATTTACTTTTATTTTAATTTTACTTCATATAAAGAAGTTGTTATTGTAAATAATGTATGTAGTATATTTTATTCTTTTTAAATTTTCAATCAAAATATAACTAATGATGTTTAATATGTTTAATTGTAAATTATGAGCACATGTATATCAATAAGTATATGTATATATTTTTTTTTTCTTTATTATTTCAAACGAGTAAAATACAAATTTTGTTATAATTATAATCTTATTCAAATATTTATAAGATAAAGTTCAATTTTATTATTAAATCTATTATTAAATCTAATAGTAACATGATCTTAAGTATAGAGAATATTTATATTTGATTTAATAAAAGATGAAAAAGATAAAAAAAGTAGTTTAGATTACGATTAGCATTATATACTAATTAATTTAAGATGTAAAAATATATGTTTAAGACCTAGCCTAAGCTGTCTGGTCGAATTGTTTATTATAAATCAATTTTTGTTTTCCTAATACGTATTAGAATGATCACATGAATATACAAAAATAATATAGAATTAACGTAAAATGTATGCAAAAGTGCATTTTAATTAGTTTCATACCTTTTAATATAATTTTACTTGCATTTAATTTTATTACTTTATTACCAATTTTTTTTTTTTGTTTGCATTGCTATTTCTATTGTTTTAATTACATTTTATATTTTTTATGATGGATTGAAAGAAGTATAAAGACAAAATATAAGAGCCAGAAGAAAACAAACAAAAAAACAACAACAAATAAAAATAATACAATTCTGCCAATAGATTATAGAGTTGAAAATGTGAAAAGAAAATAGAAAAAAAACTCAAAAATCAAAAATATATACTTTTGAATGCTAAAATGCATGAATTTTAAAATGCAGTTAGGTAAATCAAAATAAACTACTCAATTTTCTAGTAATGTGTTATTTTGTTTTGTTTAGGTAATGTTATGTGTGTTTAGCAAGAAACAAGTAATATTTTTTTTTGAAGTGTGGTAAATTTTCTATTTCTTTTATATTAATATATTTTTATTTCATATGAATAATTATTGTTATTGCAAATACTGTATTAATTTATGAATGTGTATGAATAATTATTTTAGATTTCAATAAAATAATTTTTTAAAGGTTTTTAATCAAAATAATTAATTAAAATGATAAGATTGTGTTTTGATATAATTTCAAAACTGATTAACATCCTAACTGCTTCAACGGATTGATATTTACAATAATATTTACAAGACATGGTATAGTATAAACAATATTATTGTCTACTTATCAATTTTTCTTTGTTTTAATTTTTTTGTATATCAGCAAATTTAAATGTGGATAACTACATCTATTGTAAAGTAAAACTTTGCCTTCATAATAGCAAAGTTCTATTTTATTTTAAATGGCAACGAACATGTATTCCAAATTAATTTCAAAGAATAATTGGAAAACATTGTATGTACACACATTCATGACATAAGCGGGATTCGAACTCGAAATTATCTTTTTACTATTATATAACATAGTGGATAATATAACCACTACACTATCTTAGTCCACCTAAATTGATGATTGTCTTTAATATTGATTTAATAATATTAATATTGATTTTTTGATTATAAAGAACCAAATCTAATGAATTAATTGTTTAAATACGCTTCAGAATATATTCTACAATAAATCGTAAGACTCACTTTAATATCTTCTGCGAAAACATTAATTTATCGATTTACTACGTTCAGAGTAAAGGGATTTTATTGTGTTAAGTTATACTGAAATTAGTATTTATTTCGTTATAAAGTATAAGTATTATACTTTGATTTCATTATAAAGTATATAATATTAAAAAATCAAGCGGCTTAGAAAACAACAACAATTATACCAAAACAAATATTTTTTTTATATAAAATCGTCTGAAAGAATTATTGCTGTGCAGTTCCACAGGGTATTTACTAGTAATTATTTATTTCTATAACATGTAAGATAGTAAAGATTTATTATATATTTTTTTTATTAATTTTTTTGAATTTAAGATTTAAGTTAGCCAATAAAACTTTAGAAATTAAATACTTAAATGATAATTTGAATTTGGGCTTGTGGTACCATAAGATAGCTATTAAGTTTTAAAATAAATTGAAATATATTTATCTTTTATATTAGTCAGGCCCATATCCATTTAATTATCTGCAGATCAACTGATAAATAAATAAATAACTGATTGATAAATAAATAAATAAATAAGATTACAATAGATGAGCAAAACTTGAAATTGGATATTATCATGACAATCTAAAGATGTTCTGTTACACAATTCGTTAATAAAAACAAATAATAATTGTTAAATTATTATTATTATTTTATTATTCCTTGATTTCATTTTACAATTTTCCTTATTTCAAATTTTAATAATTAAGAGCCTATACAAATGTATTTACAACTTTTAATTTACTTAGACTAACCTGAACTTTTTTATTGATAATATATTAATTTTTTTTTTAAGGAAATTTTGTTCAATTAATTTTATTAATTTAATGTATACATTGAAAACTAGTTTTTTTGAGATAAACCATTTTTATATTCAATATGATTATAACTGCAAAACAACAGCATAGTGTAGTGTAGAAGGAAATAAAATAGTAAAATTTTTTTTTTTTTAACTTTATAGGAGAAGAAAATTATTCTTTTAAGGAAAACATATTATAGTTAACACATATTGTAAATTCTATAGATTTTAAAATAGAATGAGAACTGTTGGAAACAAACTATAACAAAGAATTTTTTTTTATTTATTACATATATTTCCTAGATTCAGTTTTGCTTTGTATTTTTAAATGTGAAAATTGTAAATTTTCTCTAATTGAATTTCTCGCTATTTTAGGAAACATAAAAGACTGATAGATAAACAGTAGTAATTTTATGAAGGATTTATTATCAAAGTTTGGGTGGAAATAAGTAATAGATAAAATATTGTTTTTTTTTATAAAAAAAAAATTGAAAAAATATAAATGTAATAAATCATAAACAGAAAAATAAAAAAAAATTATCGTTTTTCTGTGACATTGTAATTTTTAAGTAATACCCAATTACCTACATTTATTTATTTCTTTATTTTAAATTTAATCTAAATAAGTCATCCAATTTAAGGCAATCACTATAAATATAGTATTTATGTCCTTAAAGCCTAAATCAAATACTCTAAGGATCACATTTAATATTATAGTATTTTAATATTTACCATTATTTTAAATACAGTTGCAATAAAAAATATGTCAATATTAATTTTACAAAGTTAGTTAAAATTTGAGTTCTGTTAAAGTTAACCAACTTTTTTTTTTTGACAAATTTGTTTTTTTTTTTCTAGATTAAATAAACTTGGGTTTGGGTTTTAAATATGCGGTAGAAATACTTGTTCCATTTTTCTGTTTTAGATTATTTGTTATATTGGGCCTTATTGTGGTAAAAGTACGGTGAACGCGACCTGTGAATTTTTGTATTCACTTCATTTCGAAGTGGAATTGACAAATCGGCGTGAAAAATCTATTTTCGAAACATTGAATAACAAATGTCAAATACATTTATTTTGAACATATTATGTTATGTGAAAGTTAAAGTTTGAATTATCCAATTATTAATCCAAGGTGTTTAAAATATTTTTATTGATGATGACATAAAATTATTAGTTTTAAATATATTAAAAAATTATTAAAAATGAATAGAGTAGCGGTATATTTTGTTGAGCAAATTAATAATAAAATATTTGTTAAGCAAAATTTAAGGAATATGTATTTGTAATGATATTATTGAAATGGACGATAAGAGGTAAACATTTAGGAACATTTTAAACAATTTTATGTACATACGTACTTTTAGTTTTACGACAAACTATTATCTGAATAAAACTGCTTTTGAATATGTATGAAAACAAATTGTGGAAAACATACCAACCCCAACTAAATCCTCTTTAACACCTAAATTAAAAGTTGCTGCTTGTTTGAGATTTTTTACTCAAGGTAGTTTTCTTATAAGCACAGCTCAACCGATTTTCTCACAAATATTGACATGAATGCTGGATATACTAGGGGCAACATTATGTTCAACATGGATCAAATTATTCAGAAAAAACATTTTTTAACTCAAATGAACAAGAACATGCAAAAATATATACATTTTATTACAACATTTAGTTGTTCTAAATTTTTTAAACACGAACTTCATCACGCTTCAGCAATACAAAGAAAACAGTCCGCGTACGCTTTGAACAATACCAAAAATATATTCAAGTTTAATTTCGAAAATGACGTTTGACATTTTTCTTTTCACGTTTACCGCACGTTTACCACAATACTAATTTATCGCGTTTCGATTGCGTTTGCGTATACCACAATAAGGCCCATTTCCTAGATATTAAGTGTTATATTTTGTACATTTTTAAATATTATTTCGTTTATCTTTATATTATAAAGGCCCATATTCCGAAAGCGAAAAGGGCCTGTTGTTGTCCTGCAGATGAATCTGTAGGTAAATAATAATAAATACTCGTTCCACTTTATACTAAATCCTGGATCTGATACTGAATCCGCGAATCCTGGATTCGCAACGAAGTAAAATAAAATGATTTATTAAACCTTTTTTTAAGTTTACTATTGTTGTTTTATGTAATCTAGTGAACCATTTTAGATACACGTAAAGTCTGTTCAATTAAAAAAAGTTGGAGACGATATTATGAAAATGCATGTTAAGGTATGGTTATTTCGTCTTCAACTTTTTTTATTTTTTGACAAATATTTTACGATGCAAATATTGCCTATATTGAGATACATATTTTTAAGGTAGCTTCTATTGTAACAATTCACATTTTAATAATTAAACAAATTTTCAGTTTCAGAGTTAATTTTCTTTAAATATGTCTGTCATAAAGAGTTGCTTTTGATGGATGAATGGACTTGTGAATAAACTTTTCAGATGAAAAGAAAAATTAATTTAATTTTTTTATTTAAGTTCATTGCTAATGTGCTAATTACAGGATATAAGCACAATTAATAATTTTTATTATATTCAAATTAGATGATTCGTAGTTGATGTTAAGCCACATTTTAAAATATTTTTATTTATTTTTTCAGATAAAAGAACCCTCTACTTCTGTTCTATTTGTCGGAAAGAACGAAGTGAAGGACTGTGTAGACTTTAACGCCATTTTATAATATTAACGTACATATATAGATATAAGTCAACTTATTATTTTTTGATCGTAAAACTATATAGAGGATTTTATCATACTTTTATTATTAATATAGAACAATTTTTTATTAATAGAAATCTGAGTTCCATTTATGGACTTTTATCGTTTTTGGCAATTAAATTTAGGGCATTATAAATAATTAAGTATAACCTCTGAGCAAAAAGTGAACGAATATTTTTGTAATAGAAATATTTTTAAAACTTTTTAGCTCTTAATTTTCAAATGTATTTCGAAATTCACATTTTTCTATACTTTTGATTTGAAATAAATTCTGGAATGGCTTGAATTTTCCTCTGAATTACAAACTACCAGAATTAAATAATAAATTGAATTTAGAACAATTAAATTAAGCTGATATCTTATTGTTATTACATAAATTAATGTTTTCGTTCACTGTTGTTTCATGTTAAATTGTTGAGTTGAAAACAGATCCACGCTCAATGAAATTTTTCGTTTGTTTCGATCTTGTTAATCACCCCTAGTTCTGTGTTTCAAGGCTTCTGTTGTACCCTTTAATACTAGAAATTAATATAATTTCTATTACATAATTATAATCTTGTTACAACAGTTTATTTTTTGCTTTTTTTTTTTTATATAATTCCAAGTCTATGGGATGAAACTGTTTTTTACACAGAGATGTTAAGTACACAATTACATACAATAGCTTTTCTTTAGAATTTGAATCTACTAATTTCGATGTGGACTAGATTCGATCCATTTTTAGTATGGTAGTTCCATATTTCAGTTTAGTATATAGTTTCAATCTCGCGGGCCGAATAGATTTATTGATGTATAATAATAAATTCAAATTAGATGATCCGTAGTTGATGTTAAGCCACATTTTAAAATATTTTTTTAATTTTTTTTTTCCAGATAAAAGAAAATCAGCAAACTAGCCTTCTACTTCTGTTCTATGTGCCGGGAAGAACGAAGTGAAGGACTGTGCCGACTTTTGTTAAAATTAAAACTATTCTTTAAGACTAACTTCAAAATATAAGAAATAAAACTTTATTTAATTAAATCCTAATGTGAAATTTGAAATTTGACAGCTTACGTAGCAGCCAACACTAACAATAATGAAGACATGACACTTATGTTGACATGCAAAGTTGAAGTCAAAAGAAAGAAATCGAATATTTTAAAGAAGATTAATAAGCAAGTTGTTACTTAATAAATAAGTTAGCCATAGCCATAATTATAACTGAGTTTTAATACAACTATGTATACATGAGAATTGTAGCGGAAAATTACTATCTTACAATTTTTTTTAGTTTTTTTTTAGTTTATTTATTTAACTTTACAATCTATCTTATTTTTGTCTAATAATAGTATGTCACTATTAGACGATATTAAGTAATTTGTTTTGGCTTCTTTTTGTAACAGGTGGTGAGTGAGCCCATTGGCTTATCTCCGAAGTTTTATATTTCTGGTCAGGCTAGTGGGGATTTCTGGTTTGACTATTTATAAATCTGCTGCTTAGATCTATCGGATGAAACCTTTTCAGCCTTCGCACATGTTGGTCTGTACACTGTAGTTGTGATGCGAGATCGTTGGGATTGTATTTCCAATCTCGCAAAGTATTTTGAGCTTCTTATTGCTATGGCTTCTTTAACCGATTCAACTTTTAAGTCCTTTCTAATTTCCTCATTTCTCACGAATCATGGTGCATTTACTATTGATCGGAGTACTTTGCATTGAAACCTTTCCAGTATTTCAACGTTGGAATTACTTGTGGCTCCCCACAGTTCTATACCATAGTACCAGATTGGTTTCAAGACGGCCTTGTATAGTAGGATCTTGCACTCCATTGATAACTGCGAATAACGTCCTATTAACCGGTAGAGGCTGTTAAACTTCAATCTAAGTTGTTTATTTTTGTTGACAATATGCTCTCTCCAATTTAAACGCCTATCCATACCAAGATACTTTGCAGAGTTTGCATGTGTTAATGCCACATTATCACATCTTTTCTTCTGGTGGTGAAAGTAACATGCACTGATTTGTTTACATTCGCCTTGATTCTCCATATTTTTAGCCAATCTTCAATTTTTAATAAGTGCTCTTGCAATTGGTTTGAGGCAGCAGTTGAGCATGTGTTTGTTGCTAATATTACTGTGTCATCAGCAAACGTTGCAGTAACTGTGTTTTCTGTTGTTGGTAAATCTCCAGTATATATTAAGTATAAGGTAGGTCCTAGCACACTACCCTGAGGGACTCCTGATTTTATTATTTTTTCTGATGTGTGTTCTTGTTGTTGTTTTATTACAAATTTACGACTGTCTAGGTATGATCTTATGAGTAGATATAATTCATGAGGTAGTCTTTGCTTCAATTTGTATAGAAGTCCTTCATGCCACACCTTGTCGAACGCCTCTGCAATATCTAGGAACGCTGCTGAGCAGTATTTTTCTCTTTCCAAAGTGTCGTTTATTACATTTACTACTCTGTGGACTTGTTGAATCGTTGAGTGATTTTTCCTAAACCAAAATTGGTGGCTCGGTATTAGGTTTTCTGTTATCAATATTGGCTTTAGTCGCGTCATCAACAATTTTTCAAATACCTTTGACAGTATAGGTAGTAAACTGATCGGCCTGTATGAAGCTACTGCACTTGGATCCTTACCCGGTTTTGATAACATGATAATTTGGAATATTATTTGGATAATTTTTTTGAAAACAGCTTAACCTATTTACTAAAAAAAATAGTAAGCCATCTACGGTAATTGTTTTATTTTTTATTTTGCTATGAAGTTAAAATTGGAATAAATATCATGCGATTATGGTCAAAATGTCTCATTCTATTTCATCTTAAATCTTCCAATTCTAATGGTCATATTTTTTTGAATACAGCTGTATTTATATTAGAATTATAATTGGATTAGGAATTTAATTTGGGTTTCATCTAATTTTTAAGCTTGCGGTTAACTTTTATAATGCTTTGCTCCTAAATATTCTTTTATAATGATATGTTGATAATATATATATGTTGTGTATGTGTATAGAATTAAATAAAATAAAATTTACATAAAATATCAAAAAACATAAAAAGAAAAGCAGAAAAGAAAAAGCATTGTTATTAGAAAATTTTATTTTGTTTTTGCGGTCGCTGTGCGTTTTTTTTTTCATGTAATAATAATTTTAATATCACCTGTTGAGATTTATATATGAGTTGGCTTTTATAATTTAAATTTATTGTCAAGGGCATCGTGATATAAATATAATTTTTTTTTTTTATTTCAAAATTATTTCAATTCCCCACAGTGATTGAGATAATTTTTCTGTTTAATATAATAAACAATATGTGTTATTAACAGCGCAGCACTGCACAGCCTAAGGATATTCGTATTCTAATAAATTTAATGTTATATATTTTTTGTTTTTTTTTTTATTTTTTATGATCAATCGAATTTATATAATTATAATAACCAAATGAAAAGCGTTGATTCATAAATGACTTAATTTAAAATAGAAATTAGAAATTTTATAAATTGGTGAAATATTTTTAATTAAATAAATTTAATGGTTTGTTATTATAATTTTTGTATTATTTAAAAAAGTTTGCAATATTTTTCTATATTTTGAAAATCAGCCTAAGGTGGTGATAAAAAATATTGCATATAAATTTATAACTATTGATATTGACTACAGAGTGGTTTAGATGAAATTTAATAATTAACTTTTTAGTATTTATTTTTGCTGCCACTATACAACAAGGGTTTGAAGAAATAAAGTTTTGTTCAGAAGGGTTTTTGGATGTCGACCAGGCACAAACTATGGCACGATAGACTAATCCATAAAATAGAAAGGTACCAGCTGAGTCTCATCTACTACTAAATTTTTATATAACCAATATACGTTTTAGAGTTAGATTCGGTGTAACAGAAGAACATAAAATCAATGCTGGCGTACCACAAGGTAGTGTATTAGGACGACTTTTATAACATTGTATATATATATATATATATATATATTTTTTTTTTCATTTATTATATTTTATTAAATATTAGAATTCATTACAATTATAGTAAATAGTATGTCTGTTCCACCAACGCAAAACAGGAACAAATTAATATCCACATTCGCAGATCATACAGTAATTTGAAGCTGCCATTCAAATTCATATACAGCATCTACAAATCTGCAAGAACATTTGCAGCGGATACATGAACGGTGGAAATTGAAGGTCTATGCCCATGTTTATGCGAGGCAGAAATCTATCATCATGTGCACACGTAAAAGAAAACTGGTAGATTTCTGCCATTGTCGCTGTCAATTTATTGAAATATCAAGATGGCCGCAATTGAAATTATTGGCAAAGAAATAAATAAATAAATTTTTATTATTATTCTAGTGTCAATTCAACATTATTATTATTTGTATAATTTATATTTTTTTATTTGATTAAAAGTCCAAAAATTACATTGTCAAAAACAATTTCCTTATTTTTTGTGAATAAAAAATAATAAAAATATTTTGACACTGTGTTATTCCCAGAAAAAAAAATTAAACGTCAAAAATCTACCAGAAATTTAAGATTTAGATTTGCTTACCCCTTACCGAAATATCCTCTCACCTATAAATTTTAGTAGATTTCTACCACTTTTCTACCCGTATAAACATGCATTATGAGAGTAAAAGTGTACATGTACCTTCCTTGTTAAAAAAGGGATTATGTTAACCAGTTGATATAAATGAGATAACTGTTTGGCGGGCTTACGAGGTTAAATACCTGCCTGCACAAAAGGCTAACCTGGCCTAAGAAACACATAACCGTAAAAAAGAGCAACTAAAACTCAAGACAAACAGCATTTATTGCCTTATTAAAAAATGTTCTGCACTAGATCTGGTACACAAAGTGTTGCTTTATAAAACCATTCTAAAACCAATCTGGTCCTGTGGATGTCAGTTATGAAGATTTGCTTCTAATAGTAACATCGAAACAATTCAAAGGATGCCATAAAAAATTTTATGTACCATAACCCAGACCTCTTGGTACCTTAGAAATATTAATCTACATTATTTGAATATATACCAATTGTTTCAGAAAAACTATGGAAAAATGTAAAAACAAATATGAAACCAGACTAATCTAACACCATAAGGCTTCGGCGAGAGATATACAAAACATTCCAATAACCAGCAGGTTAAAAAAAATCGCTAGCAGTCATGTAAGGCAGAAAATTGGAATGAACGAACAAATATTAAGTGTTAAATCAATGAACTAGACCTTCCAACATTTTTAGATTTGAAGATTTGAATAAACTATAAAGGTCACTACTGTAATAAATCATTATTGTCATTTTCGTTTAGAAAGATTCAGAATATTCTGTTAAGAGAGAAAAAAAAAATATATTTTTGCTTTTGTTTAATGAGGTTGTGTGTATAATATAATAAGCGTTTGTATTCAATGCGTTAAAATTTATAATTTTATGTGATGGGGCGGTTTATTTTTTTATTCGATTGCCATTAACTTATTAAGAATACCCTTTATGAATATACTTTGAATGTTTTAGACTTCTTATTAGTTAAAATGGATAAACATGTTATCATGTTGGTTGAGAGTAAGTTTCATTATATTATTGGTTATATTTTCATTGATTAACTCTTTATAGTATTGCTAAAATATTTGAGACAAATGGAAAATGTTCAATGCTTCGATAATCAATTCTTACCTTTTTTTTTCAGATTTTAACAAGTCTATGGATGTCTAATTTATTGAATTTCATTTGATTATATTCGAAAGATTGCATAAATATTTTTATATAAATATACTTTTACCGTTATTATCCTCAATTTATATATAGAAAATATTATTGTCTTCAGGAAAACTATTTTATAAATTTTAATAAGAATATAAATATACAAATGAAATTGAAATGTAGAAATTTATGGCATAGATCTTTCATCACTATATGATTTTGTTTTTTTTTTTTTTTTTTCTTTATCCTTTAAAATTACAAGCCCAAAACAAAAACTGGATAGGTAAGACATGAGAAAATAATAAATTTTCCATTTTTTGTTCCTACTTTTATCGAGTTTCAAAACCAATCACGTAAAAGGATATCAACTTTTTTATTTTTAAAAATTCATTTCTTTTGTCTCCTTTTTTTGTTTTGTTTTGATTTTTTTTTTTCTCAAAAATGTAAAATTATTTTTATATATGATAGATTGAAAGTTATTTTGAATGAATACCCTTTGTAACCGTAAAAAAATAAACCGTAGGGAAAATTAAATAAAAATTCCGATGAAAAAACGGAAATGAAATATCATCAAATAATATCCTCATATCAGAAAATTTACTTAATTTACAGGGTGTCGAGGGATTAAGTGGTCAATGAAGCAGCTAATAGTAGGGGGAATTCTAATATGTATTAAAAAAAAAATGTGTGTTAGGGTGGGTTTATTCTCTTTCGGCTTAGAAGATATCCACATTTTGGGTGGGTGGTATTTTATGTATTAATTTTGTTAATTTTAGGAACTAAAATCGGTTCATGTAAAGTATATTACGTTTTAAAAGACATATGACAGAAATCATTATGATAACAATTGATTGGTTGATAAACTCGGCTCTGTTTGCAGTCAACAATTTGGATTAAATCATGATTTTACGATTGAGTTGAAATTTATTTGAATCAAAATGAGAAAACCGAAAACAGAACCTATGAAATGTGAGTAATAATTTGAAGTTGATCAGATCTGATAAGCTCGTCTGGAATAGCTCAATTCGATAGAGAATTTTTTGTTCATTTAACGGAGGTTAAACTTGGATCTATAGCATGGCATTTTGATGTTGGATACTGTACTTGATCAAAATATCTAAAACAGCAGTAAAATCATTGATGATTAACAATTGATCAAACTCTATAATTTTAAATCAAAATCATTTATTGCGATCCCAATATTTAAAAAAGTTTTTAATAATTTCATTTTTATTTCGTTATAAATATTTTTCGTTTATTTAAATTGTTGTAATAAAATATTCTCGAATGTGGAAATTCTCATATGCCAACCAACGTTTTTTCACAATGCAAAAATATGCCAACATCTACAAAAATACAAAAGAAATATTAATGTAATAATTCAAAATGTCCACACCACTCGATATATACAAGATGTTGCCAATCTGAAATACTATGACTATCACTTTTAAATTAGAAATGGTTTCTATCAGTAATTGTGTATGTAAAGAAAATAACAAAGTACTTATATGGGTGGCGCAGTAGGTAGAGCATCTGACTTTCATCAACCGAAACGTCCCAGGTTTGATTTCCGATAAAGCAAAAAATTGCTTTATAGGTTTTTCGATCTGGCCCAGTATCAACCCTTTGTTATTGGGATAAAATAAATAAAAAACAAAAAAAAATTGAGAGTATAATCTGTTAACAAATTAAATAAAATGGAGCTATTCTATTTAAGAAAGCTTAGTTTGTAACAATTAGACATTTTGTGACCGTTAAAGCTATTAGTGTTTTTTCTTAAATTGTAATCTTTAATTAATTTAACTTAACCTAAAATGTTAATAAATAAATATGTATTGTAACTTGCTTGATTTAAGCTCGGAATAAGTAAAATAAAATAAAAAACAAGAAAATAGCAGTAATTTTTCACATTTAATGAGTTGATCAGTCAAAAATTTGATAAATAAATATTCGAAATATTGTAGATATTGCAATATAAACTTGCAGTACCGTACTTAATACTTAAACAACAAAAGGTGCTTTTACATAAGTCACTGTCAAGAGCACAAGAACATAAATGCATTTTTTAGATATTTTGTGACAGTCTATTCCTTCTGAGCCTGGGGATGCTCGAATATTTTTACCTCCACATTAGCATGGGTATGTTATAACAACTAATCAAATCAACAAAATATATATATATTATTCTGCATTTATCTGGATGTTTGTAAGTTCGATTGAACGCTCCAACACATATACAAATTGCATATGTATACAAATGCATATATATACAAATTGCTTTGATGCTTTTAACCCCTGTCTACCATGCTGAACCTTTGCAGAAAAAATTTATTGCATGAACTATATTTTTTTAATTTAATGTTAGTGTTCTTCGTAAATAATAAGGAAAAATAAAAAATAATAATAACAATATAAATAAAACAAACAATTTTTTTGATTTATAATAATAAGGACTAATAGAAATTTAATCAATAGTTTAATATGGTATAATAACCAAAAGGCAAACAGCATTTAACACAAAAAAAAACATAATTCACTCAAAGGTTATTCTTATTACTTAAAATTATACACAATAATGTACATGTGTATCAGCATATTTGTATTGTATAATATTATACATTATACTACTTTATTGCTTATACCTTTAATTTTTGTCATTATTGTGTGCGTAACTCACTTCACTCAAAAAAAATTATTTTTGTTTTTTTTTTTGTTTTTTTTTATTATTTGCTGTATCTGTATTCTGTATGTTCTGCATGCTCCATTCCAAAAATATTATTTTATTTTCAGTGTTAAGTGTTCACTGTACACTTCACTGTTCAGGTTCACTGTTCAATCAATAGAACTTGATAGAAGTAGAGTAGGATAATAAACTCTACTTCTACGTCTGATAATAAAACATATATTGTTTTTTTTAAATTGAAAATTATTGATGAAAATGTTTTTGTATTTTTTGTAAATTTTACCAATTTAGATACAAAATTTTGAATATTTTTTTAAAAATAACACAATACCATAATAACAGTTTATTTATATAGCAAAATAAGATCCCTATACAGTATACAGAAGACAAAATTTATATGAAAATAAGATCCCATTTTTAAATTTGCTCTCCCAGAGGCCACAATAACGCTAATATGGTATAATTTATATTAAATGGAACCCAACTAACGAATTATAACTAAATGGAAGTGAGTACGAGTATACCATATAAAAATACAAACATTTTATACAAATTTGTTGGTATGGTACTTCTTTTTCTGTTATATAAAAAAAAAAAAAGATTAGTGTTAGGCCAATATAAACATAAATAAAAATAAATAAAAAGTGATATAAACATAAGTACTGTAATTTCGGGATAAAGAATCTAATGAAAGAAAAAAAGAAACTAGGATTTATTTTGCTTCCGTCATTTATGACGGGTTACAAAGCTAGTAATAAAATAACCTACGTGGGTGTCCTAACATAATGATAAATGGTCTAGGCAAAAAAAAAGAAACAAAAGTTGGTTATATAGGACATAGTATTAAATAAACGGTTAATATACAATATAAACAACTAATATGAAAAAATGTTCAACTTTTGTCCACGAGCACTGCCACAGAAGCTAATAGTAGGTAGTAGAAAAATAAAAAATGAAAGTGAAATTGCCAATGTAGTAAATGAATTTTTCGTAAATAGTGTACAAGAAATGAACAGCAGTATTAATAATTTAACGTATAATGATAACAATAGAGTAAATAGTAGTGTTAGATTCAAATTTTGTTTAGTAAATGAGGAAATATTAGAAAAGATTTTAAAGAGTATGAATAAAAAAAATTATTATATGGGATTAAACAAAAATATAATTATTGAATGTAAAGAATTATTTTTCCCATTACTAATAAAAATAATAAATAAATCATTAGTAGAGGGTGTTTATCCGGATAGTTGGAGAGATACGATAGTAATTCCTGCACAAAAGGTAAAGGATTTGATTACACCAATAGATTATAGACCTGTAAACATGCTCAACATATATAAAAAAAAATCATGGAAAAAACAGTAGCTGATCAAATAAGTATTTTTTTTAGAAGCAAACAATTTAATATGTGAAGAACAATCAGTGGTTTAAACAATATTTAATAGGAAGACAGCAAAGAACAAAATACGGTAATAGTTTATCAGATTCGATAGATGTAAACATTGGAGTACCCAAGGATCAGTGTTGGGAGTTCTTTGATTCCTTATGTACATAATTTCTATTAATTCGAGCATTAGATTTGCTAAGATTGTACTTTTTGCAGATGATGCTTTGTTGTACATAAAGAGTAAAAGTATGGAAGAATGAAGAGAAAACATGAATGTGAATCTAAAAAATCTATTTGAATGTTTATATGGTAATAAACTTAAAGTGAATGTGAATAAAACAAAAAGTATGTTTATTAATGGAGGAAGACAAACTGTAATATTGAGATTGAATAATCAAGAGATTGAATGTGTAACAGAAATTAAATATTTAGGTGTTTACATTGATAATAAATTGAATTTTAATTTGCATGTGAATTTTGTATTGATAAAAGATTTCGATGAAAATTGGATTTTTGGCACGTATTAGAGACAAGGTATCATATAATTGTGCAGTTAGCATGTACAACACATTAATATTGCCACATTATGATTACTGCTCATCTGTGCTTTTTCTGGGTGATGCTGGTAGGATACAAAGACTGCAAATTATGCAGAATAAAGTAATGAAAATGATATTAAAATGTGATATGAGAACACATATACAAGAAATGTTAGAGCAGTTAAATTGGATGAGTGTAAAACTAAGGTTGCATTAATTTTCATACTTAAAACAAAACATGAAATATATCCGGAATATCTGAGGAGAAATTTAGCATACATATCGGATAGTCACACGTACAATGTTAGGAGTGCAGAAAATTTTAGATTACCTTTGTATAGAAGAGCTAGCACGCAAAACAACCTATTAGGATCAGCACTTTTCAACCATATGAAATAAAAATAGAAAGAAATTTTGTAAGATTTAAGAAAGGATTAAAAGAATTAATTAAAAATAACTTAATTTGAAAAAGTAATTTGAAAATTTAATTTTGAAAGTTTAAATTTGTTTTGTGAATTTTGAATTATGTTTTATATATATAGTTTTTACTAATAAATAAATAAAATAAATAAAAAATAAAAATAAATAAAACACCTTGTATCTAATAGTTTTTATTTTATTTAAATATTTTTTTTTATTTTAAATATATGCCGATGTACATTGACGAAAAAAGGTTGAAAATCCTTAAAAAAGTCTAAAAAAAAAAAACGGAAACAAAAACAAAAAATTAAATTAAAATGGATTTTTTTTATGAAATGTAGAAAAGCTCAATTTCATTTCTAATTTATCAAAAAAAAAAAAAAAAAAAATTAAGAATATTCAAAATACTAAATTCAAAACACAACAAAAAAAAAAAATATGAAAATGTTTTTTTTTCGGCCATGGGACGACGGTCAATTCTTTAAGGAATTTATTTATATTATTGAAGAGAATTCCGAACAGGTAACTTCGTGAACTAACATACATACATATTGTATATTATTTTTTTGTATAGCATTTTTTTTTTTTAATATTCATTTATTTTTTAATTTTCTTTCCAATTTTTGTTTTTTTTTTTTTTTCAAAAACCAAAATTTAGGCTTCAGTGATTTCAATTCATAATAATTTTCCTGTTTTTTTGAATATACGATGAGAGATTGGTCAATATTTGTATTAATATTTTAAAATTTTATATTTATTTGGTGTTGTATCATACAAATTCAAATAGTACACATTTGAATAATTTGAAAATATTTTTAATATTTTTTTTTTTTTTACTTAATTTTAAAAATATTTTTTAATAATTTTCAATTTGAATAGATATGTTTTTCATAAGATATTTAATAGAAAAATAAAAAAAATATTAATGTTGTTTAGCTGATAATTTAATTTAATTTTAAATTTTTCATATCATTAATAATGAAAATTATTTTGAATGTGGAAAAATACTATAATTTTCGTTGATTAGCATAGGATGTAGGAAACATATTTGTTGTGTTAATGCTAATCATATGATTGTGGTTGTATTTGGAAGATAGAATGAAAAAAATATAAAATCAAAGTTTTAAACACTTGTCTAATATTTGCAAAAAATTTTAATTTTGATATTTTTAATAATTTTTAATTTATTTACTAACTCCTACAATTAAATTGATTAAGTGTAATTAATTTCTTTTTCAGAGTAGTTTCATGTATTAGTAATTTCAATACTGTCACAAAGAAAGTTTTAAATAAAATAAAGGTCCGTTCAGCAATCTTTTTGGATGGCACTTAGACATTAGATAAGGGGTTGACTTGTAAAAAAAACATTCGGATATCATAGCAAGCTACCACAGAGATACTTTTACATAAAACATGAAGAATCATATTCCAATCTTTCGTTTGAAAAATCTATTTATTATTATTATTATTTTTTTTTTTTTCCTATTACTCCGCGTGGTAGCATAGGGCTTCGATAGTGAACCTCCATTCCTCTCTGTTGAGTACTACTTCCTTAATATCGTCCCAGGTAAAATTGTTGATTGTTAATTCTTGATCGACTGTGCGTCTCCATGTGTTGTATGGTCTGCTGGGTCTCCTTTGTCCTTGTGGATTCCACTCTAGAGCTCTTCTTGCTATATCACTTTCTGATTTCCTTAGTGTATGACCTATCCATTTCCATTTATCTGCCTGTTGATCGGTTCTTCTCCAGTTATCATCCATAAATCCCCGTTGCTAATTCTTGCCGGCCAGAATATTCTGCATATAATTCTCAAGCTCTTGTTGATGAATATTTGTAGCTTCTGTTTGATTCTGACCGAAGTGAGCCATGTTTCACTGCCATATATTAATGTTGACTTAACACATGCTCTGAATATTGTTAGCTTTGTTGTTCTCGATATTTGGTTGCTCCGCCATATCTTCATTAGGCTCCCAAATGTTCTTCTTGCCTTATTTATACGGCTGTTGACATCTTCTGTTGTACCTCCTCTTGATGTTATGATGCCCCAGATAGTTGAATTCTTCTACGTATTCTATCTGTTGTCCACTCACTGTTATTGGCTCACTATAACTGTTGTTTGTCCTCATTGCCTTGGTTTTCTCGATATTCAATTCCAGTCCCGATTTCTTTGCTTCTTTCTGTAATCTGTTGACTTTGTTCTGTAGGTCCCTTTGATTTCTTGATATGAGGCATACATCATCTGCGTAATCTAAGTCTTCTAAGTTGCCGAAGAGATCCCATTCTATTCCGTTTATTCCAGTGCAAATTTTTCTTAGAATGTCGTCTAGTATTGTGTTGAAGAGAAGTGGTGATAGTGGACATCCTTGTCTAACTCCTATATTGGTGTAGAATGGATCACTGATGTTACCTCTGTGTTGAACTGTTGTCTCTGCATCTTTATACATCGCTTTGATGATGTTGATGATTTTTTCAGGAACTCCCTTCTTTGTAAGTGTTCTCCATATTGCGCATCTCTTGACTGTGTCGAATGCTTTCTTAAAATCTATGAATAGTAGATATAGTGGGGCATTCCATTCTACTGATTGTTCAACTATGACCCGCAAAGTATTTGACTGGTCAACACAGCTTCGGTTTGGTCTGAAACCTGCCTGCTCTTTCCGTAGTATTGGTTCTAGTACTTCTTCTAATCTTTTCTTTATAATAATTGCTATTATCTTATGAATAGTATTTAGAACCGTGATTCCTCTCCAGTTGCTGCAATTTGCCAAGTCTCCTTTCTTAGGTATCCTGACAATCATTCCTTTCTTCCATGATGGTGGTATATTCTCTTCTATCCATGCTTTTCTGATGTGGGGTTCAATTGTTTTTGCGAATAGGTCGGGGTCCAGTTTGGCTATTTCTGCTGGAATTCCATCTTCACCTGTTGCTTTGTTGTGTTTCAGGATATTGACAAATACTGAAACCAGTATGGACATTATGGCATCCAAAGAATATGAAATGGCAAAAAAGTAATAAAGACAGTATTTAGAGGTTCCAGAATAAAGTCGTAAGAATCATTGGGAACGCACCCTGGTTCATCAGAAACTATGACCCACATAGACATTTGCAAATATAATCTGTAGATAAAAAAATCGAGAATTTTGTAAGAAGTCACAAAAAAAGGCTCCAAACCCATGTAAGTGTTGAGGTAGTCGCAATAATATGTAATATGCAATATTGTCTACTTGTTCCCAGCTACACGTTCGTTTAACGCTTTCGAACTGGATTTCGAATCGCAAAGTTAGGATCAAATTTGTTTGGAGAATATCTTATGTACATTCTGTAAAATACATTTATTTGCTCAAAATTTGTATAGAAAGGTGGGGGGGGGGGGGTCCACCAGGGCGGAATGTTAGGTGGTACAAATATGCTAGGTGGTAAATCTTGTCTACACTTCTGAAATATTTTTTTCAAACATTCTATTAAATCATAAGAAAGTTTTAATACAATCTGTCGGTTTTTCTGGTGAAGCAAAGTACATCTTAGAAGCTATAAACATAAATTCATCACATGAAATTGCTTCTTTTATTGATCGACGACATGTTTTGAGCAACAATCTCTTATAGAAGGATGTGAATTGAAACACATAATGATCATACATCCAATAATCATTTCTATTTCACTCGCATTTGCTTTAGTTACATTTATTTTATCTTTTTTGGCTATTCATTTTCATACTTATGAATACGCTCATTTGCGAACTGTGCAATGTGGTGCATGTAGACAGATTTCGGTATAATTAAAAAATTTCAAGAGCTGATGATGTTTGCTATATATGACATCCTATTTTGCAACTACGATAATTACTGGGAGTAAATTTTGGAATAATGTTTCAAGATAAAAACATCTGCAGGCGGTACCTTAGAGGAGTAAAATACAAAATGTTCTCTATCTTCATTATCGATGTCAACTAGTTTTCGTTCAAAATTTGTTTCATTATCATTTTTTTCAATTTCAGATACCTGCTAACTGTCACTTGGAGCAAATAAACTGCCGGTTCCAACTGAAAAATCATCGACCTAGCCATCACTATTAGACTCATTGCGTGTCTTCTTCGAGAAATATTGATAAATATCTGCTATAATATAACAAATAATAATTTACTGTGCAACATATTGTTGGTAAACATAATGTACCACTTATCAAGACGGTTGATGGTAGATATAGCCACCTGCAGAAATATATATAAAATAAACAATATTTGTAAAAAAAATCTTACGTCCTTTGACATCGTAAATGTTACACAACACAAACTTGAATATAATGTCCATATGATCTTTAATGTCTACAAAAGTTCGCAAAAGCTTCAGACCAACTATGAAGCTCTTCGAGAGCTTTTCATTACATATCATGAATCTCTAGGTGTATCTAGCGAAGTTGTGCAGAAGGATCTAGCAACATATCGTAAGCACGTCTCAACAAAAAGGATAAAATATTTTCAAGGCCCTAAAGGCAAACATGAGAAACCTCAACGTCCCTAACCTTTTAAACGTAGCCCTAAATCAACCAACCTCAGTTTCTGCTTCTAATAACACTCCTATTAGTACCTTATCTATTTTCTATCAAAATGTTCGAGGTCTACGTACAAAAACTTCGAATGTGTTTCGTAACTCCATTACTCTTAACTTTGACGTTTACTCTTTAACAGAAACCTGGTTGACTAATTCAATTCAGTCCTTAGAACTATTTAACCAATCCTACACTGTTTTTAGAAAGGATAGGTTTCAACAAACTTCTATCACCTTAAATTCAGGATTTGTTGCTAAAGGAGGGGGCGTTCTGGTGGCAATTAAGAATAGCTTTAATGCTATTGAGTTGTTTCTTCCCCATTGTGCTTCACTTGAATTAGTTGCTTTAAAAGTTGAACTTCTTAACAAATCGCTTTATATTGTTTGTTGTTATATACCTCCAAAATCTGTTGTTGACATATATTCTAACTTTAAGCTTTCTCTTGACCATATCTCAACCTTAATGAATCCCTCTGATGAATTATTAGTTTGCGGTGACTTTAATTTACCGAAAGTATCATGGGTACATCACGAGGATGAACCATATCTAATTCCACTTCAGATTAATTCTGACTGTGAATATACTTTACTGGATGGTTGTAATTTAAATGGTCTTCAACAAATTTCTTCAGTGACTAATTGTATGGATAGGCAACTTGATCTTATTTTTGTAACAGATTGGGCTAATTATACTTTTAGTGTTCCTATTATGCCCTTAGTAAATGTTGATAATTTTCATCCTCCTATATTTCTTTCATATTGTTATAATAGCCCAGTATTACCTGCTTATGAACTATCTTATAAATATAATTTTGCCAACGCTAATTTTTCTGCGCTAAATAATTTTCTTTTATCAATTGACTTTAATTTTATAGTTGAAGATGATGACATTAATAAGGCGGTTTCTAAATTCTACGAAATTCTATCTAAAGGTTTGGAATTGTATGTACCCTTGGCTCGTAATAGAGACCTTAGTTCTAGTCCTCCTTGGTTTAATCATGAAGTAAAAAAATTAAGAAATAAAAAGAATAAAGCTTGGAATAAGTACTTAAAAGAGAAAACCACTAAAAACTATCATGAGTTTGTAATTTTGTTCAACTCCTACAAACTGACATTAGATTTCAGTTATAACAACTATTTAATAAATGTTAGCTCTCAGCTAAGGATTAATCCTAAGTCCTTTTGGAAATTTGTTAACTCCAAACGTAAATCTGATCAATTTCCCGTCACCATGTCCTATAATGATGTTAGTGCTAACTCTCCGAAATCTATTGCACATCTCTTCAAGCTATTTTTCTGTAGTTCTTGGATTAAATCATTTTTATCCAATAGATCTTATAGTGTAATGTTTAGATCAGCTCTTTCTGAATCATTTTCTGCCACCTCTGGTGTACCACAAGGCAGTCATCTAGGTCCCTTACTATTCATTATCTCAATTAATGATGTCAACAATCTCATTAACAATAGTAACGTGATCATATATGCTGACGATATGAAAATTTATAAAAAAATATCTTCATATAATGATTGTACTGTACTACAGAACGATCTTGATTCGTTTTTTAAGTGGTGCGGCTATAATAATCTTCTCCTTAATATTGATAAATACGCTGTTATTTCCTTTACTCGTAGATTCATTCCAATAATAACTGATTATACTTTTAATTCTAAACTAATCAACCGAGTTTCTCATTTTAAAGACCTTGGCGTACTTTTTGACGATAAACTCACATTTAAACTTCACTTTAATAGCATAATTAACAAGGCAAATTCTATGTTAGGTTTTATTAAAAGATGGTCTAAGGAATTTGATGATCCATACATTACTAAATATTTATTCACTACTCTTGTTCGCCCCCACCTTGAGTACGCAAGCCCTGTCTGGTCACCTCACTATTCCACTCATATTAATAGAATTGAATCTATTCAAAAAAATTTTTTGCGATATGCTCTACGTAATCTTCCCTGGTCTAACCCAATAATCCTACCTCCATACATAAATCGTCTGAAGCTTCTTCAGATGAACACATTGCAATCAAGAAGGGTTGTTGCAGATATCTTATTCATATCCCAAGTATACAATGGTGAAATTGATTCCAAAATTATAAAAGATCAGATTAACTCGTACATTAACACCAGTACGCGTTTTCGTATAGAACATCTTTTTAATCTTCCTTTCCATAGAACTAATTATGGTAAATTTGAGCCAATTAATAGAATGTTAATGGCAGTTAATCAATACAAAAACAGTGTTGACTTTTCTTTGAACAAAACCAGTTTAAAGAAAACCTTGTTTCACTTGTTTCCTTAGTCCTCCTAATTAATCTTGTTTTTCCGCTACTAATATTAACTAATTTGTAGTGTTATAATTAACTTTTAATACTTTTAATAACTTTTCATCTTCTCTTTTTTTTTCTGATGAAATTTATTTTATCTAATTTTGTTTTTTGTTTTTTATAAAAACTATGTTGTATTAAATTTCAAAGTAATTTAAACTTTAAATCATAAATCTTATTTGATACATTGTGTTAATTCAAAATTTTAATAATTAAATTGTATTAATTCAATATTGTGTTAATTCAAAATTTTAATAATTAAATTGTATTATATTTTGTAAACTGTTTGAACTAAATAGTAAATAAATAAATAAATAAATACATTGTCTACATGATCACAATTGTTGTTGACGATATCTCCACGACCGGTTTGACAGGTATTTGGGTTTAAAAAAAAATTTCAAAACCCAATGTTGTACAGTGTTAATAAAAACTATCTGTTCATTTTGCTTGATCACAAATGAATTAAAACACTTTAAAACACACAAATTAAAAACTTGTTTTACGGTTAAAATTGACAACTTAGTTTTTTTTTACAATGTATTAGTTTCAAGTTTTATTTTAAGATATTTACGATGGCAACGATTCTATAATTATAACACTAATATTTGTTTTATTTTAATTTAACAATATTTGTAAATTTTATGTACTTCTTCAATGAGAATCAGTCATAAACTAAACAAAAACTAATCGTGCACCACATTTTTATCCATTCTCTTCCTAAAATAACGGTAAAAAGCTAACGAAAACACACAAAATTGAATATGTTTGTTATATGCGAATTATAAAAAAGTACTTTAAAAACGACTTGGTATAGATTCAAAACAATTTATATAAAAATTTATTCCCTTAAGAAAATCATAATTCATTTTATAGAATATGCTGTAGGTTCTAGATGAAACATAAATAGAGTTAAGTAAACTAAAAATTTTACTTTTAAAAGTAAACAATTTAACACAACAAATTCGCTTATTCGTTCAAAAATAAATACTTAGAAATTATTAAAATGTTTAGATATCTTGATTTAATTATAAGAGAGTAAGTCTAACTGAATCTACCACATAGACCGAAAAATATAAGCTATTATTCCATATGTATTTATACTTAGAAGATTACGTAAGTTCTAGTTCGATAGCGCTGTTTTTACTATATATTCATCATTCATTAAATTCCATATTTGTCACCTTAACCCGATTTGGTTAGAACTCCACAAATTTACCTAAACAAGGTTGATATAGTACATAAAAAATGCATGAAAATAAATCAGGGCCTTCCTGTATTATATCGTACTAGCAGTTTGTATGCTGAAAAGTATGCAAGCTTATCAAACATTATTAAATTTAAAACTCTAACAATTGCATTTAAAATTATAAACAATCAAATTAAGTTAATATTAAATAGAAGTGTAGATTATATCCATAGTCATAATGCTAGAAATAAACTTAGATTTTATCTGTCGCTCTATAGAAAAAGTCATCAAATCAATGTTTGTTTATATTATTGAATTGAATATAGATCTCAATTTGTTTAAAACTAAAACTAAAATAATTATGATAGGAACTGATAATACTAACCAAATTAATAATACTAATTAATAATGGCATTGTGGTATGGGGAAATATGAACAAAACCAAATTACAAGAATCACAAATAATTCAAAACAAAGCAATATTCATCCTGTCCGCAGCGCCATGTTATATCACGTTCTTCTTTATTTCAACTGTCAAACTTAAAACTACTGTTACATATAGCAATATCTTAAACTATGTTTACATGTAGTAATCTACTTAAACTACGTTTACATATGTAACAAAACATATATGGACTGAAACAAAGAACATATTTTAACTTTGTAACTATATTATTTTCTCTCTCTTCTATACTTTTTTTTTTCTGTAAATTTACTTAGCTTTTTATTCTTTTTATTTTAAATTCTTAAACTCATTTATTAATCTTAAAACACTGAATTGTAAATTACAACTAAGAACAATATATATATACTCTATATGAGCAAATTGCTCTTTTTGAGATAAAATAAATAAATAATCAGAAAATTGTATAAAAAACAAAAAATATAACTTTTTAATTATCTCAACTGTAATAATGTTTAATCAAAGATAATTTCACTATATTAAGACTATATACGGCTATATGCTAGGGTCATGAGTAAAAAAATAAAATAAATAAAAAAAAACATTTTTAATAATAAAGATTAAAAACTCTTTGTATATTTCACTAATTTTAATAAATTTAGCCTTCTGATGATGGTGTAATAATCGACTGAAATCGATCAAGTTATTAAATAAATTTAGTGAAACATATCTCGAGCTATAATTTTATTACTTAACAATTACATACATAGAGCCCACAGTATATCCATAATAAAATGTTTTGTAATGTGATTATAAACCAACTCATATTAAATCAAGTGCAGTTCAAAAAACTCAACTGAGGGTCAAAATTTCCAATTGCAATTCCCGATAAGTACTAATTCATTGAATTTGAATATATCGATTTCTTTGATGGCATTATATCTTTTTGTTTTTGTATGCATAGCCAAAACACTAGGTGGGGAACTTTTATCCCGATTTATCTTTACTATTGAGTTTGTACAATATGTGCGTACAATATACTGAATTATATAATTCACTTTCAAAAGAGGAAAGATGAATGTTTTGTTTTAAAATAATAGTGTTCTTATATGTGTAATTAAAGAACTTAAAAAAAAAAATAATTTATCGCAACCATACCAAGATCTAAAATACGATCTTAATTAAACATAAATCCTTAAAAAAAAAAACAACAAATTGAAAATTTCAATGTTCTGTTCTGAAAATTTTCACAATTATTCATTTTAATTATCCTATCTACAACTTTTATTCATTGTTTATGTTATTTTGTTGATGGAGGGGCATTTTTAATGAAATAAATTATACTCAACAATTTGACGAAGTTTCTGGATTATATCCAACTAATCCAACTAATTCTATTTAAGTACCTAATATGTTTCGTGTTCTTATTATTTTTTATTCTTGTTTTATTCTCTTCATATTTTTTGAGTAAAATTATATATATTTTCATTTTAATACCATAATTTCCTATTTTCAACATAATTTTCAACAACATCGTCAACAACAACATTATGATGATTATAATGATGATTATCATCATGTTCATCATTATCAATTTATGAATAATTAATGAAGAATTGTCTACTGTCTGAACAATTACGAAAATGATTGTATATTAAATTGACCATCCTGAATTTATGTTCTTTGAATTAAATGTTATATTTTATTATTTATATATATATTTTTTTTTTAGTATTAATGATCCCCTATATCTATATATATATATCATGTATACATATGTATATAAAAATAAGTTACTAACAAAAAATGTCCTTTAAGGTATAATATTACACATATTAATAATAATAAAAAAAATAAAAAAAATATCGTTTTAGCTAGTTTAAATGATTTAGATATAGCTAGTCCTTTTTTTTTTGTTCTGTTATTCATAATTGAAGATGTTGAATCAAAATTCGGATAAGTAAAAAAATATTATTTTTCTGGAAAATAAACAAAATAATTAATAATTAAACAATCCGTTTTAGGAGTTGTTATGTTCATCGCAACACTACTTGAATTCGTCAGTAGGTATTTGTAATATTAGAGATGTTTTTAGCTTTGATTGAATTTATAATTTATTAATAGATGTTATATTAATATATCTGTGAATTATAAAAATCGACCAAAATCATAGATTGAAAATTGCTTTATAACTCAGATAAATGGATATAAAAAATGGCATACATACATTCCTAAAAACTGTTTTGAAAACTGTGAGTAAAATGAATTACCAGTTTTAGTATGAAGAAAAATCTTAATGGCTTTACTATAAAATTTTAGTAAATTATGTCCGTTTGCAATCTCGCTTCTATATTGATGTCGATTCTATAAGATTGGTTTCTGTAGAGTGACTATAAACCGTGTTGTTGTCTTGTTAAAAAGTTACTACACTGGTTGTAAATGGAATCAAAGATCGATAATTCAAAATTTTTAGAAATAACGGAAATTGTTCAAAATAGTCGAATAATTAATTTTAAAGACCTCCTATAGGTATTTCCACGGTGTAGAAATGATGAGCACTTGAACCCATCTTAGTGTTGCGCCGGAATTATTTGAAGGGAACGTTTATTGATTTTATTTCAATGAAACAAGTGTCATTTCAAAAGAGGGAGAGAGCTCTAACATTTCGACATGTGCTAAG
The DNA here is from genome assembly GCA_963942445.1 of Argyra leucocephala. Taxonomy (NCBI): domain Eukaryota; kingdom Metazoa; phylum Arthropoda; class Insecta; order Diptera; family Dolichopodidae; genus Argyra; species Argyra leucocephala. Next base: position 148,897,876 of record OZ012679.1, read on the forward strand.
TGTAGTAAGGGTTTAACATGGACGATGGAATGGCCAATTCGGCGTAAAGTGTGATTTTGGATTTTGTCAAGGTAACCTAATGAAGTGTGAGACGCACCAGTCCATAGAATCATTCAATGATTTTTCCTGCAACCTCAGTTGTTTCTAGTTTCAGAATTTCCAACCATGTGATATCAAGTTCGATTCTTACATTGAATAGATAGTAGAATATTTTACTTTTATTTTCCCTAAATATGCTTCTCACACAGTTATGTGTATTTCGTCTACTACTTGCAGACTTCATCAGTGTTTTGTATTCGAGTTTCAAGTCTGATAAACATATTTAATAAAATTTAAAGGGAAATGTTCAACTATTTTTAAAAATTATACAAATTTTACTGAACGCTAAAAAAATAAGTTTTTCTAAAAGCTGGTTTATATTAATTTCACTTTATTCTTATTTGCAAATACAAACAAACAAGCCGATGACAGAAATATTTAAAATATAGAGAGGCAGCCAACACATCTGAGAAGCACTTTAGCACTAATTAAGAAAATTTGGGTAGGGTATTTGTTTATTAATTAATTATATATACAGAGTGTTTGCGAATAAACTGTCAAAGCTTCAGCAGTGATTGGAGACGTTGTAATAATCAATTATTAAATCATAGGATTTGTTAGAGCTTAAATATTTCTTAAATTTTGAAATAACTTGCTTCAGACTTATGCATATAAAGTTGTAAGCATAACACATTGGATAGTGGAGTAGGTAGAGTCATCGAAGAAAAGTATCAATTACATTCATTGGATGGAGTTGCTATCGAAATGGTTAAAGGTATAAAATACCAAGAAATAATGGTAGGTAAGTAGTAGTGGCTGCTCACAGTACGATAACAGACCAGAAGGGCTTATTCTGATACCACGAAAACTTTCTTCTTTGAACCATTTCGAGCTTTTTACAAAGTGATAGAGCTATTTGACGACGTCTCAAAGAAGTTGAGTTGTTCCCTGGAAGAGTCAGATCTAGGTTTTTTCGAATAATTTATTTGTATTCCATAATAGAATTGGTCATTAAATTGTGATTTTCCATTAAATTGTGGCCATTGAATTGTAATTGTATTTAAATTGTGACATAGATAGACAATTAAATTGTGATTTCCACTGCACTGCATAGACAATTAAATCGTAATTTTAAGTCTGATTGCAGTTTTGAATCTCTTTCCCATAGATATATGTTGGTATAAGAGATGAAATAGTGTATCCAGTGCCATCAAGAATTATTCATTGACAGTAAACTGTCATGAAATCCTTACATAAATTACATAAACAAAAAATGTAACAGAGGCAGTGGATTATCACCATAGATGAAGGTATGGCCTTACAAGTCTATAATAAAACTTACAATAATTTACGCGACATTTGTATGGTGACCAAAAATGGAACAGACCAAAGCATGCTTAATTAAAAAACTATAAAACTAAACAACAAAGGTTTTGCGGCGGTTAGAACATCTTAAAGCTTTATAATGCGAAATGTTTCTATTATCATCAATTCTCAACTTCGTTCGTACATAATTTTTTATTTGTTACATCAATTACAGATTATTTTATAGTGGCTTCTAGGTAGAGTTTCTGATTTCACCGGATTTCAGATTATCGGTAAACGGTAAATAAACTAGTTTCTTTCTCAGGAAAAACCCCCCTATATACCGGTTTTATATTTGTTTTGAACTAACGGAAAAAAGCTATATAATTGAAATAAATGCAACATTTTTTTAATTAGAAAACAAAATTAATAATTCAATTTATCAAGTTATGTTACTATGTTATATAAATTCAACATTTAAAAATATTTAATATAAGTACTCGTAATAAAAATAAATTCAACAATTCAGAATATAATATTATAAACATAGGTGAGAGATCAACATCAAATATAGACTAGCTAGTAGTTTAATTTTAATAATATAATTTTTAAATACTTATCGAATTATTTTTAATTCAAATAAAATGATTTGAGAAAAACTATGGTATTGAGAGAACCGTCTGATAGTATTGATCTTATTTTTGTTGGAAAGTTAACTGCAATTGGAAAAACACGTTCACTTTGTGATTGATGTGTGTTTTATTGTTTTTAGGGCATCATGTAGGAACTGTAAATTTTTTGATCGAATAGCTGTTGCTTCAAATAAATTTACTTTCTTATTTAAATTATGAAAATCGGTATTTTGTTTTGGTTATATTTCCAGTAACGATTTTTCAATTGCGTTATTTAATTGCTCTACTTCTCGTTCATCAGTAACTGCATGTTACTAAAGTGTCTGTATCTATAATTGTAATAACATCACCATCAGATTCAGATTGGGATGATCCTGCAAGGAAAAAAGCTGGATAAATTGTTCCTAGCAATTCATTCGCATACAACAAGGTAGCATTCTTTGTTAATAACGAAAAAAGATTATGGTTGTCTTTTGTTCTTTTAAAATTAGAATCATGTAATACAGCCGTACCGGTGGATATGATCGAATAAAAATCGAGTACTCGATCGTAAATTTTCAACCGGCGAATTCGATTTAAAAAAAATTTGAATATTTTTGATCGAAAATTTTCTCGTTCAAATTTTATAACCATTTTCGTTGTGTTTGAAAGTGTTTTGTTTAAAAATAACAAAAATATTTACAAAAAATGTAAGTTAAAAATTTTATTGTTTATTTTATTATTTAGATAATTATTTATTATTGATTTGTGTTGAAATTTACTACAGATAAGGAATTTGAATTGCTTATACACCTGCTAAAAACAATGAATATCTAGCACAATGGTTTAAAAAAGGTAAAGACTGACAAAAATTTTTGTGCTGAAAAGTTAAACAATGTTGGCCCTCCAATAGTGCATGGCAAAAGATAAAATCAAATTTGAATTATATAGAATGAAAAGTATGCTCATTTAGATCTTTGTTTTAATTTTAGATTTGGACTGACTATATATCAAAAAAAAAAAATAATATTATAATAGAATAAGGATTAGTAAAAAAAAAACTGTTGGTAGACTATTCAAGCTAAAAACATTATCATTCTCCATGTTAGTGTTATAATAATGCTGAATGATTTTTGTTGGGTGAGTTTTGTTAATTTTGAGTTTGTGATTCTTACACATATATAGTGTTATTAAACATGAGAAATAACTTAAATCGATTGTTGATGGATTATTGATGGATTATTTGGTTCAAAATATTTTATAGATTTGAAATACAACAGCAAAATCAAATAAACTTGGATAACAGCATACAAAAAAATCAAACATAACTTAATAGCCGAAATATTTCACTGGAGTCAATTTCTGCAGAAATGACAGTAATAACAGCTTCAAGATCTTTCACTGAAAAGAAAAACATACATATGCATTCTGTAAAATTCTTACAGAAATTAATAGTAAAGTGTAATAATAAACTCAATATTTAAAAAAGTGTACCAACTAAAAGAAAATAACTACAAAATTTTAAAAGAAATTGTAAAAGAAAAAAGGCTGCAAAGAGAAGAAAAATGTTGGGAAGAGAAGAAAAGTGAAAACTACACAACAAGAAGCTATTAATATAAAGCAAAAAGAAATGGTGATCAAAGAAAAATTGCTGGAAAAAGAGTGTCATATCTCTTTAACTTTACCCGTCAAAAAGCTATAAGTTCATGATTCTAATTGTAAGTGATACACTACGCTTTTATTTACTGTATTTAACTATTTTATTTAATGAAAATAAAACCCTATTACTATAAATACCCTATACTATAAATTAAAAAAAGATCATATTAATGCGTTTATAGTAGAGAATATACCGTATTATTTATTTTATTTTCCTTTTGTAAAATACTATACTTATGTGTATTTTAATAATTTATTTCTAAAACAGCAATCTAATTTTATTTTTTAAATTTGAAATTTTAACTTTAATTTGACATAAAAGTCATTACATTTCGTTATATTTTTTATTTGATTACATTTTTTTAAATGAGTACAAAATTAGTCTTTCGATCGAATTCACCGTTAAGAAATTCTCAACGAATCGAATCGAAAAATTCAAATAATTTTATATCGAATCGAATTCACCGGTACGGCTGATAGTTTAGCTAAAACATACCAAATTTTAGTTATATCATTTCTTTTAGCTTATCACATAAAAATAACAGAATACCTTCACAGGATAATATATTTAGTAGCATCACATCTGCTTAAAGCTTCAACTGCCAGCTTGATAGGATTCAAAGTTTTGAAAATATCTGTTAAAATTTAAATATTTGTGTTCCATAAATGTGCGCAACCAAGTTCGTGAACATTTTTAAGAATTTATGACGTTTCATGAAATTTTGATCGTAATTTGTTAAAAAAAAATAGTAAAAATCATGATTTTGTAATTACAATGACGCCTAAAAGTATGCCAATTTATTATTTTTTTTGTAATAAAGAAAAAACTGGTAAAATTATATAGAATTACTGGTAAATGGTAAATGTTCTTATCGAACAATTTACCGGCTTTATCGAACTCGGTTTGTACCGGTACAAAAACTTTTTTGTTTTTTTTTTTTAATAACTTTTTTTATTTTATTTCGTTTTATATGTATTACAATTAGCAAAAAAGTTTTACAAAACTAATATTGATTCTTAACTACTTAACTAAATATCTTAAAACTATATTTTATTTATTTAGTTTTGGTCGGATGAAATTAATATTACTAATCTGTTGGGATATTTTGAGTTGAACATTCATTTTATTTTTTATTCGCTAAATTTTGGAAAAATATAACAAAACCAAAATGTATTTATTGTTATTTTTTTTAAAAACTTATACTATTTAAAATCTAATTTACACCTACTCTAATCCTAAATTAATTAACTCTAATCTAAGCTTAACTAACTTAGTCTAAATCTAAACCTAATCTAACTTAATCTAGAGTACTGATATACTGAGTACCGTATCTGGTTTTAATTACATTACGAATTATTTAGCCACCAATAATTATTTCTTAATCGTTTATCCTTTTCAGGAATAAACATATCATACTTTAGCAAAGTAGCCTCAATACTGTTAGGATTATATTCTATACACTTGCATGTAGCCCTTCTATTATAGTGATATAATAGAGGGACATGACCGTGATATTGAATAAACCCTTTGGAATCTAGGTAGATAAAATGTTCTGGAGCAATAAACCCCGATTTTAAACTGTTTTTAATATACTCTTCATTATGGTAATACATTTTGGATATTAAACCATTTTCATTTGTGTTTAGAGATCTTTCAAAATGATTGCGAATAATTTTTATTAAAAAATTATCGAATCTTATTATATTTGCTTTGCGGTACAATCATTTATTGGAGTAAAAATGCTTGTAATCTGTTTCTGCTTTCCTATGTTGGTTTACGCAGGCTCTTATACATTTACGTTCAAATTTCCTAATTTTCTCCATTTGGCTTGCGCTAATGTTGAACCAAATAGGTCCCGCATATGAAATTGTTGGTCTAATTAAGCACTGGTAGGCTAAAATTTTTACTCTTTCATTAAGCGTTTTGTTGTAAAACAATTTGTGACATGCCATGAAAGCTTTTGTTCCTTTTTCTAATGTTTTTTGGACATGGGAGGTAAAATTAAAATTTTGGTGCAAATATACACCCAAATATTTAACTACCATACTTTTATTAATTTTTATATCAGATGAAGATTAAATTTCGAATTCCTTCCAATGCGTTTTTATGTTTCATGTTAACTTTATCTACATTATCACGGAACAGTATCGTTTCGCATTTATCTATGTTCATTTTTAGTAACCAGACCTTACAGAAATCTGCGGTAAGGTTAAATTGTTTTTGAACATTTTTTTGTACGTCTTATGTTGTTTGCGGCTGAATATACTATAAGATCGTCATGCAAAAGCAATTGCATAGTTATCGCCCTTGATGTTATTTAGCATATTTAAGAGATCCATTGTGTAAAGGGAAAATAGTATTGGAGAATTTACTGTTCCTTGTTGTAAACCACTATTAATTTTGAATATTTTCTCGGTATTTGATTCGTTAGAAATTAACCGGTACAGAAACTCTAGTTGTAGTCTAGTTTATTTTCTCTTCATAGATCCCTTGATGATAAAAAAGTGCATTTATTCAGTTTTTGATTAGTGGTCGGATACTACTTTCATGTATCTATGTATATACATTTTTTTTACATTTTAAATATTTAAATTTTTTATTTTTACAATAACATAATATATTTCAAATAAAAATTAAGAAAACAACAAAAGTTGATGTTATTTTTTTTTTTTTGTACTTTAAAAGAAAATAAAAGATCTTGTATAAAGTCATAAATCATTTTATTTTCTAAGGATAACTGGTGTACTATATTGTGGTTATTGTTTTCTAAAATTGTATTGTTATTATTGTTCAATGTCTTTTACACAACTACAATGATTTACAATGGTTATTGTTTTTTTTTTGTTTTTTTTTTTTTTTGTGGAATTAAGAAACTTTTTTTTTTTACCATTTTTGGTTTAGTTAAAAGAAAAATTGGTTGAAATTTGCATAAAATTTCGATGAAAACTTTAAGGATTTTTTATTTATTTTAGGAAATTATTTTATAGAAAAAAAGGACAATTGAAAGTATTCTTCGAAAAATAAAATTAATTTTGGTAATTTAGAAAACTTTACGAATAACAATGATAGTGGATGATACATTATTATTATTCTATTTTTTGTTTGAATTTAAGTTTTTATTCGTATGTAGGATGCATAACATTATATTATGTGTAGAGTCACATGAAAGGAAAATTAGGGATAGAAAAAACGAAAACAAAAAAAATAATTTTGCCATTGAAAACAAGGCTGTATAATATTTTGGTCAATTGCTTATTAAATTTTTATATATTATGATGCTAATTAAATGACACAAGTTTTCTAATTCGAAAAGAAAACAAAACAAAAACGAAACAGAACAAAAAAATTAGGTCAAGGGAAGTCGTCTCATACGTTTAATTTATATATATATATATATAGCTTTATGCCAGAATGAACGTATTTTTTTTTATATACAAAAGATAATTACAGTAGATTTGCTCTTATTTATAAAAAGTATACGCCATGTGAATATATTGCAGAAAATAAAATTCATATGGTTTTGAATATTATCTTTTTATCATTGCAGTGGAAGGTGGTAAATAACGTAAATGTAATGTCTGTTCTTAGAAGTAGAAGCAATTATAAAATACATCTATGTATACAAATTTTACGGTTTGATAATTTTATTATTCAAAACTATTAAAAAAAATATATAGCTATAAATCTAAGTTTAGTTCTATCTGCAATTATCATTCATGCATTTTTTTTATCACTCACGGTCGTCTCCTTGTTTGTTTGTTTTTTCTATTTGAAGTTTTAATATTGAAAGGTGTATTTTTATCTTTGTCTGTTTCCTATATAATATGCTCCAATAAAAGGGGTTAAAGAACAAGGATAATGATAAGTGATTAATCTTTGTACATCGATCTCACCGTATACTGTGTTGTTAATTCTATTTATCATGTCATTTTAGAAATTTAAAAATTTAAAACATATGTGTTTAATGGAAACAAAGATTTATTTATTTACAATAGTGGTATCTGCAGATAAATCTGCAGTCCAACTACAGGTGCATTTCCCTTTCGGAATGTGGGCCTTTTTTATATATTAATTATTTGGTAAATATAAAAAGATATCAGAGAAAATTTTAGCTATTTGAGAGGTTAATAAGCTGCGGACTTACGTCATTGAGTATTATTTTGAATATGTTTGCATCGCGAAAACTAAGTTTCATATTTCCGGTCAATTCCTGATAGTCTTCAAGTTATCTACATATATATAATGTATATATATTATATATATTGGATGTTTTCTATACTATACTATCAATTATCATATTCACTTCTCAGTATATCACTGTCTTGTGAATATTAATTGGTTTATCAAATAGTTTCAACAAATTATATTTCAATTTAGATTGATTTATTTTTTAACTATCAAATCAGTTTTGATAGAATCTTTGTTGTTTCAAGTTATTTTACGAAATGTTTATTATTGGACATTATATGTCGATACTTCATAACAAGATAAAAAAAATTTTATGACAGAGAAAACTAGATGTTTGTGAAGGTCTACTAGAAATCATAAAACATTTAAGGTAATTTAATTGCCCCTAATAGAATAATGTAATCATTCATCATTGTCATTGTCATGTAACCCCATCCGTTGGTCTAATGGGGCGAGGATGGGTTTTATAGTCGTTGTATCCAGCTTACGTCACTTAGCTTTTTTCACCTTATTTTCTTACTTTCACCTTCACGTGGTGACCCTTTTCAACCTTAGTCAGTAGCCATGTGTGCAGCGTCTGCATCTCCTTGTTGATATGGCTGAAAAAGACGTATGTACTCACAATGAGCGACCTGTAAGAAGATAAATCTGATTATTCAATACACCAATTATCTGGGCGGGCATGCCTGTCCGTTTTGAACGTTTTTAACCTTAGTCCGTAACCATGTATGCAGCGTCTGCATCTCATCATTGAAGTAGCTGCGACGTATAATAATGAGTCTGTAAGAAAATAAATCTGACCTTCCAAAAGGCCTGTCAGGTTTGAGCTTATGGTTTTATAATTTATATCTCAGAAAATGGTAAAAATCGAATCACGATGCAATTTACTACAGCTTCGGATTTGGGTCTGCGCGCGGCATATTTCATGTGATGGTGTCGAGCGCCGGAAGAGTGACATAACAGAATTGGGATATAATGTAATAAATAGCTCTTAATTGAATTGAATTACGCACAAAAATTGAAGTAGATAAAGATTGTATAACTGATGATATATAGGTATATATAAAAATCCAATAAACGATTCGGTAAAAAAAAAATAAATTATGCTATGTAATAAATTGTAATGAACTAGAATATTCTTAAATACCTAGCAAACATTGTTCTGCGCGACTTTAACGGGAATAATCAATACAGAAGACACATTATAGGTCAACCTAGATATACAGTAAGACAGAAGCCTGACGTTATATAAAAAAACAGTTATTGTCAGTATGTTCTGAACAGAGTAAATGGAAGAAGAAGAGATAAATTTAATTTAATTTAATTATTTTGACTGCACATTAATGTACAGCCAAAATGTAAGACCTATTTCCGGGTAAGATGTGGGCCATCTCTCTATTACAAATCTTTTATCTACTTATTTAATACTAATAGAAATTAAATATAATTAAAATCTAATCTAAGATATCGGTGGGCAGCTTTTGTGCAGCCCGACCGAAGCCTGGTTAGTTTCACACCTAATTGTGTTGTTCTAATCTCTAGTATTGTTTTTTATGTTGGCGTCTGTTATATCGTTTAAATGAGTTTGATTAATCCCATGCTTCTTGTCTTTTTATATGGTTAAGGTTTTGTATGTCTTGTTTTTCCTGTCCATATATTTGTGATGGTCTTTAGTTGCTTGTTTTGCTTCCTTATCAGTTGATTTATTACCGTCTATTCCTGTGTGTCCTGCTATACATATAATTTTGATGTTGACTCTGTTTCTAATTATTATGCCCCTTATAGTCGTTATGATGTCTTCTGTGTTACCTATATTTTTAATTGTGCGTATGTTACTGAGACTGTTCGTGCAGCACTGATAAGTCTGTCGATTGTCGATTCGTAAATTGCTGTCAGTTCGGTTGGGTACTTAACTTAAACTTATATAGAGTCTGTAATAAGATTTTAGACATTGTTTTTGAAATAAATAAATAAATATACCTACTCTGTGTTCGTCTGTTTTGATGCATTCGTGTATATGTGTATTGCGTTAGGATATCCTTGTTTAATTTGTTCATGCATTTGTTTGTATTGTTCGCTTGGTGTTCTGTCTTTTGAATGGTTTGCAAGTTGGCCTGTTGTGTTTTGTTGCTAATTGTCCCATGTAAATTCTATTGATATTTTTATTGATTTGTTTGTGAAATTTATTCCGGTTTGTAACGTTAATTCTATTGCTTTACTTATGGATGTTTTGTAGTAAGTTTGTATGTCTTTATGTATTGGGTATTTGACTTTGAGAAGAGATTGATTGTCACAGTGTTTGTCATTTAAAAATCTATTTGAGGAATGGAGAGTACTTCAGAATGTACACATTTAGCCTGATATTGTGCACAACAAGGAGTATTATCAGCATTTTGTATACTAACAAATTAACTATTATAAGAATAGCTTCTATCTGTTTTTTTTTTAATATACGAACTTTGTAAAATTATTATTTTTCATACTTTTATTTAAAACCAGCAAATGCTGATTTCGTTTACTTTATCAAATATATTTTAATAATTAGATAAAGTAAAAAAAAATAAAAAATATTTTAATAAGAAAATCAATCTTTTTTCATTTATTTTAAGTATATGTAAATACAAATACTATAATCATAAAATGTCCTTTTAATAATTTTGTTTTAAAGTCACATAATCCTGTTGCTGCTTCTTCCATTTTTCATTATTGTTTTTTATCTTAAATTAATCTTAAATTTTCATTATTAAGAGAATTATTTAGAATTTGAGGAAGTTATTTTAATAATAATTATATTGTACACAGTTTGTACGTCTATCATATCCCTACATACATATAATGTATATATATGTAATGTAAATATAATTTTCAAATACATATTTATAAAATTTATTCATATTATGCAACAATTCGATTTATTGTCAAATAGAAATAAATGTTCAGATCTATATATTGTTAAATATTATCCTGGAAGGGAAAATAAATTAATTTTAAGGATATTTGGTCATCAAAAAATAAATAAGTATTAGTAAAAAAAAAAAATCTAAAGATATAGAATACGTATTTAAATCATTAAGATAAATTCAATTAAGTGAAAAAAAAAAATAATAATAATAACAAAAAATAATGACAAAATAAGCATAAAATAAAAATTTATATTCATGCTCTTTTGTGTGATTGTATGCGTTTATACAGTGCTTATTTATATATGAAAACACATTTCAAGGCTCATAAAGAATGGGCAAGAAATTTTTTGGTAATGAAATTCAAGAAAGCAAAATTCATTTATTTTTTTCCTCTTCTTATTTTGCCATCTATGAACAAGTATATATATTATAGTAAAATTTGATATTTACATGAACTTTGTATAAAAAAAAAAAAAAATAATAAAAAAATATAAAAAGAAAACTAACATAATGGTAGAAAAAAAATTTTACCAAAAAATTAAACATTAGAAGTACAGATAAATATATTTGTAACAAGCACTTTGAGGCACATAAAATATCGAAATAAAACTGAGTCAAGAACAAAATATTACATTCATACAGTGCAAGTCAAAATTATTTATACAGCATTAATTTATAAAATGAAGAGAAAATATACGAGTATATTATATAAAAGAAAATAGATTGGTTAGTAGATCGATAACAATTAAATAATTAATAACAACAAGATAAAGAGACAGTTATTTAATTGTCATAGTGAAAAAAAATGGACAAATTTTGATTTCCTTCCTGACATACTGAACTCTAAAAATGTGATTTCAAAAATTTATTTAATTTTAATGTACATAATAATATAATTGTAGTGGCAATTTAGATTTAATTATAATTTCTTGTGTGCTTTCTAACTGTTGTACATTGGATAAATAATTTTGTTGCTAAATGTAATGTAGTAGGAGAGATATTTCGAAGTGAATGAGAGATATAGAATTTTTTTTTTAATTTTTTTTTGCTGTTTTTTTTTTTTTTTTTACTAAAATAACACTCATATGGAATGGCATAGAATGGAATGGATTGAAATGGAAATGCCTAATAAAGATGTACTACAATAAGGAACCAAATTTTTCAGGGTCTATCATATACCATTTAATATTATTAAGAAAAATATTTTATGGTATATACGAGTATGAAGACACGAATAACGAGAATAACATCAAGATAGCGTATAATTGATCGGACTTGAATATTGTTTCAATTTTTGCTTGTTTGTTTTTTTTTTTGTTTTTGAATACGTGTAAGACAGAATATTATTATGTATGTATATATTTTGTAATATATATTATGTTATTAGTATTAATGTGTAGAATATGCATACCTATACGCACGTAAATATGTGAATTTGTGTAATAAACATTAAATATAGTAATTTACAACAGTGTTTTCCCTTAAGTTTTATCTTTTGAAAATAATGTTAAATCTATGTTATGTAGTATAAATATTGGTTGGTGTGTATAAATGGCAAGAAGATAGTAATTTTTTTAACGAGGAATCCTTAGTAACTATAATTGAGTAAATTTGATATGATATAGAAAAATAATATAATAAATTTAAATGAAATTTTAAGTTAAAATTTTTTAGAATATAGCTAGATAGATTTGGTTAGTAAAGGGATATTTATTGCAAAATTAGAAATCTCTTTTAGGCAATGTGTTTATTATATTGTTGGAGATTTAAGAATTGTGTTAAATTTTTAAGAGTTGGAAATGATTGTTTAATCAGATTTTTACAAAAATATTAGAACTAGCATTTAGAAACATTTTATAGAAAATAAATTTGACATTACAATTAAAAACAAACTTTTATTCATAGAACATAATAGAGCCTATTTTTCAGTTCGAAATAATTACGACAATTTTAAATCCGGACAAAGTATTTAATATTTTACGTAGGTATTTAATATATATTATATTATATATACGTATTTTAATATATTAGTATTTAATACATTACGTCTCGTTTCACTTTAATTACTGCGTCTACTTGCTTTGGCAAATTCCACGTTTGCTGAATATTTTTACATAAACCATCAATTGTGGATTGTGAAATATTACGCAGAGCCAATTTTATTTATCCCCACATAGACTTAATTGAATTCCGGGATGCGTGAGAGCCGCTCTAAAACGGAGATATTTTTATGCTAAAGCCAATTTTTTATTACCTTAGCTGTATGGCATGAAGCATCATTCTGCTAAAATCGAAATTCGCTCATTCTTAGTAATCCATCAATAAGTAGTGTCAGTCAGAAATATCAATTTTTTTTTTGGTATTTATTTATTTAACAATCCTCAATTGAGCCCAATTGCTCATACCTAGTGCATAATGTAATCAAATATATCAGTATAAAACTAAAATTCAAAATATACATTTAATATAATTCAATGGAAACAGAGTGTATGATAATAAAAAAACAAAACAATTTAATGTATAGAGGTATAAAATATAGGTTTCCAACACCTATTCTTTTAAGGCAGTCTTTATACTTTTGTCTTTGTTCTTATGAGCGATTATCACTAACAGTTTAATCAAATTTAGATTCATCACTGAGTATAATTGATTTACATGGTTTATATATTCAGTACTACCACTCCTTGTACCGTTTTAGCCTTTTTTATTTTGCAAAGCGGTTGTTCAGCGATTGTAAAGCAGTTTTTCTTTAGCCTAAATCAGAATTATTGTTTAGTCATAGTAATTGTTAATTAAAATATATCAGATTATTACTTTATAAAAGTTCAAATTCAATTTATGGATCCACTGTCTAGTAAATTCCATAGATATACTTTTGACCATTTGATTACTGAACCGCCAAATCTGCTAATTTCCTTCCTAATCTCGCGGATCACTTGATTACTGAACAATATTAATATTGTCTTATTTTTATTAATATTTGATGTTAAGATCATTGTGATATGACTGAATTGCATTGCTGATCTATGCATCAATCTAATCATTGCTAATTATGCATTGCTAATCTGAATTTACTGGTAAGAATTGATGAGTTTTATGATCTTCTCTTCTGTTAAACAAATTCTAGATAATTTAATTTTTTTTTTGTGGGAATTGATAAAAATATTTGCTAAATATATTACCTAAGAACGAACCACTTGCAAATTGTTGCTGTTGTATTTAATATTAAAGCTTTTCAACATTATTTTATTTCAATAAATTTATTTTTTAATTTATTAATCGGATATTTTTTTTTGCAATCAAATATTAAAAATTTGTAGAGTACGGAAACCTGGCAACAATTAAATTATTAAATATAAATTTAGTTTTATCAGAGTTGATTTGTTAGTTTATATAGTTTTTTCCATTAACTCTCTTATCTAGATATGATATATAATTTTTATTTTGATCTTTATGGCTTCTTATTTTTCGTCAAGTACACACGCACAATTTTATTGAGTTTATCTGGCGGCTACTAGTCCAAAACTGAGGCTGAGGAAATATGGCTGCGATAACTGATAATTTTGCGGTTGTAATCCCTAAAAAAGTTCGGTTGGGATAGCTTCGGACAGTTGGCTATTATAACCATCGCTTATGGCTTTTATATCTTCGAATAAGTTAATATAACCTTAAACAAAATAATTGTTGTTACAATAATAAACATTCGGTTGTGATACAAATAATCGGTTACTAAAACAAGACATTCAGTTGTGATAGCCGACTGCTACAAATATTCGGTTTTGATAGCCATTTACTGGTCATGACAACAGAACGCCAGTAGTTATCACTCTCAACAATGAATTGGTATTTCGTCGTAAATATTTCATCAGTTGCAGTTCAGTTATATTTCAAATTTATTCAGTCGTACGCATATCGTTATTTGAATTGCATTATTAATTTATTTGCTAATTTATTTTAAGTAGAAATAGTTAAAGGCAATATAATATATTAGCTTGAATATATTTATGAAGTGTAAAGACAATATATAAAATGTGTTATTGAAGTTTAAAGTATTATCACTTGTTATTTAAAAAAATTCTAAGAATTGCAGTGAAGTATTCATTTTCAAAGATCGGGAAACGATATTTTGATAAGCATTATTTTGCATATAGAGTTGATAAATTAAATACATATTTTACAATAACTTTAAAAGACTTATATTGTAAACAGACATCTCAAATAAATTTAAATGGGATTGGTGACCATTTGGGATAACTATAAGAAAAACAATGAAATTATTGGCATTATATTTTATTTAACTTGTTTTAATTTATTTTACAGTGTCTTAATTCTCTTAGTGTTTAATCCATAAGTTTTAGTGTTTAATCCATAAAACGGATAAAATACACCATTATACGATTGAGCAGTTTTCTTAAAAAAGATGTAGCATTCTTTTTTAAAACTATATAGATTTTGTTTTTTATATATGCTAAATAAAACAAACCAAAATTCTTTCATATATTTTCAAAATAGAAAACCCTCACTTATTTAAGAAAACTGGGAAATTTTAATGGATGATCTCTTACCTGTAAAAATGGATCTGACAGCCCTACTAAAGGTGTGATCAAAACTGCATATAAAATTTACGATAACCTCCGAAATGGTTTTCATCACTTGTTAATGCGGTTGATATGTCTGATAGAAAGGTACAAAAACCTTATGCGAAGGTATTTTGTCCACCCTACTGGAGTTATGAGCTCCAAGATGAGGTTACCAAAAACTCGAATGTGGTCATGGTTACCTCCTTTAAGATATTGTTGCTTTCAACTAAAGGTTACAATAGACTCAAAGGTGGCTACGATAACTGTCTTTAAGAAGCTACTCCACCAAAATGGATTTTTTAATTTCTTCTTGAAAGTTTTCGCAACCTTGCAGTAACGGTTACGGTAACCAAATTAAAGTTGCCACAGCCGAATTCTCACTTAACATAACATCAAAATTTGAGGCTTTAACAGCCGTAAAATTGAGGGAGGTCCTTTTGGAGGTGGTGATAGCCTTCTCAGAATTCTCCGTGTAATTTCTACAAAACTAATATAACTAGATAATCTAGGTTCTATGTTCTGAAAACATATAAGATAATCAACTCATGTAACATGAGAGAGAAGCGCGTTCTCTTGAATAACACCATAGTTTGCACACATTGGATAATCCAACTATTTGGGGTTCTTATCGCTTAATAAAATTTTTGTTTTTTAAATTTATTCGGATTTTTATTTGTACTGATAATTTAAATTAAATAATTTAATTGTTGCCAGCTTTCCGTTCACAAATATTTTTAATATTTGATTGCAAATATCGATATCGATATCGGAAGCCACATATTTCTCAGTGCTTGTGACTAACTTAGGCTGGTTAACTTAGTGCTTATGACTATATCGATTTCGATTCGAATATCGATTTCAATCAAATATTCAAATTATTAGTGAACGGAAACCTGGAAACAATTTATTAATTTAAAAAATGTTGTTTTCTAGTAGGAAAAATGTTGTTTCACAAAAATGTGCAATTTTTGCAAAAATCAATCAATTTATTGAAATTTAAAATTTTTGGAACAGTACTTAAGTCTGCTTCATTCAGTTTTAATTCAAATTGTTATACAATTTACAGTACACCTCGTAGTTTTATTTTCAGTTATCTCATATATACATGTATGTTCAATGTATATTATATATAATTCTACTTGTATATATATATTGTATAATATAAACGTAATCATCTTAAATAAGTATAAGTATAATGATTATATTTGCCACATAAGCACTAATGTGCCACAATTCTTTCGGGTACTGTATTATTGTATATACACGAGTTATTTTCACTTGAATAATAATTCTTGCGTGCAAATTTTCAACAGTGTAACTAACTGTTTAAAAATAAATCGGTAGTCCTAAGAATATTATATAAAAAAAAAAAAACATTTTTAGAGTAATCAAAAAAAGTGTATGCAAAGATTTTCCATAAATGAAAGAATTGGAAAATTCTCTTTAAATACTAAAATATACTAGAATATAGGGTAAATTACTTATATATATATATATATATATATATATATATATATATATTTATATTAGAATAATAATTGTTTATTTAAATGTTTTTATAATTTTTATTTTTTTTTTTATATACAACTTTGTGCCTATTATGCTATTTTCTATATGACTTCTATAATAACTTGAATATAAATTATAATTGATGACTTTACTTAATCCTCCATAAAAAAAAAATAAATGTCATCTATCATTTCCGTATCAATGATGAAAAACCTATTAAAAAGGATTATGGGTTAACTCATTCATTGTTTTTATTTTTCATTTTTATTAGATATGCGTCTAATGGTTCTGTAATTTTACAAGTCGACACAAATATATTTATATTATTTTCTGTTTATATGGTTTAGAAATATTCCAAAGTAGAAAGTATGTACATATATGTATATAAGTTACGCGATGATGCTTTAATCCAATAACATTTTTATGATTTAATCGTGTTCCACTGTTCTGTGATCAGTATTACAAAAGAGTTGATTGTTTTTAAATGTTTCAATTATTTTATAGATGATTTAATATGGAAATTTAGAAATTTTGCCTCAAAAAATTTAAATTTGAAATAAATTAAATTCAACAACAGATGCTTCATTATTTTGAAGGTAAACATTTTATTATAGAATTTCAGTATTATTCACATCACTGAATTATTGAAACTTTTCGTTTTGTATAGAGCGAGAACTAATCGACTTTTATAGATTTTCATCAAACAGTTAAACCCCATTTCGAAAAGAAGATCCATTTCTTCGGTAATAATTGTTGAAGGAGTAGTTATGAAAGAGATTAAAACCAAGGTATAAAATACTTTAAATACAGCAAGTCTGCTATGAAAGTTGTGTATGAAAAAGTTGTAGGGGAAGATGTAACGCATCAACACAATTAATTAAATATTTTTTTTCGAGATAATCAACGTTTTTTTTTACTAATATTTCAGTTGTTAAAAATAAAATTTTAAGTTTGTGCAGCTATTATTCAAAAACGGTAAGACCGATATTCATGCAACATATACCGTTAATTAGGTGTATTAATTTAAAAAAAAAGTTATGAAGAAGATGTTGCTCTAGTTTCAATTCCTTTAGAGCTGTAATGGATATTGTTAAAGAGATTAAAACCAAGGTATAAAATACTTTAAATACAGCAAGTCTGCTATGAAAGTTGTGTATGAAAAAGTTGTAGGGGAAGATGTAACGCATCAACACAATTAATTAAATATTTTTTTTCGAGATAATCAACGTTTTTTTTTACTAATATTTCAGTTGTTAAAAATAAAATTTTAAGTTTGTGCAGCTATTATTCAAAAACGGTAAGACCGATATTCATGCAACATATACCGTTAATTAGGTGTATTAATTTAAAAAAAAAGTTATGAAGAAGATGTTGCTCTAGTTTCAATTCCTTTAGAGCTGTAATGGATATTGTTAAAGAGATTAAAACCAAGGTATAAAATACTTTAAATACAGCAAGTCTGCTATGAAAGTTGTGTATGAAAAAGTTGTAGGGGAAGATGTAACGCATCAACACAATTAATTAAATATTTTTTTTCGAGATAATCAACGTTTTTTTTTTACTAATATTTCAGTTGCTAAAAATGAAATTTTAAGTTTGTGCAGCTATTATTCAAAAACGGTAAGACCGATATTCATGCAACATATACCGTTAATTAGGTGTATTAATTTAAAAAAAAAGTTATGAAGAAGATAATGCTTTAGTTTCAATTCCTGCGAAGCTGTAATGGATATTTTTTAGACAATGATTTTTCTAATCCGATTTTCTTTAACCCTCTGTAGCCCAGGTTAAATTTAAAGATAGACCCTTCGTCTAATACAATTTTTTTTCTTAAAATACTCGAAAGAATCATCCCTTAAAATATTTTTGCTCTTAACTGGACCATATACAGGATTGTTATTATAAATATGCTCTTATAAACATAAAAAACTTACACTTTTGGAATGCTACTTAGTCGAAGGCACTCTACGCACATCATCTTAAACTTAAAGTTAAAGTTGTACAAAGTAATAAATCATAGTCCAAAAGATATCAATATTTTGACATGCATTGCAATTTTTTTTGAAAGAATTCCATTAAAGCTAACTATAGTAGGAAAAATTATAGGAAAAACTATATGAAAAAGTATAGGAACAATACAAGAAAAAGAGAGTGAAATAATATTGGAAAAACGTAGGAAAATTTATAGGAAAAACCATATGAATATTATAGGAATAA
The DNA here is from genome assembly GCA_963942445.1 of Argyra leucocephala. Taxonomy (NCBI): domain Eukaryota; kingdom Metazoa; phylum Arthropoda; class Insecta; order Diptera; family Dolichopodidae; genus Argyra; species Argyra leucocephala. Next base: position 148,916,888 of record OZ012679.1, read on the forward strand.
TACTTGGTACAAAGTGTGGATATATTGTTGGAAAAAAGTTTAGAATTCCTTTAGCAATAATTATAGGAATTTATTACGGAAAATAGTGAGAAAACTATGACATCATTAATTTTTATTAGGTACATTTAAGGTACATGTTCAGATAAAAATTCCGACATTGGTACATTCTAAAAAAGTAACCACTTTCATAGGAAAAAACCTTGGAGTTCCAATTAATTTTCATTCAACTTCTCCGAAAATATATGGTAATAGGGTATGTAAATTGTGCTCCGGAGAACATTTGACTACCCATCGAAATTAAAACAAAAACCTAAAACGTTCCAATTGCCATCAAACGTGTTGCCTGTTATAAAAAGTAGGTTCTTATAAAAAGTTTTGTATTGGAAATCAACTTTTTGACTCTTAAAAACAGTATTTTTTTTTAATGTTCTCAAAAATATCAGGATCCAAAATCCTTTTGATACTTAAAAAAATATAGAACTAAATATGGCTGTAAATAGTTAATGGTAGTCTACATTAAACAAAAAAAAAAAAAAAACAAAAAAGTGAAAAATTATAAAATTAGTGGAGAAGATGGAGGTAAATTAAATAGCAATTTAATATTTGCACCTAATTATATTATAAATTTTTATAGTTTCCCATATCAAGACTTACAGCAGCACACCATCATAATATCTTTTTATTTAAAGACCCAATTTAATTTAAATTTTAAATTATTAAATTAGTTCCGAGGTTGAGGTTGTTATAAAATTGTAAAATGACTAAAATAGACAAAAATATTTTCCATTTATTTTTAGTTTTAAATTAAATGCTATTATTTTACTACTTGGAAAATCATTTAAAATAATTAACAATTCTTACTAAAAATAGTTTTAAGGTTTAATGAATTTTTCATATTATTTGAAAATTTAAAGAACCATTTTGTACTTAAATTTTATTTAATTAATATCTCATTTGGTGGAAAATGATTTTTTTTTTAACTATATATAAGGACCTGGTTATAAATAATGTATTGTGTGTATGTATTTACTAATATATATATATATATATATATAGTTTTTTTTTTATTAATGTATATATGCTACCAAATTCTTCATTATAAAATATAAATAAAATTATGTGTAAATTATTTTATTTTTTGGTTCCAGTAGTACCATTTGACAGTAGTACACCTAGTGACAGTACAATTGTAGTTACAGTGTTACTGTCAACCTGTCAAATATAATTTTTTGTTTTAGTTTATTAATGTACATTTTTAATTAGATTATGTACTTAATAAGCTGTGGTTTTTATGTAAAACATAATAAATAGGTTTAGACTTTAGCTCTTTTTCACAATTTATATTTTGATCGATATAGGCTATAATACCATCTTTCGAAGACATGTAGAAAGATACGGTGAACTAAACGCAAAATATATTTATTTTAAAAAAGACTACCGAGGTGGTAATCATTTTCAGTGTGATAATAGGTCTGTATGTTAACTCGCAAATTTATATAAATTTACATAAAGTTATCCAAATTTTTGTATGTTAATTTTTTTATTTGCATGCAGTGTATAGTACATACTTAACTAATATATATATATATATTTTATTAACGTATATGTTACCAAATTCTTCATAATAAAATATAAATAAAATTATGTGTAAATTATTTCATTTTTTGGTTCCGGTAGTACCATTTGACAGTACACCTAGTGACAGTACAATTGTAATTACAGTGTTACTGTCAACCTGTCAAACATAATTTTTTGTTTCAGTTTATTAATGTAAATTTTTTAATTATATTATTATGTACTTAATAAGTTGTGGTTTTTATGTAAAACATAATAAATAGGTTTAGACTTTAGCTCTTTTTCACAATTTATATTTTGATCGATATAGGCTATAATACCATCTTTCGAAGACATGTAGAATGATACGGTGAATTAAACATAAATAACAAAACAAAAATGGCGCCTTAACCAACTGAGCTAACAACCGCTTAAAATTATTTCTCCAAAATACATATATAAAATAAAAATTTATTTAGACCCCTACATCGCCCAATAAAATAAATAAATAAATAACATTGCAAGCTAAAGAAAATCAAGTAAAAATATTTATTTTAAAAATGACTACCGTTTGCTTATAAAGGTGTGTTTCAGCTGGTAAACATTTTGAGTGTGATAATATTTTGTTATCATTAGAAAAAAATAGATTGCTACAAAAAATTTTGTATTTAAGAAATTTAATTTATATATACAAAAAAACATTACTAAAACGTCAAAATAATCTGTTAAAAAAAATTATTTTATTTTTACATACATTTACTCAAAAAATTTTTAAAAAATGCTGTCGTTGTAAAGAAATTATCTCTGACATTTTAAAAATATACTTTATCAAAGTATAATATCCTAAACTAGTTTGCAAAATATCCCAATGTCAGGGATAAATATCCAGGAATAGCATTGAGTTCTCATATAAAATAAAATCATTTCATGTTGCATTCCTCTTTAGAGCCAACAAAATGTTATCACACTTAAAATGTTTACCAGCTATATAGATTTATTTACCCATTTTATATAGATTTATCAAAAATCAGAATGAGGCTTAACTGTACGAGTATATATGCGTTTTTAAACTATTCCAAATGGATAAAACCTGTTTCTAAGATACCTCGAATATTACACAATCAACTATAGATTTTATGTCAACTATAGATTTTATGGATTGTAAGTTTTTTTTTATTCATTTAAGACATTAAGAACTTGTTAAACTAGTCTACTGCTTATATTATCTAATTGTCTACTACTGTTGTTATCTAGCTGGTGTAAAACCACCGGAATACAGTCTCCGTTATTCTTACAAAACTTTACATATTTGTGAATTTCTTTGTAATTAGCTACCACATTACTGGCCGGATCGGATTCCAGGAACATTAATTCTAAATATTCTATAACGTTATGGAGAAGAATAAGCTGAATATGCTTATTTCGATCATCGAAATCTTCTATATAGTTTATTTCACTTACAATTCATTTATCTAACATCGGATCGGCTAAAGGAGATATCAATATAAATGTTGAATGAAATAAATGAAGTCGCAGACCGCTGTAATGAAAAGCTTAGCTATTTGAATTCCCCTAGTAAAAAAATGAATTTTACTGAAAAAGAGGGAACGGTATTAGTACACTAACTCACTAAATTTTCCTAAAAAGTAATATTGAAATCGTAACGGCAATTTTTAACTACCAATGTATCATAAAACAATTTAAAAAAATTATCTTACCCCTGCATTTTTATTATATGTGTGTATGTATGTATATGTAAATCTAAAATAGGTGCGTTATTTTTGCCGCACAAAAATCTATTTTAATATTTAATATTATTATTTTTTTTTTTTTATATTTTCTTGCATTAGATAGGCATAAATCTAAGGATAATGTTTATAATGAAAAAGGATAACCATTCACTAGGTAGGCATAATGGTTATTATTATATTCTACTTAAAGTAAATTAAAATGAATGAAAAGAAAAATTATTATTTGAAAAATCGGTAGATTGGTTACTTGTTATGTTAGAATTTCTTCTGAAAAAATGTACATAAAATCGTGATGTTGGTGGTGGGGGGTAATACATTCTTTTATTTTAACATAAATTTTTATTAGAGACGGCTTTGCCTTTCATTTTCTATCCTTGTTGTGTTTTGGTTATTATAATATTCTCTATTGTGTGTGACTGACTTTAGTTTATTAAAATGTTTAAAGTATAGGCATTTTTGAGTGTAATTATTTGTAAGGAATGTGGTGTTTTCATTCGAAAATTTTCAATACGGTGTCTTTTTATATAGTCGTTGTGAAATTTAAATTTGTTTTCTACATAAATGAGTTTTGATATTGAATTTTTTTATAATCTTCTAAAAATTATGTCTATTATTTAAAATTATTAATATTCAGTATATATTTTCAACGAAATTATATAATTTTATATAGCTCTATATCTTGTCTTGTATTATGTTTATAAAAAATGTATTGCTCCAAAACTTATAGCTATAATTTAAAGTTAATTTTTAGAATTGAATTGTTAAATGGAATGGTGGATTTAAAACAAATATAAAAAGAGACAGTGATATTTTTGTGATTTTAATATCCCAAATTTAATTTGTCTTTTTTGTCTGGAATTGTAATTTAAAGTTTAATTTTCAAATTTGTTCTATATACGTAATTTTTGAGAAAAAAGATTCGCATAGTACGGTATCACCAAAAACACTTATGATTTTATTATATTTGGAATTTTCAATAAATTTTGCACAAAACTGTACTTTATCATCTGTTTCAAGAAAGATTTATTCGGGATGACATTAGAGATCAATTAATTCCATTTGCAAAGCAGATGGTTCTGTGCTGGCTGATAGGACATAACATTGAATGGTGATTGAAATATTTCAGAATTTTCATATGAATCAATTTCGTTGAATCTTGAATCGAAAGCTTTTTCCAATTTCTTCAAACAATCAGCCTATTTAACGTAATAACGCAAAAAGAGATGCATCGCCATTCCTTAATTGATTCTCTATCGTCTGACAATTCTTAAACAGATTTGTTTTTTAACCATAAAATCCTGAATTTCTTCTTTCAGATATAAAATTCTTGTTAAATATCTGCCTCTACTTAGTCAACGAACATTAGAAAAATAAATAACGTCTCTGTAGTGTGAATTTATGTCTTCCAAATGTCTTGAAATTGACGATGGAATAGCCTACGACTACGAATAGGAATAACATTAATAATTTTACCCACGATATCCATTACATGATCCATTTTTAATGTTCGGCTACATAAGCTTTCTTAATATATAATGCAATGAAATGTGTAAGCCTATCCAATATCTATTCTAGCTTTTGATAGTTTCGCTTGCATCAGGCTAATAAAACCATTCATTTTTTCCTATCATGTTAGAAGCAGCATCTATAGCAATTCCAGATAAGACTAAAACAAATTATTTTCAGTGAAACTCTCCCAAAACGAATTGAATATATCTATTCATTTGTTTGTAATCCTTGAGGGTTTTTAAGTGTAAGAGTAATTTCAACAAAAGCACGATGCATTGATTTTTTAAATTTAAAAAAAAAATCAATACATGCTGCGGTTAGCCATAAACAAATGCTGTTTTTGATTTTGCATAATTTTAAGAGGAAACAAAAATGAATACATATCATGTTTTATTCATACTAATAAAATAGCTCTAAATTTAAAGCTTTGGTTTATATTTGCTATATTTTACAAATATTTATAAATTATTTTGTGAGCCGCGGGTTGGCCAGGCTCGATCTAGAGCAACAGCGTTTGCATGATCTACATATTTTTGGTCTTCGTTTTCTTCTATGATAATACGAATCAATGGCATTTTTTACAGCTGAAAATAAAAATTTTAAATGAATAAATCGTGTAGAACTAGTATAGCTTCAATGGTAATAATTAATTTCAGTAATCGTAAATAGTACAATATAAATAGATTTTAGTTATTGAAACCAAATATTTTGGCAATTTTCTTTATTTATTTAAAAACTAGCTTTGTAACCCATCATAAATGACGGAAGCAAAATAAATCCTAGTTTCTTTTTTTCTTTCATTAGATTCTTTATTCCGAAATTACAGTACTTATGTTTATATCACTTTTTATTTATTTTTATTTATGTTTATATTGGCCTAACACTTATCTTTTTTTTTTATATAACAGAAAAAGAAGTACCATACCAAAAGATTTGTATAAAATGTTTGTATTTTTGTATGGTATACTCGTACTCACTTCCATTTAGTTATAATTCGTTAGTTGGGTTCCATTTAGTATAAATTATACCGTATTAGCGTTATTGTGGCCTCTGGGAGAACAAATTTAAAAATGGGATCTTATTTTCATAGAAATTTTGTCTTTTGTATAATGTATAGGGATCTTATTTTGCTATATGAATAAACTGTTATTATGGTATTGTGTTATTTTTAAAAAAATATTCAAAATTTTGTATCTAAATTGGTAAAATTTACAAAAAATACAAAAACATTTTCATCAATAATTTTCAATTTAAAAAAAACAATGTTTTATTATCCGGCGTAGAAGTAGAGTTAATTATCCTACTACTTCCTATCCTACTTATCAAGTTCTATTGATTGAACAGTGAACCTGAACAGTGTAGTGAAAAGTGAACACTTAACACTGAAAATAAAATAATATTTTTGTAATGGAGCATGCAGAACATACAGAATACAGATACAGCAAATAATAAAAAAAAAACAAAAAAAAAAAACAAAAATAATTTTTTTTGAGTGAAGTGAGTTACGCACACATAATGACAAAAATAAAAGGTAGAAGCAATAAAGTAGTATAATGTATAATATTATACAATACAAATATGCTGATACACATGTATATTATTGTGTATAATTTTATGTACTAAGAATAACCTTTGAGTGAATTATGTTTTTTTTTGTGTTAAATGCTGTTTGCCTTTTGGTTATTATACCATATTAAACTATTGATTAAATTTCTATTATCCCTTATTATTATAAATCAAAAAAATTGTTTGTTTTATTTATATTATTATTATTATTTTTTATTTTTCCTTATTATTTGCGAAGAAGACTAACATTAAATTAAAGAAATATAGTTCATGCAATAAATTTTTTCTGCAAAGGTTCAGCATGGTAGACAGGGGTTAAAAAAAAGCACCAAAGCAATTTGTATATATATGCATTTGTATACATATGCAATTTGTATATGTGTTGGAGCGTTCCGTCGAACTTACAAACATCCAGATAAATGCAGAATAATTTATTTAAAAATTTTGCTTATATGTACTTATTATCGACTAAAAGCTTAGTTTAGAACTAGGTAGCGATCAGTATTGGTTACTGGTCGCTACACTGCTTAGCTGAACATTGTCATACAACCCTCATTGTCACAGCTGCAATGAAAGATACGAGACAGATGTATGTCTGTTGTAGCTGTCAAACGTTTTTGAGAGTTTTATTACTGACTTTAGATGAAACTTTCACTAATAATTACGGGATTAATTACGGGAAACAAAATTTTAGTGATCTAATTTACTTTTTCTAAATTGCACAGACTAGCTCTGGTACTACTTTGCTTGGTCGAGTATCCTTTTAAACAACCAACAACAACTTTGTTGATGGGTCACTCGAGTCGTGACATCAAAAAAGCAAAATTAAATGCTAATTCGTTTTCAAGAAGTAACCGCAATATTCACTTTCACCTACCTATCTAATTTCGGAGTTCAAATTATGTAATAAAACTATGTGTACAAAAATTATATGTAGATGAAAAGTTAAATTGTTATCTAGAATAATTTCTAAATCTTTGATTACGCTAACCCGATTTATAACGGAGTGGTTAATTTTATAGTTAATTTTAATTATATTAGAAGATTTGTGGAAAGTCATAAGTTTACATTTTTTAATATTTAATTGAAATCCATTTAACTCACACCAGGAATAGAAATTTTCGATATCTTTCTGTAATGAAAGGCCATCTTCATAACTTTAATAATTGAATATAATTTAGAGTCATCAACAAATGATAAAATTGAATTTTTTAATCCAATATCCAACATCATTCATGTAATGTAAAAATAATAATGGTCCCATGTGGGTACCTTGAGGAAAACCTGATGTTGCTGAAAATATATATGAGTTTGAATTTGAAATCTTAACTGAGAGTGTACGACCAGTCAGATATGACTGAATCCATTTATGGAGTGTACCATATATTCCGAAAGCTTTAAGTTTTTGCAGCAGTTTAAAGTGATTAACTTTATTAAAAGCTTTAGATATGTCAGTAAAAATTGTATCTACTTGATAACAACTATTCTACAGAATTTATGACTTTATTAAGAAAAATTGACAAGTTTTGTTGTTTTGGATTTCCCTGAATAAAAAACCATGCTGAAAAGGTGAAATATTTATTTTAATTTGGAAGTAAAGTTTGTGAGTAATAATAGACTCAAACAGTTTTGGAACTGCAGATAATTTAGCGATTGGTCTATAGTTTTCCACAACTAACAAAGATCCCGATTTGAATATAGGCTTAATATTGAAATATTTCCAATCATTAATAAATAGTCCTTCCTTTAACGATTTATTAAATAATATAACTATAACTAATATATCTACATAATCTACATAAACAAAAGCTTTGGATCAATGCTTTTAAATTATGACAATGGTTTTGAATCAAAAGTATCAATTTTGATGGAGTGCAGAAGCATTACTTTATATCACACAATCACTTAAAGTGGGCCTTAAGTAAATCAAGTAAATTAATCTGTTTTACGCCATAAGTCTGTATACCCTATACCTAGAGTCCAGATAATACATTTTCAGGTTATGTAATAGACGTGTGTTGCTAAAAATATCTCACCTATAGTGTAGACAATACATTTTCAGGATATGTAGTAGTAAGAATTTGTTATTAAAATAAATAAGTCAAGTTGTATGTCTATTGTATTTTGTCAAATTATTCTTAATACAAAGCGACAATTTTACATACATTATTCACATATTTATGTTTATTGAACTTTATGCTGAAACCAAAATCTGATTTAAAAAATATGGTAAATAAAGGTTAATTGATTGAAATATACAAGAATAGTTTAAGAAAAATTGTACGCAGAAAATAATACCATGAATCATATGCAAATAATACGAGAGGTTTAGTTGAATTACCTAATACATAGTTTTAAAAAAATTAAACTTCAATAACTTCTAAAAAAAATTTAAATTTTTTGTAAAATTTTAAAATTATTCAAATTAATTCCGTGGTTAGATTTCAGAGTAAAAATAAAATATTAATATGATAATAACCACAAAAATGTTTAATTAATTTTGACCACAATTCAAACCATAATATTGAAAATTAAAAATTTTTTGTGCTTTTATTTACACAAGTAAAAAATTTGTCCTTCAACAATCAAAAGATTACAAGAAATAATTAATTTATGAAAAAAAAAATAAAACAAATGTTTTTGTAATTTTGTCTAACTTGTGGTCTAAGTAATTGTGTAAGAGTATTTAATTATCAATTGAACTAATTTACAGCATATAAGTGGTTAAATATGAATATATATGAATAAACAAAGCAATCGGTAGTAAACAATACCTTGGCTTCAAAGAGTACATTATAAGATTAATTTGATTTACTTAAAATTATATCTAACTACACTTTTATCTTATGCATATAAAAAAGCATTAGAGTAGATTAATTTGAAACATTATCTATAAACTAGCTTTGTAAACCGTCCTAAATGACGGAAGCAAAATAAATACTAGTTTCTTTTTTTCTTTCATTAGATTCTTTATTCCGAAATTACAGTACTTATGTTTATATCACTTTTTATTTATTTTTATTTATGTTTATATTGGCCTAACACTAATCTTTTTTTTTTTTATATAACAGAAAAAGAAGTACCATACCAACAAATTTGTATAAAATGTTTGTATTTTTGTATGGTATACTCGTACTCACTTCCATTTAGTTGTAATTCGTTAGTTGGGTTCCATTTAGTATAAATTATACCGTATTAGCGTTATTGTGGCCTCTTGGAGAGCAAATTTAAAAATGGGATCTTATTTTCATATAAATTTTGTCTTTTGTATAATGTATAGGGATCTTATTTTGCTATATGAATAAACTGTTATTATGGTATTGTGTTATTTTTAAAAAAATATTCAAAATTTTGTATCTAAATTGGTAAAATTTACAAAAAATACAAAAACATTTTCATCAATAATTTTCAATTTAAAAAAAAACAATGTTTTATTATCCGGCGTAGAAGTAGAGTTAATTATCCTACTCTACTTCTATCAAGTTCTATTGATTGAACAGTGAACCTGAACAGTGTAGTGAAATGTGAACACTTAACACTGAAAATAAAATAATATTTTTGGAATGGAGCATATAGAACATACAGAATACAGATACAGCAAATAATAAAAAAAAAACAAAAAAAAAAAACAAAAATAATTTTTTTTGAGTGAAGTGAGTTACGCACACATAATGACAAAAATAAAAGGTAGAAGCAATAAAGTAGTATAATGTATAATATTATACAATACAAATATGCTGATACACATGTATATTATTGTGTATAATTTTATGTACTAAGGATAACCTTTGAGTGAATTATGTTTTTTTTTGTGTTAAATGCTGTTTGCCTTTTGGTTATTATACCATATTAAACTATTGATTAAATTTCTATTATCCCTTATTATTATAAATCAAAAAAATTGTTTGTTTTATTTATATTATTATTATTATTTTTTATTTTTCCTTATTATTTGCGAAGAAGAGTAACATTAAATTAAAAAAATATAGTTCATGCAATCAATTTTTCCTGCAAAGGTTCAGCATGGTAGACAGGGGTTAAAAAAAAGCACCAAAGCAATTTGTATATATATGCATTTGTATACATATGCAATTTGTATATGTGTTGGAGCGTTCCGTCGAACTTACAAACATCCAGATAAATGCAGAATAATATATATATAATTACAATCTTTTAATACAAACACTCTCAATAGTGCAATATTCTGAGGTACATTCAAAACTATCATATCAAAAATCTTGGGGATTCTGAGGGAGATGTTGTATCAGCGTAGGATGACCACATCGCAAGGATATCTGGAATTCTTAGTTTTCCAAAAATATATGTCTTTAGTGGTGAATCTTATCCTTTAAGGACGAAAATGACATTTGAAAGTAACATTGTTGTTTTGATGTTTTTGTAAATTTACTAGATCAACAGATACAAAAACCCTAAAACAACAAATGCATGTTGCCAAATGCCCTTTTTATACTTATAATACTAAATGCACTATATATTTTAAAAGTCGGCACCATCAATTAGTTTCGAGATACAGTGATTTGGTCACAAGCTTGCGTTACATTTACTTCAGAAGATATTTACTTCGTAAAAGGCACATTCCTAGTTTTGTATAGAAAAAGGGTAATAAAAAAAAACAATTTTTTTAAATAAATGCTTATATCTTCTAAACTATTCGACGTAGACATAAAGTATGTATGTGAGAGTTATAGAAAAAAATGATACCTTTCCAACAGTATATAAATATTGTGGTAGTTTAATAGTAAAATCTGTAGGTATTTGGTTTTTCAAGTGAAAAAATTAAGATTGTTAATATTTTTCAAAATTTTCTACAATATCTCCACAACGGCAGCACCAGTCATCATCAAATAAATGTTATAAAAATATGCTCCAGACCGTTATCTTTCTAGAATATATAATTAAATATATATATTTAATGAATCAACAGATATAACTAATTTTATACAAAAACATCAAAACAACAAGGATACTTTCAAATGTCCTTTTCGTCCTTAAATGATAAGATGCACCACTAAAGATATATATGTTTGAAAAGCTAGCAATTCCAGCTATCCTAGGAATATGATCATTAAGTCTTACGCCAATACAAAATCTCGCTCAGAAGAGCCAAAATCTTCAACTTAATGTATACTAATATAATTTTTACAGGTGGTTGACAGACTTAAATGAACCCTCCTTAAATGAAGACGAAAATATTTTTTGTTTGTCAATCAATCAATTATTCAATACATTTCAAACTAATACTTTTCGAAAAATAAATTTATATAAATATACATTTTTTTAAAATCTTTAAGTACATCATTTTACTTTTAATAAAAAGAACAAGTTCGATTTATTAATTAATATTCAATCTTGATACATAGATATTTTATATCACAATTGTACCTATATATAAATATTGTTATTATTTGTGTTTACAAACAAAATAATATTTAGGAATTGTTTCGTTCATCATAATACTTCTAGAACTCATCAGTAGGTCGATGAAATCGACACTACTAGAACAATGAAATTTTGGTCGTTTTTTATAACTCACAGATGTTCTATTGACATCTTCTAATAAGTTATAAAATCAATCAAAATGAAAATAGGAGTTGTTTAGGTAGTCTAACACTATAAATATCTACTGATGAGTTCTAGTTGGTGTTATGATGAACGAAACAATTTCCTGAAAATAATTTTGTAATATTTTGCATTAAAAATTATAATTTTAAGGATTTTAATTGAGTTCATATCAATTTACAGAAAATTGTCAATCAAAATTAAAAATAATTACCATAAGGTCTAGTTCAATATTAGGGCAATTTTCCAAGCTGCCTCTGATAATCTTATAACATCGATTTGATAAAAACTGGATCTGTTAATAGTTGGGCTTAATATGTGTTGGGTCTTGTATTGGTTAATGTTATAAAGCAGCCCTTAACTAACATAATAAATAAATGTTTTATAGAAGGAATATTTCCTGATTCATTGAAAAAAGCCTTTATAGTTCCAATCCATAAATCTGGATCCAAAGTAGTATGTGATAATTATAGACCGATTTCAATTTTAAATTCTATATCAAAATTATATATGAAAAAACAATTAATATAAGAATCAGAAATTTTATTACACAAACAATTGGATTTGATAAAAATCAATACGGTTTCTTGGAAAATAGTGGAACAGATTCAGCAATTACTTCCACCTTGGAACAAATCTATGATGCATTAGATGAAGGTTTCGATGTAGGTGCTGTATTTATTGATCTAACTGAAGCTTTTGATGTGGTGAATCATTCCAGATTACTTTATTACTTAGAAAAATTGGGAATCAGAGGAATAAATAATCTCTTATTGGAAAGTTACCAAAAAAATAGAACTCAATACGTTAATATTAATGAAGTATTTAGCGACGAGGTAACTATAAAAACAGGGGTACCGCAAGGCTCTCTGCTAGGACCACTGTTATATTTGCTATACATAATGAATATACCTAAAAATCAATTCATATCAAATTACAATGTTTATGCAGATGACACTAATCTGATAGCAAAAGCTAAAATAATGAAAGAGTTAAAAGTTATATTAAATACAGACTTAAAAAGCTTATGCAGTTGGCTGGATTATAAGGAACTATATTTAAATACTAAAAAAACTAATTACATAATATTTAAAACCCAGAATATAATAAGTATGATAACATTACACTTAAGGTAAGAGAAAATATATTACAGAGAGTCGACAATATTAAATATTTAGGAATTATAATTGATGAAAATTTAAGATGGGACAAACATATAAAAAAAATGAAACAAAAAATTATTCCTATAAGTGTAGCTATAAAGAGATCTGGTGGTATTCCTAATTATGCAGCCAAACTAGTGTATAATTTTTTTTTTTATATACATGAGACGGTAAGTCTCTATAGGAGTATATAAAGTATAATGTGTAGCAAATTCATAATTCTTAAATTAAATTAAATTAAATTAAATTAAATTAAACCTTAACCTAAAAAAATTAACAATAATGAAAATAATTTATAAAGAAAAGAAATTAATAAAAGAAAATTTAAAAAGAAAATTTAAAAAAAAAGAAAAAAAAAAAAAATCTCTCCTCCAAACAAAACTATCTTTCAGACGTCTCACACCTAACAAGCATTATTCTACAAAATTTTTATTCTTCTTAATTAATGACTACACTTTTTCCTTAAAATATACCCAACAAAGCTCAAGGAATTTAGAAATAGAGAATTCACACCTGACTACGTTCGGCAAAGAATTCCACAACCCGACAGTCCTTACAAAAAATGATAGATGTCTTAATCTACCAGAGTGTCTAGGAATAGTTAAATTTGCACTTCTTAATGATCGTCCAGGGGTTATTTTCTTAAGAAGATATACCGGCGTATTTTTAGATAGGATTTTTTTCATAAAACAGATGTACTTATAATTTAGATAGTTTTCGAAAGTACAGTCAAGCAAAACTTTAGAAACATCTCTGATGCTATCGAATCTACGACGGTTAGTTACAAATCGAGTGCAAGCATTGAAAATAACGTTGAGCCTGGAAAACTCGCCCATACTCATTCCAGCATAAACTACTTCACAATAAGTGAAATGTGGAAAGATTAAAGATATAACTAATTTCTTTTTTACCCACTCGTTAATATTGTAAGAGAACTTCCAGAGTTTTCGTAACTTACAAAAAACATTTCTAGAAATAAAGTTAATGTGTTCATTCCAGGTTAGAGTCTTATTGAATACAACAACCAAGTTTTTAGCTTTACTTACAAATTTTACCACAGAATTATTTAATTTGATATTAGAGAGATTAGTTGTATCAATATTAAGAACATAAATTAACATAACCTGGGATTTTGACGGATTTAATCGAAGACCATTGTTTAGAGACCAGAAAGCAACAGCATCAAGATCATCATTCAATTTAGCAATAGAGCGGTTAATATCAGCTATAGGACCACTGATGTAGAGTTGACCATCGTCTGCATACAACCGGCAATGAGATTCAGACAAACAACGGGGTAAGTCATTAATTTTTTTTTTTTTTTTTTTTTTTTGTTTTTCATTTATTATATTTTATTAAATATTAGAATTCATTACAATTATAGTAAATTAATTAAAACTAAAATTCAAAACTTAAAAATAGAAAATAAACAAATATAATAATAGTACTAAATTAAAAGCATCTACAGAATTCAAAATATAAATAAAATAAAATAGTTAGGAAACATTCTATTGCAAAAGCAAGTTTCGAATGGTCCATCACAAGAAATAAACAATTTAAATTATTCAATATTTGTGGAGTAACAAATTTAGATGTAAATATTAATTTGAAAAACTAAATTCGTAAAGAAAAATAGAATACTAAAATTAATCTGGTTAAATATTTATGTATAAAAAAATAATTTAATTTAAGAAATAATTAATATTAAAATTAATAGTTGAATATAGAAATGTGAATTAAATTTATAGATAAAACTTACAAATAAGTGAATTGAAGGAAAATTTACAAAAAGAAAATAAAACAATTACACAATTATATAAACTACTATATGTTTTAGAACGAGATTTAATATTTAAATTAATTTAAAGGAAAAGAAATGAACGAAAGCAAAAAATTAAGGGTAAGAAAGAATAAACAAAGCTGCATAATAATAATATAGATAGATATCAGCAACAGGATACTATAATATATATATCAGTAATAATATTATCTAATGACTCTTATTAGCTCTTCAACTTCATGCCAACTAATATTTCTAAGCCAATTCTTAGTTTTTGTTAAAAATTCGGATAAAACTCTGATATTTCTGATTTCAATAGGTAGCTTATTAAAAATTCTCGGTGCAATAATTTTAAAGAAATGACAAATATGAAACTTATAAAAGCGGGGTACAACAACTAAATTCCTGCTATTAATTCTTAGATTATGGATAACAGTATGTCTCACATCAAGATATCCTGATTTAATAAAAAATACTTTCAGGCTTTTATAGAGGTATAAGTTCCTGATGGGAAGAATACCTAAACTACTAAATAAGCTTGCAGTGTGTGTAAGACGGTTAACCTTAGAAATTAATCTAATAGCATGCTTTTGAAATATTAGAAGTAGTTGTAGCTTGTTAAAGTGAGTCCCACCCCAACAAACTATACCATACTGAAGTTTAGAATGGAATATCGCAAAGTACACCATTGAACACACTTTAGCAGAGCTATATAAATTTACGTAGTATAGTTGCCGAATCACGTTTTTGAAATGGTTCTTAAGGTAAAAAGTGTGTCCGCTCCAATCAAGCTTAGAATCAATCAATAATCCTAAATATTTGAAAGTAGAGACAGGTTCAATTAAAAAACAATTTAAGTCACATTGATAATTATTAAAACAGTGAGAGGAATCATTGACATTAGAAACAGAATTAAGACATAGAGGATATTTTTTACAATTAGGTGAATGATAGTACAAATTATAGTTATCGTCATTAGCGTTACGGATATTAAAATTCATATACTTAGTCTTAGAGCTAATAATCAGTTCGTGTTTACAAAACCAGTTACGGAGTATATTAATATCGTAGTTCATGTTAACCACAACATCAAAGTTATTTTTACAAGAATAAGTAAAAGCTGTGTCGTCTGCAAATGCGGTATGACTTCCTTTAAACGGTTGAAGAAATAGAGAATTAATAAATATCAAAAAAAGTAAAGGCCCAAGAACGGAACCTTGAGGAACACCACTGTTTATAGCTAGTAATTCACTATATTCATCCTTTATTTTTACTCTCTGTTTTCTTTCGAACAAATACGAACGAAACCAATCATTTATGAAACATCTAAAACCAGCATTTGTGCAGTTTTGTTAACAAAATGTTATGATTTACAAGATCAAACGCCTTTGTAATATCTACGAATAATGCTGAGCAAAAATTATTCTTGTTTAAAGCTTCATATACCTCGGTACAAAATTTAAGAAGTGCCCCTTCAGTAGATTTCTCTTTTAGAAATCCAAACTGGCTATTACTAAAGAATTTCGTTTTATCCAAATATTCGCACATTCGTCTTTTCATAGCTTTTTCAAAAATTTTAGAAAAAACGGATAGAATTGAAATAGCTCTATAATTATTAGTATCGATAGAACTACCTTTTTTAAATAATGGAAGAACATCGGCAATTTTTAATTTATCAGGGAATATACCAGATAAAACACTTTTATTAAAGATATGAGCAAGTACATCAACTATCTGTAACGAAATTTTCTTTAAAATATAATTTGAGATGCCATCAGAAGACTTAGAATTAGAATTATTCAGATTCATAATAATTCTATGTAATTCGAAAGAGGAAAAAGGTTCAAAGAAAAAACTAACCACTTGAAAAATTTCATCATGAACAGTAGGATTAAGTGTAGAATTAGAATTTTCAGAAGTAAGCTTATTAGAAATATTCACAAAAAAATTATTAAAATAGTTAGCATTGTCCTTGTCATTATTAGAGGTCATATCATTGATACTGAGTACTATATCATTACTTTTGTTAGTTTTCCAAAGAAGGCAGTTAACCAAATTCCATTCATTTTTTGAATCACCTTTCACCTGTTCAAATTTACCAACAAAATACTTTTCTTTACATAATTCAATTTGAGACTTAATTTCATTACAAAGTTTTTTGAAATAGTTCTTAAGACGAATATTGTTGGGCTGATTATCAACCTTTTTACGTAACTTGTTACGCTTATTAATTTTATTTGTGATTGAAAAAGATATCCATGGCTTCAGTTTTTTAAATTTATTACAAACAGAACTTTTATTAGACGAATTCCTATTAATGTAACCAGATAAGATACTAATAAAACTATCGTAGGCTAGAGATGGATCATCTTGATCATAAACTTCAGACCAAAATTCAAAATTTAAAGCTGTGATAAGTTTTTGAAAATCAATATATTTAGTGTTAGTAACCAGATATTTACATTTTTCAATCGAAGATATATTACAAAATTTTAAAAAAATCATAAGATGATCAGTTATTTTTGCATCATATGTAAAAGTTTGTAAGTCGTGATTATTATTTTTTTGCGTTCTAGAAAAAACATGATCAATACAAGTAGAAGTTGAGGAAGTTATGCGTGTAGGAGTGTTAATATGCGAAATAAAACCATGCGATGACATTAAGAATAAAAAATCATCAACAATTTTTGAATTCACTAAGATATTAATATTAATGTCACCTAATAAAATAAAATTCTTGAAGCTAATATTGTTTAAAAAATTTGAAAATTCAGACAGAAAAGTATTAACATCAAACTCATGAAATCTATACACGCAAACAAAACAATACATCAAATTTTCAATTTCACACACAACTTTTATAACATCAGCAGACAGTAAACTAAAATAAGATACATCACAGTTAATATTAACGTTTACGTTTACGAGAAATATGGAAGCAGGTTTTCAAACGGATGTTATCTATACCGATTATAGTAAAGCCTTTGATGTTTTACCACATGCAATAATACTTTTAAAATTAAGGATACTTGGTTTCCCAGAATTCTTTCTGAAATGGGTTAAATCATATCTAATGGATAGATCTTATAGTATTTTATTTAGAAAAAATACTTCTAAGTCTTTTTATGCTAATTCAGGAGTCCCACAAGGCAGTCATTTAGGACCGCTTTTTTTTATAATCTCGGCTAATGATGTTTGTTCAGTAATTCTTAATAGTGAGCTGAAAATTTACGCGGATGACATGAAAATTTTAAAAAAAATTACTTCTTTAGAAGACGCTTTACTCCTACAAGGCGATTTAGATAACTTCTTTAAATGGTGTACAGCTAATAATCTTCTTTTGAATGTGAACAAATGTGCACTTATGTGTTACACACGTCGACGTAATCCGGTTTGTTTTAATTATTCGTTAAATGGTATGAGCCTTTCTAAAACGAGCTCAATTAAAGACTTAGGGGTTTACTTTGATGAAAAGCTTAACTTTAAATCACATTTTTGTAATATTATCAATAAAGCTAATTCTATGCTAGGTTTTGTTAAACGTTGGTCAAAGGAATTTAACGATCCCTATGTTCTCAAATCTTTGTATTCTAGTCTCGTTAGACGAAATTTGGAGTATGCTAGTCAAGTTTGGTCACCTTTCTATGATGTTCATATTAACAGAATTGAAGCAGTGCAAAAAAATTGCTTAAGATTTGCTTTGCGTAATTTCCAATGGTCAAATCCATTAATTTTACCGCCATATGAGCATAGATTGAACTTAATTCATTTGAAAACTTTGAAATTAAGACGAGAAGTGGCGGATGTTATTTTTCTTACTGAAATTATTAAAGGAAACATTGCTTCTCCTCAGATTTTAAATAACATCAATATTAATTCAAATAATCGCCTACGAAATACAAACTTCTTTACATTAAGTTTTCATAGAACCAATTATGGCAATTATGAGCCAATTCATAGAATGTTACTAATTGGTAATAAACACATAAACTATATTGACTTCACACTTTCGAAACAGACTCAAAAACTTAAATTATATAAGTAATCTGTAGTAATTAAAAAAATATGTGTGCAATTTATTTCAATGTATTTAACTAGTTCTAAGCTAGATATAATTTTAATTTGTAAATTGAATGTGTTATGTTGTATTGTAAAAAAAAAAAAAAAAAAAATATAATAATAATAATAGAGTACTTATTATTACAATTAGCAAAGAAATTGAAGTCAGGAATATCATAATTTAGTTTTTCATGATCAAAAATCCAAATTTCACTTAAGAATATGATATTTGGAAGAGAGTTAAGAGCCAACAAATGAGTCAAGTAAGAATCAAAATTTTTACGCATACTTCTAATATTTTGGTGTACAACCAAAAATTTATGCGGCTGAAATATATCACTGTTACTGAAATCATTACTATTAACAATACTATTACTAAAATTGTGTTGAGAAGACATAGCAATAATTATTTACTATTTATAAACTTGAGAAAAATTTAAATAAGTATGAGAGACTTATAATATGTATAAGAAAATTTACTAAGTAATTTTATTTAAATCTAAAAAGCTTTTTATTAAAATTGCCTTCTCACCTTCTTGTCTTCTTAAAAAAATTTGAGAATTTCTTACCCAAAGATATTTGTACTTTCTTGCATTTCTTATTTCATTTGCTTTCTTATAAAGAGATTTCATAAACGGTGTTAAGCTGTCATTGATGAAAACTCTCCTAATCTTTTCCTCTCCGAATAAGCCAGTGGTTAAACTATTTTTAAGAGAAAATTTCCTTTTCATAATTCTCTCTTTAATATTAAAATTTGAGAATTTAATGCAGACAATACTGGACGGCTGACGATGTACAGTTTTACTTGAACTCTCCTGAGTCACTGCATCAGAATACGAATTCAACATCTTGACAAATATATCCTCAATTTCGTTCTCTGCAACATTTGCTTGTAAACCCGAGTTCAACAAATGTAAAGCTTTCTCTTTAACATTGAGAGAGCTTACATTTGGAATTCCAACAATGTCCACCAAGTTTTTTCTCTCTCGTTGTTCAATTATATTTAATCTGGTTTCTAGATAGTCAACTCTATTTGTTAATTGTTCATTATTCTCCTCTAATGCATTTATTTTTGCAATTGCATTCGTATTTAGTTTTTGTAATTTTATGATTTCATTATAGAGAACGTTTAAAGTGATATTACTCTCGCATTGCGGAGAAGGAGAGTTTTTACCACTATTACCAGCAATTAATATTAAATTTTGTTCTAAAGAAGAGGAGGTTGATAGACTAAAGAGTAAGGGACCCAGTATGGATCCTTGGGGTACCACGCATTCAACAGGTAGATTATTAGACTTAATACCATTTAGAAACACAAATTGACTTCTATTATCTAAGTAACTTTGAATGCGAGTAGTAGCAGAAGATTCAAAATTAAAAGTTGCGCTAAGTTTTAAACATAATAAGTTATGATTAACACAATCAAAAGCTTTAGTGAAATCAAGAAGAAGCAATAATACAGCATGTTTCTTATCAATTTCACAGTAAATGTTATCTGTTAATTCTAGGAGTGCTGAGATAGTGCTGTGCTGCTTTCAGAAACCTGATTGGAATTCGTATAAGAGATTATTATCACTTACGTACTCTGACTCATTTGTGCATGCAATAACCGTTCAAAAGATTTCGAAATACCGGACAGTACGCTAATGGGTCTAAGGTCATCAATCGTTGGATTATTTTTTTTAGGAACGGGAACAACTTTGGCACGTTTCCAAATTAAAAGGGGAATTGACCAGTAGTCAAGATGAAATTAAATATGTGTGTAATATAAGGTAGCACAGAAGGGATAATCAATTTAATAAATTTCAAAGGAATTAAATCTGGTCCTATAGCATTGGATTTAACCTTAAAAATAGCATCATAGACTTCATCATTTGAGACATTTCTAAAAGAGAAAGTACTAGACGAATCAACGTTTTCAATATTGGATAGTAATGAAGTAAAGTTAAAAGATGGAGTTATAAATTTATTGTTTAATTCGTTTACATCAAACCTATCCATATTATCCATTTTGTTTTCTTTACTGATTCCAAGCTTAGCGGTATTAGACCACAAAGATTTTGAAGGCAGCCGAGGATCGAGTATCTTAGAATAGTAATGTTTTTTTAGCTTGTCTAATCTTCAAGTTTACCACGTTCCTAAGCCTCTTAAATGAATTTCTGTCATTCGAATTTCTTGTTCTCTTCCAAATTTCATAAGTCATGTCTCTATCATTCGCCATTTTTACAATATTTGGACAGAAATACGGAACAAAATCAGCACGTGGAGTAAAAGAACGTAGGGGAACATGCTGGTCGAAAAACTTCAGAACTAAATTATTAAAGAACGCAATTTTATCGTTTATGTTATTAGTTGTGTAGATGGAACGCCACGGTAATCTAGTTGCAGAATGGAATAGTAAGGATATATTGCAATTCTTGTAATCACGATAGGTAATTTTCACTTTCGGTATCTCAATAGGAATTTTATATGATGGGCATATCTTGTCAAGCAATAGGTATAATATATGCAGTTGGAGTCACTGTTCAAATTTTCATGTAAAACAGATTGGAACAGTAATGAATAAAGCGCTAAAAAGTTTATTTAAACTAAACCCCAGAACTAGTACTAAGGAGTTATACAAATAAATTAATGTACTGGATATAAACCAACTAATTTACTTTGAGAAATGTAAATATGTATACAATATTCTAAATAATAAGTTTAAATCAAAATTAATTCTTAAAAATAGAGAAAATATACATAAGTACTTTACTAGAAATAGAAACCATATTGAAATACCTAAAGCTAGAACATCCAAAAAACAAAAAAGCTTAAAATGTAGTGCTATAAAACTTTTCAACACTCTACCCTTAGAAATTCAAAATAGTAAAAACTTGGAAATATTTAAAAACAAACTTAAAAAGTATATTAGCAATTTTGGAAATAGTTAATAAAAAAAAAAAAAAAAAAAAAATGTAATTTTAAAATTATAATATTTTGGAAATGTTTACAATATATAGGTTATAAGTTAATTTTTAAGTTAATATTAAGTTTTCTTTCTTTTTTAGTTTATAATTTCTTATACATAATTTTATAATTAATATTGTAAAGTTATCTGATATTTGAAAAATAAAGAATTAATTAATTAATTAATTAATTAATTAAAATTAATTATGAATTATAATAAAAATATATTCGTTGCAATATCAGAAGATTATTATATGAGGTAGTATCTATGTGAAATAAAGGGAAATAAAATTTAAACGAAGTTCAGAGTTTATTTATTTTTTGTTAACATTATATCAGAAAAGGAAGGTAAAAATTAATGTTTTATTCTTTGGATCATAATACGGTAATGAAAAGTGGTTAACGAATCTTATGATAAAAAATATGCTATGATTTTTGTATAATTTTTAAGAAAAATTTTTTCAGGCCGAATATTGTTTCAAGCAAATATTTTCTGAATTATTTTTTTAAAGAACAACTTACAACTATTTTAAACAAGGACTATAAACGAATAACAAATAAACTGGACAAGTAATTTTAAATTTTTTTAGCTATTCACTCGTTGTACACGTCTTCATTTAGGACTACAAATTCATATTTAAAAACTTGCAATTGTTGAATTTCAGTTTAATTTTATTACGTTAACATAGATTCATTTAAAACTAAATTGATTAGAAATTTAAAAACTTTTCACGAAAATTTAATTGACTATAGAAAATTTTGTGTCAGGAAAATGTTTTTTTTTTTTTTTAAATTCTTAAGATTTAAATAATAAAATTTGAATTTTTTTTTATTTGGCTTTTACTTTTTTTGTGAATTGTAACTAAATTATTCTCAAATATTTTTTTTTTGCTTGGAATCTACTTTTATTTCAACCATTTTATTTTTTTTTTTTTTGGAGTTCATGAAAATTTCATTTTTCGTTTCACGTAAATTCAACATAAACACAAAATTCAAATCCAATTCCCTGAAAAATTCTCTATACGAAAACATATTTTTTTTTTTGTAAATATTTTATTTTTTTTTTTTTGTGCTACTACTTTTACTATGCTGGAACAAAAAACAAAACGTATAGAATCTCTTTTTAAGTTGTCATGTTCTAAACATAAGAATCAAATTCAAGAATATTTTAAGGATTCAGAAAAAGAAACAAAATAAAATACTAAACTAAATAAATGAAACCATGAACTAAATTTTTCTTCTTACAAAAAAAAAAAAAAAACAAAAAGTCGAACAAAAAATAAAATAAAAAATAAATGATTTTCATTTTAAAACGAAAAAAAAAAATGTTTTCCTTAAAAGAAGGCAATTTTCTTCTTATTTTAGAGAGAATATAAGCAACAGATTCAAAATATTCAAATATTTTATAAAATAAAAAATATATGTATATATATATATATATATTATATATGTATTGGACTTTAAAGAAATAAGAAACAAACCTTAAGCAGACTAAAACAAACAGTCATGTTTAATGTCAATATACAAAACACAAAAAAAAAAAAAAAAAAAAAAACAGGAACAAAAATATAAAAATAAAACGAATCTCTTTTATCCAATTGTAAGAATGAAAAAGAAAAAACAAAACATAAAAGGAAAAATTCTTAGTGTAAGAATAACAAAATTCTAGTATTAAGTCTTAAAATCGTACACGTACCACAAGAAAGACAACAACATCATCTACACGTTTGTATTCCTCGTTTGTATACGAGTATATAAAAATAAGGTCTATAAGAAATATTATATAAATTATATTATATATATACATGTTTGAGATTTACACAGTAGACTATATATTATATGAACATGATAAAATTATTAGAATGCTAATTATTTTACAATAAAAAATCATTAACAATCAAAAAGTCTTTATAATGTTGACCCTGTTTTCATTGGTTGCGTTCAGTGGTATTAACCGATAGATCTGAAATCCACAGATCTGTTCATTGAAAGATGCGGTAAATTTACCGGTATTGTTGATATAGATCGTGAACAAATTTTAGATACCGTTAATGAATTTGAATTTTTATATGTAAAAACAACAACAACATTTTTATGTTGAATGTTATGACATCTACTGTGAGAAAAATTAAATGTTTAAATTTTTTTATGAAAGTTCGAATTCGTCATTATTTGTTGAATTGTGAATGAGCTTAGTTTGAAAATTGAAATTCTTGAGGAAGATTTATGTAAATATAACTTAAATTCATCTCGAGACCTCTTAAAAATCTATAAAGCATATATACGACCCAAGTTCGAGTATAATTCACATTTATGGGCAGGTGCACCAAAAACTGCTTTAAATTTTTTGGACAAAGTGCAAAACCGCGCCATTCGTCTTATAGGCGACATAAATGTGACCTCATCCCTTATACCACTTGGTCATCGTCGTATTGTTGGAGCACTTTCTCTATTTTATAGATATCTACTTGGTAACACCTACTTGGAACTAAAGTCATTTCTTCCTCCTCTCAAGCAATTCTGTCGCATAACACGAGAGGCATCAAGTGCACACCCTTTCACAGTGGAAATTCCGAGATGGTTTAAGTCCGGCTATGGAAATTCTTTTATAGTAAGAACATCTCGATTGTGGAATCGCGTCCCAATCGCAGCATTCCCAATGACAGAAGGATTTTTTATTTATGATTTACAGATATTTAAGACGAATATTAACAACATTGTTCGCTCTTTCCCACAAAACTTTTCTTCTTCCTTTTTCTTTCCTTTCCTTTAACTATCCTTTCCTTTTTCAAATGGTCAACGGTACGCAAGTACTAAAAGGTTCAAAACCTAAGTTTTGGCTATAATATAAAAAAAAAAAAAAAAAATTAAGAATTATAAAAAATAAATTATATGTAATTAAAATTACTTATTATATTTGCCGGTAATTGAGCTAGTATTAAGGTAAATTTTTGTGGTGAATTACATTCAGTGAATAGATTCATGGTGCATGGATCCAAAATGGATTACTGATCGACCGGTTAATGACACTGAGCCAACCTATTATTTTTATCATTAATATTTTTGTATGTTATATCATTCACTTTTGGTGTTGTCTTTAAAAAATTAAACGTCAAAAAGTATGTATGCCATATTGCGATGTTGTAATTTTAAAATTTTGTGCGTTGAAGTTTATAAATTATTAAAATTAATTAAAATTAAAATGGAAAAAATAATATGGAATTTTATTTCACTGAAAATAGGATCCAGACATAATCCAGTGAAACAAAATCCAGTATGGATAAACGAAAGAAATCCAGTAAAACTAGATCCAGTAAAACTAAATCCAGAAAGAACAAAATCCAGTAATTTCTTACGAAAAATTTGCTAAATCCTTGCCCATCTGCGTTTACCTGTTGTCGGCAAAAACATGGCTTTAATAAATGAGTATCGGGCGTTTAAAAAATAAAATATTTTTCTTTTATATTTTTTACTAAAACTATGCCGTATGCGTTTACCTGCCGTCGGCTTAGAAGTCGCGACCAAAGATCTTGAACAAAAAAATTTACCAAAAACTAAAATGTCAATAATGTTCATTACGTATCAAAATAAGTATAAACATTTTTTTTTGGTTTTTTCCCGGTTTTTGGCCGTCGGACTAATCCGAAATTTTTTTAAAAATTATTCATAATTTTTTTTCAGAAAATACAATTTAAACATGTGCTATAGAGTTTCGGCCGTGATTCCTTGGATCCCGAACCTATCCTCTTTATCACATTTAAGGGCTATTGTACTATAGTTTTTACAGGATTTCTTACTGGATTTTTTTTTACTGTATTTTGTTTTGATGGATTTTTATTTACTAGAGTTTTCTTACTGGATTTTGTCATTCGGAATTTTGTGTTAGCAAAAAAAAAGATTTAGGTAGTTGTTTTTGTAATTACATATTACAAAATTATTCCAGACACTAATCATATTTTGTAGGACTGGAAAATTAGACTGATTTTCGACTTTCTGTTATAGATTGTTGTTGTCTGAATATATTAACAGAATAATATTTACTAGTATTCGACAGATCTATTAACAGTAATAGCATTCAGTATTGGTCATTAGCCGACAAGAAGCCACGTTGCCAAACTAGGTATTTGATTCATCCCTTATTGTTGCAGCTGCAAAAATGATAATAAGACAGAAACTCTTGAACACTTAATTTGCAGTTGAACAGCATTAACTAAACCAGACTCCTTACTTTAGTTGAGACTTTCCGTAAAAATATTATTGCGGAAATCAAAATTTGTGATATGATCAACATTCTAAATCGCACAGGGTGACTCTAGTACTGAGCTCCTTTGGAAAGTAGAAATGAGAGAATAATCCTCTATAACAACCAATAACAACAAATAGGTCACTTGAGTCGTGGTATCAGAAAGGCACAGTTAAGTGCTAATTCATTTTCCAGCAGCCACTGGAATGGCTACTTTTACCTACCTAGTCGCCAGCTTCTCCGAGTTCGAAGATAGTTTGATAAAAAATCGTGTTCAATGCTTATTAATTTATGTTAGACAACAACCGCACATATGTAATAATTAATTTAAAAAAATATTAAATTCAAATTTAGAAAAAAAGATAAATTCTGTACGTGGGCGATAAAACAAAATGTTTGTATGTTAAGATTTATACACGGAGTAAAACTTTAAATTGAATTAAAAATTTAAAAAAAATTTAAAACATATTTAGTTTCGCTACGTCTCCTTTTAAATATCTATCATTTAAAAGAACAATAATGAAAATTGGTTGTGCAATAGTTCAAATATTTGTATCGTACTATTTTCAATTTCCACATTAAGTGTAATGATTAGTATTAGTATTAGTTATTGGTTCCCCATATCCGTAAATAATTTGTAAAAGTAAAACAAAACTATAACTTAAATATCGGCATCAAATAATTATTAAAACAAAAATAATTTGCATTCACAGGGTCTGTTTCCACGAATTAACATCATATACTTTTCATACCCTCTTACCAAGAAACACATTTTGTGGGTTTTTTTTCTGTATTCACGAAAAAGAGCGTATTCAACAAAAAAATTTTGTTGAATGATCATAGATAAATACATAGACAAATATATATATAGACAAATACATAGATAAATACGAAATAATAGTAGATTTTTGAAAAAGAAAATTTGTAGATTTAGATTTAAACTTTTCCGGGAGGGGATCTGTCTCATATATCACCGCAGCCGCATTTATGTATTCGCTTTATTTATTCTTCTGTAATTAGTAATTGTTATTTACAGCCGCAAAAATTTTATTTATTCTTCCATAATTGGTCATTTTTATTTACAAATGAATCAAATTCCTACACACACACATAGATAAAAAAATATCATCACAGTGATGACAATAAGAAAACGTAAAGTGATAGCATGAAGTATTATCATGAAAATTTGTGGAAACAGGCCCATTCTATTATCTAATCAAAACCATAATCGCCATATAAATTTAGACACTTAAACGATTTCTCGAGGCTAATCATTTTGACGTTCACAACTATGTGTATATGAGTTTCACTGATAACAAATTATTATTGGTTTGGTTTTAAAGTAAAAATATTTTATAAAACTATATTTTTCTTTTTCTCCTATTACTCCGCGTGGTGGCATAGGGCTTCGATAGTGAACCTCCATTCCTCTCTGTTGAGTACTACTTCCTTAATATCGTCCCAGGTAAAATTGTTGATTGTTAATTCTTGATCGATTGTGCGTCTCCATGTGTTGTATGGTCTGCCGGGTCTCCTTTGTCCTTGTGGATTCCACTCTAGAGCTCTTCTTGCTATATCACTTTCTGATTTCCTTAGTGTATGACCTATCCATTTCCATTTTTTCCTATTTATCTGCCTGTTGATCGGTTCTTCTCCAGTTATCATCCATAAATCCTTGTTTCTAATTCTTGCCGGCCAGAATATTCTGCATATAATTCTCAAGCACTTGTTGATGAATATTTGTAGCTTCTGTTTGATTCTGACCGAAGTGAGCCATGTTTCACTGCCATATATTAATGTTGACTTAACACATGCTCTGAATATTGTTAGCTTTGTTGTTCTCGATATTTGGTTGCTCCGCCATATCTTCATTTAGGCTCCCAAATGTTCTTCTTGCCTTATTTATACGGCTGTTGACATCTTCTGTTGTACCTCCTCTTGATGTTATGATGCTCCCCAGGTAATTGAATTCTTCTACGTATTCTATCTGTTGTCCACTCACTGTTATTGGCTCACTGTCACTGTTGTTTGTCCTCATTGCCTTAGTTTTCTCGATATTTAATTCCAGTCCCGATTTCTTTGCTTATTCCTGTAATCTGTTGACTTTATTCTGTAGGTCCCTTTGATACAAAACAAAACTATATAGGACAACAAAAAACATATAGCTGTTATTATACTGTATACGAAACAAATTCAATATATCAAGATGTTACTGTATTTCAAAGAAATGAATACATACTATGCAAGAAATGCAAACCAACAACAGAGCTTAAAAAAAACAGAACGTCATAATGCACAAATTCTTTTTCTGTACATTCCAAGATTAAAAATCCTTATTATAATATCTTTGTGATTTTATTTTTTCTTCTTTTGTTTTTTTTTTTGCTTTAATTTTGTTTTTAGAAAATATTGCAGTATAACATACATAGGTACATCATAAGTGTATATGTATATTAAATATGCTTCATATTTTGGCTCAAGATTTTTTTTTTTACCACCACTTGTTGTTTTAAAATGTGATACAAATCAAATGAGAAACTATAATATAATACTTATGCTACTACTAGCATACATATTATTCAAATCTAGAATATTTATATGAAAAGAATTAGGTTATAATACGATTCTAGGTATAGGAATATATTATTTTATCAAAGATTGAGTATAGAGGTCATTTGACTCATAAATATTGGTCGCACATTTTTTTTCGTGATTTTTGGTGGACATTTTCCAAAAAATTAGCAGAATTCTTGGAATGAATTTATTTCTGAATAAATTAATGTAGGTTATGATTTTGAAAATTAATATTTATTTATTTTGGAAGCAAACAAGACAAGACACGGAAAGTTTGTTTAAGAAAGTTTATATTCTAGACATTTAAAGTTAAAAATTAAAAATTATGAAAATTTAAGAAAATATTAAATGGTTGTAGGTTCAAATTCAGGTGATAAAATACGAAGGTATAATATGAAGTATGTACAAAAAATCTAGGAAAGGTATGAAAACGGTCCTGCCTTTTAAAATAATATCATTTTAAAATAATTTATTGTCAATCGAACTTCATTTCTGGTTAACTAACTTTAATTTCTTGTTTTTAACGAATTATTTCCCGTATTGAATCAAGCGGATTGAAATGGATTGAAGGGTGTTATCTGTTGGACTGCAAAATAATTGATAATAAATAAATGATAAGGCGTTTACTTTTTTAGTTCAGAGCATAGATCTGAGCGCACTCTGACCCAAATGAGCACGCTCTGAGCAGTGCATGAACAGATAATCTTCGAGCGCTCAGGTTTAATAAAAAAAACACGATTTGAGTAAACTCTAATTTTTATTTTATTATTGTTTCAAATTGTCATTTGTATATCGAATTTAAACTTTAAATTTTGAAATTTACAAAAGTTAAGATTTACAAAAAGTATAAATTAAAAAATATTTATTTTTGATTAAATATTAATTATTTACTATCACAGCTTATATCGTTGTCCATTATTTCTTAAATTGTAAAAATCACTGTGAATATTTATTTTAAATTTTAAAATGGTTTACTTTTTTTACTATCGTATAGTAGCGTCATCTATTTTGTTTTAAAATAAACATCCGTTTTTTACATTTAATATTCAAGCGTTTTACGTGCTCTGTTAATTTAAATCGAGCACATAGAGAACGCTCTGAGCGCGCTCTGAACGCACAAAAAAATACGGATTTCAAGCTCTGAACGCTCTGAGCAAAAAAAAAAACACGAATCTGTTTTTGACAGTTCGTGCTCTGCTCTGAACTAAAAAACGAAAACGCCTATAGTATAAGAAAGCTGTTTATATTCTGATTTAGAATATTTTTAGATTATCTCTTTATTTTATTGCTTTCATAGAATTTGCAATAAGTTGGTTGTGTTTGAATAAATATAAACATGTTGTAAAAATATTAATATGAAAGTAAGAAAATTTAATAATATCCAATATATTTAGTAATCGATTATAGATGAAATAAAATACGAAATGTTGAAATTAAAACAAGAACAAAAGTATAGTTCAAAACGACGAAAGCTAAATAGATATGGCTTGGCTAAGTAATTTCAATGCTATAAAATGAATATACTAAAAGATGGTTATATTGTAGTTTAAAACAAGTAGAAGAATTAAGAGGTAAAATTGTCAAGAAGGTTGTGACAATATAAAAATATTAAGATATAACTGGTTGTAAATAACACAATAGACACGCTTATAATCAACGAGAATCCTTGTTTGACGATAATGAACATACTGCAAAGAACTTGAGTATTGTAGAGTAAGTAGAGACTCTAAATGGTTGATTTGGTCTACATGGAATGAATATAATTTATAAGTTTTGCAATTTATTGACTTTGATTTAAATATGAAACAAAATTATTTTCAGGAATTGTTTCGTTCATCATAACACTACTAGAATTCATCGTGTTATAGTACCTATGCAATTTTTGATTTTTATTTTGATTGATTTTATAACTTATTTAAAGATGTTATTAATTCATCTGTGAGTTATAAAATTTGACCAAAATTTCATTGTAAAATGTATTTTTATAAAATAAATTTTTTTTATTAAATTTAAATATGTTGTTATTCATGATTCTTGTTCTTTTCATTTTGATGGGGTAAGATTGGTATTTTACCAATATATTCGGTGAAATTTTACAGTAAGTATCACTAACTATGTATACATGATAGGTTAATGACTTGAATTCATCTTGAAATTTTAAACTGTGTATTTGATTAACCAACCTGAGTGGCTGTCAGCTCGAAAATAGCTCTAGTTTAACATTTGTATTTTTGGTGACATAAATTTTAATAAACTCTAATATTTTATGTATCTAAAGATTAAGCAAAACATAAAATAAAAAATTAAAGAAAAATTACTTACTTATCTTTTAAATCTTCTAATTTTTAAATTCACTCTAAAAAACTATAAACATATATATAAATAGACACTGGCAAGTTAATATAAAAATATATAATTAAACAAAACTTCATAAATTTTTGACATAAAATGGCAGCTAAAGCTGCGTATTTGGTTATAATATTTGTGATTGATTTCAGTGAAACTGATTTCATGAAATTAGCGTATATCTGATGTTGAAGCGTATTTGAAGCTCTATTCTTGAAGCTATCATTGTATATGTGGTAAATGATTTTGTATTTTCATTTTCAATTTTATTGTTTTTAATTGTTTTTAATTAACAGTTGTTTGGATTTCATTCATTCAATATTTGAGCATATAGATTATTCATGCGGTTCAAGAAAATACCATATTTTTTTTGTTTGCTGAGTTTTGATTTCCATACTTTTAAAATTTAGTTCTACGGTGAAGAAGATAGTACACTCATTACTTTTTTCGTTTATTTCATTTTGTTGCTTAACAATATAATTTTATACTTCATACAATATACTCCTAATATTCTGGTTTTTCAATTTAAACTAATTTATTATGTCTCTCTGCATATTCTTATATTATAGTTATTATACTTACACTACTAAATCACATTATTTTACTTACTGTTACTTTTAGAGTTTGCTCTGAGAATTACTATTAAAATTGTTAAAATGTATATATTAGTACCGGAGACTGATATTGTTTTTTGTATTTGAATTTCTGAAATATTTTTACAATCATTTCTACATACACTTTATTTATCAACTACATGTTAGCCTGGAATCGCAATAAAAAATATTTGGGAGACATTTGAAAATCAGTTGATTTTAATAGTGAAAATAGTCGAATATTTTCCTTTTAATTTTACTGGTGTGCCTATCATACAGATACGCGTATTTCGTCTACTACTTGCAGACTTCTTCAGTGTTTTGTACTCGACTGAGTAAAGAGATTTAAAATTGTCTTATTTGTTTTATTCGTACAGGTAACAATTTGACGTATCTCGCAGCTGCATGGTTGTTTATTATCCAATGAATTAGCACAGGTAGGGTAGGGTTGAATAAAAATATTTTTATTTATTTTATTATTGGTATTTGAAATAATTTTTCCGACGTTAGAGTGACAGGTATGGGTTGTGTTATTCGTTTTATTATATTTCATTAAAAATTTAAATAAAGAAGAATATCCGTTACCTTGGTCTTTATTTAGGAGTGAGTCAATTTTGTAGATTTCGATGCTTACAGCTGAATCTAATTTCCTAGAAACTCTAATGTAATATACCATTACAATGTCTTCTTTCGAAATGTTTCATTCTCCTGGATGATGTGTTCTGCTACTTTGGATTGGAACTCTGTTGAGTTCTTCTTTTTAGCCAGTTCTGCTTCTTTCAGGTGTTCATTGAGTCGTGTTTGCATGTTTCTCCTAGTTTGCCCAATATAAACTTTGTTACAATGACTGCAATCTACCTTATATACACCTGATTTTTCCATTTGTTCGATTGGGTCTTTAGTTGAACCTAGAACAGACTTGAGTTGGTTAGTTCTGCTATTGCGTGTTTTCTTAATTTCGTTCTGAGTGGGAGAGAAATCTTGCAAAACTTTTAATGCTACTCTTCTTTTGGCTTGTTGATCAGTGAGTACTGAGTAGGTTAGTGAGGGAATTCCGTTGTAAGCTTCTTTTCCGTTTACAAAGTAAGGCAGTGATGGTTTTTTCCGGATATCTGTTTATTCTCGTAATTTCAAATATGTGTTTAGTTTCTTTTAGTAAACCTTTTTGAGAGATGGGAAGTGTTAACATTTGATGGATCATGTGGTTGAACGATGCCATCTTATGTTGATAGGAGTGGTTGTAGGTATTTGGGATGACCCTGTCAGTATCCGTAGGTTTCTTGTAAATATCTGGTTTTAGGGACGTTATTGTTTGACTTAACAGTAAATCTAAGAACGGTGGTTGACCTTCTTTTTCTACTTCGACAATAAACTGTTTATTCCTCTGAAGTCCGTTAAGAGTAGTTAAGGTTGATTCTAAGTCCCTTTTTCTTATTACATCAAAAATATCATCTACGTATCTCTTCCATAATCTTGGAAACCGTTCTTCTGCTGCTAAATCTGAATCCAGTTTAGCCATAAAAATTTTCACTGATGGTTTCCCATTGGAGCCCCCTTCAATTGCTTGTAGAAATCCCCTCTAAAGGTGAAATAATTTTCTTCCATGCAAAGTTTGATCAGCTTTACGTACTGTTTTACTTCTGTCCTCCAGTGTGGTCCAGTTTCTCGTTGTAATAACCATTCTTCTAGCAGAATAAAAGCCTCTTTGACTGGGATACTGGGAAAAAGGATTTTACGTCAAAAGAGACCATGATCTCGTCCTTGTCAAGTCCTCCCATTGATTGTAATTCTTGAGCAAGTTCCTTAGAGTTCTTCACTGATTGGGTTTCGAACTGCTTATCCATATTACGAAACTGATGTGAATATTACGAAGTTGATTTTAGATTTTTGCGTTTTAAAATCTTTACAAAATAACAAATTTTTCTCTTGTTCGTCATTTTTCATTAGACAATGGGGTTCTTTAAAAACCGTTAATGTTTGGTTAGTTTTCTCTATCTCTTTCAATATATTTCAATCATTGCTATTATTTAGTGACCGAAAAAATTAGAATATTAATTGAAATTTATTCCAATATTTTAAATTAAATTGAAAATTTTGTAGTCCCTATATTCAGTTGCGGAAATCTAAAAAAAAAAACGATTGATGTTACAAACGAAAAATCAAATTTACAAATATTTTTAAATACATTCTTGCTTTGCAATACAAAACTGCAGTATTAAAAAACTCACCTGTGCAATAATTTATTTTCTTTCAAAAGAATTAGAAAATTTTCTTTTATTTTCTGATGCATGCAATTGTAGGAATAGGAATGTTATGCACTATTCAGAATAATGAATAGAAGAAAATTTTGTAGAGAAAATTATTTCAAGTCACGTTTTAAATTTGAATATGCATGCATGCAATGTAGTTTTTGTTTGTTTATTTTTATATTTTTTTGTTTTTCTTAAAATCGACAAATCATTTTTAAAAACTATATAAATAGAAAAATGGAAAATAAAAATAAATAAATATATCGAAGAAGAATGTTTCGTGTTAAAAAGGATAATGATTCTCATGACCGTTTTACAATTTAATTTCGTTTTTTTGTAAAACTGATCTAAATTGAATGAAGAAATAATAAAGTGCTTAAATTGATTTTTTATCTACCAGTTGTTGAGTATTGTTTTAATTTAAATTTAATTGAAGTCTTTAAAAATTTATTGAAATATTAAAAGAAAAAAAAAAACAAATCGTAAAAATGTATTATAGTAATTACTAAAATTACTTTGATTTTGAAAAAGAAATTATAGAGATTATAGAAATGTTATACAGCTTGTCTGAAAATTATTATTTATACTTGTATATAAAATAGAGGACTTAGCATGTATTTTGGCAAAGCCTTCTGGCATCATTTATTAATTTCGATCTTGGGATCAGTCGTGGAAGTATATTCGCTATTTTGACAAGTCGCCTAGTGATATTTCAGAGAAAGTAGTTTGGTATATAGATTGTTTGTTTACATACTTTCAATAAGGAAAATTCAAGTGAACTAAACAATTAGTGCTGCTATTATTTATTTAATTTTATTACTATAAATTAAAAAAGTTATATTTTTTTTAAATAAAATGAATAAAGGACAGTATTGTGGTGTTCCACAATGTAATAGTTATAAAATTGATAGGATTTCTATGCATGTAATACCGAAACAAGTTTTTGAAAATAGTGTGTTAACAAAAATTGGATGCATGGTCTATGAATGGGAAAAAAAATTTTCAAAAACATTTCACATATGCAGTTCCAAACAAATATTTGTCATCAAGCCTGAATGCTAAAAATATAAAAAAAAAACATGTTCATCTTTCAAATAGAAAGCGTTTGCAACAGAAAAACATCCCAAATCGACAGTGAATCTTTGATTCTAAATACGATAAACCACATTCTTTTCTTTGTTCCTCTGTTAAGCTTGCTGAAGCTGGTTGGATTACTCTTAACATGGCAAAGTTATTTGAGTGGTTTGGCGGCAAGTTCTTTAACTAGTTTTTAATTCCCCACGTTTGTTTTAATTCAGTAAAACTTAAAATATGTAAGTTTTAATACATTTTTTATATTGATATATTTAAAAAATGTATTTACCTTAGTATAAAATATAAACAGGCGCAAATGTGTTTATATTTCTCCCCCTGTCCAGCTTTGCACGAACATTGACACAGCCATTCACTATAACTTTGTTTGATGTTATGCAACTTTATTTCATGTGGATGTGGTTTTAGAGATGTATTTTGTACAACCGATCCCAATATGATTCTTTTGTTAGGATCAAAACCAAGTTGCAGCGCCCATCCAGCATCAACAATTTTTTTTTCGTAAATTATCGAACGTGTTCTCATTTCAAAATATTTTTTCACCATATCCTCATTAATATTTACATTAATATTTTCTTCTATACTTAAATGGCTAGCCATATTTCCACAATTAATTTTCTTTTCTTATATCTATAATGACAAAAACAAATATAATTAATTTAACAATTATAATTATATGTTATTAGAAAAAAAGAGTTATTCTATTTAGTATTTAATTAAATATTTGATAAATATTTATATGCCCTTGCAGTTGTATTTCCAATTTCAAAGTAAATTCTTAGTTCAGAATTAACAACGGATTTTTGTTTATAATTCACCCTTGGTGTTATTTTTTGCCGTAAAATGTCTCTGAAATCGTAATTGCAACTCGTCAATTGGGAAGGAGTTTTTTTCTGAAATATAGAAAAAAGTATATTGGGCTTAATCGCGGATGTCTATTGGGAAAGACTTTCTTCTATTAATTAGACTTTTAAAGTCGACGAAATTTGGTTGATAGACGTTAACGGACATATAGTAGAAATGTAGAATAAGTTAAGTTTTAATTTTATTTTTATTTTATATGTTTTTTAATAATATTGTTGTTTTATATTTTAAGAAAAAATTGTAGTAATAAAATGCAATTGGAGAAAATTGTGAGTTTGATGGAAAATCATAAAGAAATTAGAAAAAATGCTTGCAAAAAAATGATTCCTTAACCTCTGCGTTAAAAAATTCGGTTAAAATCAAAGTCATCTTCATAATAATTATTTGTTTAAAATAATCCGCAATCAAAAAAAAACCCCAAATTATTTTAAATTTGTACCAATAAGTTTTGTTTTATATCTTAACTATTTGTAATTCCCGTCTCAAGTCGGTGTTCTAATTAGAAAAAAAAACTTCTTGTGAAACTGCACAAAAAAGTGAATTTTAAGAAATCTAATCAAATATTAGGTGAATTACGCTAAGTCAGATGGAAAAATCTTATTCTTTTTTTAAAAAAGATCGAAGTAATTCGATAAATCGAAAAATTGTTTCTTACAAAAACAAATTGAGTTAAACAACAACAATTTTTTTGTTAAAAATTTATTTTCTTTTTGCTGCACCAGCATTTTACTATTTTTTCTCTAATTTTTGAAGTCAAAATCTCTTTATATACAACATTTTTTGTATATAGTTTATTGGAATATCGAATTAATTTGCCTTACTTCCTTCCCTCAGTTAATTTTGTTTGAATATCACCAGACCAGCGTACTCTGAAAATTGCAACATACAGTTGCCGATGGCTAAATACTGTTTCAGGCAAATAAACTCCTTCTTTTTCTTCTTGCGACTTGTTTATGGTCATAGAAAATGTCAATTTAACAGGATATTGTCGACGTCTAAGAATAAATGGCAATTTTGTGAACGTGGGAGCTAAATATATTCTAAGAATAAATACAGTTTTCTCTATAGGTGTGCCAATTGGGACTTCCGCAATTGGATTTTACATTTTTTACAGTTAATCGAGTCCCTTTGCAGAGGCCGCGTTAGGGATTTAGGTTTCTCAGTATAGTATTATTATACTACCAACTTTCATACAAAACCGCACAGCAGCCGTTTAAAACCTCTACTGCATGAATTCACTGCATCATTTTCATCGCAATCATTATTGAAATCGGTACTACGATAAGTTATTACATTTCCCTCCAAAATGTTTAAAATTTGTTCGTTAATTTTATCAATATCAGAATTTTTTAGGTCAAGTATTGTCTTTTTTTGAACAGTTAGCAAAATTATCTAAATTTAGACCATCTTCAAAAATTTCTTGTACCATACAATTATTACAAATATTCATAGGAACTTCGATTAGATTTGGCAAACTTTGGTAATTCTTTAGATCCCCATTTACCACAGCTAATACACAGCTTCATAACATATTTATTTTGATTAAAAACCTTTAAAAAAATAAAATTGACATCCAAAATTATTATCCATATCCATACTATTCATAACTTCATACAGCATTTACAATAACAACAACTTATATGAAATAAATAAAATATAACTTTATACATAGTATATACATATATTTATTAATATGTATGTGCTCAGGATTGTTATGTTTTATTTATTCAATAACTTTCTGAAATATCAACTAATTAAATGTGTAAAACCACTAGTATTTGTCAGGAATTAGGTCTTCTTAAATAGCAAATTCTTTAATTTCAATTAGTACCAAATTACGGTCGAAAGATATTTTCCTTTTTTTTTTATAAAATTCCAATGGTTTTATACCTTGAGTGAGATTAGAAAAGTGGTCTTCTGATTATAGTGGTCATGGACATGACCACTTACACCATGTATATCAGTAAATTTTTATTGATTCATATAAAAAATTACCATACCTTTACTATCATTATGCAGCACAGCCATTATATTTGACATAAATGAAATCTAATATTGATGAGAGTTCAAAGCAGAATTCATTTTATACTATAGCTGTTGTACTTGATAAACCCAAGAGCTTAAAAAAACTGTTTATTGAAAAAAAAATGTTAAATTTAAATCGTTTTGAAAAAGCTTAATATACAATTTTCTTCTGACGATAGTTGAATCTTTCAATTCCATATCGAATATGTTTTTACTTGTATAATTTTACAATTGATATCTATATACGTATAATTATTTTCCAATCGTTAACCAAGGCAAATCTTATTATTTTATTTCTTTTTAAATCTTTAGTTTTTTTAAAAATGAAATTATAAAAGTTGGTTAGACATTCATTTATAAATACCGGTTATTTACTGTTATCATTAAATATCATACTGGAATGCATATATTTTTTTCTTCTTTTTTGTTCTTTATATTTATAAATAGGGTTATTCTTAGTTTCTTTTGTCATAAATTCAATCAAGATTGCTGGTGGGCCAGCTGATTTATTTAACTCATTTTTGCGAAATATTTATTTTATTTTATTTTGAGAGGGGTCAATATTAAAGTGTTTTTTTTAATATTTTCACCTAAGCAATTCAAGTCTTCATTTTCTTTTTTTAAAATACCGTAAATTTGTATTGAGTGTAATCTATTTTGGTTGTATTTATGTATTTTCATTTCTTGATATGTCAACTTCATTCACTAATTTTACATTTTCTGCAATTAAATTTTCAGTAATGATTTTGTAATGGACTATAGTCTTTTTCAAACACTTAATTTCATTTTCGGGAGCTAAATTTTTTATTTATTATTAGGGTAAGTTTTTCATTAAGTGATTCCATATTTTTATTGTTTTATCACTATTTTTCACAACAATTATACTAGTTTGATTTGTCTAAGTGATATTTTCTGAGTTATTTATAATAGATATGTTTTTTAATTTGTTTTGAGGAATTAGCACTATACTACGACGCCGATCACGAATTGATAAACATTTTGTACAAAATTATACTAATTTATCTTTTTTAATTTCATTAAATTTTTGATTTGTTAAGCCCGAACAATTTTTAATGTATGGTAATAAATTCCGGATAATTTACAATTTTTGTTGTACTTGCTACACAACGATGTTAATTGATTGTCCGCCATTGTTGAATTGATATGTATATATTTGATATCATTGTTGAGCTGATGTGTAGATTTTGCAAACAGGACTGCTCCCATTCTATTACAGTTGCTAAAGTTGTATTGCGATAAAGTGTTATAGAGCTAATTAATTTTTTTTAACAGTCTATTAAAACAACAAATTATATTCATTTGTCTATTTTTTATTTCACTGAAAGTTTTAAACCTTCCAAATGCAATCTTAACCTTTCGTTTCTGAATTAAAGACTTAACAAAAATTTACTCCTCAATCGATATCACTTCTCGTTTATGTTGCAAGAATATTATAGCAGTTAACACTTTAATCACTTAACTAAATACAACAAAAACATGCCTGCAGTTTATTTTGGTTTGAAATTAAAAAAAAAAAGTTAAAAAGTTCAACAAACTATTAGATATCATAAATTCATAAATAAAAAAAGAAAATTAATATTTTTTTTTTCTATTTTTCCCCTTACACTCATCAATTTAACATTTAAAATATGTGCTTTTTTCTATATTTTTTGAAATTTTTACACTATGATAAATTCATAATTTCCACTGATTCATAATTTGAATTTAAATCTCTACTTTTCTATATTTTTCGTATCAAAAAAGTTCAATTCTGTTACTAAACATTTTAAATTTTTTGGTCCTTTTAAGTTTAAAAAAATAATTTGCATTCTAAATTTATAATTATAATTAATTCCAAAAAAAAAAAAGGAAAATAGTTTGGAAATTTTAAATTAATTCCAAAATCTTTTTTTTTTTTTTTTATTTACCTCTTTCGGATTGTTCAGAAAGTGTTCTAGACATTGCAATTAATATACCAGCGAATACTAGAGGACGTTAAAATCTTTGTATGCATTCCTAATTGAAACAGAATAAAAAAATAAAAGGAATTACAAAAATATAATCAAAAAATAAACAATTGCTTATGCGAACTTGTGGTCAAAGTTTACATGAATTTTCTACCCCCCAATACAATGAACATTTTATTCAACGAACCAGAATTTTTTTTTTTTTTTTTGATGTTCTATTTAAAGTACTTTTTTGTTACTGTTGTTTTTTTGTTGCATTTTATTCAAAGTATTTTTTATGCATAATTTGAATATCTTTTTTAGTTTGCCATTTACTGCAGATTACTGCTTTTTTTTTTGAATTACTAAATTTAAAAACTAAACTTTAATAAATTTCTAGACAACAACTATAGGAGTATTTTTATTTAAAATTTAAATTGCAATTTAATAACTAAAACCGTATAAATTTTAGAAGATTAGGTTTTAATCAATAAAATTCGTTTAAACCACATCATAGTGGTGTAAACAAGCAATATTGGTACGTAAACAAAATGTTGAAAATGAAGTTTGTTCGTAAAAATGTTGAACTTGGTAGGAAAACTGCAAAATTATAGTAGATAGACAATCAGTTAGTAGTGTTGCTGTTTTTATTTATAACACAAAACTGTAAAATAATGTATAAAATTCAAATTTTAACAACTATGTCAAAAAATCATAATTTTCTACAGTTATTTTATTTTTGCAGTATGTGTTTATGAAAAGCCCTACATACAATGTTAAAAATTAAATTAAGGCTGGATTAAATAGAATTGAAAGCTCAAACCTCATGTAAAAATTTGTTTAAATATTAGTGCAATAAAAACAATGGAAAAACTAATGAGTCTGGTAGATAGAATCTCACTAAGATTAGATAACTTGGAAAGTATGTATACTGTTAAGTATCCTGATATGCCACATAACTCAATTAGATAATGTATAAGGACAAAATCACTATATGTACTTGGAATGCGAATGGCCTTAACAACAAAAACAAGAATTGGAAATGTTCCTAAACTTACGAAACATAGATGTCTGTCTCGTGTCAGAAACCCATCTAACAAAGGGGCATTATTTAGTAATTCGCGGATACAAAGTATATCATACAACGCACCCTGACAATCTACCAAAAGGAGGTAGTGCGGTCATAGTAAATGATCTTATTACTCATCATGAACATTGTAACATACAAAGTACAGAAATGCAACTCACAGCCGTACAAATAAGGTGCACAAAGCAAACTATCAATGTAGGAGCGCTGTACTGCCCGCCCAATCACGCTATTAAAAAACATATGTTCAAGAGCTTATTAATGAAATTAGGTGAAAGATTTATTCTTGGAGGTGACTACAATGCTAAACATCTAGAATGGGGCTACAGGATGACCCTTACTCGAGGTAAAGAACTGAGAGAGGCTCTGAGAGAAACAGGTTGTTTATTTCTTTCAACAGGAAAACCAACATATTGGACTGCAGATATAAACAAAACTCCTGATCTGTTAGACTTTTTTATAATGAAAAAAGTATCAACTAATTTCACATCTATAGAAGATAATTTTGACCTCAATTCCGACCATTCTGCTGTCATCCTAAAATTAAATACAACAATAGTGAAAAAATCTAGTAAACCATTTTTAACCAACTCATCTACAGATTGGTTAAGCTTCAAAAAGATTCTGCGCTAGAAAAAATTAACTTAAGAGTAACATTAGACAATGAGGAACAACTAGAAACTGCTACTGAAAAACTTATGCAAGCTGTCCAGTTTGCAGGTTGGAGTAGTACTAAGACAAAAAAATCAAAAAAAAATCAGCCCTAGATATCCGGTGTATATCCTTAACATGTTAAAAGAGAAACGAAAAGCGAGAAGGAGGTGGCAACAAACGCGTGACCCATCCAGCAAAACGGATCTTAATAATAAAAGTCAGGAGCTAAAGAGAGAAATAAAGAAATTAAATGATAGATCTCTGAATTATTACCTAGAAAATTTAACAGCTACTAAAGAAACAAATTATTCTTTATGGAAA
This sequence comes from Argyra leucocephala, assembly GCA_963942445.1. Classification (NCBI taxonomy): domain Eukaryota; kingdom Metazoa; phylum Arthropoda; class Insecta; order Diptera; family Dolichopodidae; genus Argyra; species Argyra leucocephala. Next base: position 148,958,793 of record OZ012679.1, read on the forward strand.
GCTACGAGTAAAATGAAGAAATCTATTGTGCATTCTGCACCACTGAGAAAAAATGATGGCTCATGGGCAAGAAGCGATAAAGAAAAAGCTGACACTTTTGCAGATCATCTCGCTGAAATTTTTAAGCCCAATGAAATGAACACTGTTATTGATCTAACTGAAATATATAACCATGAAGATATAAATATTCCCTTAATAAGTCGAAAAGAAGTAATTAAGGAAATAAAAAACCTAAAATTAAATAAAGCCCCAGGTTTTGATTTAATAACTTCAAATGTGCTAAAAAATATACCCAACAAAGTTCTCACTCTCTTGGAGTATATAATGAATGCCTGTATTAAGCTTAAACACGTACCTAGTATATGAAAAGTTGCCGAGATAATAATGATCCAAAAACCGGGAAAGCCTGCTAACGACAACAAATACAGGCCGATATCTTTGCTCCCTACAATATCAAAGTTGTTTGAAAAATTACTATTGAGAAGGATTCAACCCCTCATAGAAAACAGGAATATAATACCTAATCACCAATTTGGGTTTAGGCAAAAACACTCAACACATCGAATAACAGACATTATAGAAAGGGCACTGGAAAGTAAACAAATTTGTTCTTCAGTATTTCTAGATGTAGGTCAAGCTTTTGATAAAGTTTGGCATGAAGGACTCATCAAAAAGCTAAGTTGTTTGCTCCCTAAAAATTATGTGAATTATTTTCATCATATCTCTCAAATAGAGTTTTTCGAGTTAAAAATGAGAATGAATACTTCTCTCTAAGAAACATAAAAGCTGGAGTACCGCAAGGTAGTATACTGGGTTCAATTTTATATTTGTTATACACCTGTGATATACCCGATGTAGAAAATATAAAAATAGCAACCTTTGCAGATGACACAGCATTGATGGCAGTTGGTTCTACTATAGAAAAAGCTACAAACAAACTGCAGAAAGCTAATGACAAAATTTCCAACTGGTGCAAAAAATGGAAAATTAAATTAAATGAAGCCAAATCTAGTCATGTAAACTTCACCTATAAAAACATAGTAACTCCTCTCTCAGTTAAAATTAATGATGTCGTGATTCCATACGAGAATAAAGCTAAATATGCAAAACTGAAATGGAAAGAGCATGTGAAAATCAAAAAACAAGAACTCCAGTTCAAATATAGAGAAATATACTGGCTGATTGGGCGGAGTTCTACGGTCTCGACCTATAACAAAGTTTTGATGTATAATCAAATATTGAAGCCAGTCTGGGCATACGGTATTCAAATATGGGGATGTGCTAAACAAATCCATATTCAAACTATCCAAACGTTCCAAAATAAGGTACGGCGCAACATAGTCAATGCTCCATGGTATGTTCGCAATGCCGATATTCATCGAGATCCGAAGATCTCATCTATAAAAGACAAAATAATGAAATGCGCTGCACGGCATAAAACTCGTCTGATCCAACATGTCAATACCGAAGCTTCTAGCTTAATTGACAATCAAAACTTTGTGAAGCGACTAAAACGAACAAGACCACTTGAGTTAGGTTAAAACCTTTTATCTATTAAAACCTTATTGGATTTTGGTAGATCAAAGGTATTTTAGTTTCTTTGAGTTAAATGTAAATTAATGGTTAGTCTATAAGTTTCGATGAGTCTATAAGTTTCGAAGAAAATTAGTCTCTTTCGATGATTTACTACTATCTGGAAAAAAAAACAAAAAACAAAAAAAAAATAATAATTATTTTCATGTTTATTAATATTTTGTTTAATAAACTTTTAACTAAGCTAAATCGCATTCCAATATTTAAACACTTCCGTTAAAATAATTTTTTTATGAAAAAAATGTCATCCGGAAAACTTTGGAAATTCTGTTTATAGATTCGTCTTTTTTTCTACTTCCATTTAAAGGACTATGTCTACTATAATAGTTAGTTATATCCATAATATAATTTTCCTGGTACAACAGTTTAAAAATTACAAAATAATATTTTTATGTATAAATTTTTCTAGACTGCATAAGAGAGAGAGAGAGATAGAGAGATAAAAATACAGAAATTCAGATTGTAAATTAAAAGGAAAACGAAAAGAAGTTTAACGAGATGTAAATTGCTAAATAAAGGTTTTTACATTTATATAATAATGTATATGTATAAAAGAGGAAGTAAACAAAAAAAAAAAAAAAAAAAAATGTGGAGAAGAGCACTGCAGTCCATATCTTGATATTTTCTTTTACTGTTATAATGCAAGTATTTTAATATTATTTTTCCACACATGCATATGCATACTAATGTTATTTCTAACAATAACATCAACCACGATATTATATTCTTTTGTATTCCCTTTTGTGCACACGGAAGTGCTTTTCCTTCCTTAAAAAAACTAAAAGTTCATCAACGGAGATTGCTTTTGAGAATTTTTTTTTTTTTTATTTTTTTTTTTGTTTTTAAGGAAAATTTAATGCAATAAAAAAATATTTACTATAAAAGTTTTAGATTTTCTTCATCATTGCTAAATCAATTGTAAATAAACATAAAAATTTCAAGGACGTATAGAATAAAACTCCATCTTAGTAACTATTTTTAAGTTAGTTTTTAGTTTGATGTAACATTTATATAGATTTGTTTTTTCAAATATATCTCAAAAGTTAAATTGAATACCGTTATATAATTTCGACTTATAATATATGGAAAAAATTACGATATATAAGCTTACACCGAAAATTGAAAATATACGGTATAATTCCACTAAATAAATTCCATTTTTAAGCGGACCACAATTAAAGAGGTTTTAGGAATGCTTCAGCCATTTTTATTGGTGTTTTCCAGAATTTTAATAAATTATAGATTTATATTCATAGCTCTATTATTGAATTTGATTACCATCTTGGGAATGAAATTTTAACCTGTTTTGAGTTGACCACGATATAAAAATTATAGTAGAAATTTCAGATTATTGTTATATAAAACTACTAGCTTTGTAACCCGTCATAAATGACGGAAGCAAAATAAATCCTAGTTTCTTTTTTTCTTTCATTATATTCTTTATTCCGAAATTACAGTACTTATGTTCATATCACTTTTTAATTTTCTAAAACACATAAAAGAAATATTTTTTTTATAGTCAAAACTTTGCCAATTTTTTTTTTTTTTTGTATTTTTCGTAGGCTAGTGGGGATCTTCAGAAAGATGAGCCTCGTAGCTTGACACTGTATGTAGGATTCTTACATACTAAACCACACCCTTCCTTAAAAAAATAATTTTTTTTGAGTGAAGTTAGTTACGCACACAATAATGACAAAAATAAAATGTATAAGCAGGTATAAGTAGTATAATGTATAATATTATACAATACAAATATGCTGATACACATGTACATTATTGTGTATAATTTTAAGTAATAAGAATAACCTTTGAGTGAATTATGTTTTTTTTTGTGTTAAATGCTGTTTGCGTTTTGGTTATTATACCATATTAAACTATTGATTAAATTTCTATTAGTCCTTATTATTATAAATCAAAAAAATTGTTTGTTTTATTTATATTATTATTATTTTTTATTTTTCCTTATTATTTGCGAAGAACACTAACTAAAAAAATATAGTTCATGCAATCAATTTTACCTGCAAAGGTTCAGCATGGCAGACAGGGGTTAAAAAAAGCACCAAAGCAATTTGTATATATATGCATTTGTATACATATGCAATTTGTGTATGTGTTGGAGCGTTCCGTCGAACTTACAAACATCCAGATAAATGCAGAATAATATATATATAATTTTACGTAGTTGGCCAATTGCATAAAAATATAACTGTTTCCTATTCAGTATACCCAGTGGTTAATTGCAATCAAGTGAATTTAATTAACAAAAGTGATTGCGGTGAATAAAATTTAATGTCCAATTCTCGCTGTTTTTATTTATTTGTATATAGGATTAATATAATGAAAAGAACATATCCGATTGGCGCAAGCAAGAGACAACAGAAAAAAGGACAAGAAAAGCCAAGCCACAAAGTCTGCCACAACTAACGAAATTCTTTAATAAAATTAATTCCACTGAACAGATTATCAATAAAACAGTCAATAATGAAAATGAAACTCCTCATTCTATTTCACAAATGGCAAATGTTATTTTTGATATTAATGCTCAAATTTCGGTAGTTGAAAAAATTACATTAGAACAAATAGAATCTTCTTTGCAACCATTACAGATAATTGTTGATGATGCAAATATAGAAAAAAATTACGTATCATCTAATCCACCCAAATCCACCCAAATGAAGCAACAACTTCAATATCTGCTTTCAACGATGACATCGCCTTACTTAACAAGAAAAATATAATGCAAATGGAAGATTTTTTTTCAAAATTGAACATTTTAAAATAACTGAAAACATTCCCAAATGATGCTGAAAACAATAAATTCCCATATTGTCTGAAGGGAATTTAGGGAATGGAGAAATTTTCAATAGAGATTGGTTATGTTGGAGCGATTCAAAAATGTCACTGTTTTGTTTTCCTTGCTTCCTTCAGGATACGAATATCCAATTAAAATATCCAAAGGAAACTTCCAATGAAATATGTGATGAAATAATATTTTTAAAAAAATATTTTTGAAGTAAACTTTGATATAGAATCATCTTCATCTCCAGCGAAATTGCTGCCGATGAATTGTTAAAAACCGAATTGAATTGTTTCCCAATATATCAACAGGTTTAAGAATATTTTTAAGTCTACCCGTTTCCATTGCTTCAGTGCAACGCAGTTTCAAGGTGTTGAAAAGGGTTAAAAATTTTAATAGACCTGTAATGAGCCAAGAACGGTTTAACGGACTATCAATTTGACATATAAATTGCACAAAATATTGACTTTTCACTTATTATAAAAGATTTCGCTACTACTAAAGCTCGAAAAGCTTATTTGTAATTATTAATTTCATTTTGTTTGAATTAATCAAAAATAATAAAAGAACTATGTAAATTTGTCTTTTTACACAAACAAGAGGCCTCATATTTTTATTGGCCTGTGCCCCCTCTCAGCTCTGCATGGCCCTGCTCGTGACCTAGGTGTTATTCTGGATTACAGGTTAAATTTAAAAAACATTTCAATTCTAGTTTAGAATGTTACGTGCATCTAACTCGAGAGCAGCTTGTTTTGATAATAATATTAGTAAAAAAAGCTTACAATTAAAGTTGTGTAATCGATAAATAGTTATTGTTACTGATATTCGGTCTTCTTCTACTTTATTTTTGTATTTGAATTTATCTTTTAACAACCTACAGCATGTTAGCTATTTGTTTTTACATCTTACTAACATTAGTTAATATCGGTGATGGATATACAAACCTACTGAATGATGATCTCACCGCTTAGCATTATGATGCAAGCTTTCGCTTATAGTAGATGTCTGATTTGCTTGCTTTAAGCTATATCTGACAGTATAAAACATTATGTGGCATAAAATTTCTAAGATGGAAAACTGATGAGTGTTTATACTTAACATTTTTAGTATGTCGTTATCATAATTTTCTATACCAAAGTTTGGTTAGTTTGTTAGTAAGGAGTGTCTATAAAATAAGTCTTTTTATTTTAAGGTATTATTAACTTTTTTTCAGTATCACATATTTTTAAATTATAGGTTTTCACTTCTATTTCAAATTCAATATTTTTTATTTCAAATTCAATATTTGTAAATTTTGTTATTTTTATTTTTAAATTTTTGTAAGAAAACAAACTTTTAGCAATTGCAGTAGTCTTGTTAATTTACTGTCATTATCCAATGCAGCAAAATGAATAACACTTTGTCCAGAGAATCTAGTCTTTTGATCAGTCCCAATGGACGGAATTATCAACTAATAATATCCTATGAAACTATATCTAACTTGGTTGGACGTCGTAGAGGATACCATAGGGAATCATACATAGTAAAAGAGGCAAAAAGCAGACAAGTTTAGACAAAAAACAAATCATAATAAAATGCTATGAAGAAGGCAAAACCATAATTGAGTCAATCAATAAAATACTGCCATGTCTGTAATAAATCGTTACAAGAAACTGCTATAACTAATAATATATATATTAATGATTCTGCTGCTCATATCATAGTACCAACTATGTGAGGGCGACATTTTTCATTAATAGCAGCTATGAATTTACATGGAAAAATATATAGTCAAATAATAGCAAACTCATCTGTTAACTCAAACAATTTTTATTACATTCCTTGATGAGTTATTTGTTAAACTGGCTGAAGCTAACATAACAGGAGCATGGCTGATTTTGGACAATTGCACAATTCAAAAAACTCTAGAAGTGCGTGAAAAAATTAGTTTGACAAATCATATTTTAATTTTTCTTTTTGCATACTCACCGATGTTCAGTCCAATTGAAAAAGTATTTTAAAAAATAAAATTATCAGTGAGAGATTTTTTGGCGAATCGACAAACTAATATAAATTTGGTAAATGTAATAGAAACATCCGTGGCAACTGTTACCTCAGCCAATTGCAAAAATTATTACGCGGATATGGCACTGAAATTACCATAGGCTGTAGTTGGGCAACCATTACATTAATTGTTACATTTAATATACTTATTTAAAGTTTGTTTTGTTCAAAAAATCTATTTTTTAGTTTAGTTTAGTTTTTAAAATTCATTTATTTATTATACCATTTTACACATTACATACCTTAGTACATTATCATAAATTAAATTAAAAAATTTCCAAAACAATAATGGTAAAATTAGATAAATGTAAGATCATTCTGATATTCCTGAGAATGTGTGATGAATGAAATAACAAGAGTAGAAATAATTAAATTATATAATTAAACAATATTAGGTTGATAATTCAGAGATAATTCTAAAAGTAATACAGTTACAGAAATACAAAAATAAAAATAAAAAATTTAGTATTAAAGGAATAAAGTAAAGAAAAACTTAACGCAAAAATTTTAAAAATTATAAAATAAAATACAAACTTATAGCTATTAAATATCAATATATACATTAGAAATAATTAAATTTAGTTAAACATAATTAAAAAAGGAAAGAAAATAAAATAGGAAAAAAGAGAAAAAATTAAAATTCGAGATGAATGATTACAACAAAATAATAGAAGCCTGAGAAACGAAACTTAAAAGAATTTGGTTAAGTTAGCAACAACTCAATTTGAGAGTGATCAAGATTCAATAAGTGAGATCTAAGATTTTTGATAAAAGTAATAGAAGTTCTATCCGATCTTAAAGAGAAAGGCAACGTATTGAAAATAATTTTGGGAGCTAAAAAGTCATAAAAGTGGCGAAAATGTGATGTATATGCTAATCTAGGAACATTTATTAAAAATAGGTTATTGACTCGCAGATTGTAGTGAGAGCTAAATCGATGGGCAAGATAACCCGATCTAATGAAATAAATTTTTAGTGTTTTATCCAGCTTTCTAAATAGTGGAAAACTAGGTGTAAGTCTATTTTTCCTCATGATTAATCGAATACAATATTTTTGAGCAATGAGTAGGGGACGAATTTTGTTGAAGTAAGAGCCCCCCCCAGTAGCTAATTCCCTATTGTAATTTAGAGTTGAAAAGAGCAAAGTATACCATTTTCATGACTCTCAGGGAACAATATTGGTTTAGATGGAAGACATTTCTTATGACTTTTTTAAAATATTTATGTAAATGAAAAGTATGCTCTGCCCAGTTTAATTTATAATCAAGAACGAGGCCAAGATACATGAAAGATACAACACTATCAATCTTGAAACATGAATCACAACAAAAAGAACTTGAGTCAAAAGTGTTGCCATCCAGGGACGGAATCAATGGCAATTTTTTACAGACAGGAGAATGATAATTAACTGTTAAGTTTTAACTGGGATGATTACTTTTACCAAAGTGCATAATCTTTGTTTTATTACTGATAACTAAGCTATGTACATAAAACCATTTCCTTATGAGGTCTAGGTCATAATTTATATCACAAAAAAGATCCGAATTATTATTGTTACTGTACGTGAATGCAGTGTCGGCAGCAAAGGCTGTAGGTATACCTTTGTTTGTTTAAAAATACTTAGTTTGTTTTCCTTCAAAAATTTAAAAATAAAAATAACAAAATTTACAAAATATTGAATTTGAAATGAAAAAAATTGAATTTGAAATAAAAAAATTTGAATTAAAAATAAAAACCTATATAATATACAAATTGTCTTTCTAGAATTTCAAAATAAAATAATTACAATATATTCTTACAAATAATCATAATGTACTAATTTCAAACAAATATTAATTACAAAACTAATTAATTTTTTGTTTTATAACTTTATTTAAGTGGCCTTTGAACACAATATAGGTTTTTTCAGGCCAGATCTTTACATTATTTTTTTTATTTTTTTAATTTTTTTTTTTTTTTTATTATTTTCTAATTACATATTCTATTATTCATATAATACTTTTTTAATTTTTTTTTTGTTGTGATTTCTATATAAAATAATTCAATAGTTAAATTTTTCTTATACATACATATATTAATTATATGAAGTTATTATAACTACATATTTTCTATTTTATTCCGTTTTTTTTTTTTAACATTTAATATTTTTCATTTAACATATTTTATTGATTTTATTTAATCTTTTGTTTTAAATTGTTTTGTATAGTTCAATAGCTTTTAGGAAATTTATTATTTTTCTATAATTGGTTTCATCATCACTCTTTAAAATATCTAGACTATTACTTTTTAAATATCGATCTCTATCTCTTGAATATCTAATACAAGTTTCGAACAGATGTCTAATAGTAAGGTTTGCTCCACAAGCACAATTTGGTGGTGTTGTATTATCAAATATAAATTTGTGTGTTAAATTAGTGTGCCCTATTCTTATTCTAGTAATCACGGTCGACTCTCTTCTATTAAGTAAATTGAGATTTTTCCAAGGTCTCGTATTTTTTTTGATATTTTTTAGTTTGTTACTATCGTCCGTTTCTATCCATTCTTGTTCTACACTTTGATATATTTTCTTATTTATTATATTTTTAAGATCTTTATAATATAAAAGGTGATGGTTATCGTATGGTTGGTTTACAGAGCTTTTTGCTAGACTGTCAACTATCTCGTTATCATGGATGCCGATATGACTTGGAATCCACATAAATTGTATATTTTTTTGATTTTTATTTATCATTTGCTTGTATTTTTTGTACTAAAGGATTTACTGGATATAGTTTGAGAATAGCTTTTAAAGAACTCAAGGAGTCAGTACAAATTAAAAAGTTTTTTTCGTCCCTTTTCATAATATACTCGAGTGCTTTAAATATTGCGTATAGTTCAGCCGTAAATATAGTGGTATGCCTTTGAAGATGAAATTTGTGTCCTTCTTGTTTGTGTTTGAATGCGCATCCTGCCTCTTGATCTTTGAAAGACCCATCAGTAAATATATGTTCATATTCACAGTATCTTGTCTTTGTTTTTTCTATGAATAATTCTCGAAACTGAATTTGGTTTGTACTATCTTTTCTATAATTTGCCAACTCGAAGTCTATATTTGGGTCCGGAACAAGCCACGGAGAGCTACTTGAGAATTTTTGGGTCTCCATATTATTTTGGAAAGGTATATCATATTTTTCAAAAATTGTTCTTGCTCTTGTCAAAAGTGGTTGGGAGTGCGTATTCAACCTTTTCATTTTATTATGCATTTCATCATTTTTAAAAAAATTTGTTAAAGGATGATTTTCAAATGAAGGAATCTTCATTGCGTAATTCAACATCTGCTTTTCTCGTCTTTTAATTAAATTTAATTGACCAGCATCTATCATTATACTTAGAATGGGACTAGTTCGCGATATTGAGATTCGCGTGCCTAAGTTATTAATAGTATCAAGCATTTTCAAATTCGTTTTACAAGTTGAACTATATATTGGGCTAGCATAATCTAATATTGGTAATACAACAGTATTCAAAATTCTAATAAGCGTCTTACGATCTGAGCCATATCGTGTATTACTTAAAATTTTTAATATATTTAAACTTTTGTTGGTTTTGTTTTTAATTGTGTTTATGTGGTCTTTCCAATTTAATTTAGAGTCTAGTGTGAGACCTAAGAATTTATGTGTGTTAACATATTTTATACTGATGTTATTCAAGGTAAGTCTTGGTTGATACACATTTTTCCTTTTTCTAGTAAAAAGCATTGGTACTGTTTTCTTCTCCGAGATTTTGAATCCGGTTTTTTCACACCATTTATCTATTTTACGTAGTGTATTCTGTAGATTATTTTTTAATATCTCAAGATCCGAGTGCGTCATAAATATTGCGATATCATCAGCGAAAATCATAAATTTCACAGGTTGTTAACTATAATTTTGGAAATATTATTTATGGCTATAATGAACAGTACTACACTCAACACAGATCCTTGTGGTATTCCGTTTTCTTGTAATTTTTCTGAGGAAACTGCGTTTGCAGTGTACACTTGGAAGGATCTGTTCGCTAAAAAGTTTGAAATAAATTTAACAAGATTCCCTTTAAACCCCATTTGTATCAGTTGCTGTATTACTCTTTGTTTCCATACTCAATCAAAAGCCTTTTCCAGATCAAGAAAAACTGAAATGAAGAATTTTTTATTGGCAAAAGCTTGCATGACTTCTGTTTCCAGATAAGTGAGATTATCTAGAGTGTTACGATTTTGTCGAAATCCAGATTGAAATATACTAACTTTATTAGTATGTTCAAGGACCCATGTTAATCTTTTGCACACCATTCGTTCCAATATTTTACAAAGACAATTAGTTAGAGATATCGGTCTATAATTTTTAACATTTTTTGGATCTTTGTTATCTTTTAGGATTGGGATAAGTAATGCCCTTCTCCAATTTTCAGGGAAGGTGCCACTTATCCACATATCATTGTAAAATTCAAGTAGATATTTTTTCTGCTTAGAACTTAATTGTTTGATCATTTCATAATTGATAAGGTCAGGTCCGGGGGACGAACCTTTCACTTTTTTTTAGTACGGATTCTAGTTTAATTAATCTAAATGGAAGATTATATGTTTCATTTTGATCGGGCGAATTACTTGGAGGATTGTGTTCATGTAAAATTTTGAATTGTGCGAAAGGTTCTTCGTAGTTACTTGAATTGTAAATTTCTTCAAAAGACTCAGCAATTCTTTCACATATTTGTTTTTGAGAGGTAATAATGCAATGTTCATTTACGATCGAGGTTATTAAATTTTGTTTTTCTTTTCCTTTAATTTTTTTGATTTTTTCAAAAATCTCTATACTAGTAGCCTTACCATTTATAGATTCAACATAATCCTCCCATGATTTTTTCATATAATATCGTATTGTTTTTCGGGCCTCACTTTTAGTAATAATAAAGTTTCTGTAGTCCGTTAGATCGCATGTACGATCATATTTCCGCTTCAGACGTTTTCTTTTTTGTATTAATTCTCTAATTTTTTCATTCCACCATAGAAACACTTTTTCTATACTGTTTTGGTTTAACTAGTGGCATTGCAGTTTTTGCTGCTTTTAAAATGTTCGTTTTTATATGTTTTTCATATTCATCTGTGTTTGTAAAAGTTTCTCTATTTGCGAAGAATATGCACTCTCTATATACATCCCAGTTTGCTTTTCGAATTATAAATTTTTCTCTAGTGTATACCTTTTGGTTGCTATTCAGTATAGGTATTACAATGGGGTAATGGTCACTACTGTATAAATCATCATTCACATACCAATCAAAATAGGTCTGGATTTCTGATGAACATAATGAAATATCTATTGCACTATGAGTTTTATGAGAGAAGCTGAAGAATGTTGGGTTTCCGTTATTCAGTATATGTAAGGACATGAAATTGATTATGCCTTCGACTATTTTTCCTCTAGGATCTAGTTTTTTTGAACCCCATAAGGGATTATGTGCATTGAAGTCGCCTAACATTATAAAGGGACTATCAAATTGTTTTATTATGTTTTCTAAATCTAATCTTGTAATGTATTCATTACCTGGTAACTAATTAATTAAATTCAAAATAAAAATAAAAAATTAATCAAAATATTGCAAAACACCTCACCCTGTATTTAATTTTCAAAATTTTAAAATAAAAAAAAAATCGAACTTCCTTGAAATTGATGAAAATCTGATGAAAATGGAGGATTTTCTATTTCTTCTAAATAATGCCATATTTTTTTTATATTTGCTTTTCAACGTTCTTCAATTTGAATAAAAGTTTACAACAAAACATTATAAAAAACCTGAATGTGAATCTAAAGCCAAATTTCTATAACAGAATGACCAAAGCACAAAGTTGCTAAATGTAGAAAACGTAAAAATCAAATTTTGTGCACAGAATGCAAAACATTGAAAATGTTAAACCGTTATTGTTTTAAATTGAATTGATTTGAATAAAGTTTATTTTGGACCACAAGAATAATAATAAAAAAAAAAAAATAGTAAATAAAATAAATTAACAGTAACATTTCAAAATAAATAAAAATTAAAATTAAAAAAATTTAATTAAAATATTTAAAAATAAACATTACATACACACTAATAACATAATAAACTCTAATTAAATAACAATAAAATATGTGCGTTATGACTGCCAAGATTTTAGTAATATAAATTTTATTACTTTAATTAAAAAAAATGTTGATATCCATCCTTACTGAATCAATTTTATTCAGACTTCCTGTAAACAAATGCGATTATGATATCAAATGAAATTTGAAAAATTTCGCAGTCAAACATCAAAATATTATAGTTAATAATAAATCCACACTAAAATATTTAGGTTTAAATTTAGATAAGTTCTGTTATTTGCATGAGCATATTAAAGCACAAATAGATAAATGTAATAAACGATTCCGAACACTCAGCCGGTTGTTTTGTTCAAGTCATATTGACAATGGTGTGAAAATATTAGCATATCAAACACTGTTAAAACTTCTATTGATGTATGGGTATCCCAGCTGGTTCAACATAAACCATTCATATATGGAAAAAATAAGAGTTTTAGAAAGAAATATACTACGAACATGCTTAAAAATGTTTAAAGAAGTGAAGTCAGACGGATCTATTAAATATATTTCAAACAAAAAAGTATACGATGCCGCTAATATAAACAGAATAGATTGTAGTATTATAAAAATATGTCGAAACTATTATGCAAAGGCATCAGTCATAAATAACGATCTGATAAGGGGATATTATTATCCAAATACCGCATACTACGAAGCAGCAATGCAGACGGGTTGTCTGCCACCGGAAAGTTTCACATATTTAGATTCAAAACAAATTCTACAAAAATTTGCGTCTAATACGCCTCTGTTCTATCATATAAAAAGACGGGCAACAAACAAAACCATAAGCAACGAAAACAACAACAACGAAATAAATTTTATGTACAGTCAATCACTATCTTTAAAAGATGAAACAGATTGTAGTAGATTACAAGGAAAAAACAACGGCTATTATTGGTGGCTGTAGTATTTATCTCCTTTTACTTCTTTATTACTTCTCTTCTCATCTTTACTTTATCAACTTCAAATCTTCTCTTCAAGTCTTCACTCTCCGTCTTCAGTCTTCATTCTTCAGTCAACCTTTTTTTTTTTTTGCTATATTTAATTTTAACTTTTACTTTTTGACTCTCTTTTAACGTGAATAATTTACATATATACTAGTGGCCCCTGTTGAGTAATTATATTTCAAGTTGAAGTCAAATTTAAAGTTTTCAAAAAAACAATAATTTACGTACTAACATAGACTTCGCACGATATAGCAGACACCACTCGTGTTTAATAAAAAGTTTTGTGGTTAGTAAGTTTTATTTAGGAAACATAAATACACGTCCCTCATATACTGCTTCGTTTCCGATATATTCCCTATAGTAAGTGGCATTTAGTGGATAAAATTACTAAAAATAAAAAATTTTGTCATTAAAGAGGTATGTATATATATACCTACATAATACATAATTTTAATAAAAACTATATTATTACTACAAATATCCAAAATTTAGAGACAGTTACTTAAAAAGATAAAAAGGAAGAATTCAAGTGATTTGTTTTTTTGTTTTTTTTATATTTGTTATTTTAGATGAATTTGTCTTTTTGTTTTTTTTTGGAATATATACATAGTGCATAATGTAAATTATAATAACTGATTTGTTTGCTTTTGTTTATTATATATATATTATTCTGCATTTATCTGGATGTTTGTAAGTTCGACGGAACGCTCCAACACATATACAAATTGCATATGTATACAAATGCATATATATACAAATTGGTTTGGTGGTTTTTTTTAACCCCTGTCTACAATGCTGAACCTTTGCAGGAAAAATTGATTGCATGAACTATATTTTTTTAATTTAATGTTAGTGTTCTTCGTAAATAATAAGGAAAAATAAAAAATAATAATAATAATATAAATAAAACAAACAATTTTTTTGATTTATAATAATAAGGACTAATAGAAATTTAATCAATAGTTTAATATGGTATTATAACCAAAAGGCAAACAGCATTTAACACAAAAAAAAACATAATTCACTCAAAGGTTATTCTTATTACTTAAAATTATACATAATAATACACATGTGTATCAGCATATTTGTATTGTATAATATTATACATTATACTACTTTATTGCTTCTACCTTTTATTTTTCTCATTATTGTGTGCGTAATTCACTTCACTCAAAAAAAATTATTTTTGTTTTGTTTTTTTGTTTTTTTTTGTTTTTTTTTATTATTTGCTGTATCTGTATTCTGTATGTTCTCTATGCTCCATTCCAAAAATATTATTTTATTTTCAGTGTTAAGTGTTCACATTTCACTTCACTGTTCAGGTTAACTGTTTAATCAATAGAACTTGATAGAAGTAGAGTAGGATAATTAACTCTACTTCTACGCCGGATAATAAAACATTGTTTTTTTTAAATTGAAAATTATTGATGAAAATGTTTTTGTATTTTTTGTAAATTTTACCAATTTAGATACAAAATCTTGAATATTTTTTTAAAAATAACACAATACCATAATAACAGTTTATTCATATAGCAAAATAAGATCCCTATACATTATACAAAAGACAAAATTTATATGAAAATAAGATTCCATTTTTAAATTTGCTCTCCCGGAGGACTCAATAACGCTAATACGGTATAATTTATACTAAATGGAACCCAACTAACGAATTATAACTAAATGGAAGTGAGTACGAGTATACCATACAAAAATACAAACATTTTATACAAATTTGTTAGTATGGTACTTCTTTTTCTGTTATATAAAAAAAAAAAAGATTAGTGTTAGACCAATATAAACATAAATAAAAATAAATAAAAAGTGATATAAACATAAGTACTGTAATTTCGGAACAAAGAAAATAATGAAAGAAAAAAAGAAACTAGGATTTATTTTGCTTCCGTCATTTATGACGGGTTACAAAGCTAGTTATTTTAATAAGTTCTCACTTATGCATAATGTATTTGCTGAATAATAAAATCATATGAGTACAAAATTTTCAACTGTGTGCGCATTTTTGTTTTATATACAATCTTATATATTATATATATTAGAAATTCATTAAGGAGTAGGAGAATCGAAATAAAATAAAAAGGTTTCTACTGCGCAGGACCTTAAATGCTTGTCAATTATAACTATAGATATAGGTTTTGTTTTGCCTTTCCTATATAAAATAATAATCAATAAATAATATATAAAAATTTAACAATTTATATTGCACTTTTCATTTGTATTTAATTTAGTTTATAAGCCTAGAGTACATAAAATTGTCAGTAGGTAGAATTAAGAATTATTAATAGACTTTACTTGTTTATTTGTGAAATTGTATATTTATTGTATTTTTATTTGAAAAAAATTGGCAATAAATAAACAAAATTTTAAATTAAATTAAAAAAAAAACAAATCCATCCTTACTGACAATTTTCACACTGTAAACAAATTGGAGTTCAATTTAATTATTCAATTTTATTTAATTTGTACTTCACGTCATCACAATTCACTTCACAGTCCCACAATAATTTTCTTTTACATACACATTCAAATAAAACTGATTTTTATTAGTTTTCAAATTCCTGCTTTGAAGTTAAAACTTTTTCAATCTTTGCTTTGCGCGATGGCTGCGATGACTAATTTCATTCTGGACATTTGTAATGGTTTTCATAATTTTTCTGCGTTATAACTACCATATTTTAGTAATATAAGTTTTATTATTTCAATTTTGGTTAAAAATTAAAACATAGCAAACAATATATTTATATACCGGGTGTTTCAGAGCATGCGTAACAGCTTTTTAAGTAAGGAAGAAGCCATTATTTCAAATTAACGGGGGTGCTCTATGGATTGGCGATATTTACAATTTCCGGGACGGACCGAAAATCAGTTTTTTGAAACCAAAAATCTCTGAAATTCGCCGAAATCGAGAAGGGGTACTTTTTAATGCAAATTCGGATTCTGTTAAAAAATAAGAAAATTTACAATTGTGTAGACAATTGGATAAACAGAATATATTATCCAATATATTTTAGGCCTCTATATATATTTCTAGTATAATAAATTTCTTCAATAGAGAAACGTTAAAATTTTTTAACTCGAGCACCACGCGAATCCCCTTAAAAGGATTGTAATAATCAATGAACCCTCTCTTAGTCCCTGACACACCTTGAAGCAATTTGTCCTCTGTTTTTTTTTTTTTTTTTTTAAATATTGTCTTTATTTTTGCTTTTATTATAATTTCTTAGTTCTAAACAAAACAAAACGAAATTCATCTTATAATTATTACAATGTACATGACTAGCTTAAATACCAGTTCTCCCATTTAAATTTAATAATGATTTGTTAATATTAATATTATCTATTTTATTTTTTTTTTTTAGTTTAAACTTAAATTATTCTATGTAATTTTACTTTAATAATTGATTTACATTATTGGAAAAAAATTGCGGCTAAAAACCAATTTTTTTATTTTTACATTTTATAATTAACTTACACTAATCTTAACCTAATGTCGACTGCTGCAGAGGTGATTACCAAGAGGATTCTATTAGGAATGAAAACTTTCATTCCAAATAGCCTTAGAAGTATAAAACGAAATCCCTCAGCTTGGTTCAACGACCTCTGCAGCAAAGCTCTGAAATCCAAAGAAGAAGCTTACAAAAAATACAAGAACAATAAAACAGTCAATACGTATGAGAGTTATAAAGTGGTTAGGAATAAATGTAAAAAAATTATCAATCAGCAAAAATTCCTGCATAACCAAAGATTGAGACGAGAAATCTTTGATCTCCCCAACAACAGCAGGTCTTTGTGGACATTTGCTAAAAATTTTTGCAAGTCTTCGTTTCCACCTATGATTGATAATAGTACTATTATATCAGATTCTGTTGGAAAGGCTAATCTCTTCGCAAAATTATTTGCAGCTAATTCCACACTCCCTCCTACAGCCCAAAATCCTTCATCAATCCCTGTTCTAAATTATTCCTAGGATGTACTTTAGAACAAGAGCTGTAGCAAAAGTCTTGAAGAATCTCGATATAAAAAAATCCACCAGTCCTGATGGTATACCTGCAATTGTGCTGCGACACATTGCCTTCGCTATTTCTAAACCTCTGCGCAACTTATTCCATTTGTCCTTTTCTTCAGGAACTTACCCGTCCTATTGGAAAGTTGCCCAAGTTTATCCTATTCCTAAAAAAGGTGACAAAAGCAATCCTTCGAACTATAGGCCCATAGCTATTACTTCCATTATTTCCAAAACGATGGAAATCTTAGTCAATCAAAAGTTGAAGAAATATCTTGATAGTAGAGGTATAATTCATGATAGCCAATACGGCTTTCGAGCCCAACGTTCCACCGGTGATCTCACGACATGCCTCTGCGAGAAGCTCAACACCAGCCTGCATCAATCTGGTGAAGCTGCTGTTGTAGCTCTGGATATATCTAAGGCTTTTGATCGAGTCTGGCATTCTGCTTTTATAGCAAAATGCAATACTGTAGGCCTCGGTCCAACCTTTTCTAAATGGATCGAAAGCTTTCTCTTAAATCGATCTATCATAGTTTCAGTTGACGGTAGTTTTTCCGACCAACTTCAAATCAATGCTGGTGTTCCACAAGGCTCCGTCCTTTCCCCCACCCTATTTCTCATTTTCATTAATGACCTTCTCAAAATAACTTTCAATCCAATCCATAGTTTTGCTGATGACAGCACTCTAGTAGCATCATATGATTTTCTAAAACAAACTAATGCTACAGCTTCCGCAGTCACCTCCAAAAGAACAATGATGGCCGGCGCGCTCAATCACGACCTTCCCAAAATTGTCGACTGGGGTAAAGCTAACAGAGTCGAGTTTAACACTTCAAAAACTCAAAGCTGTTTTGTTAGTAACAAGCTAACAACATTCGAACCGATTCTCCGGCTTCAAAATGAAGGTATCCAGCGACTCAAAGATCTGAACATTCTCGGAATGCGAATGAATCAAAATATGCACTGGAATGAGCATATTTTCGATATTGCGAAAAGCGCCGCAAAATGTTTAGGATTTTTGAGCCGTTGCAAAACTTATTTTCATCTCGAGACCTTTTAAAAATCTATAAAGCATATATACGACCCAAGCTCGAGTATAACTCACATTTATGGGCAAGTGCACCAAAAACTGCTTTAAATTTTTTGGACAAAGTTCAAAACCGCGCCATTCGTCTTATAGGCGACATAAATGTGACCTCATCCCTTATACCACTTGGTCATCGTCGTATTGTTGGAGCACTTACTCTATTTTATAGATATCTGCTTGGTGTTGGCACTTGTTCCGAGGAATTAAAATCACTTCTTCCTCCTCTTAAGCAATTCAATCTCACAACACGAGAGGCATCAAGTGCCCACCCTTTCACAGTGGAAATTCCGAGATGGTTTAAGTCCGGCTATGGAAATTCTTTTATAGTAAGAACATCCCGATTGTGGAACCGCGTTCCAATCGAAGCATTCCCAATGAGAGAAGGATTTTTTATTTATGACTTACAGAGGTTTAAGACGAATATTAACAACATTGTTCGCTCTTTCCCACAAAACTTTTCTTCTTCCATTTTCTTTCTTTTCCTCTAACTATCCTTTCCTTTTTCAAATAGACAACGGTACGCAAGTACTTAAAGGTTCAAAACCTAAGTTTTGGCTATAATATAAAAAAAAAAAAAAAATATTACAAACTAGACTTAAACTAACTACTCTATTCTATTCTAGCTTAACCTACTCATTTCCAAAAATAAGGATTTTTGTTTATTAATTGTGCAGAATTAGGAATAAATTTATCAAATACGAATATTTCACAATTGTTTAAATTAGCAGGGTTTAAGTCTAGTGGAAGCTTTTTATTTGATGCGTGCCTTTTATAGTGATAAATAATAGGTACATAGGTACTATTTTCAATATAATTATGTTTGTCTAGAACACAAATGCCTCTGGTGGAATGAATCCCGAATCGAGTGTACTTAATATGTATTGATCTGATTCATACCATGGGTGACTTATTAGTGGATTTTCTATTGATGTAATACTTCTTTGAATGTGATAACGTATGAGACGAATGATAAAATTATCGATTCTTATTATTTTTGCATTTTCGTAAATTGTTTTGTTGGAGAAATAATGCGTGTAGTTAGATGTTGGTTTTCTATTCAAGTTTGTGCATGCGCGTATGCACTTCCGTTCAAATAGCCTTAGGTTTTCCATAGTAGAAGCACTTATGTTAAACCATATAGGACAACCATATGTTAATATTGGCCTAATTAAGGACTTGTAGCAAAGTAACTTGACTTTGCTACACAGGATTTTAGAGAAAAATAACCTTTTCAGAGCCATTAAAACTTTTTTTGCTTTTGATATTTGGTCTTTAACATACTCGTTGAATTTGAATAAATTGGTGTATGAAACTCCTAAGTATTTAAATCTGTTGGAATTCGGTATTTTAGTTCCATCTGGGGCTTTCAAGTAGAACTTTCTCCAGTTTCTTTTTATTGAGCTATTTTACTTATTTATTGTGTTTCTAAATAAGACATTTTCGCATTTTTTATAGTTAATTTTTAGATTCCAGCGTGTACTATATACAACTATTTTATTGAATGTCTGCTGTAGGTTATACTGGGCAACTTTCAAATTGAAATTTGCTGTATAAATTGTTAAATCGTCCGCAAATGCAATGCTGTGATTATGCTCTGAGCGTTTGCTTAGAGAATCAAGCAAGTCACTTACATATATATTGAATAGTATTGCCGAGTTAACTGTACCTTGCTGCAATTTGTCATTTGTCCTCAACATAGCTAATTGAATCATTGTAGGATTCTTTGTTAAATAGTATAGTTAGACTTTATTTTAGTTTCATTTACCAAACTGCAAAATTTTTTTTTTCACAAAAACATTTATGCGCCTAAGCAGCGGGAATCGAATCCAAAACCTTTATTATGCATTTACGTAATGTTGCATCTTGTGAGTCTCTCTTTAACTCAACTTGAAATTTACTTTCCTCTTAATTTAGAATAATTGACGTTTTATTCTCTTCCCTCAAATCGAGTACGTACTTGTGGGAAATTTTTTTTTTTTTTTTTTTTTCAATTACTACTCTTTTACAATATTCTAATGTTTCTATATGAATTATTTCTACTTAGTTTTAAAAAATAACTTTATTTTATTTTTCTATTTTTCTTTTTAATGTGTGTTTATTATTTTCACCACTTACTTTATAACATTTTGTGAATTCCTCTAAAGTGGGGATAAGCTTAAATCTAAGTTGATCCCATAAGTAGATAATACTGATGGATATGTGTGTATGTATGTAGTTATCTATGTGTAAATATTATATATGAAGAGGATGAGTCGATGTATTTAAAAAAAAAAAAAAAGTAAAAAAAAAATAGTAAAAAACAAAATTTCCTTGAGAATCAGACAAACTTTAAATAAAAAACAAAAAAAAAAACAGAAAATTTTTTTTGAAAAGAGAAAATATTAAAGAATAGAAAAGAAGAAAATCTTTGAAATAAAAGAAGAAAAAAAAATAAATAAAAAAATATGTTAGCCGGAAGATAAACAAAGTGAATAAGACATATTATCCTATTTTGATTTGGTTTTTCTTTTTGATAACGGTTTGCATACTCAAATTAGGCCTTGGAAAGTTTTTCCATTGAAATAGTTTTGAAAAGAAAAACTTTTTTTTCTTGTTTTCATTTTTTTTTTTTTTTATTAAGTTTTATTTAGGTAGCCAAAATATAATTCAGTTGAGGTTTGAAGGGTTATAAATTCATCTTATAAAATTGAATTGTGTGTGTGTGTGTATAGTTATGAAGAAATTTAATAAAAATTTAAATAATTTTTTTTTTTTTTTTTTGGAGTGACTAAGCAACATATTGTCCTTATATCTAGTTCAAGGATATTTTATTATTATTCATAACATACTTTTCATATTGTATGAAACTTTGTATCATCATATTAATTTTTTATTTATGTTGTAGACGGCATCATCTTATTTTTGTATCTTTTTATTATATTATTATCTTATCTTCACAATATAACTTTCAATCTGATATCAAACAAATATAGTTTCATTCCAGTGTAGTCTATATAGTATTTATCTATTTTTATGAGATAATTCACTATTCATTTTGTGGTTAAATTTTGTTTTTGTTTTAAAAAAATATCAATATTTTATGTAAATTTCTTGTTTTTTGAAATGACAGTTGTCAATAATAGTCACTAGCGTATTTTAGAAGATTATGTTACTCCTTAATTTACTTATAATGTTTTTATAAAGCAAGAGGTGAAAGATACCATTATTTATATAAATAATGTAAGAGTATTTTTATTTTGTATTTTGTTACAGCCAGAATACTAAATACTCGGACAATAATTTTACTTTTACATACACATTCAAATAAAACTGATTTTTATTAGTTGTCAAATTCCTGCTTTGAAGTTAAACATTTTTCAATTTTTGATTTGCGCGATGGCTGCGATGACTAATTTCATTCTGGGCATTTGGAAGCACAAGTGGAAGCACAACGATTTATAGATTCTATTCTATCTTCTATTTCAAAATTATATCATTCTATTGTTCCCTAGTTCTACGTATTTAACCTCATTTATTAGTCTATGAAGAAACTCTTTTTTACTCTAAAAATAATAAGCGTAGTCTGACAAAGTGAAACAGCTATGAAGCTTGTCAAAAAAATTGTTCGAACAATTATTTCCTAAATAATTGCCCTTTTCGATTGACAATAGAAAAAAAGTGGCAGTAGTATTCTTCGATGTAAGAAAGACGTTTGATTGCGTTGATAGAAATGTACTCATAAGCATTTAATATGAGCATGGTGTTAAAGGAAAAGAGCTGAGATGGTTCAATAGTTATTTGTCTGACAGAGTACAGTACTCGGACTGTAAAAAAATATTAAAAGTACCCTAAAGTCCAATAATTTCAGGGTAATTCAGGGACCTACTCTCTGGGACCAACTTTATTTATATGCTATATAAGCAATTTATAAGAACTGCTGTAGACGTTAAAATTGTTTATGTTTGTTGATGACTTGGCAGTTTTATAAAAACTGCTGTAGACGTTAAAATTGTTGAGTAGTGTACGCAGAAAATTATTGTAAACCACTGTAAAGCTCGATAAACAAAGACATGAAATTAATAAGTAGTTGGACAATCAAACATAAATTAACAATAAACATGGAAAAAACAAAATATATTCTATTTGTCAACCGACAATATTGAAATAAAATATGCTGAATGCTATCTTTGGAAATGGTAGAGAGCTACAAGTACTTAGGTGTAATAATTGACGAAAATCTAACTGGTAGTAACCATATAAAAGAACAGCTAAAAAAAGCAAGAAAAATTGCTGGCATTTTTAGGGTAATAAAGAAAAGAGTTCCATACAATTTCAAAGGATCGCTATTTTTCAGTATGTTTAACAGTACAATGTACAATTGTACAATTATTGTACAGTACAACCTATGCAATACAAATATGGAAAAATGCGTACAACAAAGGTATAGAACTACTACATAAAATATAAAACAAGGATATAAGAAATTTATTTGACTATCCTAGTAGAGAACCAACAAAAGAGATACATAGAAACCACAAAATCTTCCCAATAAACACTAAAATTAGGTACAAACTGATTATACATATACATATGGTGTGGAATAATAAAATAAATAATAACATCAAATTAGAACAAAATAAGGAGATTCACAATTATAACACCAGGAGTGCTAGCAATATTAGAATTCAATTAACAAATATTAGATCCAACGGTAGAAATAGCATTTACAATATGGGATACAAAATGATGAAATGAGTGAAGACTTAAATAAGTAAAATTATATCAGGAAGCTTAAAACTAAATTAAAAAAAATTTTAATAGATAAATTATAAAAAAAAAAACGAGATTTGTGATAATTAAAATTAGTATGTATTCATATAATTTTCTGCATTTATCTGGATGTTTCTTTGTCCGACGGAATACTCCAACACATATACAAATTGCAATATGTATACAAATTGCTTTGGTGCTCTTTTTTAAACCCCTGTCTACCATGCTGAACCTTTGCATGAAAAAATACCATTGCATGAAATATATTTTTTTAACTTAATCTTAGTTTTCTTCGCAAATAATAAGGAAAAATAAAAAATAATAATAATAATATAAATAAAGCAAACAATTTTTTTGATTTATTATAATAAGGAGTAATAGAAATTTTATCAATAGTTTAATATGCTGTAATAAAATAAAAGGCAAACAGCATTTAACACAAAAAAAAAACATAATGCACTTATAGGCTATTCTTATTACTTAAAATTATACACAATATGCATATGTGTCTACATATTTTTTTTTTGTTTTTTATTTTTCGTTGTTGTTATGATAATGATCATAGCATCATAGTTTTGCTACCGTATGCATTGCCTGTACCATAGTACTATAGGTATATATTAGGGCTTCCAATCCCGGACATAAATTCCGATCCCGGGATTTCGGGATTGCATTTTACAAATCCCGGGATCCCGGGATTGATCCCGGTATTGAGTTCCTCTGCTGAAAAAAATAACATAAAGTAGAAAATAATAAAAACTTGCAGTTTTTTTTTAATTCAGTATAAAATTAATCTTTTTATTTAAATTACTAATAACATATATGGTAACTATTAAATTCATATATTAAGAAATTCATATTAAAATTCTTAATTAAGTATTTTTTTGTTGTTGGAAGTGGCATCTGAGGAAACAGAGCTCGTCTAGAACCTTATCGCCCAAAGAATTTCGTAATTTATTACAAAATAAACCTGCAGAGAAAAGGCTCTTTCTGACTCGATGCTGGTTGGTTTTGAAGACTAACGATTCGCATCGATGTGGTATCACTTGTGGACGTGACATGCCATAATTTATTAATTTCTTTTGTTTAGTTATTTCTGTACAACCGTTAACTACAGCAATTTCCTCCTGCACAGAAACATCAACTTCTATTGTAGAACATGCTGTTATGGAAGTTGCATTCAATCTTTCAAGAAGATCTGCAACTAAATTACGGCACTTAGTCGGTGTTGGTACTATAATGAATTCTTTGTCGAAGTGAGAGATTCCATTCAAGCCATTATGTAGATAATACAAAAGTCCGCTCAAATCCGTACGACGTTGCTTCAATCGAATAGGCTATAAACAGTTTTTGACTAATAATATGATCCGCATCTTCCAGTTTCTTCAACGTAAAGCTAATAGCGATATCGGCCGTAATAAGGTGAGAGCCCATCTAGTGCAGTTAAACGTGACCGGGTTGCAGGAAGCGATTTTTGCTTATGCTCCAAAGCAGGAAAAAAATTAGTTAATGTTGTAGTTTTTTTCTTCGGAATTTCACCTGATGTACTTGCGACATCAGAATCGTTTTTATTCTTTAGTTGGATTTTGTGTATCGAAAATAAGTGAGTGTGTAGACCTATTGTCGTTCCACCACCAATTTTTAAAATTTTTTTGCAATCGCTCACCTTACACGTTGCAGTCTCACCTTTTTCATCGCGTAGGAAATGTTTCCATACTGCTGAATTACTTCCTGTGAAATATTCTTTGTAGACAGCCATTTTAATAAAGCCCTAAATTTAAAATAATATTAATTAAAAATACCGCATTCAACTAACATCATTTTTTCAATATACTTACTTACTGGGTATTGCAATACAATTTAGAAATACGATAATACGATTAATTTAGAAATAGTAAACAATATTTTAATTTAACACTGAAGAAAGCACTGTAAATATAAAATATTAATTCAAAAAATATTAATCATATCGCATTACCTTTTCAATATAATATTTACTAATTATAATTGCACAAAGAATACAAAACTATATTTTATTTTAAATACTATTTTCACTTTGTTAATTCGACTACTTTAACTTTATGTTCACAAATTCTCATACTATTTGATAAAACTACGTTAAGTATGTGAATCCCGGGATTTCTATAACACAATCCCGGGATCTCGGGATTTTAAAAAACCTCAATATCCCGGGATTTCGGGATCCCGGGATCCCGGGATTGGAAGACCTAGTATATATATACTCTAGCCAGAAATGTGATGCGATGATGAGTTAAAATTGTTATTTATTTTTATTTTTTTTGTTTATTGTGTTTGTTTTAATATAATATATATATATATATATATATCTATATGATATACAAATTTATGATCGTATATAATATTTAGTATGTATCATGGGGTTAGGTTTAGATTCTGCTGATTTACACATAAAAACAATTACAACCTATACATTTTTAAAGAAATTAAATGAAATTTTGTACTATTATTTTTTTTTTCTTATCTTTGTAAATTTATAATTTTTAGGTATATTTGTTTTCTTCAAGTATGTAGAAATGTATGGTGTAGAGAGTGATGAATTTTTTTTAATATAGTAGGTAGGTATATATAGGTATCGGTTAAACCATATTGATTGTTGTTCTTCTTATTAATGTATGTTATAAATAATAATTATGTATGAATTTTAACATGAACAGTTCGATAATGAATTTTTTGAAATGAAATGAAATTTTAAATAACCGATCAATGGTTCACAAGTTATGAACATAAGTTATGAACTAAATACCTATTTATTTGCAGTAAATTTTTTTATTTTAATTTTTTCTCCAACACGAGTTTTTATTTTATTCATCAAAATAAATATTATGTGTACCTACAATATTATTGCTTTTATATATTTACAATTTTATTTATTTTTGTTTTTAAAATTGTTTTCGTTCAAAGTTGTGGCTCATTATAAAATATTATTTATTCGCTATAAACTTTGACGCTAAGCTTACGCAGCGAATGTTATTGAATGATAGCAGGATTAACTTGATTCTGAATTATAGATAAATTTTCAATGTTGGCAAAAAGGATGTCGCTAAAATGATCGAGTAAATGACCTTAGGGAATAGAAAATTTTGCACCTTACTACAAATATTCTGTTGATTTGGTAATTAAAAGCGTTATGATACAAAAATAAAGGTAGGATAAATTAGTAAACAAATACGTATTTTTCTTAAACTTGAAATGAAAACTATACTGAAGGAAAGAAATGTTAGAATTTATTTTGCTTCCGTCATTTATAGCGGGTTAATACATAATACATAAACCACAAAACAAATTAAAATTGACCTAAAAAGAATTCACCTATTGAGCAATAGCATTGACTATATCTGATTATATGAATTAATTTAAAAAAAAAAAAAAACAAAGTAGCAAAGACAAGAACCGAATTATCAGAATATTATTATTATATCGATTTATATAAAATAGCTTTGTTAAAATATTACGATATTACAGCAAAAAAACTTACCGGTAAAACAAATAGTAAATTTAGAAAATATACTCACCCAGACCATGTTCACAAATTCCAATAATTGACATTTATTTATTTTATTAACAAATAACTTTAAAAGTATAAATTCAAATGCGCAGTACCATTGAGTAAATATTATATTGTACATGGAGAATCATAAACCGAAATTTACGATCTGCTAAGAACAAGAAAAACAAAATATGTTATGACATTATTATCAAGTTCCAATTCACACATCAAAATAAAAAAAACTTTAAAAATAAAAATCACAGACTACCCTTACCTACATCAGAGACCCTAGCGGGATAACAATATAACAATTAAAACTGAAGAATAAAGAAAAAGCATAATTATTGGCTTTACCCCTAACTATAAGAGTCATAAGGCGTCATATGATGTCATAGGATACTTCGTTAATTAGCCTATATGATTCGATATGATTTAACAAAGTCGTAACCAATCATAACCTTTACTATAATGGTCATACCTAATCATACCAAAACGTCAAAACTAAAATTTAAAAGAAGTGAAATAAAAATATAAATTCTATAAATAAATGTTTTTGTTTTTTTATTTTGAGTTTTGAAATAGTTAGGGCTATTATGATAATAAAAAAAAACACAAAAAACGTAACTATGGCTATTTTAATGTGTTTTCAATGTGGGTGTGGTATGTATTTAGTTTAAATGCATTTAATTTCATATCTACACTGCCAGCGACATCTCTGTTCGCCACATTTTGTTGAAATGTACGTCTCTATTAATAGTATTTGTTAGGGAGCGTTTAGACATCAGATTTTGTTTCATGAAAGTTTTGTTTTACTTATTTTTATTAAATTTACAAATTTTATTGCAATTACATCAAATTTTATTTCAAAAGTTTTAATTACATATCTCAAAGATAAACAAAAATAGTTACAAAGTATACTATATTTATTCATGCAAAATTCACTTTCTAAACTTGCAAAATACGAAGATACGAATATGCGTGACGAGTACTAATAATAAATACTTATAAAGAAATATAAATATTCATTGTAATTTCAGAACATTTATGAAATATAAATATTTAAATAGTAAATCAATTATTCTAAGTATTTGTATTGATAAATAATAATAATAATATTTAATACACATTTTTTGTATTTTTTAATGTATATCTTTCAATATATTGGCATAACACAATTAAAAGTTTATAAATACCTTTTCTCGCAAAATTCACTTTTTCAACTTGCGAAATATGAAAATGCGTGTCGAGCACTATTATTTAAAAAAAAAAATTTATGATATTCTATAACAAAGTCGGATGTCAAACTTTAATGAACATCATTTATACGTTATAAACACAATTCAAAAACCTATAAAGCTGCCTTATATAAAAGTTTTTCTTCAAAACTATTAGCGGTCAAAATTTTCTATTTGATTCTATGAATTATTATTTACTAGCTATTCCCGGCGTAACATTCGCCGGTCTAGCATTAGCATTATAAATGAAACAATTTATTTTATTTATTTATTTTCTCTACTTTCTTAAAAAAAATCAATGTTTTAAATATGTTTTTCTTGCATAATAAATAAGTTACAAATTGAAAAAACTTAAAACTAAAATTCGCTTTATTTAATATCTTAAAAATAGTTTAACATTTTAATACTTATTCAAACATTTCATAATATTTTATACTACACTAACCCTATCAAAATATGGTACTCTACACAAAGCAACTGTGTTTTTAGTGAAATATTTGAATAAATATTAAAATGTTAAACTATTTTTAAGATATTAAATAAAGTGAATTTTAGTTTTAAGTTTTTCAATTTGTAACTTATTTATTATGTAATAAAAAAATATGTAAAACATTGATTTTTTTTAAGAAAGTAGAGAAAATAAATAAATAAAATAAATTGTTTCATTTATAATGCTAATGCTAGACCGACGAATGTTACGCCGGGAATAGCTAGTAATATATTATTTAACTTTAGAAATATATAAAACTCTGTACGAGCTCATTAGCTCTCTTGAGTACTGAATAAATGAATAAATGAAAAAATGTAACTACCACGTATAAATGCCGGACGTTGTTGTATAAGCCCCGAAATGTAACGCAGTCGATTGTCAATTATATTTTTCTAATATGATTTTTTGATCACCTGTAGCCCAGATTCGATTTAAAAATACCCGTTTGTTTCCTAAAATAGTCAAAGAATTCACTGTTAGAAGGTTTTTCCGGAACGGATCTATTTTCGAATGCTATTTTCAAGAACAATTACCATATTGTTATTTTTAAGGTTTTTGTAGAGTATCATAATTTTACATTATGTTTAATTTGAATCCAAAAAGTGCGTATGAATACACTACAGTTTTCCAATCTATTATGTTTGATTGCATAATTTTAAATTCCTATTTTTATTTGTAATCCAAGATATTGATCTTCTGTTGTGTACGTTTCAAATATAAAATCTGAAAAAATTTGGAAAACCAGAACGTTAGTTTCGAAAAAATAATCAAATACAACTGAATGACTAATTATAAAAAAAAAAAATACATTAATAGTTTAGAATGTTTCATCATATGCAAATTTACTAACACAGGCGTGTACCGACCAGCTAATATTCCAAAGAGAAAAAGAATAATTAACTAAAACAACATAAGAATATTGTGAAGAAGGTAATTATATACAGAAAATATAAGAGTTTAACAATGCTTAATGAAAATGGAGGCCGCTACTATAAGAATACTGTAATAATTATTTTTTTTTTAAATTTTTCATAAATCATTATCACCAATATTAGTGCTAAATTATGAGCTATTAAAATATTTTTTTATATTAAAAAATGAAAAAAAAAAACCACAAAAAAAAAAAAACAATAAAAAAAACAGCTTCACCATTCCCGATAGAGCTTTTCATGTATTTTTATGTATTACATTCCTTTGTGAGCTGTTAATATTCTTTGAGTTAAATGTTGGAGAGGTCTTGAAAAATAATATTTTTATATCATTTTTTTAAGTGGTCACACAACGTAGACCTGTATGTAAAATAATATGCAACCTTGATAGGTGGGTGGTATATATATACGACAACGAAAAACATAAAGAATAATATAGTATTTAAATAAGGGCTATATATGGTGGAAAATTCAATGATGTAGCAGAATAGAACAAATACAAAAAAAAAAACTAAATAAATAAATAAAAAGAAAAGTGGAAAAAAAAAACAAAAACAAATCATTTTGTTTATGTCCTTAAAATGTTGAGAATTTATTTAAAATATTCAACTGTTTCTTTGGTTCTTTTTGGTTGTTTAAGTCCTATAATACTCGTATAAAAAGGTTCCATTCAAGGGTTTCATCATTTATATACATATACATAATATTTTATATTTTTAGTGTTGTTACTTTAATTTTATTTTTTTTTTTGTATTTTTTTTTTATTTAAATATGTGTAATATTATTTGTTGTTTTTGTTTTTACATTTTTTATTTCTTTTGTAAGCTGTTTATATTCTTTCAGTTAAGTGCTAAGAGGTTTTCATGCAATAACATAAATTAAACTGCTGAGTCATAAATTTAACGTGGATATATGTTGTGTTAGCATAAAATAATATTAATATATATATATATATATAATATACATATAGAAAAAAAAGAAATATGTATATTACAATAATAGAAGGATATTTTCAGGTGAAACATACGTAACGTGTACAAAATAAACATTTATAAAAATAATTTTAAATCAAATACAAAAAAATATATATATGTATATAAAATATTATATTAACAATTGTATGTTACTGTTTAATGCCTACTATACAAGTTATATATATATATATATATTATAGATACAGGTACCTATCACCTATCTTATTAGTTCTTGTATTTGTAAAATGTCACGTGTGATGCATACTACAAGGATCTATACTATACCATTCACCGTTTCTAAAATTACACTATATACACATAATATACTATGACTATGATTTTGAAGAAGTATAATCGTGACATTCAAAGCTCTGAACAAATATTCAATTTAAATGAAGAAAATCAGCTATCAAGAAATCTTTGTAACGTACTCAAGATTGTCTGTTGAATTTTTCTTATAATTATCCTTAATTCTTCTTTAACCAACCAACTCCAGTTATTTGTATTTCTTTACATGCTGTTAACACTGTTATATTATTGTACAGGTGTAATTATATATATATATATATATATATATATTTTTTAAAGTCAATGACATTTTTTGAAAATTTAAATTTTCCTGTTTATCAAAAGAAGGTGGTGGTATATACACGGTTGCGGTGTAGGTGTATAATTATTATGATGTGTGAATTTTATAATAAAATATTTCTCGCATAAAATTCATTCAATGGAAAGAAATTCAGAATTTCATAGACAACTAAAGATTAAAATAAATTATTTTTTTTCTAACTGTTAATGGTGGTGATGTTTTAGATGTTGTCAGACGCAAAGAAGAGCATGAATGTCTCAGGAAATATTACAGTAATATGCTTTCAGCACAATTTCGTGAAATCAAACAAAAAATGATATTTAAAAGCTACATACTATATGAATACAATAATTATTCTGTTCCTGTGTATAAATTTCTGATAGTTTAGATCTTAAAAGTAGATATGTTAGAAAATTATTCTGGATTTAGTAAAAAATTTGTTTTTTTTTTTTAATTGGTGCATGGGACACTGCGTCTATTCCTATAAAATATTTTTATATTATTTGAGTAAAAAATTTGATATTTTTTTTAATTGGTGCATGGGACACTGCACCTATTCCTATAAAATATTTTTATATTATATGCTATCATTTTGTCTAACTGATTTTCCAATATTTCACACATGACTCATTTTGATTTACTTAAAATGTATTTTATTGCTGAGAGTGTCGAATTATTAAATTACGCTAAAATTGTTTAGATAAAGCTTTGTATTTTAAATTTTTGATCGTATTAAATACAATTTTAATATAAAACAAAATGATTACTATGTGTAATTTTTATCTATTATTCGGCGGCTATGAAAAGTAAAATTAGTTTAGTAGTGAAAAACTGACACTATTAGCTTCTCCTGCTAATATTATCTAGTTATAATATTTTTATAGTTTTTCTTTTTCTTTTTTTTTTTGTGTTCTTTTTAAGTTTGTTTAATTTAGTCTAATTGAATTAATTGCTTTATTATATGTAAACTAGCTTTGTAACCCGTCATAAATGACGGAAGCAAAATAAATCCTAGTTTCTTTTTTTCTTTCATTAGATTCTTTATCCCAAAATTACAGTACTTATGTTTATATCACTTTTTATTTATTTTTATTTATGTTTATATTGGCCTAACACTAATCTTTTTTTTTTTATATATAACAGAAAAAGAAGTACCATACCAACAAATTTGTATAAAATGTTTGTATTTTTGTATGGTATACTCGTACTCACTTCCATTTAGTTATAATTCGTTAGTTGGGTTCCATTTAGTATAAATTATACCGTATTAGCGTTATTGTGGCCTCTGGGAGAGCAAATTTAAAAATGGGATCTTATTATATTTGCCTTAATTAACTTGCCTTGGACTTTATATGTTTGTTTCAATTTGCTTCAATTCAACAAAATACCCATTTCAATAACAATTTAACCAAAGTATATCCATAAAAAGAGTAAGAACTCATGTATGTATTCATTTGTTTGCACACAAACTCATATGCAAATTTGATAAACATTGTCAGAAATAGACGATAATAAGAATTTTACGTGTAAGAAAAAGAAAAAATATAGTAAACAAAAAAGAGTAACAAAAAAAGTTGGCTGAAATTAAATAAATAAAGTTAATAATTTTGAAAAAAAATGTCGACAAAAATTTCGTTGAAATATTTAACAATATTATTTCTAAATTGTATAAACTATGCATAAGATTTTTAGGAGACCTAACTAAAACAGCGTTATCATATTCTTTAAATTCTGTGATTTGTAAATAGATGTTGTCCTCAGTATTATTTTACAATCGTATACCAATATAATAAATATTTAGGTTTACTAATATAATTAATAAAAAATAATAATGTTTGTAACTCCAAATTATTACTGACAAAAATATTAATAATATTTTATACCTATTACTGTAATGTAATCATAATTTAATATTTTTAATAGGTATATCAGAAAATAATAATGTTTAAAATGCAAATATTGAAATAATAAAAGATTAGAATCCTCGTATAAGGGATATGTACATAGTACATGCATGTGTCATATAGAGAGGGTATGCATTTGCTACATACATAATCATATGGCTTAGTTTAATTGAAAATAAAATGCAAACATTATTTATGAAAGAAAACAAAATTTGAGCCTATCAGTTATCTATCACTCAGTTAGAAATTACTCTTCTCGAATGTAAAAAAAAGTTTAATTTCGATTTATGCATGTATATATTATACTTTTATATGCCAATTTATGCTTAGGCAGCGTTTACACGTCAAACAAAATCGAATTTTATCGTAGATAAAGTCGGATGAGTGTTTACATTTCAGACTTTTTCTCAGATGTAATCTACGAATTTTACATCAAATATTTTTTGTATTTAACAGGGTTTCTTTTTATAAAGTGCGTAATTTTTTATTGGTGAAAATTTTTTAATACGTAAATTAAAAAATTCAAAGGTATCTAATCAAAAATCTCCAAAAAATTTTTAAAAATATACATATTTTTATAAAATTTGTTACAGTAATATAAAATATAATTACACATTTGAAGTATGAGCAATAATAACCAAATTGTGTTAGAGTGAATTTTAGTGCCATTTGATTATATGTGTTGTTCTTTGAAAATATATTATTTTTCATTAAATATTTTCACTAAAAAGTCGAAAATAAAATAAGGAAAAAAAAATTTTTTTTTAGAAATAAAATTTAAGCGTACTAAAACTACAAAAATAAACTTTAGAACCGCAGCTTGATATAATGTTTTCATAGCAAGTTATGATTGTAATTACGGAAAAAGAAAATTAGCCGAAATTCTAGGAATTCTTGAGATGAGATTAAGAGATTTGGTAAAAAGTTCGGCTAATTTTCTTTTTCCGTAATTACAATCATAACTTGCTATGAAAACATTATATCAAGCTGCGATTCTAAAGTTTATTTTTGTAGTTTTAGTACGCTTAAATTGAAGGCAAATATTTCTAAAAAAAAATTTTTTTTCCCTTATTTTATTTTCATATAAATTTTGTCTTTTGTATACTGTATAGGGATCTTATTTTGCTATATGAATAAACTGTTATTATGGTACTGTGTTATTTTTAAAAAAATATTCAAAATTTTGTATCTAAATTGGTAAAATTTACAAAAAATACAAAAACATTTTCATCAATAATTTTCAATTTCAAAAAAACATTATATGTTTTATTATCCGACGTAGAAGTAGAGTTTATTATCCTACTCTACTTCTATCAAGTTCTATTGATTGAACAGTGAACACTTAACACTGAAAATAAAATAATATTTTTGGAATGGAGCATGCAGAACATACAGAATACAGATATAGCAAATAATAAAAAAAAACAAAAAAAAAACAAAAATAATTTTTTTTGAGTGAAGTGAGTTACGCACACAATAATGACAAAAATAAAAGGTAGAAGCAATAAAGTAGTATAATGTATAATATTATACAATACAAATATGCTGATACACATGTATATTATTGTGTATAATTTTAAGTAATAAGAATAACCTTTGAGTGAATTATGTTTTTTTTTGTGTTAAATGCTGTTTGCCTTTTGGTTATTATACCATATTAAACTATTGATTAAATTTCTATTAGTCCTTATTATTATAAATCAAAAAAATTGTTTATTTTATTTATATTTATATTATTATTATTTTTTATTTTTCCTTATTATTTGCGAAGAACACTAACATTAAATTAAAAAAATATAGTTCATGCAATCAATTTTTCCTGCAAAGGTTCAGCATGGTAGACAGGGGTTAAAAAAAAGCGCCAAAGCAATTTGTATATATATGCATTTGTATACATATGCAATTTGTGTATGTGTTGGAGCGTTCCGTCGAACTTACAAACATCCCGATAAATGCATAATAATATATATATAATTATTTGGCTGGTTTAGTTGTAAGTTAAGTATGTATTTAAATTAATATTCAGCCGTACCGGTGAATTCGATCGAATAAAAATCGAGTACTCGTTCGTAAATTGTCAACTGGCGAATTCGATTTAAAAAATATTCGAATATTTTTTATCGAAAATTTTCTTGTTCAAAATTTTATAATATTATTTTTATTTTTTTATTTTATACGTATGTGTATTTTGAGGATACGTTCGGATTGATCATCTGCGCTGCAAATGACAAGTATCGTGCGTTCGGAACTGCATAAACCATATATTCGGAAACGTCAAATAAAGTCAATAATCAAAAAAAGTTAAGCAGATGAATCATTTAAATTTTCATGCTGCAAAATTGCACACATTTTTAATTGTTTTAACATTTATTTAAAATCAAAAAAAGAAAAAAATGTCGGAAAGGAAAGATTATTTTGTTGATATAAATTAAAATTGTACATGTGTGGATTATAATTTGTAATTTTGTAAAATTATATTTTAGCTGGTCACATAAACACACACTTTTATTAATTACAACAAGATTGGAAAACGAAGAACTGTATAGCTCTGGGGAAAAAAGCAAAAAACAAATTTGGAAAGATATACATAAAGAGATTTTAGAAAAAGATAATTCATTCTCTTATTCATGTGATACCATTGTTAAACCTTATGACTACCTACAAAAGAATTAAAAAAAGAAATTTAAAATCTGGACAAAGTGCATCGATTTGGGTATACTTCGAAGAGTTTGATGAAGTGTATGGTAGCAAGCATTTTATATTACCACCAGCGGAAAATATTTGTGATACTTTAAATTTAGAGAACTGTGAATATCTCTTGGATGAAACTGTTGAATCAACACCCAAGAGGAAAAAGCAATCGAATGATGTGATTTCATATTTAAAAAAAATTTATGAAGATGATAAGAAAAGGCATGAAGAATATTTATCAATTGAACGTGAAAAATTAGAAGCTCAAAAAAAACGAAAATTGAAATAGAAAGTGAAAAAGTCAAAATTTTACTTCAACTGAAAAATTTGTTCGAAAGACAAATGAAATAGAAATGAAATATGTATAGGTTTAGGTTCCTAGTTATTTTTTAAGTTTTTTTCAATGTGATTCTTATTTTTTATGTCGTAGAAATGCCTGTTCATTTTGTGATTTAAATATAATAAAAATAAAAATAAAATTATTTAGCTTTACACTTTATTTATTCATTCAATAACCTGAACTTATGAGATGACAAATTGCATTTCTTTTATTTTTTGCTTCTATATCATGAGTGGTATTATATTCATATGCTGGTTCATGATCGGTAACATTATTATCTATTAATTCATCATTATCTATTGTAATGTTATGATTATCTATTATTATAAAATTATGTAAAATGCTAATACAATGTCTTTTATCGTTGAAATCTTGTTAAACTTCATATTGTCTAAAATTCTAAATTTGCACTTTAATCTTCCAAAAGCTTGTTCTATTATTACCCTGGTAGAGCTGAGTTCTTTATTAAAATATTTTTGACTTGTTGTTAAAGTACCATTCATCTTTAAATGGATAAGCAGAATCTCTCACGATATGTATATCTTCAGGTAGTTGTATACTTTCTTCCAGCAAACCTTTACCTAATGCACTATTTTCAAAAACATATGCATCATGGGATCTCCCAGGCCAACCAAAAAATATGTTTAAGAAACTCAAATAACTTTTACAAACAGCCTAAAGTTATCATTTATTATATTAGATATGTGTATTGATAACATAAATAATATAGTATACCTACTTGTAACACCATTGAGTGATATCCCTTGCGGTTATAGTAAATACTGGCATCACATTTGGGTTCTTTAATACAAACATGCATACCATCAATACATCCAACAACATTAGGAAAACCTCGTGATCGCAAACTATTAAATTTGTTTACGGTTTCTTCAATTTCTGTTAACGTGTTGGCCATTTTATATATATATATGTGGTATTTTCCGAAGAATTTTACAAGTTTTCGGAAAAATCAAAATGACAATAGTCAAAAAAAGATAATTGTCAAATTGATTTGGATCAAATTGTGCAGTTCACTCATTGATTGACGATCAAAATGATCATTCCGAACGCATCCTAATAAATTATATTTCTAAAACAACAATCTAAATATATTTTTTTAATTTGAGCTTATTTGACATAAAAGTCATTACATTTCGTTATATTTATTATTTGATTACATTTTTTTAAATGAGTACAAAATTAGACTTTCGATCGAATTCACCGTTAAGAAATTCTCATCGAATCGAATCGAGAAATTCGAATAATTTTATATCGAATCGAGTTCACCGGTACGGATGATTATCTTTTAATAATTTTTATTTGTATACACTTATAAAGACTAATCGTCTTATGTATACTAACATTAAGAATTGAATAAATAAATAAATAAATAAATAAATAAATAGACATATAAAAAGTGCGACATACCAATTATTGGAATAATTGCAATCTGCTTGTATCTGATTTACATTCCTTATTTCTATCGCTGACTGTATTAACGGAAATAAATATTTTCGGTCATTATTTAAATTAACTGTACATGAGTACAATATTCATGGAACTATTAATTTAAGGTGTAAATCGAAAATGTAACAAAAACAAATTACAAAAAAAATTTAAAATAAAATTGAGAAGAAAAAATAACTTTGTTTTTTGTCCTTTTTTTGGAAAATTGTGCATTTTTTATATGCAAATTTTTTTGATGCAGATGGAGATTTTTCAATATTTAATTTTTCTGATAATTAATTTGCTCGTTCTGTTTTTTTTAAAGTTGAATAAAAAATATTATTTATTTAATTTATTGATGCAGTAAATAATATAAAAAATGCAAAAAAAAAAAAAATTTAATTTATTTAAAAATAAATATTTTTATTTATTTAATATATGTACTTATATACACTGTAAATATTTTTTATATTTAATGTTTACTATAGACTTAAGTGAGATTTCTATAGTCATGAGTAATGTGAGTAATTCAGGCATGTAATTTTTCGTAGTCGGGACACCTATTAAATATATTGTATATTGTATTATGTATATATAGTATATATTATTTTTGTCAACCTTCTTGTCAACTTATTTAGAATATTACATATTTTCTTTTTTTTTTCCAGATAGAAGAAAATCATCAAAAGAGTCTTCATTTACCTTTCTAATTTCCGGGGGGAACGAAGTGAAGGACTGTGTAGACTTTAACGCACTAAAAACTACTATCCTTTTGTTTACATTAAAACTAGGCTTTTAGACTAACAACTAATACAGTTTTGGCTCTTTTACTTCAGATATCTTTGATCAATCAAAATCCCATTAGGAATTATTGAGAGATAAAAGATTTTTTCCTAACACATTTCGAATGGTTTCGTCCGTTTAAGACGTCTAACAAAGTTTTGACTGTCAGCTAAGCGTAAAATTTCAGTATTAACATGTTGAGAAAGACGAATTTTGTGCGTATTGCCAGTTATTTTGATTTCGTCTTTTATGATAGGGATCTTAAGATCTCTATGAATGTCAGCATTGTTTAGCACAACCCCATATTTGAATATCGTATGCCCAGACTGGCTTTAATATTTGATTGTAAATCAAAACTTTGTTATATGTTGAGAGAGAAGGTGTCCGCCCAATTAGCCAATACAGCTGGTTGTATTTCAGTTCTAATTCTTGTCTTTTTTTCTTGACATGTTCTTTTCATCTGAGCTTTGCATCAAGTGTCATACCAAAGATATTTTGCTGAATTTTGATGTGGTATGACGACATTGTTTATTGTGACCGCTATGGGCGACTCTATTATTTTGTTTGTGAAATGAACATGTGTGGATTTTGATTCGTTTAATTTAATTCTCCACCTTTTGCACCATAAGGAGATTTTGTTGTTTGCTTGTTGCAATTTATTTGTTGCTTCGTTTATATTATTGACGCAAACGCTAATACTGCAGTATCATCTGCAAAAGTTGCCATCGTTGCATCTTCTAGTTCTGGTATATCACTGGTGTAGAGTAAATATGTTACATATAAATAATTATATATTTTCGTTACCATTTGTCAGTTCTTACAACCATCTATATGACATAATTCTGAGATTTTAGTTGTTCGACTAATATTTTTGTGTCATTTATTAGATTAGATTACTTAATTTCGGAAAAGAATATGTCTCCAATATCACCACAGCTGCAAATGCGCTTATTGTGATTACCCGTATTTATTATTATTATTTTTTTATTTATTGCCTTAATGTATTTGTACCATATGTTATTTTCATATATTTTAATTCTATAATTCAAGAGTTTATATTACTACAATATTTACACCTTTGATTTGTAATTATTTAGACTAACCTAACTTAAATATTTAGAATAAATTTAATTTGCAAAGGCCAAATGGCAAGTAAAAACCTTTAATTAATTATTTCATGCTAATATAGAACTTAATGTAAAACCTAACCTAAATCTTAAATAACGTCTATTAACTAAAATTATCTTAATATTAAATTTTAATCTACTATCGCTATTATAAACGGATTTTCGGAATTGTAACAGCTTTAAAAAAAAGGCAGATGCTATTTTTTGAATTTGTTCTATAATAGTATCTATTGTTTCCTAATAAATGCAATCTGCTTGTGGAGAAATAAAAGGGTCTTAGGGTTTAGGATTAATTTAAGAACAGCGTTTTGTTTTCTCTGCAGCAAATTCAAATGTGTTTTGGCAGCACTCATCCCTGCGGGGAATCCGTATTACAAAATACTTTGAAAAATAGATTTAAATATTAATAATTTATTTCAACAGTT
The DNA here is from genome assembly GCA_963942445.1 of Argyra leucocephala. Lineage (NCBI taxonomy): Eukaryota > Metazoa > Arthropoda > Insecta > Diptera > Dolichopodidae > Argyra > Argyra leucocephala. The sequence continues at coordinate 148,998,623 of OZ012679.1, forward strand.
ATTTTATTTATGACTGGATATAACACTTTTATATAGAGGTTTTCATTAGATGTGTTTTGAAAAGTAGTCTTTTTATCTAGGTATATGCCCAAGTATTTTATATTATCGCTTTCCCAAACTATTTCGAAATTTCCACACAATAGGTTTCTACTTAATAGGTTTTTTCTCCGTTAATTTTGATTTTCCACTTAAAATAGTGGTCCTCAATTATTTTGAAACCATTTTCAAGGTTATTTATAATTTGATTTGGACAGTTAGACACCGATAATAACGAAGTATCATCAAATTAGTGTAGCAGTATTTGTTAGTGCTAGTAGTCCCCCGAGTGCTTAAGAATATCTGATTTTCTGATCACACTCAGAATATTTTTCAATGGTATGGTGGATAGTTCTCATTGTTCGGGGAATGTGTTCTCAAGTACCGAAGTTTACTACGAGTGAGCCCTTCGCATTCACGCACCAAATATTCAATATATTCTTCCTCTATTTCACATATTCTGCATAAATTGTATTCAGTTAGATCCATTTTACAAAAATGTTTCTTAATTAGGCAGTAGAAGTCTGTTATTATTGCTACCAAGATACATACATGTTTTCTATTGAAGCTTAGAAGAGTTTTAGTTTACTTAAGCGAGAGTTAATTGGCATTACATAATAATCTAGTATACATGCTAAAAACATTCTACAACACAGCATAAATAAAATTCAGTAATGGTTAAATAAGTGGAGAATCAGAGTGAATGTTTCAGGCTTAGTAAGTCTTTTTGTTTCGGTTCGGCTACATTAAATATTCAAACAAATAGTATTACAAAACGAAATATTTAAGATGTTAATTTAATATTGTTAATTTTTTTTTAAATTTACTTAATTTTATATTCTATATGTAAAATGCATATCGCATATATTAAGTTTCATTTCGATATAGGTACAAGGTCAAACTATATCGAAAAAATACAATACAGGACAAACAATACAATTTTCCCTTTCTATACAAAATTTATATAGTTATGTAATAGATCTAATAGATGGTGTCTTTCAAAGATATATTTCAGCCGGTTACTATTTCCGCTTACTGTGCACGCACGGAAATGAAAGACACCGTTGTTAGATAAAAACTGAGTCTCAGATGGACCATTCAGAAAAATGGAATTAAAATCTTAAAATCGGTAGTTGTGTAAATTCTTAATAATTATAAAATAAAAATAAATAAACTTAATCTGGATAAATAAAATTTAATAAAACATTTTAAAATTAATTTATAAATAAACCTTCTGAAAAATGAATTAACAAGAGTTTTAATCATTATTTTCTAAAGCAAGTTAAGAAAAAAATATTTCGAAAAAGAAATATTAACTATATAATTTAGCTATGATGATGGCTGCATCCGTAACACCCTACGTCATAGCCTGATTTTGAAAACTTCTTTGTGACAATTTGTATTTAAATGTATGTGTAAATGTAAATGTGATTATTCTAAAAATAACTGAATGTATTTTTAACCAATCTAAACATTTCTTCCACGGACTTCGCCCTATAAGCCACGTATCCGTTGCTTTTATTGCTAGATAACCTACAGGTTCGTTTTCTAGTATGCCCTGGTACCCACATTATTGTGACTTTATATGTTTTTTCCCGGGTTTTGAGTATTTCTAAACAATCACATTATTAGCTGGTAGTTTCTCTTTAAGTTATCTCGCACACGGAGTTCTATAGTATGTATTTCGGCTATACTTTATAATCTATGATTATAGAGTATTGGCTTGAATAAATATGGATGCTGAGGCTTTTCTTAGAAGATGGACAGATACCGCACATATGTCTGCTTGGCAAAATTATATTGAATGATTTCACAAAATTATTTCTTGGCAATCAGTAGTCGGATAGTGCTATCGAAAGCGTATCATCTTTCTGGACTACACGAACTGAAAAATTTATCGATATTAAGTGCAATCAAAATATTTAATGTGATAATTAAACCACATTTTGAATACTGTTCATCAATACTGTTCCTGTTTAATGCTGAAATGATGAACAGATTACAAAAAATCCAAAACCACGGGATGACAATAATATTAAAGCTTCGTAAATTTACTTCAAAATCCTTCATGCTGAGAACATTAAAGTGGATTAGTGTGCTCCAAAGAATAAAAATTAATGTTTTGATAATGGTATATAAAATAAAATATAAAATTATGCCAAGTTATTTAACAAATAGACTAATTTATGTAGAAGATGTTCATCACTACTATTTAAGAGATATTTGGGATTTTAGGTTGGACTTTTTTAATAAATCTAAAGTGCAGAATATGCTAATGTATAAGGGTCTGCAACTGTTTGATAATTTACCACTTAATTAAAAAATGGAAAAAAATATTGTCAAATATAAGAATGGCTTGATTAAATACTTGAATGAGTCAGTTGATTGGAATATTTTGTAATACAAATGAATTGTTATACCTAACTAATATAGATCAATAAATGAATTGTTAAAATAGATTAGAATTAAATATAATTGTTCAAATAGATAATACAAATGTATTGTTATAATTATAAATAATGTTATAATTGTACACTATAAATAGTTAACAAAACTAAATAAATGAAATAATAATAATAATAATAATTGGTTCTGGGTGTACAACTTTTTAAATTTGCGGATCATCACCAGTAATACATTTGCAGGTGTGAACAATTACTTCTTTTTGTATAAAGAAATGAACTGGATGAGTCTCTAATGATGTGGTAGATGTTATTGGCATAGTTCCAGTTACCATTAAACAAGCTGAATGCTGTATTTTGTTGAAGTTTGAATGTTATTAATTAGACAATGTTTTCATTTTTTATGAATCCTAGAATTTACCTAAGTATCATAATTGGCATTTAGAAAATTGTCGATAAAATAACAAATTACCTTTTACAGGTCAAACATTTAATAGTTATTAAAATTAAAATATATGTATATATATATATATATATTTAATAGGATATTAAATAGTTGTTATTTTACAAAAAGTATGTAGTTAATGAATCTGAAAAAAATTATTAAAAAAAAATTTAAATTTTAAACGAACGATATAAAATTTCTTCATTGCGGTTTCCTTTAAAAAAATTTCATTCAGACTTTTTGATTGGAATTATTCCAAAAGATATTTTTTTCTTCTTTTTTTATCTTATATCTTTAAATTATTTCTTTTAAAAATATTTCTTGGAAAATAATACAAAAATTAAAAACTTTTTAATGTCTGTGGTGTGTAAAAGAAATTTTTATGGTGAAAATTACAAACAATAATAACAACATTTTTTCCCTTCTAGATAAAGAAGAGAAAAATAAAAAAAAAAATATTTTGAAAATTTCTTAGAAGATACAATTGAAATATGAAAGTGTATTCAGTGCCGAATTGAAAGTGCAAATCTGAGGCTTGTAATATTTGTATCATAATTGAGGATTTTGTTAGTTATTATAGTGAATTTTTAAGTACTTATGTCAGCTTAAAACTGGGCAAACATACCGGGCTTGAGCAAAAATCTTATTTTAAACATGCTAAATAATATTTCGGAATTGTCAACATTATGCTTAGTTGATTCTCTTAGTAGCAAATTAATACAGAATTTTATATATAAAACAATGATGAGGACATTTTTTTTTTTACCGCGACCTCTCAAAATGTATTGTACTTCCCTGTCCATTTCAGAACTGCAGGTCTATGTCCTTGATAAACGCTATTATTGCCTTGATGTCAAAGTTAGAATCAGGCGATTTGTATCCCTGGAAGTGTTGGTATCTTTTGCGAGCTTTACCGTTGCAATCAAATAGAACATGGGAGGAGGACTCCTCCTCTTCTAAGCAGAATCTGCATCTGTCTGTGCTCGATCTACCAATCTTGAAGAGATGTTTATTGAATAGGCCATGACCTGTGATAAACCATGTCAGCATTCTGACATTGAGTCTAGTCTCCCTGATTATCTGATTCAATCCATGAATATTTAGCTTGAAAAAGAATTTAGTCTGCGTAAGTCCTTGGCAGCTATCCCATATGTTCTAGGTTTCTGTGGATTCCCCCTTGGAAACAATTCCTTGTAGATAGGCGCTTGAACAAGCAATGCTTGGCTCTGGTCCTAAAACTTGATTCTTCGCACCTGTTTGAGGTTCGCACATGATGAGGACATAGATGACTGTCTTCTGTTGAAATATCTCAATTAGTTGATCAAAGTGAACGAATAGTACGCTGTGTTTTAGATAATTGTAATTTTGTTGGAGATTTGAATTTTTTAAATTATTTTAAGAATTTTTCGGTATCAACAGAAGAGAATTAACACTTGTAATAGTAACGGCCATAGACTTACATATAAATATTTTCTTAAATGTTTGCAATATTAATATCATAAACTGAAAGAAGAAACAGTGTAAAACTACTAAGACAATCTTTCTGCCGCTAAAACAAATAAATATTCACTCTGGAAAGCAACGAAAAAACTAAAAAAAAACGATCGTACATTCAGCTTCACTTACAAAAAGTGACGGATCATGGGCGCGTAGTGATAAAAAAAAACAAACACTTTCGCTGATCACCTATATGAAATGTTCAAGCCAAACATTATGCAATCTAATATAGACATAAATAATGTACAAGTTTTTCAAGCAGATAGCCGAATAACGATTATCAGGCGAAGCGAATTAATAAAAGAAATCAAGAGCTTAAAATTCAAAAAGACCAGGGTTTGACTTAATTCCAGTTGATGTCTTAAAAATGCTACTGCTAAAATGCTTTGTCAGTTCTAACGAAAACAATGAATGCATCACTGAATCTAAAATATATTCCAACTACTTGGGAAATTTACAGAGATTATAATGATTCATTAGTCATGAAAGTCCAAGAATGAGGCAGACTTTTACTTACAGACCTATTTTACTGGCTTCAGTAATATCTAAGTTATTTCATAACTTACACCTTAAAAGATTACAAGCAATAATGGAAATTATAAATATCATACCAAATCACCAATTTGGGTTTAGAAAACAACATTCAACTGTTAAACAAGTCCATCGAATAATTAATGTAATCGAAAAGGTACTAGAAGAAAAATGTATCCGCTCTTCAGTGTTTGCTAATGTTTCAACAAGCCTCTGACAAAGTATGGTACGAAGAACTTTTTTAACAGCTGCAGCGTATTCTACACAAAGTCTATGTCGAAGTAATTGCATCTTAGTTATCAAAAATAGCATTTTATATTAAAAAAAGGAAATATTACTCTACGCGAAACAATATATAAATGCAAGAGTACCCCAAGGGAGTATTTTGGGTGTCCCATCTTGTATTTACTCTATACCATTGACATCCCAGAACCAGAATATGTAAATATCGCAACTTTTGCAGATTATACTGCGATATTACCTGTTGATAATAATATAAATGAAGCAACAAATAAACTGCACCAAGCAAACAACAAACCCTTCATATGGTGCCAAAGATGGAGAATGAAACTAAACTAGTCAGAATCCACACATGTTCATTTTACATAGAGTTGCCCATTTCAGTCACAATTACCAATATCTCAATTCTGCAAAATACATTGTTATGACACTTGATGACACTGGGCTTAGATGGAAAGAGCCTATCAAGAAAAAAGAAAAACACAAAAGTTAGAACTAAAATACAACCAGCTGTTAATTGGGCGGACATTTACGCTGTCGACCTATAACAAAGCCAGTCATAATAAGCATGCATAATTTAATATGGGGTTCTGCTAAATAACTTCATGTTCAAACTAATGAATGTGTTAATTATGAATGATTGCATCTTCACTAAATGGAGGGGATTTTCGAATTTAGTCCCACTTAAGCACACATATTGTGTTTTTTAAAAATGAGATTTTTACGTGTAAAATATGCATTGAAATATAACTAAGAAAAGTAAATATTAAGCCAGACAGCTACGACTAAGGCTTGAAATAAAATTTTTTTTTTTTTTCAAAATTGAGGTAATTTAAAATTTTTTATAAATATATTAATTACTGTAAATTTAAAATTTTGGAAATAAATAAATAAAAAAAAAAAAAATATGTATTCATTGAATGTTCTATTGGTATAAATACAATAAATATATATATATTATGAAATCGTTATCTTGTTTTCATTCAATGCTAATCTAATCTAATAACTTTGCACATTTAAATAAGATGTTTGAACCGAATTTTAAATTCGATCGTTATCATTTTTGCTCACAACATTTGTTATTACATCTATAATTATAATTGACAAGCATTTAAGGACCTGCGCAGTAGACACCTTTTCATTTTATCTCTCTTCTCCATAATGAACTCTTAATATATAATAAGTAAGTTGTAAATAAAAAACAAATGCGCACACAGTTGAAATTTTTTTAATCATATGGTTTTATTATTCACCAAATACATTAAGAAATAGGTAGAAACGAAACAGAAAATGAGAAGTAAGATATTTATGATTTTTAACGATAACATACTAATTTGCAAGCTTTTCATTAAAACATGAGTATTTTCTGCTTTGTAATGAGAAGTCTATATCAGTCCATGCAAATCCCTGTTCTTTTAAAAGCTTTAAATTTGTTTTAAATTGAATGATAATTACTCAACAGGGGCTCCTAGTAATGATTATATTGACATCGAAATTATTATTTTATTAAATTTTATTTAAAACAACTAAAATTTAATCTTTTTTCCATTAGTACTATATAACTTGGACTTCTAATAACCTAAATCCGATCACGATGATATTTACTTAAAAAATACTTTTTAGGATCAATATTATGAAAAGTTGAAAAAAAAAATTTAATTATTATGCCATTCAAAAGTATAAATTGATTTTTAAAGTGTTCAATAAGTTGAATGAAAGTATTCTACAAAAACAAGAAGAAGAAGAAGAAGAAGGAGGATTTCTTTTTCCAAGGAATTAATTTTTATAGTTGAAAATTTTGTTACTCTGAGTTTATGAAGCTTCTCTTACTGCATTTATTATTTCAAATTAATTGTGAATCTTTAGATTTGGTAGAAAGAGGATCAAATAAAAACAATATAGTATTTTTGGAAATATAATTTTATTTTTGTTTTCATTTTTAAATTAATGAAAAGAAAACTATTTTTTTACAAATTAGTATATTTTTAATTTCAGCGAGTCAATTTATTATTTTGAAATTGTTATTGAGAATAAAATAAAATGTATTAATTTGAAATTTTTTAATTTAAATTTATAATAAAAATGTTAATATAATAATTTAAATTTTAAATTAATTTTGTAGTTAATCAAGACAGTATTGTAGTATACTATGAAATTATGTGATCTTATTATTCAAAATCAATTATGGTAGATGAATTATTGAAGATGAATTTAATACACAAATAATTGTTTATTCTTTTTTGGATCCATTAACTTCTATTTGGGCAGAATACATAATTTTAAGTACACAAGTTCAAGGGACATCTATAACAGTGTCCATAAAATGTTTAGAATATCCTTTGATTACTAATTTGAAAATAGTTGTTTTACGGTAAGGAGTTCTATGTAAACTCGACATTGTTAAATCGATTATAGTACCTCGTTTGATGGAAATTGCACTGACATTTTTTTTAGAAAACATTACACATTAAACAACAAATAATTCCAAAGCAACAATTTTGTTTTTAAAAAATTAAAGACTCTTGTTAATTTTACAAAATTATTTTATTCCGACATGTGTTTCGACCTTTCGGTCATAACCATGGATCATCCATTTATGATCCATGATTATGACCGAAAGGTCGAAATACGTGTCGGAATAAAATAATATTGTGAGATTAACAAGAGTCTTTACAACAATGGTTGGCACGATTGGTGCCAAAAACGTAAATCAAATAGCGAAACATTTAAACTATCGTGGGAGAGAAGATGGTGGTGATGGTGGTACTTATTATAGTCGTAATATAAATACTGGTGGGTACAACAGAGGTTATATTCCAAATAAATATAATAATCGAATCCGCAAAAATAGAACGTTTCAGAATACCGATCTGCCTTTTAAAACTAAAACTCACCAACAACCGCAACCATCAGCTTCACAATTTCAACCAGCAATGCAAACACCAGCAGTAGGTTTAAAATAATAAAAAAACATAACAGTAGCTAAAATTTCATTAATCGAAATACATAGAATGATAATAATTGAAAGATTTTTTTAAAAGCTGATGCTCTTGTCCTCCGATGAAATCAATAAAAATAAAAACATTAAGATGTATTATATTTATTTCTTTTCATAGATTGCAGGCTCAAGATGACAAAGATGTGAATGCTATGATGTCGATCATCTAATCTAGATGCTATTTTAACATAGGTATACATATTTCCAATATTATTTAATCTAAGTAAATATCCTTTATGTTTATTTTACATGAAGTCAACTGATGTAAATTCAGGCGGAACACATATATATATATATGTATATTATTTTAATTACTATCATTCAAAGTTTAATTTTTTTGTAACTCTAATTCTACCACTGCTCTTCTATCACTATGTAATGCATCACTTTATGATATATTCACTTTATATTAAGTCAAATATAATATTTTTCACAGTCACTCGGATTGTATTAACAGTATAAAACAAACAACGTAATTATGAAAAATAAATGTGTCTGCATCAAAGTGGATCTCAAGGCAATGTGATCATAAACATCAGTTCCAAATATTGTATACTCTTTAAATTTTTTCCAATGTACTCAACACCTTGTAATAGTACACAAAATTTTGGTAATAAGATAACATTTCACAACACATTTATGTAGTTTGGTTTACTTTGATGATTATTTTGTAAACGAATGTTGCCAATATTTGTTTTTTTCTTTTAGTTCGTACTGAAAAAATAAATAAATGAAAAAAACAAAATAATAATAATAAAACAAACATATATTATGTATTATGTATATATATATACTTGCATTTGTTCATTATGTGTTTTGGAATATAGCCATACCAATAATAATGTTATTTTTGTTGATATCATAAAATACTTTTAATCGGAAAATTTTAATTGAATGTTTTCTAGTCTGTTTCTGAAATTTGTGATATCTGAAATAGCATAGCATAAAAAAGCAACAGTTAATTATTTGGTGACAATTGAAAAGTAGGTTTTGATGTATTAACTATTATTTTCATTCAACTAAATTCAAGTCGTTGGTACTCTCCATTTGTCTTTAACGTATTCGTCGTGTACTTAACATATGGTTCATCACAAAATTACAATTTTTATAATTCAGATGGTATAAAATTCAGACAAATTTAAATTATTCAGATACATCAAAATTCAGACAAGTTAAAATTCTGACAAATCTAATTTCAGAGTAGGTATCAGAATTCAGTAATTCAGAAGGTTTTTACTACAATATTCAGATAATCATATTTCGGATAATCAAAAATCCGATAATTTAAAATCGCGACAAATTTAAATCTGAATTTTTCTAATGTTGCTAACTGGTGCATTATGTTGTTAAAAATAAATTATGTTGCTAAAAATTTGATTTATTTTTAAACAATTTAATTGCATTTTTTTTTTTTTCAAATATTGCATAAAAAAGCAATTAAAGTAATTAATAAATATCCGATTATGTTTGCGATTGATCAATTAATTGTACAGTGAAAAATTAAATTAAGTTTTTATGACATTTGTAAAAAAGAATTGTGTATGATAGCCTTTAAAATATAGAAGTTTATATATCCATATTCATAATACCAAGAATAGATCCAATTTTTACTTAACTTTTGTTCAAAACCAACAATCAGAAAAATAACTGCCTTTATAATTGTTAGAAAATCTACAACGATCTGCCGTCAGAATTAAAAAATATTATTAACGTCAGTCTTTTTAAGGAGGAAATAATCCAATATATTGCTGGTCAACACTAATGACTGAGCGGTGTTCGGAATAGCTTAAATAGATTTGGATTATTTTTCTTTTCGGAGATTCTGAGGGAGATGATGTATCGGTGTAGGACCTAATGACTATACCATAAGGATAGCTGGAATTACTAGCTTTCCAAAAATATGTATCTTTAGTAGCGCATCTTATCCTTTAAGGACGAAAAGGATATTTAAAATTATTCTTGTTGTTTTGATGTTTTTATAAAAACCGTTATGTCTGTTGATCTATTTAATATATATATATATATATATATATATTCGGTTTTATATTCTAGAAATATAACGGTCTGGAGCATATTTTAACATTTATTTGATGATGATCGGTGCTGCCGTTATGGAGATATTGTAGTTCAAAGTATAGAAAATTTTGAAAAAATAAATCAATCTTTATTTTCTTTCTTGAAAAACCGAATACCTCAAGATTTTACCATAAAACCTTCCCAATATTTATATATACTGTTCGAAAGGTCTCTTTTTTTCTATTACTCATACATACATACTTTATGTCAAATAGTTTAGAAGATATAAGCATTTATATTAAAACAAAATGTTTTTTTTTACCCTTTTTCGATATAAAACTAGGAATTTGCCTTTTACGTATTAACAATCTTCTGAAGTAAATGTTGCACCAGCTTATTACATTACTTTGTAAAAGGTGCAACATTATTTTTTTTGATATAAAAACAATATAAAATAGATAAAAACATTTTAAATAAAGCTTATTATATAACCGAAAAGAAACAGACTCTTCCAATGAGATAAAAATATTAAATAAGGTCTTACGTCGATACAATATCTCCCTCAGAAGAGCCATGTATTATTTTTTGGATTCAATATTTCAAACTTTTAGTATTATTTTAGTATATAAGTAATGTATTAAGTTTTTCAATTTTTCAAAAAGAATAATTTTTATAAATCATACCGCATAAGCTAAGATCTAAGTTGAACTGATTTATTCATTATTGTAATTGTTCGTTATAAACTATATGTTTTTTTTTTGTTGAATTAATAAAAAAAAAAACAATTGTTGCAAATAAGTATAATAATTTAAATATTAATCCTTTTTTTTTGTTTTTAAGCTGCCGCTCCATATTATTGAAAGCCTAATTTTGCTGACGGCAGGAAAAAACAAAATTTGAATATTATTCTATTGTTTTGTTATTGTCCGGTGCTGTCGTCCCCAAACCCCCGCTAGATATAATTGAAACCCTGATTCCTGAAGAGAAAACAATGGAATAATATTCAAATTTTATTTTTTCCTGCTGTATATATCTTTCTGTCGTCACCAAAATCAGGATTTCAATAATATGGAGCAGGGGTTTTTGCGAAAAATTAAAATCTGAATTTTTTCTGAATGTTTGTCTGAACTTTGAATATATATATTTTTTTTTTTTTTGTTTTTTTTTTTTTATACGCAGGCTGGTGGGAATCTTCGAAAGACACAATGAGCCCCGTAGCTTGACATTGTGTGTGGGATTCTTACCCACTAAACCACACCCTTCCCATATTGAGATCTAGTCCTGCAGGACTAATGAGCAATTTTTTCTTGGCTTTATTTTATTTTTCAATGTAGACTTCATCCAGCGATGTCTATCTAACTTTTTCTTTGCCGTACTCATCCATAACCTTGAAGACCCATCGCATCAGCGACAAAAAGCTAACCAGCTCTCCGAACGAATTTATAATTATGGAAGACTTGTGAAAAACCTCGTTTCGTTGGCAGTCAACATAACGAAATTCTTCACCAATCCCGTAAAAACAAATCTATCTAAACGTGGGAGCGGGTCAACCTCCGATCACCAGCGCGACAAGTCCTCAAGGATGTGGGTGATTATTGCTGCACTAACTCAAAAGGTTTTACTCTTTTGAGTCATCTAGCTATATTGCTATTATCCAGGAGCTCGACTACCTCCACATTTACATGGTGCTGAAGCCTTTTTTCGTGACCTCTTGCAAATTTCTGTATTTCCTTATCGACAGATTCCATTTGCAAATCTCTATGTAGGTCATAGTTTCTTATGAACCAGGGCGGGTTCACAATGTTTCTTAGGACTTTATTCTGGAACCCCTGAATAATATCTCTATTACTTTTTTTGCTGCATCCCCCATAGCTGGATGCCATATGACCATACTGGTTTCAGTATTTGTTTATAGAGCAGAAGTTTGTTTTGTATTGTTAAGGTAGAATTCTTACCTATGAGCCAGTTAATTTTTCTATAGCGGATTTGTAATTCTTCTTTCTTGTTTTCTATGTGAGCTTTCCAGCGAATTTTGAATATATGAATTTTGAATTGTCTAAATTTTAATATACTGAATACCGTATAGTAAGCCCTTAAAAACTGTCTGTTGATAGCAATCGACAGACAAATTGTTATCGTGAAAATCACTTGAGTGGAATCCCCTCGGGAAAAAATAAAAGGACACCTGAACAAGGAAAACGTAATAAAAATATAAATAAAAATATGTACGCAAACAACAAAATCAGTTCAGAACAAAATTCAATGTAAAACAGAAAAAAATGAAAGAAGTGAAATTAACACCCTCCAAATTTTTTCAAAACAAATTATTCTGTAAATATTAAAAATTCAAAAATAGAGAACACAATTTTTGAATTATTTAAAAATCTTAATAAATTTATTGATTAAATTTATTTAATTTTTTTTTTTTTTTTACTATGGTTTGTGGTGCCAAAACCATAAGATTGGTGGAATAATGGGTGGTTTGTTATCGATCATTAGTATCATAAAAAAAAAAAAAAAAACACAAAAAACAATAAAATAAAATAAAAAATATAAAAAATTTGCCCTTTCGCCAAATTTTACCAATTGCCAAATCAACAACTAACAAAAACTTTTCTTTCGTATTTTTGGTTTTTGTAATTATTTTTTTTTTATCGTAAGTTTTTTTTCTTGGAAAATAGGAAAAATTGAAAAATCTCCTGTATCATTCATTCAAGGATTTTTTTTCTCAATTCTGTTGTTACTATTGTTTGTTTGTTTCGTTCTGTTTTTTTTTTTATTCTGTTTATTATTTTGCTTCTTAAAGGGAATATAATTTTTACAAGAAAAAGTTCTACCAAGTTACTTTTTTACTTTGCTGTTCTAAAGTGTTAAGGTATAGGAGAGAACGTGAGAGGGTGGACTATTAAAAGAAACAAAAATTCCAAGTTTCCGTTTTGTTTTTGTGATTTTTGGTTTTAAAAGAAAAACCATATTTTTACGATTAAATGTTACATTTGTTACTATTCAGCCTTAGAATATCAAATTGAATCGATCTGGTATTCAATTCAAATGAATTGAATCAAAAATGAATCATGATAAAAAAAAAAAAAAAAAAAAAAAAACTTAAAGAAAAAGAGAAGAAAAGGTCATGAAATTGTTATAATATTGTTTTTTTTTTTTTTTCTATGTTTACAGTTATGCGTTCTTATTTTAGCTTTTTAACATTTAAAAAGGATACTTTTAATTTTATTTATTTGTTGTTTGAGATGATTTAAGAGTTTTCGTTTTTTGTTTTTTTTTTCAAAGGAAGAAAATTTAACTTTAGAATTTTTATTTTATTGGTTTTTCTTTGAATTTTCGTTTTTATGAGGTTAATATTTTATTTCTTTATTTTTGATATTCAGTGAGTTGTATTTCATGTTCAGTATATTGAAGGGAAGTATATTTATGATAGAAATTTCATATTTAATACCCAATAGAATTAAATGTTAATGTGAAGAAATTAAAATGAGTTGAGAATTTGGTTAAGAAACAAATACAAAATTTTTTTCAAATTATTTTTTTTTTTTTTTTTGCCTTGAACGAGGTTGGAAATAATACTGAGGAACATTTAATCGAATGACTCATCATTTATTAAAAGTTAACAGAAGAAGGATTAGTATTATTTTAATTTTTAATAGAATATTTTCTTATTTTAGCTATATAACTAGCATTTGATGCAATACGAGGCCACAAATCAGCATATTCTTTAGCAAGGCCTGTTATAGCTGAACCTTTCATTTCACCGTTATTGTTCACTATTACGCCTGCATTGTCCTCAAAGTATATGAATACGCCGTCCTGCCTTCTAAATACCTTCCTTTGTCGAATGAGGATAGCAGGCATTACCGTTTTTCTTACTTCTGGTTAAAAATACCCTTTTTGACTGTTACAACAAACATATCTCCAACACCTGCTGAAGGTAGGCGATTTAATCTGCCTCTAATTATAAAATAGTCATTTTATAACGTCTAATAAAATGAGCTACAATTACATACAAGTTTTTACCATCTGTATTATCGGCGCAGTTTATTACTCAACCAACTGGTAAACCACCACGTCCTCTTTTAGACATTTTGATTCCGAAAAAAAAAAATTTGGATAAATATTTGTTTTCTTTGTAATTGAAGGTTTGGAAAGTACTGGTACTAACAAACTGTACTGGTACTTGACTGGATAAGTATTGGTACTAACAAAAACCAAGTTTATGTAATGATGACACGCCACTGTAAACAACACGTCACTGACTTGGCCATTCATTTACGCTTACCGTCAATAAAATATTTCATATAAATAAATACATCTGGGTTACCTACAAGGTCAAAGACAAAAAAACCCAAGTAATATAAATTATATTACATTCTTTTAATTTTTCGCGATGCAAGCATATTATTTTTTACAAAATATGTTTGCCACACGCTTTATTATTTTATTTAATGTAAATAAAAAACGACGCGTTCTATTTGTGTATTTTCCGGTTGAAACCATCAGTTTTTTAGAATATGATGTGTAATTATCAAGATATGACAAGAATGCCGCTATACCTGGAAAAAGCACACATATTCTAATAATCAAAATTAAACAACGCTGTTTTGAGCGTCATTAGATTGGTATCATCATCTTATAGCGCTACAGCTCTGGGTAAGCTTTTGCCTTCATCACTATGCTCCTACAAAAAGGTCGATCTTGTGCCGCTTGTTTCCAATTTGAGATTTGTAGGGTTTGAGCATCGTTTTTCACGTTGTCTGTTCATCTGCTTCTTGGTCTTCCTCTACCACGGCTTCAGCACCACTGCTTGCTTTCGGCTTTCGTTCATTCGACTTACGACTTACCCCACCTTAGTTTTTGGGCCTTTGCAAACCGAACAATGTCCCCACTATCAATCTTACTATTGAGCTCGCTGTTGCTTCTAATTACATATTCTCCATTCTGTAATCTATTTGGGCCGAGTATTTTTCGGACAATTTTTCTTTCAAATATGCACAGGCTATTCTCCTCGGCCACGTTCATAGTCCATAACTCGCATCCATACGTCACTATGAGTCGTATGAGAGTTTTATATATCGTCATTTTGGCCTTTCTTGATATTAATTTTGATTGAAGCATCTTTCTGTTTGCATAGTAGCATCTATTTCCGGCCTGAATTCTATTATGAATACAGCATTGCATACTATTATCATTTCTTATTGTTGCTCCGAGGTATGTAACTCCTTCAAAGTTGTACTCTCCAATTCTTATATTCTGAGTATTTCTTATTTGTTCATTTCTTGACATTTTTAGATATTTTGTCTTGTCTTCGTTGATTTTTAAGCCTACTTTTTGTGTCTCCGCTTCTAGTTGTACAAGTACTTCTGCCATATATCTGTAATTTTTTGCCATGATTACTATGTCATCCGCATATGCCACTATTTGTGTTGTCATATTGAATATACTGCCTTTCTTTTCTAATTTTCCTATGGCGTAATGTAGTATTAAGTTAAATAATAGTGTGGATAAGACATCTCCTTGCCGTACTTCCGTTTCTATTTTTTTATTCACGGGTTATTTGGTTTTGTATTAAAATTTTAACTTTTGATTCATGCATTGTCATTATGACGAGGTTTGATAATTTCTGAGGTATTCCCAAATGTCTAAGAGCTGTTAAAATTATGTCTCAGATTGGTATAAATATACCAAATAATGAACTATCGTGGTCAGTCAAAATTCACTCGAGCAAGAGTTAACACTGGAAAAATAACAAAATTAGACTCAAAAATAAATTCTAAATACTAAGTAAATTTACCTTAGTATCTACCGAAATAACCACGAGTATAAATAACTCTTGAAATTATAAATAAAAAAAAAGTATAACTTGTTTACCAATAGTTTGGTATATAATAATAGAAATAAATAAAAATTAAACAAATAAATAACTTGTGTTTCATTAAAATAACAACAATAAGAACTCGCGCATAACATTTATATTATTAAAAAGTGAGATTTAAATTTTAGTTACATCAGTATATCACACCTATAGAAGAATAAATATACAAATCACAAAATACAAAAATTGATCTAAAGTTATAATGGGAATTGCAATGGAAAACGAAACGGAAAATGCACCTTGGTGATAACATTCACGATATCATCCTAAAAATATGCAATTTTATTCATATTATTAAAGATTTATTTTTTTAAGTTTTATTTTGATAATATGATTGTACATTTTATCTTTAACCTACTAAAAAAAAAGTTAACAAAACAGGTTCTTCTGATTTTATAATTTTCAACATTTAAAGAGAGTTTTTTTTTATGTTAAATTAATAGTCTTCTTATAATATAGGTGTAATTTTTAAATGTAACCATACTTAAATTGGTATGTATCTAATCTTTTATGTGATTCATTGTAAAAATGTGACAAAAAACAATGTCAATCTGTTTATTATAATAAAAATATCCTAACCTAACTTATACTTATTCTTAAAATTACTTAAATTAATTTTACAAACTAAAGAATTTGCAAATTTATTCAAGTATAGAGTATAGTTATTAGAGTATAGAGTATAGAGAAATAGTATAGAGACATAATTTTGGTTTTGAATGTAACAATTTTTTCTAAAAAGATGAAATACTCAGGAGATATGAAATCCATCTTTTTTTGTTTTAACTTTTTTTTTTATTTTTACTTCATTTTTGTGTTACAATTAGAAAAAAGTCTTACAAAATCTAATATTTATTCTAAGTTTGACAATAACTAAACCTTAAAACTACGTTAAATTTATTTAGTTTACATCATTCTTATAATTGTGGGTTAGTCTTTTTTTTTCAAATTTTTCGTAAGAATATTTTATATTTGTTTATATTTTGGAAAACATAAAAAAAAACCAAAACTTGTTTAAATTTATTTTTTTAAAAAACCTTAGAACTAACCTAAATTACTTAAGCTACATCTATAAACTAACTAAACCTATGCTAAACCTAACTTACCCTAAGCCTGTTCTAAAGTTAGATAATCTATTTATGTTATTGGTTTAACCACCAGAGATGAGTATAAAATCCATCAGCATAGTCTTTTTGATGTACTTCTCATTGTGATAAAATATATGTGATAATAAATCATTTTCAGCAGTTTTTAATGCTCTATAATAAGGGTTTCGAATTAATTTTATTAGAAAATGGTCGATTCTAATTATGTTTGCTTCCTTATACAAATATTTATTAGAATAAAAATGCTTGTATTCAGACTCAGGCTTGCTATATTTATTAATGCAAACCCTAATGCACTTTCTTTCGAACTTCCGTATTTTTTCCATTAAGCTCGCGCTAATGTTACACTAGATAGGTACAGCATAAACAAGCGTTGGCCTTAATAATGTTTGGTATATTATTAAAGATTTTCTAAGCAAATTTTCCTTATTTTTAAAAGCCTAACTTTTAACATCATTGTTGTTTGTCTTCAATCATGCAAAAATATAACGTTTACATTGCTACTCATCTGTTACAAGAGAGACAAAAGAATAAATAGAAATTATTGGTGGTTAGAAAACACCTACTCACATTATATTAAAATCAGATCGTTATTTAGGACAGGTAGAATAAGGCAGATTCAGTTGGATTAGGTTAAAATAGGTTAATATAATTAAAATAGGTAATAATTTGGTTTTTTTTTTCAAATAAAATATTTTTACCATTACGTGTAAAAAAAAGCTTTCAAATAATATAAAATAAGATTTAAAATAATAAAATAAGAAAATACATTATCTTAAGATTAATGATACAATATAAGAATTTAACCGATCTTTTTGTAATTTTTTTTTGTCGGCTATAATATCAGATATAAATGAAGATATAAAAAATAAAAGTTCACTAACGTTAAAAGTTAATCGATTTCCTGTAACGATAAGCGAAAAACTAATTTTTTGTAAATGTACTGAAAAAAAGGCAGTTGCAGTAGTAAACAAAAAAATAATTGTTCATTTCATTTAAATTAAAAATTTGAAAATTACTAAGAAAAACTCAGAAATTTGAAAGAAAGACATAGAGAAATTTTAGTTTGGATAAAAAATCGACATGCATCAGGCTAGATTAATTCCATGTCTTACAGAGTGACAGCAACCACTAAAACTGAAAATAATTATAGAATATCCGAAGTTAAGCATACCATTTTGTTTTTTTTTTTTTTTTTTTAAGTTAAGCCAAACACTAGGTTTTAAACGATACCTTTATACACGAATATATAGCTTGGACTAATTGAGGATTGTAGAAAAAAAAAAAAACCCTTTGATCAGTAAGGGACATTTTGAATAAATTTATTAATATTATTCTTGAACTTTTGTAGATTGTACGTAGGTATATTTTTGCATTGGGGAAACACGTTTTTTGGAATATGGTTCCACATTCGAGAAAATTTTACTACAAACGAATTCCCATAGCTAGTTTTGAGCCACCTTGGAATTTGCACTGAGTAGAGGTGGGCACTTGATGCCTCTCTTGTTCCTCGGCGGAAATGTTTAAGAGGTGGCATTAGGGTTTTTATTTCATCTGAACAAGTGTTTAAACCTACGAGATATCTATAAAATAGGGAAAGTGCTCCAATAACACGACGATTTTCAAATGGTACAAGGGAGGCTGTCACATTAGGGTTGTCAATAAGACGAATGGCACGCATTTGAACTTTGTGAAGAAAATTTAGTGCGGTTCGTGATGCACCGGCCCATATATGTGAATTGTATTCCAACTTGGGTCGTATGTATGATTTATAGATATTTAGCATGTCCTGGGGAGAAAAATACGTTTTGCAGCGACTCAAAAAACCCAAACATTCTTGCGGCATTTTTAGCAATGTAAAAGATATGGTCATTCCATATCATTTTATTGTTGACCTTCATGCCCAGGATATTCAAGTGTTCAGTTCGCTGAATACGCACACCCCCGAATAATAGAGTGGGGTTAAATGGGGTAGTTTTGCGCGAGACTAGACACCTTTGAGTTTTGGAGGTGTTAAACTCAACTCTATTACTTTTCCCCCAGTTGAAAATAATGGCTAGGTCATGGTTGAGCGTGCTGAGCATGATGCTACGTTTAGTATCAGTAACTGGTATTGTAGCATATGATTTTCGAAGAAAATCGAAGGATGCTACTCGAGTGCTGTCGTCTGCAAAACTATGGATAGGATTGAAAGTTGATTGGAGAAGATCATTGATAAATATCAAAAAGAGAGTAGGTGAGAGAACTGATCCTTGAGGAACACCAGCGTTAATATGATTTTTGTCGGATATGAATCGGTCAATTAAGACACGAATCGAACGATTCGAGAGGAAATTTTCAATCCATTTTATGAAAACAGAACCCAGGCCTATAGCTTGGCATTTGGATAAAAGAGCGCAGTGCCAGACTCGATCAAAGGCTTTTGAAATATCCAGAGCTACAGCAGTAGATTCGCCAGAGTTGTGAATGCTAATGTTGAGCTTCTCGCTAAGGTAAGTCATTAGATCGCCAGTGGAGCGTTGTGATCTAAAACCATATTGCCTATCACTTAAGTCAAATAATAAACAAGTATGTTTGTGTTCTGCTAACTGTTTGAAATTTCTGAAGGCTAAAATCTGTTTTTCTCTTATCGTTATAAGAAATATGTATGTCAACCTTTAAAATTAATATATTATTAATAATTATAAGAGTATAGTTTCATTTATCTAATACTACTGCGAAGCTGATTAATAGGTATTTTAATGTTAAACTACCTATACAACTCCATAATGTTAAATTACCCATGGTTTTTGATTCTGATTCATTATATTAAAATATAACAAGATACAATAAAGAACATCACTGTAAAATTTAATCAAAAATTTCAAACGTAACAAAAATAAATAAATAAATTTAAAATTGTACTATTAAAAACGTCAAAAGCATAGCGGTATTTATTTAAAAAATTAAAAAATAAAAAAAATAAGTATCGAAAACTAAAGATTCGTATTGTTCCAAGCACAATGTGTTATATTTTATAAATTTAGATCTAATCAGATAACTAATTACAAATAAACCACATTATTTTTTTTCTTTAAAGAAAGAAAATGTTAAAAATAAAAGACAATCTAATAACGTGTAGAATTTTGTAAAAATAAAAAAATGTTATTGTAAAAAAAACTAATTGTTTAACTTCTATTTTTAAAACCCAAAAAAATAATCATAAATTTTATCATCTCATTAAATTCTATCATCTTGCACTCTCTATTATATAGTCCAATTGGTTGATATTAATGCATTTAATTATTTTGCCGTTAAACAATTTTTTTTTTTTTTTTTCTTTAAATAAATTTTTATTATATTTAAAAAAACCATTTCTAAAATTCGTATTAATATTCAATATATAGCCTTGTACTTAAGTTGTTACTAATATTAAGTAGAAAAATATTTCCATAACGAGTACGTGTTCATTTGTTAAAAAAAATTATTTTCATAATCGAATTTTCAAACATGTGTGTGTGTGTGTGTTTTTTTTTGAAAAATAGAAAATTTCGAAAAGGATCATTAATGCAACTACAATAGAAGAAAAAAAAAAACAAAAAAAACAAACAAAAACTAAGAGCAAGAAAATGAAAGTTGAATTCTACATAACACGAATATATTATTATAGTGAATTTATTTTGCATATTTGTGTCACGTTTTATAAAATTTCAAAATCGGGAACAAAACTTAACATCATAAAATGAATAATTTACAATGTAAGATAGCTATTCTACTGTTTACAATTTAACAGATTTATTACAATTTATAAACTATTTTTATAGAAAGTATAGTGAAAATTAGAGGGACGTACGTGAATTTTTATGATTCATCAAGTATATAATTAAAGGCCACAAAAATCTACATTTGAAAATTTATAAGGACAAATATGCATTAAAAGAGTATAAAATCGAAATAAAATTTTGATTTCTATTAATTATATGGATGGGAGTACGAAATATTTGCATTAAATAACTTCAATTGAAATATACAAAATCATTTTTCTTATATTGCTATTGATTACATCGTGTCATATTGTTAAACAATATTAAGATGTTTACATGTCACAAAAGCTTTTTGCAATGTTACTTGCCTTCATAAAATTATACTATTGGCTTAAAATTAACCCTAATTAAAAAAGGCTGGGATTTAACGTGGTAGCAAAAAATAGCAAAATACTAGGTTAAAAAATAGAAATGCTCACTAAAAAAATTAGATGCTAAATAAAATACGTTCAGTAAAATATATTGAAAGCACAGTAGAAAATTACGATTTGCACTGCAAAAAATTTTTTTTGTGCAGTAAAATAAAAATTCTGATCAGTACATATTATTTAGCACAGTAAAAAAAATAGTTTTTGCATTATAAATAAAATAAATGTACAGTAAATGTTTCTAATAATCGACTTTTATATTTTGGAAAAGAGGAAGTATCGTTTCTTGTTCAATATGTATAAAAGAGGGCGCCGCGATTCAAAAAACACAAAACCAAATATGATAAAAAATTTTAATTAAACCTTCTGGAAAAATGGAATATGCCTTTTCCAAAATATTTAGAAAGCCATGTCCAATTTGTGCAAATCCTTCTAAGAAAAAGGATATACCCCTTTCTCAGAAGTGTTACAAAATGGTTAAGAATGTTGTTTACACATTCTGGAGAAAGCGAATATATTCTATCTTTCCCGAAATTGTAGCAAAACGTTCCAAATTTGTGTTAAGCCTTATAGAAAAGGGCGATATCTCCTATGAGGTATATTGATTTAAGTAACGTTATCCCCAAAGCATTCAAAGCATGCTCATGCTAAATTAATTAAGATAACTAACAGTAGCTTTCGGCTAAATTGACTGTGCTGCAGATTTATTTACTATTGAATTAATCGTTTTCAAAAATTAATTTTTGTGGATTTTTGTATTCTTTTACAGTAACATTAATTTATTTATTGTGAATTTTTTTTATTTACTGTGAATTTCAATAATTTACTAAGATTATTAAGTGGATTTTTTGTATTGCTTTTAATATTTTACTGAGCTCCAAAAACATATTTTACTGTTTAATTTAAATTACTAACCAAAGTTTTTATTTAAATGAATTTTAATTAATGTGTTTTAATTGTTTACTGTGCGTTTAACCCATTACTGCATATTGGGTATTTAAATACCCGAAAACCTTAGTGCATTAAAATAGCTATATCTGCCGTTGGGTAATAGATATTGAGCTAGTTTTGATTTTATTAGAGAGAAAAAAGGCCGGACCATAATTCGTTTTCAGTGAGCTAATCAAAATTTTCAAGAACTGCCGCTGTTATTGGGACTCAACAACTAAGGATTTTTTAAGCCCTGAAAATTTCCATAAAAAATGGTTTTTGGGAATTTGGAAAATGGAAAAGTCGGGAAAATTTCTAAAGATCACTTAGCCTCAAACTTTCTCAATCTAATAAAACATATATTTTTTGGATTGGAGTACTTACGTCATCTCTAGAGATGATTTAACTTTATAGGTATTTAAATACCCAAGCGTCTAAAGCATGAAAAAATTGTTATAAAAATTAGTGAAAAAAAAATTTATATTTTTATGAAAGAAAGGCACAGTTCACAGCGTTTTTTTGAAGAAATCTAAAAAAGTAAAGTATTTAAATAATAATATTGTAAAATAAAATTTTAAAAATTATTTCGCTTTCTCGCTTTTTAATTTTTATTTTGTTTCATGGTACATCATTGTGATAGTCAAAAAAGCATTTGGGATGCAAAGTAGTCGAACACTATTTGCAACCGTGTTTAAATACCGCATTGTCTACAACGACTACGTTTTATCAATTTTTCCCCTATATGGTCGACACAATCTGTGCGTTTTGCCATTTGTTGAGCATTAACAAGTACACTCCCACATGGACGGCTGACTACTTGTGGTAGTGTTACTAGTGCTTCCACCACATTTAACTTAATCAAATATACCCATAGAAGTCACACCTTCATACCTTGCACAGAAAACATTCAACTTCCATGCACTCACCATTGCGGGATCAAATGCATTTGTGAGCAATGGCCAATACCATTTTTTACCACGAACTTTAATTCGATAATTGTTCATAGCAATATCAAACAGATCAACAGCATCCATCCGTTTATACTCATGAATGACCAGTGGCTGGCTGGTCAATTGTTATCTCATGATTTTTTCGGTCGTACCGCTTTGTATGGAACACTGGGCCATGTCTCAAAAAGTTGGACATTATAGTAATTTAAACAGAATTATATAAATCTTAGTCTACTAATTAGTTATACATAACATTACATTTGAAACTGTATAACTTTATCAATTCACTTTTGAATTTCTAAAACCTGAAAACACAACGGTCAAACTTCAAACCATAAGATAATGTGAAAAAGTTAAAAAAATATTTTAAATCTTACAATACAGAACAATTATATATTTTGTCATATAATCCACTATCCATCAATAGTTATCAGATCTAAAAAATTTATATAAAATGTAGTAGCGCTAACGCCGATTGGGTATTTAAATACCCATTCCAAATCTCAGGCGTGGTAAAAGCTAGAGGTCTAAATTTTTTCCAGGCAAATTCTATGACCTCTATGACCATCCTTAGAAATTTTCATAATGATTGTACGACGGGATCTATGAGTCGGCTTTAATGGGTTAATTTTCAGCGTTAAAAAATAATTTTCTTCACAAAATTTAAGCCATTTTCAATTCATTAAAATGTAATAAAATTTTAAGCAATCGATTTTTAGAAAATTTCATGTACCAATACGAAATTGTAAAGATGAATATTTTATAACAACACGTACAAAATATGCATATATACGATGTGTATATTAAGCAAAAAGCTTTTTATCATTAAATGAATTCTAATGAAAATGTAATCATTTAGTGACATTCAAAACTAATGGATTGTATACAAAAATATTTACATAAATTTTTTTGCTTTCACTTTAAATATACATATCGAAAAAAGATATTTCAAGTAATTTGATTAAATTAATTTAACATAGGAATTAGAATTAAAGTTGAAAATTAGAACAATTTTTTCAGATTTCATCAATTTTTCGTTTGCTTATATTGTATATAGAAAATCAGTATTTCATTTTTTTCATTGGATGAAAATATTTTAATTGTAAAAATTAATGAGATTTTATAACACATTAGAAATTTTCAAATTTACAAATTTTGAAATTCTGTATAAGCATCCTTTAGAAACTAATAAAATAATAATATAAAAAAATTTGAGCCCCAACAAACAATTTTCATCTGAAATGGTTGGTTGTTGTAAGTGTCGCATCTATAAAAAATAATGTCGAGATGGATATAGTATATTTTGAATAAGGAAGTCAGAATTATCAGGATGTCGAAAAATTTGGAAATTAATTTGTTTTTTTTTAGAAAACATTTTTTATAATTGATATAACTTTAATTCTTGTAGATCTTAGTACAAAAGTCAAGAAGAGCATTCTCAGTAGATTTTCCCTTCATAAAGCCGTATTGAAAGTTACTAAAAAAGTTTTTCCCTATAAAGTAACTTAGTATTCTGTTTTTAACAATTTTCTCAAACACTTTTCCTACAGGAGATAAAAGGGAAATTGGTCTATAGTTAGTTTTGTCTAGTGGATCATCTTTTTTAAACAAAGG
The DNA here is from genome assembly GCA_963942445.1 of Argyra leucocephala. Lineage (NCBI taxonomy): Eukaryota > Metazoa > Arthropoda > Insecta > Diptera > Dolichopodidae > Argyra > Argyra leucocephala. The sequence continues at coordinate 149,023,440 of OZ012679.1, forward strand.
TACAACACAAGCATGCTTGAGTTTTTCAGGGAAAACACCATCATAGATACTTTTATTAAATAAATAGAATATCAACAATATTAAAAGAAATTGATTTCAGTATGAAATTAGAAATATGGTCTAGACCACATGAATGTGAATTCTTTAGTGCCCGTATGTTTTTTGAAACTTCAAAAGGATTAATTACGTTAAAGAAAAAACTATGACCATAATCTGTTAATTCGTCAAATATTACATTACTGCAGAAGGAACAAGTACAAGTTTTAGACTGAGTAAGCAAATTGGTAGATGAGTTAACGAAATGCTTATTGAAAATATTAGCTATACATCAAAGGCATCAGAAGTGATATAGTTATCATCTTTGAGTTGAATTAGTTTTTTATTTTGAAAATTATTTTTTATTATACTATTAACAACCATTCCCATTCCATTTTGATATTTCCTTTATGTTTGTTGAACTCATTTTTATAAAAATTATTTCTACATAAATAGATCTCTTTTTTTATAATTTTTTATTGAGATTAATATAACTATTTTTTAGTCTAAGATTATTAGTGCATTTACATTTAATTCTAATTTTGTTTTTAAAATTAATATTTTTGACCAATTCATTACGATATCCAAGGTTTTAGTCTTATATGTTTCTTTTTACGGTTTATTCTGTATTTATATAATTCAATATATTTGTTTAGGATTTTAATGAATTTAACATAAGCATTAGATACATTCGTTTCCCTGTAGACCTCTTCCCAAAATTCAAATCTCACAAAATCAATTTTAAACGTATCTAATTTATTATTGTTATCCTTTGCATCGTTCTGGTTATTGAATTTGTAAAAATCATTTAAAATAATACCACACATACAATGATCGGAAATATTTAAATCTAGAGCTTCATACGAGATAGAAACTGGTTTAGATAGACGTATATAATATATGTGATCCAAACAAGATTAATAATAGAAATTCAATTAATAATAGAAATCAGACGAAATGAAGCTATTTGTGTTAAAAAATCTGAAACAGCTAAGTTATTCTCAATTAAATTAATGTTAAAATCACCTAAAATAACTAAATTTTTTGCTTTTATTCTATCAAGTAACAAAAAAAATTCATCAGAAAATGACTTAATATTAAATTTGTTGAATCGATAAACACACAGAAACACATACAGTTCTTAAAGAACGAACAATTAATTTTTAAAACGTCTGCCGATTGTAAATTATATTGCTCACACACACAGTTATAACTAGAATTAACAAAACAACCCACTCCACCAGACGCATATAATTATCATTAGTAGTTGCCAAAAAATTATATTTAGGTAAGAAATAGTTTTCTATTTCATTTTTAAAAATCCATATTTCAGACACAAAAATAAAATCTATGGTAGTTTTTTGAAAATTCCCAAATGAGAAACAAGCGTGTTAAAATTTTCCCTCAAGCTTCTAATATTTTGATGTACAATAAATAAACTATTTTTCAGTTCACAATCTTTTCTATAAATATTCTCAAAACCTTCACTAATACTACTGTAAATATCACAATCATCAATAAAATCACTAACGAAGTCAAACATATTTTTTAATAAAAAAATTTAAGAATTTACTATTAAATTATTATCAGAAATTATATTAAAATCTGATTGTATTAACGTATATTATTTAAGTCTTCAAATGATTCTACTGAAATGATTGCACTATCTTCATTCTTTTTTAAATAAAACCATTGATTAATTATACTATAAAGATAGACATTTTCATACAACAGAAAATGTTCAGCTCACTTTTTCCATTATATATATTATCTGGAAGATAATCAATGTGTTGGTGCATTTTCTATATTCAATTTGAATTTTTAAATTTTTGAGCGTTTTATACGACTTTATTCTCTAAATAATTTGTATGTGTTTAGTTTCTCTATACTGTTCTTGAATATTATTGTTTTTAACTTTTTGTTATTTGAATTTGTATAGGTAATTTGAATTTTTTTTTAATTGATAGGTACAAAAATTTCAAATTGGGTAGCATTTTTATCGAGTAGTCTTTTAAGAATATTTTTTTTTTATTTTTCTCTCAATATACATTGTAATAAAAGGATTTTTATAATTGTTGATATTGTGCATGTATATTATTTGTAATAATAAATTATAAAATTATAATATAATTTTATAATGTTTAGGAAACGAAAATATTTTTCTTGTTTTAATTGAATAATTTTCAAAAATAAAACAATTTCAAAAAATTCAAATAATAGTGAACATTCATTCACGTTATGATTTCTAATATATATTCATACATACATATACATACGTATATGTATAAATTTACAAATAGAATCAAATTTTTATTTTTAAAAGGCTTTCTTTTTGGTTTTTGCAATATGTGGATATGTATGTACGCATGGATTTTAAAATTATAACAGAATTTAAAAATATTTGAAAAACTCATCATTAATTTTTGTAAAATTTATAAAAAATCTTAACGGTAGAGTAAATTGAAAAGTATATTTAATATGCTTTTTTGTTGCAGTAAGCACACAATTTATTTTTAAGATAATTAAAGCTTGCAACGCACAATTTTACAATGGTATTTTTCAAATTCAGAATTTTCTACTTTGTCATTATTTTCATAACAAGAGCATTAAATATCAATATCCAAAGGCTTGTCATGATTTACTCCAGCTTTGAAAATATATTGTTGTTGTAAATGAAATTCATCAAATTCGTAATATATTTGTAAAAATCTTATTGTGCAGGTGGATTTGTTTAGAACTTTTAATTTTTTAAGATAATCTAACATTTTCTCTACGAACAAATATGGACAATTTTTAATAGTTGTTTGTACGTATTTTTAGTATAAATATTTGAAGAATTTAAAGAAAGACCAGCAGTGTACATATTACTCACAACAGCAAGTTTACTTTATTACTCATTATTATATGGAAAAATTAAAATTATAATTATTTTGTTTTCGTAGCTGCATATTTGCATATGTAAATAATTGAAAAGCTAAAACAGCTAAGATTTTTTGCAAAGTACTGGGACTGATATGAGTATTTCCAGTTTTGGGCAATATTTTTGATGAGCACTTTTCTCTTTGGAAACAATTTCCTTAATTATATCTCAGTTAATAATTTCATAAAATGTACCAGTTACCAAAATCATTTTTTATATAAATGAATTTATAAAGGAAAAGAAACATCTTACAGTATAAAAAGGGATTGTATAGATGGTGTGGAAGATTTAGATGGGGGTAGAAAACAAAAGCTAGCAACAGAAGCACATTTCTTTATGACTCAAAGTTTACATGAAACTTATAAGTACGCATAGGGTTACAATTTATCCAAAAATAATTTGAAAAGAGTAACTTTAAAACCTTTCATTTTTTTATCAATTTACTACTAAAATATCTTAAGGAGCTAACAAAGATTGGTTCTAAAACTGTTGCACCTGCTTGTGACTAATGCAGTACAAATCGAAATACTTATGAATTACTTGGTGTCAATAAGGTAGACTCTTTTTTTATGATTGGAATGGAAATAAAATTTATGCTTAGTTTGATATGGCATCTTATAAAATCTGTCAGAAATTCTTTTATAAAACCCGATGTTGAAAACTGGAATAATGATATTATTAGCTTTCAACAATTTTACCTAAAGTTCGTAGCACCCATATTAATTTTAACACATTTGAAAAAATGTCAGTAAAATCAGCTTTTCAATTATTTAGTCATAGTACATATGCAGCCATAAAAGCAATAAATAACACTGATCGAATTTTTTTTAATTTATTGAGTAAATAAAGCCAATCTGACTATTGATTTTGTTTTAAGAGTTAACTAGTTAATTGATTATTCAAATTCTTCAAATTTTAACACAAAAAATTAAAAATTTTGAATTCACAACCGTTAAAAATTCTCCGTTTTTATTCTTAGAGGAAAGGCTAGAATATCTTAAAAAATCAAAAATTAAAAGTACCAAAAAAAATGTTTCCATTAATGGAATTTCCCAAAGAATAACTGCTGTATTATCTTTATCAAAAGATCAAATTGATAGAATATTAATTTCTTGATGACACGCAGACTGAACCAAGATCCGTTAGAAAATATGTTTTCTCATATAAGATCTGCTGGTGATTATTGCAGAAATCCATCTGCACAACAAATTGGGAATATTTTTGCTAAGACGAGGCGAGTATTTATAACGAAAATACATCCTCAAATTGTGAAACAGATCACAACAATTATTTGGACATTGATGCCAATGATTTGGCACATGAAGATTTTATTATTGAAAATTGTCCTGAAGAAATGAGAAGGAAAATGTCTTAGCTTCAACTTCAAATACAGTTCAATCACATAGTAAATCATTTAGTAATTTTGAAGAATTAGCAATTAGATATTTTGCTGGATTTTGCACATAAAAAGTGTCAAACTGCCATACATGTGGATTATACTATTTTTAAAAAATTAACACAAAATTTGAAAACGAAATTTAAATAGCTATTCATAATGAAATATTAGAGATGAAATAATTGAACGTAGGTATACATATAAGTACGTATGTACCTAAAAACCGATTTGAATTGAATTTAAAATTTAGAATTGTATTTAAAACAACTTTAACAAAAATTTGATTCTATTTGTAAATTTATACATATATGTATATGTATGTATGAATATATATTAGAAATCATAACGTGAATGAATGTTCACTATTATTTGAATTTTTTGAAATTGTTTTATTTTTGAAAATTATTCAATTAAAACAAGAAAAATATTTTCGTTTCCTAAACATTATAAAATTATATTATAATTTTATAATTTATTATTACAAATAATATACATGCACAATATCAACAATTATAAAAATCCTTTTATTACAATGTATATTGAGAGAAAAATAAAAAAAAAATATTCTTAAAAGACTACTCGATAAAAATGCTACCCAATTTGAAATTTTTGTACCTATCAATTAAAAAAAAATTCAAATTACCTATACAAATTCAAATAACAAAAAGTTAAAAACAATAATATTCAAGAACAGTATAGAGAAACTAAACACATACAAATTATTTAGAGAATAAAGTCGTATAAAACGCTCAAAAATTTAAAAATTCAAATTGAATATAGAAAATGCACCAACACATTGATTATCTTGCAGATAATATATATAATGGAAAAAGTGAGCTGAACATTTTCTGTTGTATGAAAATGTCTATCTTTATAGTATTATTAATCAATGATAAAACTTACAATTTTTATACCATAGAAATTTGTATTTCCATTCTTCTTTTTTTCTCTTTGCCTCCATAAATAAAGCTTTATTATAATTAGTAAGACTCTCATTTATAAATATTTTGTTATTACGATAATTTTTAATCCCAAATAGATCAGTGTTTAATTTTTTATAGTTGCTCCTCTTCGTTCTCAAAATTTGCTGCTTTGTAGTATTCTCTTTCAGTTGTATGCAGATTACTTTCATATTAGATGTTGCATTGTCGCTTCTATTGTTTCTCTTTTGTTTAGTATTTTTAACAGTGCATTTCTCAATTTGTTCCTCACGAATGTCCAGAGACAATCCATCTTTGAAAAGTTTTGTTGCAATACTTAGGCAATTTTCATTTTCAGGAAATGGTGTTGGTAAACCAACAATTTCAATTGAATTAATTAGCTCTTTTTGTTGTAGATAATTGAATTTATTCTCTAATCTGTGCAATCTAGAGCGTAACACAGAATTCTCATGTTTTAGTTCTTTAATTGTATTGAGATTCAAGTCTCTAAGTCAATTTGCATCGAAAATATTCACAAAGTAAAATGCAAATGGTACAGGTGTACCTTTCTAGCTGAATAAAGGTTAAATGTAATTTAAAAAAAGAAAAATTATAATGCATTGTATTGTAAGCTAATAATAATTATAATGTATTGTATAATTAAATTATAAAAGTATTTTGTAATCTATAATTAAGCAGGCAATGTAGTAATATGTAAAAAAAACAAAATGTAATTAATATAAGTCGATAATGTCAGTATATGTTAACTATATTTTGGAATGAATAAACAAAAATTAAATGATTGCATAATTTTAAAATTTTGTAAACTGTTTGAACTAAATAGTGTAAATAAATAAATTAATTCCATTTAATTTGGAAGCGCCTCTAAATTTCCGATTAATTTCTGAATACATTAATTTAAATTAAATATCAAAGACCTCAGCGTCCCCTCAATGGCAAACTCGCGAATGTGTAAATTTCACAATTTTCAGGGGGACAAAAACAAACTTTAACCTTTCGTGTAAAATCAGATTTTATACTTTTCGCTTTGATTTTGTTGGCATAGGCTTCATTATTAATAACTAGCTTTGTAACCTGTCATAAATGACGGAAGCAAAATAAATCCTAGTTTCTTTTTTTCTTTCATTAGATTCTTTATTCCGAAATTACAGTACTTATGTTTATATCACTTTTTATTTATTTTTATTTATGTTTATATTGGCCTAACACTAATCTTTTTTTTTTTTATATAAGAGAAAAAGAAGTACCATACCAACAAATTTGTATAAAATGTTTGTATTTTTGTATGGTATACTCGTACTCACTTCCATTTAGTTATAATTCGTTAGTTGGGTTCCATTTAGTATAAATTATACCGTATTAGCGTTATTGAGGCCTCCGGGAGAGCAAATTTAAAAATGGGATCTTATTTTCATATAAATTTTGTCTTTTGTATAATGTATAGGGATCTTATTTTGCTATATGAATAAACTGTTTTTATGGTATTGTGTTATTTTTAAAAAAATATTAAAAATTTTGTATCTAAATTGGTAAAATTTACAAAAAATACAAAAACATTTTCATCAATAATTTTCAATTTAAAAAAAAACAATGTTTTATTATCCGGCGTAGAAGTAGAGTTAATTATCCTACTCTACTTCTATCAAGTTCTATTGATTGAACAGTGAACCTGAACAGTGAAGTGAAAAGTGAACACTTAACACTGAAAATAAAATAATATTTTTGGAATGGAGCATGCAGAACATACAGAATACAGATACAGCAAATAATAAAAAAAAAGAAAAAAAAAACAAAAATAATTTTTTTTGAGTGAAGTGAGTTACGCACACAATAATGACAAAAATAAAAGGTATAAGCAATAAAGTAGTATAATGTATAATATTATACAATACAAATATGCCGATACACATGGATATTATTGTGTATAATTTTAAGTAATAAGAATAACCTTTGAGTGAATTATGTTTTTTTTTGTGTTAAATGCTGTTTGCCTTTTGGTTATTATACCATATTAAACTATTGATTAAAATTCTATTAGTCCTTATTATTATAAATCAAAAAAATTTTTTGTTTTATTTATATTATTATTATTATTTTTTATTTTTCCTTATTATTTGCGAAGAAGACTAACATTAAATTAAAAAAATATAGTTCATGCAATCAATTTTTCCTGCAAAGGTTCAGCATGGTAGACAGGGGTTAAAAAAAAGCACCAAAGCAATTTGTATACATATGCAATTTGTATATGTGTTGGAGCGTTCCGTCGAACTTACAAACATCCAGATAAATGCAGAATAATAGGCTTCATTATTAATAATTGTTTATTAATTTATTTTTGAAGTGTGAAAAATATTTGGGTAAAGCAAAGATTTACGAAAGAGACGAAAAGCAATTGCGGTTTCGTTATTTTGTTGTTGTTAGTTTTTCAGAGTTCCTAAAAATTTCGAGTTAAATTTTTTGCATGAAGTAGCGACCTACATGGTCTGTTGGCCACCTAAGAAGAAGATATAAGTAATAGAATGTAATAGAATTTATTTTGTATTGGAATGGAAAATACAAAATAAATTTTATTCCAAAACATTTTTTATATAAAAATAAATGAAAACAACAATTAAAATTTCTATCTATAATAACGAATAATAAACAAAACATAACAATTCATTTTATTAAGTATATAATGAAGCTGTTCATAATCAGATTCTTCAGAAATATCTGTTATTGCAAAAGCATCTCTTACTGAACCAGAGGGCGTCAAATTCTCAAATATCAATACATGATAGACTGGGATTTGCAATTCATCGCACAGTTTTTCTAAATCCCATTGATATTGAAAAATCCCATTGATATTGAAAATCTTATCGAATAGGCTCGTATTTGTTGTAAGTTCGAAGGGTAACCTCTCCTTTGCTTTAAACTGTATTGTATAAAAACTTGCTCATAATCAGTTTTTATATGCAATTTATCTGGGGGTGACCTTCGAATACTGAAACTAAACAAAAATTTTGAAAGGGAATGTGTTGTTTTTGTCTCCAATAAAAAAACTTTCTCTGAATTATACATAGTCTATAAAATCTGTGTGTGGTAGCGAAGAAACGCTATACGAAGATGGATTTTTCCGTGAATTTCTTATTTGCTGAACCCATTCTTCTGGCGTACACACCGGAAGTCATTTTGCCGTCATAAATTTTTTTTGATGTATTAAATCGCATTGTATGAAGCTATGTCCTGATTTAAAATATATGTGATTTATTATTTTAACGTAACTTGTGTGTCTCTTAACTAACTCTAAACACATACACACAAATTTAGTATTTTTTTGTTGTATACTCCACAATTATCAGACATCATAAATTCAGTTTGTACTTCACGATACTGCATAATATATTTATATATGCTGGGAGAAATTTCAATGCTTCCACTTTTTCCTTCGGTCTCATCCCAGAAAAAGCATTCTACTTAAGCATCCCCCAAATTATATACTGTTAAAACATATACTGCTAGCTTTACGTAGAAAAATGGACTTAGGGGTAATCAAAACGGCCTGTAAATCAAATGCAAACGCCAAAAGTGTATTATATTTTTGAATCTTTTCCTTTTGAATATTTTTTAAATTACGAGCAGCTTCTTTTCATTTTATGTGAATGTCAAGTTGGTATTTTTCTATAACTGACAATTCACCTGTTTTTTGTTTTTCATTATATATGTTACATATCATTTATTGCAACCTTACATTATAACAACCTTACAGGACTTTCGATTTTTAATTAATAATAATTTTTTCGTTACCTGGATTTGGTAAACATAATGAATGAAAATTTCTAAAATTTTTAATCGAAATAAATTTCACTCAAACGTTTAAAATTTATAAATTTTCACTTGACATTTAATTATAACTCGATCACAATCGATCACAATTCTATTTTATAAACTGAATACCGAAAGAACACCCACAACATCTGTTTATAATGTTCATTATTCTTTGCAAATCACAATTTTTGACGTGACATTTTTCATGCTGTAACAAAATCTTTTCATTCTGGTTCTCTATTTAAAATCAACTAAACATTGTAAAACAATTTTTAAATACATAAATAAGGTCAAAGAAATAATAATAGCTATTTATTATGCATAAATAGGGATTATTGTAGAAATATTATAATAATTAAAAGATTCGTCACTTTACTGAGTGTAGATTAAGTAAATTTTAAGTTTAAATTAAAAATTCACAACGACAAAGACACTAATCTGACACTTTCGCTACTTTTTCAAAGTGAAAATTAGCATTTTAAAAAACAATGACAAAAGTAAATTAACCCAAAAGCATATTCGACAGTTTGTTGTAGTGATAAATGTTACACTGAAAAAAAACACTAGGTAATATTGACAAAAATCTGGGTTAAAATGACAAAAACTAGGTAAATATAGCGTCAACAAAAATGATGAGTCAATATGACAAAAAAATACAAATTTTTTTTCATTCTGTAAATATGACAAACAGTGTTGTCTTTATAACAATTTAAATCTGTAGAAATGACAAAACTAAATTTCTTAATATGACGAAATGAATTTTCATTATGCTAAAATTTTTCGTCAATGTATAATAAAATAATATGTTGAAATGAAAATAATATTTTGTTGATTAGAGAAAAAAATATATCAATTTAAATAAAGTTTTTATTAAATCAACAATTTTGTTTTGTTAAAATAACATCAATTTAGTTGTCGATTTAACAGAATTATTTTGTTAATAGGGTAGTGTATGCATATACAAATAAATAACTTTATTTTTGTTTTAACATATTTTGATTATAAACTAATTTGTAAATTATTTATTTGTATCCATACCGTACTCTACAAGTTAAATGTGGAACCATATCTTATATTAGCAAAACAAGGCAGTCCTTATAAGCACTAGAACTACATAATATATGTGGGTCTGAAAAATAAATGCATGATATTATTACAGTTAGAAATAAAACAATAATAGGGGCTTATGATTGAAAACGAAAACGTTCAATCGTTTTCCGAATATCACTGACGTTTGTCATTTGGTATGACAAAAAACGAAAACGGAAAACGTTAATTTCGAAAATAATTTTTCATATGATTGAAAACGATCGGAAAACGATTGTAGTGCAAAAATCAAACGTTCAGTTGTGTTGAACGTTTGTATGGAAAAAGTTTATAAACATAAACAAAATGCAAGTAGTTTTTTTATATAACTAATTTAGGTGTTTATATTTGTATTTTTGTAAATAAAAAATTAGAATATAAACTTAGAAATTATTTTATTTATATTAATTTGTAAAATAAAACATTTAATTTGTAAATACAAATAAATACATATAAAATACAAAAAAAAAGTGAAATTTTAACCTGTAATGCATTTAAAAAAAATTCTTTTCTATATAAAAGAAGAATTGTTTGTTTCTTTTTTTTTAGTTTTTAAATTTTTTTTTTTCTTTATTTTTCTATATTTAACTATTTTTTTTCAATTTATAATTTATGACACTACACTCTACTCTACACTATTCTTTTTTGTTTTGTTGTTTTATTAAAATTTATGTAATTGTTTGTAAAATTTTAATTTTAGTTAATTCTTTATTAAATTTTAATTCAATTTTTAATTATAATTTTGTTTTATAAACTGTTTGTATAAACTGCGAAAAATATAAATAAAATAAAAAAATAAATAAAAAAATAAATCAAAATAAACAGAAGAAACACAACAAAAAAAAATTTAAACATATGTTTTTGACAACTGTCAGTTAAGTTTCGAAAATTTTCGAAAATGTTTTTATTCACACGTCTTCAATCATATCAAAATGTGAAGAAGGTGATAGTGATGATCGTTTCGTTTCGTTTTCCGTTTCGTTGTCAATCATAAGCCCCATAGTCTAGTTAACAATTAATTTATTTTATAACATTTCTATTATTTGCAAAAAAAAAATTAAATTCATTATTACATTCAAAAAATTTAAAATAAAGTTAAAAAAATAAAGTTTTTCTTATTACATTACATTTTTCAAAATTATACAAATAAAGTTCAAAATATTTAAAAAATGTTCAGACTTCAGTTTCTGTTTGTTCCAGTTCTTTGGTTCATACTGTTTCTTCAAATTATTTATTTAATAAAATAGTAAAATTTATTTTTTTCCTTCTTCAAATTATTTCCTATTTTTAATAAATGTTTTAGTTGCAAGATTCAACTAAAACTAACCAAATTTATTAACATTGCAAATTAAATAATTCACTAGTTCTGTTAAAATACATAAGTAAATAAATTTTAGCTTTAAATATTTCACATTATATATTTAGTTTTTTAACTTCGAATTAAGTTATCTTTTTTTAATTTAATTCTTCAAAAAATCTTTTTTATTTCATTTTTCATTTTGTTTTTGAAGGGATTTTTATTTTTTTAAGGGTAATTTAATTTTTCAACTGCCTTTTTTTATTTAACTCATCACTTTTTTTTAATTGAACTCTTTAATAAGCAAATTCAAAAACGCAACTTCCCAGAAAATCGCACCTTTACTTTTATATTTTCAACTAAAATGGAAAAAAAATTGTTTGTGAACTGTTTACAAAATTCTTTAGTTAATCTGACTATGACAGCATCAAAAATTATAATAATAATTTTTTTATTGACAATAAAGATTTTATGGAATTAAAAAAAATTTATTAATTGCAATGAACTGCATAGTAAAATTTTTTGTCAAATTAAGATAAATTTTGTCAAATATACAAATACTAGTGGCCCCTGTTGAGTAATTATATTTCAAGTTGAAGTCAAATTTAAAGTTTTTAAAAAAACAATAATTTACGTAGTGACATAGACTTCGCACGATATAGCAGAAACCACTCGTGTTTAATAAAAAGTTTTGTGGTTAGTAAGTTTTATTTAGGACACATAAATACACGTCCCTCATATACTGCTTCGTTTCCGATATATTCCCTATACTAAGTGGCATTTAGTGGATAAAATTACTAAAAATAAAAAATTTTGTCATTAAAGATGAAAAGGTGTCTATTGCGCAGGACCTTAAATGCTTGTCAATTATAATTATAGATAGGTACTCTAACTCTACTATATAAAATAAATTTGCTAGTCATATGAACAATTTAACTGATTTTTTTTGTTTTTGCTTTTTTATATTTTTTATTTGAGATGAATTTGTTTCTTTGTTTTTTTTGGCATATGTAGGTACATAGATTCATTTGCAAGTACATAATATAAAATATAATAACTGATTTGTTTACTTTTTTTTATTATTTTCATAAGATCTCACTTATGCATAATGTATTTGCTGAATAATAAAATCATATGGGTACAAAATGTTCAACTGTGTGCGCATTTTTGTTTTATATTATAATCTTATATATTATGTATATTAGAAGTTCATTAAGGAGTAGGAGAATCGAAATAAAATGAAAAGGTGTCTACTGCGCAGGACCTTAAATGCTTGTCAATTATAATTATAGATTGATTTAAAACGATTTTTTGTCAAGATAACAAAATATTATTCACTTTGATAAAAATTATTAATTTTTCTTAGTCAATTTTACAAAACTTATTTTCCATTTTACAAATTATAAATTTTGGACAAATTATAAAAAAATATTCACAAATTAACAAAAAATTGTTGAGCAAACAAAAATTTTTGATAAAATCGAAAAAAAATTGTTGTATGAATAAAAAATTTTTGTTAACAGTTTAAAAAATTATTTTGTCAATCTTACTAGGAAAAATTTCTTCAGTGTAGATATGTACTTTCACCAAATTACAACAGGCAATTACATCGATTTAGAGACAAGATAGAGATTCGGGACTTTGTCACAGTAAAGAACTTACAAAAAAACATGTAAAACTACGATGTCAGCTCAAATTCGCTGATTTTGCAGATTCGATAGTTTGTCATTGCGGGGACGTCAGTGTACTACTACTACTACTCCTTCGCAAACAAACCAAATTTAACCTAATTAATAAATTTATTTTTTCGGCTATTCATTCACCGATATTTTTATTATCAATATTGATTTATTCAATATTGTTTTCATATGTTACATGTGTTATTGTTGGATTTTGTGATGTTTCGTTCATATTTACCCCCAATTTCTTAATAAATTTCTCAGAACTGTAAAGTAAGCTTTGATAGATTTAAAAAACAAAAAAACATGAGTCATGGCTTTTTATACATTTAAGAAGATAATAGATTCATTATCATAATTTATAATTTTGTTTTGTTATTATAACTTTTCTTTTATTTTGATTGTGTTATACTTTTTTATCCACACTAAAGCTTCTGTCTAATTAAATATAATTTTAAAATCGATTTCTATGTACTCAATGTAAAATTTATAAATTCATTTCATAAAAAAAAAAAAAAAACAAACAATAAAAATTAAATTTTTCGTATAATTTTTTTTTCTTACTTTGTACTAAAATATCTATACATAGTATTACATAATATATACATACATATAATACAATTGACATCCTGTACTGTACATTTCAATTTATCTCTGAGCATTTTACAAGTTCATTTAGATTTGAAATTCAACAGAAGAATTCAAAGAAAGGAATAATCAATTAATTTTTTATCTCTCTTTTTTTTTGTTTTTTTTGTATTTCAATGATCCTTTCATTCTAAATCCATACAGTTACAAATGTATATAAGATTTGAGATTGTAAATAATTGCAGTTCATTTATTAGGATTTACAAAAATTTTGAAACTCAAATGATTTTAACAGCACTCCATACACATATTATATATGTATATATATGTATAGTATGTGTAGATGGTTCCTAAAACATTTTCAAAATATTTTTTTTTTAATAAAGAAATCAAAAAAGGGTTATTATATTTTTTGTAGTTATATGAACTGGGAACAAAATTAATTGCTTTTTGGGTTACATTTTGGAATGTATAGTTGGATTCGGTTCAATTTAATTTTTTTTTTTTTTTTTGACTATGCATAATCAGTTTTCTGGGATTTTCAAAATATAATCTACATAATCTTGGAATACTTTTAATACTACCTACTTGTAGAAGAACTTTGGAGGACAGATTTTCTTTTGAACATAGAAGAAGAATTTAGATTTTTGAAAATATAGTGATACTTCAATGCAAAACGTACCTCTAAAGCTGGATTTTCTTTGACTAATATTTAAAATCTTAAAAATTTTATCAGCTCGAAAAAGGGCGATAACATGAAATGATATTATTTTAGATGAGAGCTCAATGCGTACAACAAGAGCAGAAAATATCATTTATTGGGGATATTTTCAAAAAATTTGGGGTATTATACTTTGATAAAGTATATTTATAAAATATCGTTTCTTTGTACTGGCAACACTTTTTTAACAATTATTTTTTGAGTAAATATATGTTAAAAAATTGGAAATAACACTTCTGACTATTTCCAGACGTGTACCGGATTTCGACAAAGAGATGCACTATCATGCGACTTCTTCAATCTAGTACTGAAATGTATAGTGCGACGAGCGGAAGTAAACACGGCCGGTACTATATTTTTCAGATCTGTTCAACTACTAGGGTATGCCGACGACATTGACATCATCGCCAGATCACAACGGGCGGTCGTCGAGGCCTTTACCCAGATTGAAGAAAAAGCGAAACGAATGGGTCTCAAAGTAAATGAGTATAAGACAAAATATATGTTGTCGACAAATAAAAAGACCTCTCAACATCATATTGGTCAAAACATCACTGTCGGCACATATAATTTCGAGGTAGTTCAGGAGTTTACCTACCTTGGAACCAGTGTTAATCCCACACGCGACATCAATGTGGAGGAACGGCGAAGAATAACTCTTGAAAACCGTTGCTGCTTCGGTTTGTCAAAACATCTCGGGTCAAAGCTCCTCTCTCGAAACACCAAAGTACAAATCTACAAAACGCTCATACTCCCGGTTTTGCTTTACAGATCAGAATCATGGACACTGCCTGAGGCAAGTGAGCATGCACTTGGTGTCTTCGAGAAGAAAATTCTTCGTCGGATATATGGTCCTGAAAACGACGATGGGGTCTGGAGGAGAAGATATAATGCCGAACTCTATAAGCTGTACAATGAGGTGGACGTAGTCACAAAAAATAAAGTCAAGAGACTACAGTGGCTCGGACACCTAGAGCGGATGGACGAAAATGCTCCAGCCAAGAGAATCTTCGATTCCAGACCCGAAGGTACAAGACGTCGGGGCAGACCAAACCTTCGTTGGAGAGACGAAATATCGGCGGATTTAAAGCAACTTCGAATCTTCAACTGGAGAGAATCCGCCCGTGATCGGCAAAAATGGAGGATGTTGATGAGTCAGGCCCAGGACCTACATGGTCTGTTGGCCACCTAAGTAAGTAAGTATGTTAAAAAAAATAATATTTTTTTCAACAGATGGTTTTGACGGCTGAATTGTTGTTTTTTTGTGTATAAAATAAATTTCTCAAATAAAAATTTAGAGAATTCTTTGCAACGGTCCATTTTTTTCTTACATAAAAATTTAATAAGCTATCTCCCTTTTTAGAGCCAATAAAATTTTTAAGATTTTTTTTTTTTCTTTTTTTTTTATGATCTTGACAGTAACTTAGGTAGAATTACCTTTTCATGCTTAATTAAGTACGGTACTGCAATTTTACACCACAATATCTGCAATAATTCGAGTATTTACTTAAACAAATTACTGGCTTATCTACTCATTAAATGTGGAAAACGACTGCTATTGTCGGAACTAAGCCTTCTTAAATAGAATAGTTTTATTTAATTTGTTACCAGATTAACCCTCAATTATCTTTTTTCATTTATTATATCCCAAGGACAAAGGTACTAGACCAGCTCGAAAAACCAATGAAGTATTTTGTTTTTTTTATTTCATCGGGAATCAAACCTGGGACCTTTCGGTTGAAAGGCATGCGCTCAATCTACTGCGCCACCCAGCGTGTAAATATTGGTCAATGAAAATCCACCTTAACGTTTTGGTAAAATAGGAAAAAATTTTTAAATTTTGATGGTAGTTTTATTGGCAATGCCATAAGGTTCAATTATTTTCGAATTCGGATTAAGCACGAAAAAATTTATTATGGTTGTAATTCGATCTATGTAAGTGATCTAACAATTTGTTATGGATATGGGTACGATAAGTGTCGAGGTCTTTAATTATAGTTACACTAGATAAACCAAGAGTTTCATGATAGTGAATACAAAGGTCTGGATAGTTGGATGGAAGACCCTCTTTCTGTATTAAATCTATCATACTAGTTTTTACTTTTCCATCAACGCAGACATTCTCATGTTGGTCATGTAAGTAAGCTAAGTAAAACCGAATATTATTATAAATTCTATGATCTCTGAATCATCAACTGCTTTTTGATTAAGTCTCAGTGGATTAACAAAATTAGGTGAGTTACTTGACGTAGACGGAATTTTGGATTTGAGTGATATTCTAAAATCGAATGTTCTCCTTGTATGAAGTTTGAATACTTATTGAAGGTGGTATAGAAGTAGTAGTTATGCACTTCTTTCCCAGGCCTAATTTTTATGTTTGCAATGTTATTAGGTTGATTAGTATTATAATTAGGCTTAGGAGTTGAGTTATTAAAGATATTTTAATCATATGGATTAAGATTGTTATTGTACTTGGTATTAGTACTTTTCTCAAAGTATGATTAGGATTAAATGTTCGATTATTAATAACATTAGTGATAATAGGCAGGTTAGTATTAATATGATTTAAATTATTATTATACTCTATGTTAGTTGTAGGTACTTTATGTTAGTTATTTTATGCACTATATTGCATTTTATCTTGTTATACTTCCATGGTTGAGTTTTGCGTTTGATTCGTCGTTTGTAATCTATGCTGTCTGCTGATAAAATCCAACTATATTTGATCAGAACTTGAAAAAGGAAAATTTTTTTTTCAGCTTTTTTATTTCAATGCGCTTACAGTTAGTCACATCTATGGAAAATTAATTTTTTATAAATCGATCCATCCATTCAGTGTTAGAATTATCAGGGACACCCTTCAAAATGAATACTGCAGACTGATGGTTTAATGTGACTGGAGTACGTTTTCCTCTACTATGATTTAATTAAATTATCTTTAGGTTCTTGGTTGGAGAGCTTAATTTTCACCAGATTTAAATTCACACCAGATTAGTTACAATTCTTTTTGTATGAGTTAGAAAGGAAGAACACTAAATTAAATAGAACACTATTAGGTAAAAAAATTTTAATATTGAAGATAACTCAATAATTGGGTGGTAGTTAATTGCGTGGGTGAATGATATTACTCAAAAATTTATAGTAAAAAACTGTACTAAACAGCAGGTGATTATTAACTAGAATAAAGAGTGAAGAAAACACCGTCCTTGAGTAAATAATGAGTCCAGGAACACTATCTGACCTTATGACTTTTTATGTATGTCTCTAAACAGCTATTAGTGGTTCATATTTGAGTAAGTGGGCCGTGACCGAGCTTGAGTAAATAATGAGTCCAGAAACATTATCTCACCTTATGCATTTTTATGTATGTCTCTAAACAACTACCACTAATGTTCATATTTGAATAAGTGAGTTTTGAAGTTATCATCTAAATAATCATAATGTCTTTCGTTGAGTACAAAAATATTAATTTGAATTGAATATGTCAACATTACTGGAAATATTAGAAATGTTACTATCATATTAATTTTTTTTTTCTTCTTCCGTTTACCCTATTCAGGGTGTAGTTACAATAAAATTATTTTGTTATAAAGTTAGACTGTTTCCAAGTTGGCATGTCTTGTGCCATATCTGTTGAATCTATGGTGTTTGCTCGTCATGTAAAAATATTAACTAACATTATTATTTATTATTATTATTATTTTATTATGCCTTAATTTCATTTTACAATTTTGCTTATTTCTAATTTTAATAATTAAGAGCTTATACTAATGTATTTACAACCTATGACTTTTAATTTACTTAGACTAACCTGAACTTTTCTATTAATAACATATAAATTTTTTAAGGAAAAATAGCAAGTAAAAACCTTTTTGATCAATTTATTTTTATTCTAAAACTTAAAAACTTACTTAATTATAAAAAAATAAAAGAACAAAATAAAAAAAAAAAACTTAATTGGAAAAAGCTTAATCTACAATATTTGTTATTAGCAAATTTACTGAATTTAGACAGCTATCTAGAAAGGCAGACGATATTTTTGTTATTTGTTCGGAAACAATATTAATATTTCTATGGCTTGAGGGTAAAATCACTTAAGTCACTATAATCAATCCATTTTAGTGGAACTTAAGCCAAATTAAGTTCTTTTATTCATTTGGAAAAATAGACTTTTCAGTCAAATTTCAATGTGTTATGAAAATATTTCATAGTAGGGGCTTAAAAGTTGATGTAGATACAACTTGGCAAAGTGAAATATTATTTGTCAAATTTTGGCCCCAAAGTATTTATTTTAATCATATCTTCTTTTGCAAAAAAACCAGTTAAATTATACTTTAATACATCAGTTTCTGCTATGGAACCATTTTAACATGTAAATATCGAGTTTTGAATTTAATTTTCTTTGCAAATATCGACTTTTGCATTAAACCTCAATTTTAAAAAGGACAAAAGGCTTTAAAATATCAGGATTTGATTCAGTTTTTAAAAATCTGATCGGTTATAGATCTACAAATTACGCGTTTTTTGATATGCATATGTCAAAATTTTTATCAAGTGTAGTTATCAGCAGTGTTTGCATTTGAACAACACAATTGGTCTACAACATTTCTGGTTTAATTATTTGGAGTGTAAATATGTAAATTATCTTAGAAACTAATCCTGAATTGTGCAATGTTCCAATACGTAATTTATAATCGTCTTTTGCTTTTGGTAATGTTGGCATTGATGAAGTTCATTTAGCTTTAAATGAAGTTAAATCAGATGCTGTTGGACCCGACCGAATTTCTTCGAAGTTCTTAAAAATTATATCTCCTATTGTCCTGCCCTTCATTTTACATATTTTCAACCATATATTACATAACTATCCTGGAAATTGGAAGTGTGCTAAAGTTATCCGAGTTCCAAAAAAGGCTAATCCTTCTATTAATGATTTCCGACTAATTAGCATAAGGTGTTTGAGTACATAGACAAATCACTCAATATGTTGAAGCTAATAGTCTTTTATATAATTTCCAGTCTGGATTCAGAAAACAGCACAGCACATCATCCGCCTTGCTTGAAATATCCGATAATATGTACATGGAAATGGATAAAAAAAATGCTACTGTTTTACTATTCTTGGATTTCTCCAAAGCTTTTGATTGTGTAAATCATGAACTTCTATGCAAAAAACTTAGGCAGTCATTTGGCTTTGACTTATCAGCTATTAAATTATTATGTAATTACCTGTATAAAAGAAATAAATTTGTTTATTTGAATGAGATGAGATCTGATATAGTTCAGCTAAAATGTAGTGTACTTCAAGGGTCCCTATTGTTGTTTAGTTTGTTTGTTAATGACATGCCACTATGTTTATCTGAGTCAAAATGCAGACTGTATGCTGATGATATCCAAATATTTATTAGTGGACATATTACCAATATCATTACCTACATTAACGAATTGTTACCTACAAATTAACGACGATCTTGATGTTATTTCATTTTGGACTAAAAATAATGGGCTAAAGTTAAATGCATCTAAATCGCAAGCAATGATTGTTTATTATAGGGAAGTTGATACATCTATATTACCCCAAGTTAAAATAAATAAATTAGCAATTCAATATGTCACTAAAGCTAAAGATTTAGGAGTGATTTTTAATAATACACTAACTTGGAATGACCACATTGATAGAATATCCAAAAATGTCTACTGTATTTTAAGAAAATTGTGGAAATATTCTAATTTTCTAAATGAATGGTTAAAACGTAAACTCGTCCTAGCTTTATTGATATAATGATCACATTAGTGATGTTTCCAACGTAATATTAGGTGTTACACTAAGTAATATTTTGAAAGCAAGGTATATTGTCGTTATGAAAAAGATCTTATTAAATCTTATGCCATTATACCTTTCTGAAAAGGTCACTACTGGTACAAGAAATATGAATTTAATAGTTCATCGTCACAAGAGTCGATTAAGACATCTATCGTATTTTGTTAGAACTATACTATTCTTTGGAACTCCATGTCGAACTACATTTTGCGCGTTAATAACATTAAAAGGTTTACTGAGCTCAGCACTGAGTATTTTAGAAATCATGAGTAGAGGTATGCAAATGTATTATTTCAGTTCAACAGGCATATATTGGTATACATGTATTATATATTAAGTGTGTAAACTTTTGTATATAGCATTGTTTTTTTTTTTTTTATTTTTATATCTCTATATGTAATATGTATATATATATGTTTTATTTTTATTAATTTAGTAATTTAATCTAGTTATAGTGTACGCACTTTATATTTTTACATTTTAACATTTTTCATTGTTATTTGCTAATATGCTTAGTTTTGTTAGTTTTAAATTATAAATTCTAGTTACATTATGCTTAAAAGACTAAGCGTCTTATATGTAGCAGAATAAATGAAATAAAATAAAATAAATAAATAAAATAAAAAAATAAAAAAAAAATATGGGAGCAACAAATAATCCCAGCAAAATGGAAACTAGGATTAATATTCCAAAGAAAGGAGATAAAACAAATTGCAAGCTAACTGTCTTATATTATTTATGAAAAATTTAAACCGATAACCGAGCAGAAATTAAGCGAATACCAATCCAAAACTTAAGTATGGATTATGGACTAAACAATTATCTTCATATACTTTTCTTAGGTTGGATTAGATTAGATTAGACAGCGTCAACAGAAATCAACTCTGTAAGCCTTAAAAAAACCAAGAATATCGCAAAAACTTCTTACTATGATGAAAACACCGGAAGAATTTAGTATTCCACTCTACCCTACTTTTTGATATGTTCCTACATCAACCTAAAGGAAAGTCCGATAGAGTTGGTCATATTTTTACTGAATGGTTGCCCCTAATAGTCTATACAGACGGTATTGAGATAGTTGCACAAAATTTGAGAGCTTTGAGAGAAAATTTCGTGGTGTTTGAACAGAAAACATTTCAATTTGGTCTAAAAATTAACGAAAATAAGACCAACACCATCTAGAAATGTCCTGAGAAACTGGAAGAAGACAACCATCAGAAAATATAACTTTGAGAGAGTATCAAACTTCTAATATCTCCCAAATCTTATTCAAAACGACAACTGCGGCATATAAAATACAATTCAAATACAATCAACACTATTACAAGTAGTACCAAACTTATAATTTATAAATCTATTATACGCCCAGTAATTACATGTAGATATAAGGTTTGGACAATGACAATGGCTGATGAAAAAGCGAGCTTCCAAGCAAAAAATACTAAGAAAAATTTTCACCACAAAAAAGCTGCGAGTGGTGATTATGAAAGAAAGACAAAGAGTGAGCTTGATAACTTATTTGAAGGTGTTAAGATACTGTTCGTTTCATAAAAGCGTAAAGACAAAAATGGACTACGTCGTGAAAACGGAAGATGAAAGAGCACAAAGGAAAATATTTAGTTATAGTCCTGATCTTAATTGAGATAGAGATAGACCGAGATTGAGATGGGCCAAGAACGTGGAAAATGATGAGTAAAAGTTACAACTTAAAAATTAGAAAACGGTTGCCAAAAATAGACTCTAATGTAGAACATTGTGAAAAAGGTCAAAGCTAACCGCGAGATGTAGCGCCATATGATCACGATGATTTGTCTTTACGATAATATTTATAGGTATAACTAAAGCATTTGATATGGTTCACCATAGATTGTTATTGAATAAATTGTATAATGCGGGCTTCAGAAGGATTACACACAAATGGCTAGCATCTTATTTAAAAATGATATAAGTTCAGAAATTTTTTTTAATATTGATGTTCCGCAAGGTTCCGTTTTTGATCCAATTTTGTTCTTAATTTTTGTTAATTCTTTGTTTATTCAATCATTTAAAGGTAAAATTACCGCTTTTGCTGATGGCACTGCCTTAACTTATGCTAAAAAATTATTTTAATACTTTTACGAATACTAATAATGATTTGGAAATTCTTAGGAGGTTGTTCAAAATCCAGCGTATGTTTAAAATCCAACGTTGAAATGAACTAAAAAGCAAATTCAACAAATAATCAAGAGAATACATACCTATAGAAATGTAATCATCATTAGGCGTACTAAACAGAGGTGGTTTAAACAGCATAAATTGATAATTAGTGCCAAAACTAAATTTATGCTATTTAATCTCACGGTAACAACTTCTGATGATTTGACTTTTATATAGCATTCCCCTTCTTGTCTTAAACTAAATCTCATTTTAAGCTCTCAAGAGTAAAACATATTGTCCATGTGCAAACAAGGATTTTCCAAATTTATTTTCCAATATGTGGAATACAAAGAGTAGAAAAGAGTATCTGAATTCCAATTTTCAGTTTAATAACAACTTACGTTTTTGAAATATTCCTGATGGGTGCTGGGAGCTATGTGGCACCTACTCGATCCACTTATATTATTTGAAACAGACATGTTTGTTAATTTTTTATAGAGTATCGCAGTTACCCAAACAACTCAGATTATTGGAAAATATTAAAAGGTATGGTTGTTCATTTTCGCGAGAGTATATGAGTACCAATTTTCAGTCAGTTTTTAAAAATTGTATTAGATATTTTTGCTACAGTACCTGAGTACAAATTTTGCGCTATGTGACATATTTGTTTTTAAAATATTTTTGGTTGTATGGCAACAAAAATTATTTAACTCCATTAAGTCCTACAATTCTTTTTTTAGAATGCAAATTAACTAAAGGGATAGTAAAATCTTTTTTTGCAAAAAAAAAAAAGAATGTAATTGAGTTTTCACAAAACAAGGAAGCCATTAGGGAAAAGTTCGTCAAATATATTCTTTAAAATCAACTCTGCGTTTTCAGAATTAATCGGTAATTTGGTTAAATAGAAATTTTAATATATATTATGATAAAACTGTATCAAGCAGGAATGAATTATGATACTATTACAGCTAATTGCGATTCCAACACTCTTCAACTTATGTGCACCATAAGTGAGTGATCCTTCGTGTAAATTATTTTGCAACGAAGCTTTTATTGATTTTCGACTTTTGACTTAAGTACTTTTGCCATGAAGCCATAGATTTGCTATGCTATGCAATCTGTTGGTGGAAAAATAAAAAGGTTTAGCCAAAATTAATTTTAGGATTGCATTTTGCTTTCCTTGTAGCACATTAAATAAACTAACATTAATTTGACAGCTTTACCAATGCTCCTATCTATGCTCAATTTTTCTGTTAGTGTGGCCGTTTCAACTTTTAGCATAGTCAATCTTATTTTTGCATTTTATTGGTTCAGCTTCTATGGTTCGATCGACTTGAGTTAAGTATAATTTTTTACTGTTTGATGACCAGCAATCTATTGAATATTCTGGTGATTATCATTCGGAAGATCATTACTTTTGTCTTGTTTTAATTTATTTCAAGTTTTATATGAAGACAGCACCTTTCTAGAGAACTTTTACTGCCGTATTTAAAAACCTATAATACTTAAAAAATATTTTTTATTTATCTTATGTCATTTTAAAATCTTATAATTGTTCCACATTATATATTTTTATTAAAAAATTAAACAAAAATTTGATGACAAATCAAAATTTAAATTTTTGGTTTTTGGAATACCCCATCCCATATTGAATAATATTGTCATAGAACAAAATGTACATACCTACCTACATCTATTTGTATATATATTTAATGAAAGAAATTAATTTTCTTTAAATAATCACATCAATTCATTCATATCAAATCATTGTATTGAGATTTTCACCTATTCAACATCAGAATTAACCTTTATCCTTGTTCAAATTTTCCTTTCTTAAATAAATTGGAATAAAAACCAAAATAACAACAATAGAATTTTTTTCAAATTGATAAAAGAGAATATTTCTGTTAAATCATATTTTTCCTATCAATAAATTTTATTTGAACAAAAAAAAAAAAAAAATTAAATTAAAACATCGAGTACATACTGAACTCTGGTCCAATGTCCTTGTTTTAACACAACACTAGGAATAAAAGAATTTGATTATATCATTATTATTATTATTATTATTGTAGTCAATATTATTGAAGGACTTTGTACAAAATTTTAAACTCTAAAATAATCTAGAAATAATATAGAAAATTATTTAGAAACTGAAATGTTATTGAAGAGTACTGACTGACTACTCATTTACTTTTCGAAATTAAATTTGTATTTTTTTGTTTTTTTATTTTTGTTCAGAATTTTATTGAAAAAGTAAATGAAAATCATATTGGTCTTTTTGAAAAATTTGAAATCAGTTACAAAAATTTTATTAAAAATTTTTAAGTAACAAATAGTATAGGTTTATTGGTAGAATGACAGAAAAATGTAGTTTAGCAATCGCTGTTAAAATTTATTTGGAGATAAAATTCGACTCTTTAACTAGCCGATTGGCGGTACGTGATTAACTATAGAATAGGATAGCAGTAGACTAATCAGGTACCTACTGTGTCAACATAATAATGATTGGTAATCGAAGAAAAGTATTAAAATTAAATTATTTGAGCAATGTTGAAGCCTTCCAAGTGGAGTGCAAAACAGAAAAAGATTCGAAAAATGTGAAATATTTTTTTTTGTTAACAGTTTAAAAGTATTTATTGAATCTTTCCATTAAAAATTGACAATAATTTAGCATTTTGACTTATTTAAAAAGAATAAGTTTGTTCAAATCCTATACGTACTAAAGTATATATATATATGTTCATACGTATATAATCCAGTGATTAGACAATAATACAGATTAACCACACCTACACTGCTAAAGTGATAATTTTTAATCTGCTCGCTAAAAGTATGCATAAAAGATTCCGCGCTAGATAGTTTGGATGGTTTTGACAATCTGCCAGCATAGTTCCTTTGCAGTCTTTGGAATACATCCCGGACCATAGATATGTTCAGATCATTCTGTATGTTGCAATTTTTTTACTTTCCAAGGAGCTTTGGTAATGATTCTTAATATTTTTTAGTCTTTGTATAATTTTCACATCACATTTAGAGGTATTTTTCCATAATTGACAACCATATGACCATACTAGTTTTAAGATTGAATTGTATAAAAGTACTTTATAGTCCAGATCGAGAGGAGAGTTTTTGCCAATTAGCCAGTACATACCATTTGTTTTTAGCTTAATTTGTTCTTGTTTTGTTTCTATATGCTTTTGCCTTCCATCGTGGTGGACTCCGAGATACTTCACTTCTTTTGCCTGTAGGATGGTGATCCTATTTATTTTTACTGGGGGACATGTGTCTTTATTTAGAGTGAATGTGATACTTCTTTATTTCCATTTTTTAAGCCAATTTTTAATAAGTTGAATATGGTCCTGGAGTTTTTGGAAGCCACATGAGCGTTTATGTGTGAGCTCAAGATAGCCGTATCATCTGCAAATGTGGATGTTAGTATTTGCCTACTACATAGGTAGATCGGCAGTATATATTAAATATAAAAGCGACCCGAGTACACTACCTTGCAGTACACCAGCTTCGATAACATGTTCTTCAGTTAAATAATCATTATATTTTACTTTAAATCGCCTATCCAGTTAGGTACGATTTGATACATTGAGAAATTCAAACGGTAGATCAGTTTGAATTTTAAAGTTTAGACTTTATCAAAAGCCTGTGCCACTGGTGTTTGAGGAAGACGGCTGAGCAAAATTTCTTCTCTTCGAATACTTTTCTGATTTGTGCCACTATTCTGTGCACCTACTCTATTGTACTGTGTTCGGCTTGAAATTCAAATTGATGTAGTGGGATTACACCTTTATTTATGATCTTAGACATTAGTTTATGTTTTAGAACTTTTTCAAATACTTTAGCTAGTTTTGGTAAAAGACTAATAGGTCTATATGAATCTATTTTTCCGAGTCTTTATCTGATTTAGGAATCATTATGATATTTAAAAACTTCAACAATGAGGGGAAATAGCTTTTTGTAA
This sequence comes from Argyra leucocephala, assembly GCA_963942445.1. Lineage (NCBI taxonomy): Eukaryota > Metazoa > Arthropoda > Insecta > Diptera > Dolichopodidae > Argyra > Argyra leucocephala. The sequence goes on from OZ012679.1 coordinate 149,049,841, forward strand.
ACATAGCATTGAAAATTTGGGTAATACGAATGAAAGCTATACCAGGTAATTCGTTAGGCATTGAAATGTAAAATATAGATTCGAAAAATTATGTCGCAATGAAATGGATTTGGTTAACTTTGTGTCCTTCGCTGTATCCTATACTATCAATTATGGTGTAGAAACATGGACATTACAAGTAACTTATCAAACTCAAAGCTTTCAAAATGTTGATCTACAAAATTCTAAAAATATCGTGGACAGATCACATTACAAATTAAGAAGTTCTACATAAAGCAAACAAAAAAAGAACTTATTTTTAAGGGTAGAGAAAGAAAAAACCTCCTACATTGGGCATATTTTGATGCGTGAAAATAAATACAAGCTACTTCAATTAATAGTTCAAGTAAAAATTAATGGAAAAAAAGAAGAAAACAATCAACATTTTTGCGCAGTATTTAGAAATTGGACAGGCATCAGAAACATTGGTGATTTAATTCATTTAATCAGCAATGGATCGAAACATTTATCAAGACATTGTTGCCAATATTATGTAACTGTTGACATCCAAATATGTGTAGGCAACACAAGAAGAATTTGTGTCCTTATGGCTTAAAAGTATGAGTCAAGTGAAACATTAATATTTCTCATGTGTGTGAAGCTATGGAAGACAGTGTATTCTAAATACGAACCAAAATGTGAAATCTTTTATTAAAAAACTATTCGTAAATGGGTAGTTTGATATCTTAACATATTTTAATATCGCAAAATACGTTTAAATCTACCTCTGTACTATTGTCGTTAATAGACATTATTACAAATGCCTTACAGACAAAACGTAAGCAAGATATTTATAATAAACAATAGTATTGTAATAGAGTCCCTAGGTTAGATGAGTCTAGTTATAAATGTAAAGCCTAGTCTAGAAAAAAATTAGAATCAGAACGCTTACAAAATTTGAATATATAGTAAACTTGTTATCATGTAGAGTACATTCGTGTATGAAGGTATCGTTTGAAACGTAATGTTTGGCTTAATTTAAAAAACAAAGAAAAAACTAAAAAGGTGGATCTACTTGTAAGTAATATGACATATATCAAGTGTTTGCACTTATGCAAGTAAGTTGATTGATTTGTCAAATCGTAACAGGCTTTGACACTATAAATACAGAGTTTTAAATATATTAGTGAAATTTGTTAAACAAAGCATGAAATTGTACAAAATTAGATTGTCTAGTTTCTCCTCCAGTTGAATTATTCTATATATATATATATATATATATATATTAATAAAATTTTCTTTGTTCTATTATTCCCAGAGAATTATTCTTTACAAGCAATATACAAGTTTTTTCTGTTTATTTCACAACACATGGTAGGTTGTTGATTATTAAAATTAAAAAAAGTTCTTAAAAAATGATCGTGAGCTTATACGACAAGCTTATACATTGCCCAATCAGAAGATACTATAATACAGCTATTACTACTAAACTGTTACAGATGGCTATTATGGTGATCAAAACAGGATTTCAGTGAAAAAATTTTTCGCATTTATCTTCTCACATTAGACAATAGATTACCACAGGTTGAACAATGAAACAAAGACAAATTTTAATGGTATTCGTATTGTATTATTGTCTGCTACTAATTTTTATAGTTATCTGTAATGATACACAATCCCGCATATTTTCAAATTTCTGATAACGAAATTTATAAAACGAAATTGAGTTGGTTATGCAAGACCATATGGCCATGGTAATATCATAGGTCAGTTTCCAAATGAACTGCTGCCAAACACAACCGATTATATCACCCCTAAACTGAACTTCAACAAAAAGCCTAAAGTATGTTTTCCTGCCAGAGCCGATTGGAAGCGTGGTTTAAAGATAGGGGAAAATGATATAGGAATTTTCACTGAAGGGTCGAAAATGAATTGCGGAGTAGGTGCAGGAATTTTCTCAGAAGATCTAGAAATATCAAAATTTTATGGTCTCCCTAAATACGCTAGTGTCTTTCAAGCAGAGCTGCTTGCAATTAGGGAAGCGCTTAAAACCCTTAATCACATTCATACGACCAAAAATAAAGGCATCATTTTCACGGATAGTCAAGTCGCTATCAAAGCTTTGGTGGCGGACACTATCTGTTCTAAGCTGGTGGGACAATGCCGAAATGAAATTGGAAACTAAAATAACCGGTTCTTGATCTCTCTACTATGAGTTCCTGGTCACAGTAACATAGATGGAAATGAGAGAGCCGATGAACTGGCAAGACAAGGTTCCAATCTCGACAGGCCCCTTGAGGAAGACATTCACTGTCCAATAAGAGTCGTCAATGAGCGCATCCATTCATACTTTCGGGCCAGAGCAAATGAAAGGTGGTATACACTAAATACCTGTGCGACCTCGAGGAAAACATGGCCCGCGTATCAATAAAACCAAACAACTCTTAACCAGGTCCCGTACTGATATAGCAAAAGTAGTAGCCATCAGTACGGGTCATTGGCATATAATAGGAAGCCACGCTGCCAAGCTAGGTATTCCTTTCAATCTCCACTGCCGCAGTTGCAAGAATGAGAATGAGGCAGAAACTCTTCAGCACTTCCTTTGCAGCTGCCCAGCATTAGCTAGAGTCAGACTCCGGTTTTAGGTTAAGCTTTCCCCAGCAACATATGTTTTATCGCGGAAAGCAAAATTGGAGATCTGATCAACCTTCTCAATTTCACAGGGTGGCTCTAGTACTGAGTCCCTGGGGAGACTGAGGATGAGAGAACGACCACCTATAAAAACCGACAACACGAAATAGGTCACTCGAGTCGTGGTATCAAAAAGGCACAATTAAGTGCTAATTAGTTTTCCAGAAGTAGCTGGAAAAGCCACTTCTACTTACCTACCTAGTTATGCAAATTGTGTTCGTGTCCTAACTTAGCCACCTTGCATCACAGTATTTTTCTTTCCTTATTTTTACTGAGAACTGAAGAAAAGGAAAAAAATGAAGAAAACAAAATTTATGCTTTTAATTTTTTCTCTAATTAAAAATGCATGTGTGCTCTTTTTAAATTTTATTTCCTTACGATATGGTAAAAAATGTATTTTGAAACAATCAAATTTAAATGATAATTGATTTTTTTTTCAAAAATATTGAAAAATGAAAATTAAAAATTAAAAAAGAAAAATTCTATATTCATATTTCGACCAAAAAAACCTGATATTCTCTTGTAAACACATACATACATACATACATACATACCTAGGTATGTACAATCGCATACAAAATTTTAAAGTTTACTGATTTGTGTTATTTTTAGAGAAAAACAATTCAAAAATTTTTTTGATAAATGAAAAATTTTCTATTTTGAAAGGACTCTTCAAAAGGATTTGTGTTTAATTGATTGTAAAACGATTTTTAGATGAATCACTTCAAGTAATTTTATATCATCTAAAATATTATTTCAATGTATAGATATAGTATAGTTGTTGGTATTTTAGTATAGTATAGGTAGTTATGTTAACTCATGCAGCTGTTAAAAATTGTATAACTTCAAAAAAGCTCAGATTTTGATATTTGGTTGATGTTTGGATTAATTTTTGACTTTTTTAAGAAAATATTTTGATTGATGACTTTTGTTTTGTGGTTTGTTTGTGTATTATGATGAAACAAAAATAACCTTAAAATGAGTTGATGAAGATTCTGTGGAATGTAGGACTATTTACAGTAGGTGTTTTTTTTCATATTAAATTTTCGAATCTCTTTGCGATTCGATTTTTAGTCTTCATTTATTTTATTAAACCTTAATTAAATTAAAGATTAGATACCTGCTGATGAACTAGTTAGATCATCGGCGGGCGATAGTTATGGACCGGAGACGGCATAACTATTGGGAATATTAAACTATCGATAGAAAATACCCTAAAGAGGGAAACAAACATTCTTTGGGAGCGTATTGAAGGCCACAAAGTCTCCAAAGTATATGAACACAAGAAGAATCACAAAAATACTACAAAATTTCTGCCAACTCTCAATAGAGCAGACAGTCGGAAGATGGTGGGCATACTTACTGGTCATAACCATATGAATAAGCACATGTGTCTGTATCTTATATGTCTGATATGTCTGGAAGAGGTAGAAACCTCCACAAATGTTATAGTAGAGTGCCCAGCTCTTTCATGGCTGTGACTCAGACTAAAATATAGGAAATAAAGAAATTAAAAAATAAAGAAAATATTAAAAAAAACATAGAAAATAATTAGTAAGAAAAATTTTCCAAAACACCAAAGTACAAATTTACAAAACATACTCCCGGTTTTGTTCTACGGATCAGAATCATGGACAGTGGTGTCTTCGAGAAGAAAATATATTCGCCAAATATATGGTCCTGAAAACAATGGGGGTATGTCGAGAACATATAATGCCGAACTCTATGACCTGAATAATAAGGTGGACATTTTCACGAAAATTAAGGCAAGATTACAGAGGCTCGGACAACTAGAACGGATGAACGAAAATTGTCCAGCCAAGAAAATTTTCGAATCTAGACCCTAAAGTACAAAACGGGCAGACCAAACCTTCGTTGGAGAAACGATGTATCGGCAGATTTAAAACCATATTTCGCATCTTCAATGGGAGGGAATCCGCCCGTGGTTGAAAAATAAACACGGAACGTACGTGGCCACCTAAGTAAGTAAGTAAATAAACAAAAATTTACAGATAGCATATTTATTCACTCGTCTCTTGACAACTTTCATCGCGTCTTTAATTTTTAAAATTTGTTGGGAAAACAAATTTGATGCAAAAGTGTTGCATTGTTTAGAGATTCGGTTAAGAAAAGAATTTTTGTATTTCACAATTCTGGCTCAAAGTTGGTTGATTACAAATTTATGAAACATGGCGCGTATTACATTGGAATGGTTGTATTTTAGAGAAAAAGTAATGATTACTCAATAGATATTTATAAAACAGAGTGTCGACTTCTGCATTTCAAGGATGACGTAATGATTGTTGAGCAACAATCCCATTTATAATAACTCTGATTATTATTTTTGTACTTTGTTCTATATTGGATGATACTGTTATATATGATACACATAACATTATATATAAGTTATATCTATACAAGTTGTGATGGTTGAATTTGTATATGTTATGTATATTAAGAGAAGTTTGAATATTGGTAAATTTTTTTTTAAACTTAAATATTTTTCTGATCCTAAATTGTTTTTGTATTTCATTTTATTTTTAGTAACATACAGCTAAGAGTATACCTTGTCATACATTAAAGTAGAACTAGCAATGTCCTTTTGCGCGGGCATCGATTTATTTGTAAATTGTTTAATATTTTTACATATTTACATATTAATTACATATGAGGAAAACATATTTATCTTATTATGATCAATCATTATAGGCTTTGTGCATAGTTAAAATTATTTTATTTAAATCACTACCAACTTGACTATATCATATGATATATAGAAATAATGAAACTTAAATTAAACAATTATGCCCAAAGTGGGATTCAAAACTTGAATCTGGATCTGATTAATAGTTATATAACATAATCGCTATACCATGCAGGTGGGGGTCAGATGTAAAAATTTTCATTGCATTTAAATTATTATAAATAATATGTAATATATTTCAAAATTAATAAAATTTATTTTAGTCTTATAATATGATAAAATTTAATGTTTTAAATACTTCTACTAGCTGTAACTACTTTAATTCTCTAAATCCAGTGGTAATAACGTACTACAATTTTTTATCTAGTTATTAGCAATACCTTATATTACCATAGTCAGCTAAATCTATTTTATACAATGTATGTAACTTTTACTGCCGTTTTACTGTGGCAAGCGACGCTTGTATTATACAGATAACATAGTGTATGGTATGTAGGTGTATACACCATCATCCTATCATATCCTGGTTCACTTTCAATTCTTATCTCTTTTTCAAATTATTCAATTACATTTATTTTTAATATTTCTTTTACGGTTCAATGAATGACCTACATATTATTGTATATGTGAACAAACATTTGACTAAACATTTTAATGGGAGACGGTCATTGTGTCGAAAAAAAATTTCGAAAAAAATGTCGAAAACAAAATGTTGAAAAACAAAATATGTATCTAAAGTTTGTGAATTTATCCATTTAAAGTTCCCCAATGAGAGACATTGAATGTATCAGTATAACCCACATTATGTAATTCACTTAGTTTATAAGTTTTTTTTTAACAATTAAAAGATATTATTAATACATCTGTGAGTTATAAAAATCGACGAAAATTTCAACGTCAAATCTATTATACCTATAAAAATAAATTAATGCAATTATAAATTAGTATAGTCTTATAATAAACGAGTTATTTCGTTTATCATAAGACTATACAAATTTATAATTAAATGAGTTATAAAAATAATTTATGTTACTTTTTTAGTTAATAGATGTTAGTTAAGATTTAGGTTAGGTTTACATTAGGTTTTATATTTGCATAAAATAATTAATTAAAGGTTTTTACTTGTCATTTGGCCTTTGCAAATTAAATTTATTCTCCATATTTAAGTCAGGTTAGTCTAAATAATTACAAATCAAAGGTGTAAATATTCTAGTAATATAAGCTCCTAATATTTGGAATTAAAATATTGGAAAATAACATATTGTATAAATACATTAAGGCAATAAATAAAATAATAATAATAATAAATTTATGTTATTATAATAAACATCTTATGGTAAGTAAGTAATAATTATGTGAAAATAATTCTAATAAAAAAAAAGTCAATAAAAATATTTTTATTTAATTTGAATGAATGACTGAATGAACGAAGGAACGAACGATCGTCCGAACGAACAACCGAAGGAACAAATGAATGAATGAACCTACCGAACGATTGATCTTTCGCTAGGTCGTTCGCTAGATCGTTCGCTAGGTTCCATTATTTCTTGTAATGTCAATTATAATACTAAGCTCCTTTCTAAATTTATCGTCAGTTAATGGTATGCTAATTAATCGGAATATTAAATTATGGAACGATGACATTTTAGTTGACCAAGGATGATTTGATGACAGAGGAATAACTGCATCGGAAAAAGTTTCTTTTCGATAAATGTCAAAAAACAAATTGTTGTTAGAAATATTTATGGTCAAATCCAGGAAATCAATTTTTTCCCCCTTCATATTCCACGGTAAATTTAATATTTTTATCCAATTTGTTCAGACATTTTTCAACAAAAACATGTAATTCTCTTTCCGTGCCTGTCCATAGACATAACTGATCATCTACATATCTTATCCAAAATATAATATTTTTCATCAAGTAATATTGTTGATTAAATAAAAAAGGGATGGATATAAAAAAGACTTTGGTTTACAAAATTTTAAAATCTAAATCTAGAAAATATATTATTTGTAATTTGATATCTCCAAAAATTGACGTTGATAAGGAAATAATTAATTATAGAAAAATACCGTATATCAAAAACATTTCCGAATATTTAACAAAACCACTTAGGGCGGCTAATATACAACCGGTATTTTTTAACAACTACACTTTAAAAAATATTTTTGTTAACAATAAAATAAGACAACCAAAGCCAGATAATATTTTAACAAAAAATGGAGTTTATAAAATTCAGTGTGGAGGCTGTGATGGATTATATGTTGGTAAAACAAAACGAACCCTTCAAACTAGATTTACCGAACACATAAAATCGGTAGCTTCTCCCTATCCATCATCAGTCTTAGCGCATCACTTAAAATATTCAGACCACTTTACCGACATTGACAAATTGGAATTGGTAAAGGAAGTAGCAGGTAGCAGAGTTTTGGATAAATATGAAATTTTTCATATTAATAAACTAAAAATAAAAAAAGTCAACTTATTAAACAATCAGTTAGACCTAACTAATGACAGCCCGATACTTAATAGTAATTTTTTTAAATTGTTAATCTACCTAAATTCTGTATTTTGTAAAGTTTGTCGCTTACAACATGTCAATCTTAGCTAATATTAAAATCATATGTGTGTTTTTTAATAAATGTATAATTTTTACTAGTAATTTACCAGTTATTATTTTTTGTACTGGTATACTTGTACTACATGTTAATTTTTCATCTTTTAAATTTAAATTTTATGTTATTTACTTAGTCTTGATAATGTCTTAAAAGGACGAAACATGTCGGCTCATATTTTTATTTTTTATTTTTATTAAAATATTAAATTAAAATAAAATATATAAGAAAATCTGTATATATTTTCTTAATCAGTGAAATATTAACAAGTGTTTTATTTTATTTATTAAAATAATTTTAGTAATTTATAAAAAACAATGTTTCACCAAGTGCCAAACAAAACATCTTTTGATTTTTTAATGAAAAAATATTATTTTTTGTTTTTGCTTTTATAATAAAATAACAGTTTACAGTAAGAAATTTTGTTTAATAAATTATAATTACAGTATCGAGAGAAAAAATAAAAAGCAAGAGAGTGGCGAGGCAGACTATTGAAAAAAATTGCTAGAAAAATTTGTTCTACGCTGGACTTCTATTATACTACTTTTTCTATGCTATTACTCAGAAAATCAAATCAAATCAAACCAAACAGTCATTTCATTTAACATATTCAAAATTTATTTCGATTTCCAAACTATTACTATCTGTCCAACATGTGTGGACTTTATCTCCAAATATTTTCCCATTGGCTCTAACTTCTACCACCTGACTTTCCGTGTTGTCTGATCATCTGACATTCGACATAAAATATTTAAGCTATAGTAAAGGTATTTACTGTGTTTTCTTTCATTACAAATATATTATTTGAAAATAAGTATTTGGTTCTTTATTTTGCTTTTTATAAAACATTTACATTTACATAACTTCTTTAATTCTACATTTTTTTTTTTTTTTTAAATTGTCAAGTGCACTGATATTTTACATTATTTTTTTTTTCAAAGAATCTAACATTCTAGTAATTTTACAAAGTAAAATATAAAATAAAATTAAAAAATATACAAACAAAAGGAAAGAAATGTTGATGCATAATCAAAATTTCACATTCATAGTAAACTGACTCCTTGTGTTGGTATCTTATTTTTGAAAAAAAAAATTTCTTTCAAGGCATTTTTTCATTTTAAATATAAATAAATACGTATATGTACAAATGCATATATATGTATGTAATGTATACCTATGTCATTAAAATTTTTATTTTTTTCTTTCAAATAAAATAAAAATAAATAAAATTTTTGAAATTGAAAATATTCAAAATTATGAGTTTCTTGAAGTAAACTACTCTACGTTTGACAGTAAAAAAAATAAAATTTTCATAAAAAAAAAAAAAAAAATGCTGTCATTATTGAATGAGAAAACTTTTTGAAATGCCAAAAAAAAAATGATTTTTTCTTAGAAATAGTACTTTACCAGAGTTTTTGTACTTTTTTAAGTTTAGTACAACTTTATATATTATGTATGTATGTATGGGTTATTATAATATAAACATAATATTTCTGAGAATGCAATGTAAAATTTATAATCAGAAAATACCATTTTCGAATTTATAGATTTTTCTTAGCTTTTATTGTTGCTGTCTAGCCGAAGTTAAAGTTAGAAATCCTATATATCGAAACAACATTTTTAAGAAGATTGCTAAATACTTATCTAATTACATATATACTTTATGAATATGTACATATGTATGTGCATAAAGTATATCAACTTGATATGATAAAAAAAAACAAGTAGTTTGATTCGAGCTGTTACACAATCAAAAGAAAAAAAATGTATATGTGTGTGTATCTGAAGTGCTATTTTGATTGTTGATTATGCACAAATTTGGGGCACATAATTTGTTTCTTAGCTTGCTCTGATGAATATAAAAGATGATCTATATAAATGACATGGCATCGAAGTATGAAATCAATTGGAAATGCATACGGTATTGAAAGTGAAATTTTATCATCACAACACGGTAAAGAAAAATGTACAGAAATAGAAATTAATGTGATAGCTGGTGGTTTATGGATACCATTCGATGGGGTATGTAATCCACAAGTATTAGGTTAAACATTTATAAATGAAGCTAAACGAATGGGTGCTAAAGTAATAGAAAATTGTACATTAAAAAAAGTTAAACAAAAATATGGTATAGAAACAATTTCAGGAGATATTGATTATGATTTTTTTGTAAATTGTACTGATTTTTGGGCTCAGTATATTGGATGTTTTCAGATCCACCAATTAGTATACCTCTACATCCTGTACAAGTTTATTTTTTTAACATACAAAAGAAATTCCTTAGCTAAATGAAAATATGCCTGTAATTAGAGATCTGGATTGACAAATTTATATACGTGGTAATAATGAAAAATTTTTAGCTGGTGATTTTGAATTAGAAGCAAAACCAGCTTATGAAAATGGAAAAGTTCGAATTGCTCTTATAGAATATTACCACCAGACTGGGATCATTTTCATGATTTATTACAAGAAATGCTGAAACGAGTGCCAGCATTAAAAGATGTTGTTGTAGATCATTTAACAAATGGACCAGAACCATTTTCACCAGATTACAAATGGATTGTTGGAGAATGTCAAGAAATTCAAAATTATACTACATCGACTTGATTAAATATTACAAGAAGAAAATAACTAATTTTAACCATAACTCATAAGCTGCAGTTTAATTTCATATAGGATAAAAACTATTTATTACCTTACAATATTTGACTGCAAGTAAATCCGGAATGATTAATTTGGTATTAATTTAAAATACAATGAAAAATATAAGAAGGCATAGTTTCCCACATTTAATGAGTTGATATGCCAAAATTTTGATAAATAAATGTTAATTGAATTAATATTAGACGTTAAAATATTATCAAAAACATAAAAAAAAATGTGTATACACCTTATTTTTTTATTTGAATCTGCAGCCGTACCAAACAATTCTAGCTGGTCTTTAGCTATTATAAAAAATACAAATTAGGTATTCGATCGTATACCTCCATAGTAACACACAACAATATGTGAATTAAAAGACATTTAGATCAAATAGCTTCTCAAAATATTATGCTTTCCCACCAATATTCATTAATTATTATAACTATATTAAATTTTGGGACTAATCGTTCGTTACTTGTAATTTTGACAACAGAACGATTATAACTATTTCTTCTTGTATATCATAATGATAATGCTTCTTAAATTACTTGTTACTGTTAAGTTTATAATTGAATAGTTATAAGATTGAAATAAAGATTTAATTAAATTAAATTAAATTAAAATTATTAATAATCCAATAATTTATTCGAACAAAGGGATGTAAGTGAAGCCGATAACATATCAGAACAGTTGTTTTGTAAGTAAGGAAAAGTATATAATTATAATAGTGAAACTCTCAAGTTAACTTTTCTGCAAATAATTTAAATGAAGAGAAATCAAATGAAGTGGAAATCGAACCTTCTCAATCCAGAAAACTTAAACCTAGAATTGCTGGAAAAGTAAAAAAAAAATTATAATAATAAAAAGAAAAATAAATTATTAGAAATTGATTAAATAAAATATAAACTGTAAATCATTCATATTTTCATAATTTAACATAATAAAATTATATTTTTGCCATTAGAGAATCTTATATTTAATAATTGGTATATAAAATTTAACTGTAGTAGATATATATTTTTAAATGTATAAAAACAGGTTAAGGAAAAACGTGTTGAGTATATTAACAAATATTTACAGAACCTACAGACTGTAATAATATAAATCCCATACCTATAAATAATATATCTTAAACTTGCACTTGCACCTTAAAAAGTTGTGAAATTTATATTGTACTAGGGGCCCCTGTTGAGTAATTATATTTCAAGTTGAAGTCAAATTTAAAGTTTTAAAAAAAACAGTAATTTACGTACTGACATAGACTTCGCACGATATAGCAGAAAACACTCGTGTTTAATAAAAAGTTTTGTGGTTAGTAAGTTTTATTTAGGACACATAAATACACGTCCCTCATATACTGCTTCGTTTCCGATATATTCCCTATAGTAAGAAGCATTTAGTGATAAAATTACTAAAAATAAAAAGTTTTGTTATTAAAGAGGTACATATATATATACCTACATAATACATAATTTTAATGAAAACTATATTATTACTACAAATAACAAAAATTTAGAAACAGTTACTTAAAAAGATAAAAATGAAGAATTCAAGTGACCTACTATATCAAAATAAATTTGTTAGTCATATGAACAATTCAACTGATTTTTTTTGTTTTTGCTTTTTTATATTTTTTATTTGAGATGAATCTGTTTCTTTGTTTTTTTTTTGGCATATGTAGGTACATAGATTCATTTGCAAGTACATAATATAAAATATAATAACTGATTTGTTTGCTTTTGTTTATTACTTTCATAGGATCTCACTTATGCATAATGTATTTGCTGAATAATAAAATCATATGGTTACAAAATTTTCAACTGTGTGCGCATTTTTGTTTTATATACAATCTTATATATTATATATATTAGAAGTTCATTAAGGAGTAGGAGAATCGAAATAAAATAAAAAGGTGTCTACTGCGCAGGACCTTAAATGCTTGTCAATTATAATTATAGATATTATACATATACAATTGCATAAATATACATATACAGTGCTGCCTGCTCTTATGTCAATTAAGTCGATTATTTTCTTTATATGAATTGATGCATGTTAATTTGCAAAAAAAAAAAAAAATTATTTGCATATTTTATACTTCATATTTTTTGTGACGTTTGTTTGATTTGGGTTTTAAGCTTATTTTATCCTGTCTTAAAAGAAATTAGACTATTAGAAATAAAGTGATGAATCGTCACAGCTATTATTTTCAGTTCTTGAAGCAACTGAATTCAAAACTCATGTTCTGCAAATATTCGGTTAGTTGTTACTCATGTAAACAACTTTATGTATGTAAACACATTATTTAATATTATAAACCCTTAAATAACAACGTTAATATTAAATGAGTACTACTATTTAGCTTTCTTGTTAATCGAGCAGTCGACAATTAAAAATGTATTATACCATTTACCAACTGTAGTGACAACGAGGAAGGAATCCAAACCCACCAGTGCACTTGCGCAGCTGTGTACAATCATATGATTTACATAAACTGAAAACTATGTTAAATAAAACTGTTAATTGAAATTTGAATAAGGGCATTCCAAGTGTATTACAGGCCCTTATTGTGAAGTGTCAGTTTTCAGTAAATATCTGACAAGTGTTGTTAGATATTCAAAATCAGTATTGTGATTATCAGTTGTCAGTAAAATACTGATAAATTTTATTGTAAATTTTAGCGTGACAAAATATATTGTGTTTAAGAAAATTTTTGTTTTACTTAAATTTTTTGTTTTTTTTTTTATTAAATTGTTGTTCGGTTTTATTAAAATTGAAAGTATTTTTTATTTTATATGTTTTATGGTTTCCACATGTGATCTACATTGATTATTTTATGTGATCGGATTTCCACATGTGCCCATATACCGTCACGGTTGATTTTGACAGCTAAATAACCAATCAGAATCAGCTGTCGCGTCGAATGTATAAACAATCTTTATCTCAATTCTGTGACGGTGGTCACACATACCAAGAAATTTAACAGAATGGACAAGCAATAAATTCAATAAAAGTTAAATAATTTTATGTTGTATTGAATATAATTATGATGTGAATTTAATTAATCTAACAATATAAGTAATTATAATTTATTATTTAAATTTGTTTTATAATTATTTAAATTAAAATATATCAAACAATTTATATTAATTTTTTTTTATATACTTATTTTAAATATTTTAAATATTATAAACATTTTTTTTTTTTTTAATTATATTTTTAATTTGTGAAATATTTCAATGTATGCGTGACTAAAATTGTCGCATGATGAAATCGTTCTGAAAAAACCGTCAAGCGACGATAATGGTAAATCGGCACATGAAATCGGAAATCGTCATTTAAAGGTATTAAAAATACATACTTGTTTTTAATAAAATGATGAAAATTTACAGTAATAAAATTCAATTAAAGCGTTTAGTTAAATTATTGAAGAATAGACAAATTATTATAAAAAAAAAATCTGGTTGAAGACATAGCTATTTTTATTTTATTAATAAAACACTTTAATTTAAACATTGCCTTGTATATTGTTTAACAGGCCGGTAGATTAAAAAATTTGAATAAAAATAATATCCAGCTTATGTGTAAATCAAATTCAATCAATTTTTCTTTTCAAAAGATATTACTTCTGGCAAAGTTTGGACTAAATTTAATTTACCAATATGGAAGGGGAGTGTTTGAACTATTAATATCTAGAGCCGCATTAAAATTTTAATGCTTTCATTCATAATTTTACAAATTAAAAATATTCATAAGCAAAATTATTCTACATACAGCGTTTCACTTCAATTTCTATCAGCAGACTAAAAAAAAATCTCTTTATTTTGATTTTAGTTTTCATAGAATTCAAAACATGTCACACGCAAGGCTTGCTGTGTTCAATAAGTTTAATTTGACAACACAAACATAATACACGTTAAACTTATTTGAACACAACAAGCAAAAAATAAAATGAGAAATATAAAAACAAAAAATAAATCGGAAAAAAGCTATCGTTCAATTGTTAGTGTAATTTTAGACGAAAGTAATACGAAATGTAATGTTCGGAAAAAAAATTTAATATGGAAGCCTGATACAGTATACAAAGCAATGGGTTCGTTCAGTAGCGTTAACCGGTAGATCTGGAATCCATTTTGGATCCATGTACCATATATCTGGCCACTGAACGCAATTCACCACAAAAATTTACCGCAATACTAGCGCCATTACCGGAAAATATAATGAGTACTTTTAAAAATAAATTAAATTTTGCATGGAATAATATTTATTATCATACATATAATTTATTTTTTATAACTCTTAATTTAAGTTTTATGTACATAAATCTTCCTTAAGAATTTAAATTTTCCCACTAATTCAAAAAATAATGGCGATTTAAATTTAAAAACTTTCATAAAAAATATAAACATTTAATTTTTCTTACGGTAGATGTCACAACACTCAACATAAAAATTGTTGTTGTTGTTTTTACATAAAAAGTCAGATCCATGAAATGTATCTGGAATTTTTTCAGATCCATTTTCATTAACCGCGATACATTAACCGGTACATTTACCACACCGCTCAGTAAACAGATCCATGGATCTGTGGATTTCAGATCCAATGGTTAATTTCACTGAACGCTACCAATGACTTAAAAAATTATTTGTTTTCTAAAAAATTTTAAAACAAATCAAAAATTTGAACTGTCAAAAAAATGTCAATTTTCTTAGTATTCACAATGGAGAAAAATTATGTCAGTGTCAATTCCCAATATCAAATCAAATCTTAACTGACAAAATTTGTCAGTTGTCAGTCGACTGAAAACTGAACGTCGTAATACAAGCCATAGTCTTACTCTTTTTACTCTGTTTTTTAAAATTGATTACCTCTACTTTTTCAAGCGGAATTGTATATATATACCCATATTCTCTTAGGCCCCTAATACGCATCAACCAATGGTCAATCAATGGTTAATATATTGTCAATATAATGTCAATATTTTAACCGTTGATTGATGAGAAATGATTGATGATGGTTCTATTCTCATCAATCTTATTGTCAAAATCAGCGGAGGTAAAAAAATGGCATTTTAGGGAATGTACAGATTATATTTTTTGGGAATGTTCAGATAAGGTTATATTATATAATTCTAAAAAGAACAATTTTTATATTAATTTTAATATGGATAGCCATTTATGTAAAACAAACAATTGATATATTATTCAAATGTGCAAAAAAAATTATTTGTTGATTTTTATACACAACATTTACTTTAAAAATTCAATTTATACTGAAGTCAAAAACATTCCTCCCGAAATTATATTTTCAATATTCCTAATTCATATTCGAAAATTCCATAATAAATATTCGAAATTATCAATATATTCAGAACACTTCCTCAGTATGTCCTTGCAAAATATCAAAATTTGGATAAAAATATTGATGAGTGCATGATTGATGTGTAACCGGTCATTATTCTTTTCATCAATATATTGTCAATATATTGACGAAAAAATTGATGAAAAGAATGATGTGTAATAGGCACCTTAGACCTATCTCGCTAGATCGAGTAAAAATATCTCGGAAGAGATAGTTTTGTATTCTGTTGGAATACAACACAGATGCCAAAATAAATTGCCACAACAGCAAATGTCAAAACAGTCGCGAAAGTAATTTCTGTTAGATCTTTACCAATAATCTTTTTTGACAGTAAAAAGTGATCAGTACTACCAACATAATAAAATGTTAAATCTCTTCGCTTACAGTTTCTCGCAGAAATGCATATTCAACGAGACGAGTAGCGATCAATTTTTTCTTCTCGTCAGTCATGGGTCTAAGAGAATACGGCTAGTAAAATTCGAAATTTAGAATTTGAAGCATAATATTTTCAGATTTTATTAAAAATAAAAACGTTTTAAGTAAATGCGAGTATAAAAAAATTACATCAAATTTTAATAATCTACCAAAATACATTTTCAAAGAATACATTTTGCTCCTTCCACATATATTTTTTAAGCATACAACTTCGTCATTGCATTAAAGCTGAAATTTATTTTCAACAAAAAAAAAAAACTCTCTGTAAACTTTATTTTTTTTTTTTTACCTCATTACTTGTTTACATTTAGAATTTTTTTTTTTCAATTGTAAAGTAAATTTACTCAGAAGAAAAATGAAAACCCTTTAAGTTTAGAAGAAAAAGTAAAAAAAATTTTTTTTATTATTGTTCGTCTATTAGAAAACTTTTTATGCAACTATCATTACAGAAAAAAAGTTATCTCATAAAAATAAAGAGGATAGTAAGAGAGAGATAAAAAGAGAAAGAAATTGTTTTTTTTTGTCTCTTACTTTCATCAAAATATTTAAATTTGGTTAACTTTGTTGGGCATTAGTAAAATGGTTTTATAGTAGGATTTTTATATTCTAGAGAGAGAAAGAAAAATTGAAATGACCAAATTCCAATGTAAATACAAATAAAAAAGATAACAAATGGCAAAAAAAGGGAAGAGGGGAAGGTAAAAAAAAAACAAAAAACTTAAATAATTGTTTCATAGAATTGATTTAGCCATAAAAAATAATTCAAATAAATGTCAGCATTTTGCAATCATTTTAGTAGGTATTCCATAAAATTAAGACTTAAACAGTAGTCGATAAAAAATGAACATTCACTCCCAAAACAAAAAACAAAAAAAAAAGACAATCAGATTTTGAAGTTTGGAATTTTATTTTTAAATTTGTTAAATAGTATTAACCCTGCATTTATGACCCTGGGTTAAATTGACTTGAACTATTTATTGGTAAATTCATTAACTGTACAGTTTGAAGAAAAATTATTCTCTAAAATAGTTAGATATTTCATTTGCATCATTAGATGTTTGATTTTTAAATGTAAACATTTTTTTTTAAGTATTATTATAAATTTAAATTACAAAACTTACATAATAAATGAATTGTATGTATATCACATTAAAAAATAAGAAAAAAAAAAAGTCATATAATTGGGATATTGATCTATTTTTCTTTTAGAACTAAAAGAACTTAATTGATTTCTATTATTATCAGGAATATATGTCTGATTTTCAATGGTTTTATTTCCTTTAACTTTAATTTGATTGCTTTCTTTGGCATAAAATCCAATACGAAACGGATATTTTAACGAACGTATAATTAAAAATAATTTTTAATCGAGACGAAAAAATCTTTAATTACAACGTTGTATAACGAAACAATACTTATAGAAATCTCTCTGTACCATATTTTAATTATGAAATATTAATTAATAATTTTTTTTTTTTTTTACATTTAAATAATTATTAAAAACCTCACATATTTTCCTATTTTCTTTATTGTGCCTTTTGAAAGGAAATTAAAGTAGGTATATGAAAAAAACGAATCAAACTTCTTTGCTTAGAGAAAAAAATATTAAAAATGAAAGTCCTGAAAATTTTCACTTAAAATATTTTAATGTTGAAAATAAAAAGAAAAAAAAAATTAATTTACTATTTTCATAAAATAATAAATTCGTGGTGTTGTAAATCCTAATTTCTGAAATCAGAGAAATATATAATAATAATATGTATGTGTATTTAACACGCACGTTATACATATATACCCATTTTAATATTTCATATGTCACAACTCACAGTATGTTTGTAATAAACTGCAAAATTCACATAAAATATGTTTTGGTTTATTCTTGGCACATGTTGAAAAGGGAAATGAGTTATTATAGTGTTAATAAAATGAAAAAAATAAAAAAAATAAAAACGTTGTAAATTGTTTTTGTCAACTATAGGTTTCTTCTGCTTAAAAGATTGTTTTTAATTTGAAATAAAATCAGATGTACGTGTTCTGGGTTATTTCAAATTGCTTCGAATATTGCAACTTTACCGAACAATTTACACGATTTTCTAGCAGTTGAGTGGGCTCAACGTTAACACGGTCCTCCAAACGAGCCAAATGTCTTACTGCATATCTTTTTATTTCATTTGCTATACAAGGAATTTTTAGAACTCGGTACAAGTCATTGTTCCGAACATACCATTGGGGATTTACCTTTACCTGACTTTATTTTGGAATGTTTGTATACAAAGTACGTGTGTTTGGCTGGTATGCCGTACAATCATATCGATTGATTATCTGATTATATAACAATATTTTGTTATGTATTGGCAATTTAGAATTTCGAACTAGTAGCCAGTACAGTATACAAAACATAATGAAATTAATGAAATTAAAAAATATTATTATAAGTCATATACGATCATATGTCATTCTAAAAGTATGCAAACAAAATGTTAATTATTACTATACTGATATACGATTAATTAATCTTTCAAATTGTATATTAAATTTAATTAATGGTATGTATATCATTATTAAAATCATCTATTGGACGATAGTCGAACTAATTGAAGAATTTAAAGAATTCAAGGATCAATTATCGTCCCGAAATAATGTTGGTTGGTACAAGATATGACACTGGAGAAACCTTGTCATGTATAGATAATTTTACTAGGTAAATTTCCGGAAGAATATTCTTCCATCTTGAATCAGCAGCTGAAGCGACAACATCGTTATCAAATTAAATAAAAAAGGGTAAATGAATTTTTGAATTTATAAAATTTAATTGTATAATTTAAAATATTAAAATTAAATAATATAAATTATAATTTAAAAAAATAAAATAAAATTTAAATAAAATAAGAAAAAATAAAATAAAATTGGCGCAGTTAGTAGGATCGTCAGCTAGTGTCGTTCATTAAAATAAAATAAAATTTACATACAACGATTCCAAAGATTAGTACTGTCGATAATACACCATTAGAGAGAATGACCTATTAGTTCAAATCTGTCGGCTGCTTCTTCTGTGGGAATGACCTATTAGTTCAAATCTGTGGGTTGCTAGATAAAACTGAGAAACAACTACATAATAAAATGAAAGTGTCAGAGGTGCATTCTACAAATTTCACGAAAGCGTTTATCAGTTATGGCCTTAAACTTGGGCTAAAATTAGATGATTCGTTAAATGCTCTATAACGGTTAATGTTGTTGAGTGGTATGGTAAGATGGAGTATAACAGCGGCATATATGAACAGAATTGAATTATTTGAAAGAACCTTTAAAATTAATTGAATCGACGGAATTAAACCAAAATCAGTTTTTAGACGGGTAAATAAAGATTATAAAAAACTATGTATTTTATAGTGTTTCCAAAGCAATAATCGAGTCTCGTCTCTCGTCTATTTTCAGGTATCATTATTCGGTTAACCTAATAATTTCGTCGAATAACCGAGTAGTTATTTTAGATATAACATATTTTTTTCAAGCAAAAAATATCAGAAATTTTGACGTTGGTTACTATAGTAACATTTTAAATATTTTGTATTTTTCTTAACTAAGTAAGCAAAATTGTAAGATTTTTTGTAAAACTGTGATAGATGAAATGAAGAAAAATTATAAAATTCTTTAGAAAATCATCTTTAAGAAGCGAAATTTAAAACAAATATACTAGCCAAAATGAGGGAAATTGTTTGAGTTTACTCTTACTCTTAGATATAAAGACTAAATGGAGTAGTTTAGTATTGGCAACTGATCGATTTTAAAATTAATAAACTCAGTTAATCGTGCATTGGTCGAGCTAGGAGTTGTGCCTTATAATAATGATAATATTGATTTGATAAAAGAAATTGTTTCAATATTTTAGAACCCGCAAAAATATCCGTTTTGGAATTGAGTAAACAAAATTCTAATTTATTGACTGGAGACGGAACATTACTATATCTATTTTAAGAATTAGAATTGATTAAAACTCCGCTCGCGACAGAATTCTTGAATAACTTCAAATCTCGAATTGAAAAACAGCGAAATAAAGAACTATACTATCTTTTCTACATCACGGCGTGTATCCTGAAAATAATAAATTTTTTTGAATATTCAACTAAACATAAAGTTAAAGGATTTGTTGCAAAAATAATGAACCGTTTATTTCCAAAAGATTCAGAAAATTCAGAATGTTCAAGCACTAATGAAGATGAGGAGCCTGAGTGTCTGAAGCCATACAAGAAATTACAAAAGTGTATTTCTTCTTTTACGACACCTAAACATCAAAATTGGCAAAATTTAAGCTTGAAAAAAGAATGTAAGCTACTGGAAGTAAATAAAGGCAAACGTTCTGAACAACTTGAGAAATTGTTGACTATTGACAATAAAGCCACAACCTCTACAGCCGCCGAGCGAGTTTTCTCAGTAGCTGGCACTTTGATGACAAAAATTTTGAAACTGAATGAACCCAGAAACCTTTAATGCGCTAAATTTTTTTAAATATTATTTCTTAATTAAATATAAAATATAATATGTACAATAAATATTTGATACATTCAATAAAATCTAATTAAATACTATGCATAAACATAATCTTTAATTTTTTAATTTTAGTTTCGTGTATGGTAACCGAGTATATATTCGATCAATTTTTGTTGCAGTACTCGAATAACCGATTATTACAAAAAATCAAGTAATTTGGAAACACTAGTACTT
The DNA here is from genome assembly GCA_963942445.1 of Argyra leucocephala. Classification (NCBI taxonomy): domain Eukaryota; kingdom Metazoa; phylum Arthropoda; class Insecta; order Diptera; family Dolichopodidae; genus Argyra; species Argyra leucocephala. The sequence goes on from OZ012679.1 coordinate 149,070,992, forward strand.
TGGTTAAATTTCAAAATAATACGAAACACAAAATGCATTAATTGAAGCTGCAATGATGATTTAGAGGATGATATAAAATATTATATTATGAACGGGAATGTCTCTCTAGTAAAAAGTTGTAAGAAGAAATTTTCAAAATAATATTGAAAATATTTCGAATAGGGCTTGCAATACAGGACCAAATTTTCAAAACCGGTATTTCGGTGTTTCATTATATTAATACCGGAATCCCGGTATTAATATCGGTATTGAAAAAAAACAAAAAATAAGTGAAACTACACCGCAAAAAATAGAAAAAAAAATTAATAAATAAAATAAAATATTGAATTCAATAATGTATAATTCAAAACAATCAACTTTTTTTTTAAAGTGCCACAAAAGAGAAGAAAAATATAAAATAAAAAAAAAGTAATAAAATAATTAATAATATATACGTATAATAAGTCCTATGTTCTATTGCTGTTTGCTATTTGCCTTTAAAATATGCCCTCAAAAATTATCAAGAGTTTTGTCGCTTAAACTAGATCGAAATTTTGTGCACAACAGCCCTGCTGCTCAAAAGGCTCTTTCGGACTCAACGCTAGTTGGTAATATGGACATAAGGCAATCATATACTAGTTGAAGATATTTTCTGTTCTACTTCGAAGTATGCTAGTTCCTGTTTTATAACTTTATAAAACAGTTTAGAATTCATCATTTTTGAAATTCCACTCGCAGTCTTCATCACATTAACTTTCTTGGAAATTGCCAGTTCTAGTTTTTCTATTTAAAATTTAAAAAAAAGTTAGAAATTTTACGAAAAAAAAAGTAGATTTAATCTTTAAACATGAAAACACCTAAAAATATGCTAATTACTTATAAAACATAAAATAGTTAAATAAAAATGATATGAATGATAACTTATAGCAAAAAAATTTAATACCGGATACCGGTATTAAGTGATCATTAATACCGGTATTAAACGGTATTAAAAAATGTCGGTAATCCCGGTATTGCAAGCCCTAATTTCGAACCAGTTTTTCTATAACAATTCGGTTACACTGTATTTGAAATTTTTTGAATTTTGTCTGTAAAATTATAAAATATGCAGTTGTCTTAAGACGCAAATTGTTTGAAATTTTGATTCAATGAAATTCTATTTAGTTGTGTTCTTCCCACAATATTTTATATATATATTAGTACGATGTTGGAGCATATAGTGCGACGTTCCGGTGTGAACACGCAGGGCACTATATTTTACAAATCGGTGCAGCTCCTGGGTTTCGCTGATAACGTCGATATTATCGAAACATCACGACGAGCAGTCATCGAAGCCTTTACACAGATTGAAGAGGAAGCAGTGAAAGCGGGTCTTCTCATAAATGAGAATAAAACAAAATATATGCTGTCGACAAATAAAATGTCCTCACAACATCATATAGGACACAACATCACTGTCGGCTCATATAATTTTGAGGTAGTTCAGGAGTTTATCTACCTTGGAACCAACATCAACTCCATCAATAACATCGATGTTGAAGTAAGGCGAAGAATTACCCTTGCAAACCGTTGCTACTTCAGTTTGTCGAAACAGCTGGGTTCAAAGCTCCTATCCCAAAATACCAAAGCACAATTATACAAAACGCTCATCCTTCCGGTGCTGCTATATGGTTCTGAATCGTGGACATTACCAAAAGCAAGCGAGCATGCACTTGGTATCTTTGAGAGAAAAATTCTTCGTCGCATTTATGGTCCTGTATCTGACGAAGGGGTTTGGAGAAGAAGATACAATGCCGAGCTATACCAGCTGTACAACAACATGGACCTAGCTAAAAAAGTCAGAATAAGACGGCTTCATTGGCTAGGCCATGTAGAGCGTATGAATGAAAATGCTCCGGCTAGGAAACTCTTCGAATCCAAACCCCAGGGAACGCGTCGTCGAGGGAAAGATGAAGTATCGGCAGATATGAAAAAACTTCAAATCACCAACTGGAGAGATCGAAATCAGTGGAGGACAATTTTGGCCAATTCAGCCAGGCCCAGGACCTTCAAGGTCTGTAGCGCCCAGCAATTATTATAATTATTAGTACGAAATGAATTATTATATCAATTCAGCTTGTTTGTTCTGAATAAATAATGTCTTCTAGTTGAAATGTTTCAATAAAATTTGTGAATTAAAACGATGGTTGGAAATGATAAATTTAACAGTGGAACATCAAGGTCTTACAATAAAGTAGGACGCATCTAATGTTTAACAGAAATCCTTACACAGATATAAATAAACAACTTAATAGACAAAGAAGTGACATAATTTGGAAAGTAAATAACGTTATTTTCTGTAACACCTGCTTCCTGTAGCGATTTAATTACGAATACAACATACAATACGAATAAAATACTGACAACAAGAATCAAAAAGCATACACTATTATCAACTAAAAATCTACTACGTAATATCTTCAAACATAATCAAAACAAATTTAGAATCCTAACCTTAGAATTAATTACTGTTACTATACATTAAAATATGCTAAAAAATCTTTTCTTATTTCAATACTAAATCATATTCAATGCAGTATTCATTAAATAATATAAATGGGTACAAAAATATACACATACAAATATATAATTTTATAACTGATGAGCTTTATAGCTTTATAAAAATAAAATATGGTAAAGAACAAACACTGAAGTAACTATTGGCTGGAGGCTAATTAATTTCTTGCTATGAAAAAAAAAATAAAATAAAAATCGCTCTAGGATATAAAATTTTAAAATGGTATTAAAGAGAAATTTCGGTGATAATGATAATCATTATGATGATGATGATGATTATTATTATTATTATTATGATGATGTGAATTATAATGTTTATGATATTTTATTAGAATTTTTCATGTTTTAAGAATCTAATAACATCTTATTAGATTTGTGTATTTATGAGGTTCACATTATGTGTACAAACATCTTGTAAAATTTTCATGTATACTCACTCGTACATAATATATTATTAGAAAATTAAAATATTGCAATAGGTATATAATGTGTAAATTGAATTAAAAAATCTTGTGAATAATAATGTTGTTTTTATTTTTGCTTTGAAAAGATAAAAGATTTTTCAGGTACAAAATCAAAAAAATATAATTAAAAAAAAAAAGCAAGAAAAAATTAACGTAAAATGTGTTTTTGTATACGTATTCATGCAGAGAGAGAGAGAGAGTGTCAAAAATAAATTAACAAATTTTATATTAATTATTTTTATTCAAAGGATTTGTTATTTTCAATCTAATTTTAAAAATTTACAAAAATTTTCAATCAGAAAAACTCTATAGAGAAGAGAAGAGAGAAGTTGAATGTTTTTAGTAGTAACTTCTGTAGCCTTATGGACATATTTTTTGATTTTTAGTAACCTATATAAATTACATCTTTAAAAGCTATTTTTTGAGGAAGGTATAGACTATATCAATTTGGCTTAAATTTAAATTTATTTACTTTATTTACTAGTAGTTGTTTAAGTTGACATTTTGAAAATTCAGTTCTGCGTAAAATTTACAATTTATAAAAGTTTTAGGCGGTAAACACAATTGCGACTACCGACGAAAAATTCGCGACTAAAAAATTAAAATACAAACGGTCTTATGAATATGCTCACAATTCCAACTACAATTGCTCTCAACCCACATTTTCATTGTCATCGAAATAAGGCTATTTTCTATTTTTTTCGCTGGTAGTCAGATTTGACATTTCTGACAACTTTTTTAATAATCAAAAAAAAACAACAAATCTGATATTAGAATAATAAATAATTGTTTTGTTTTTTTCTAGAGTTTAGGTTATATTGTTATATCTAAAAAAAAGTTAAAATAAGTTATATAATATAAAAAATAATTTAATAATAACGAATAACTTAATAATAAATAATATTAGTGCTAATAATAAAAAAAATAAGGAAAAAAAAAATTTTTTTTTAGAAATATTTGCCTTCAATTTAAGCGTACTAAAACTACAAAAATAAACTTTAGAATCGCAGCTTGATATAATGTTTTCATAGCAAGTTATGATTGTAATTACGGAAAAAGCAAATTAGCCGAAATTCTAGGAAGTCTTGAGATGAGATTAAGAGATTTGGTAAAAAGTTCGGCTAATTTGCTTTTTCCGTAATTACAATAATAACTTACTATGACAACATTATATCAAGCTGCGATTCTAAAGTTTATTTTTGTAGTTTTAGTACGCTTAAATTGAAGGCAAATATTTCTAAAAAAAAATTTTTTTTTTCCTTATTTTATTTTCGACTTTTTTGTGAAAATATTTTTTTAATGAAAAATAATATATTTTCAAAGAACAACACATATAATCAAATGGCACTAAAACTCACTCTAACTCAATTTGGTTATTATTGCTCATACTTCAAATGTATAATTATATTTTATATTACTGTAACAAATTTTATAAAAATATGTGTATTTTTAAAAAATGTTTGGAGATTTTTGATTAGATACCTTTGAATTTTTTAATTTACGTATTAAAAAATTACGCACTTTATAAAAAGAAACCCTGTTAAATATAAAAAATATTTGACGTAAAATCGTAGATTTAAATCTGTGGAAAAGTCTGAAATGTAAACACTCATCCGACTTTATCTACGATAAAATTCGATTTTGTCCGAGGTGTATACGCTGCCTAAGCATAAATTGGCATATAAAAGTATAATATATACATGCATAAATCGAAATTGAACTTTTTTTACATGCGAGAAGAGTAATTTGTAACTGAGTGATAGATAACTGATACTTGATTGGTTCAAATTTTGTTTTCTTCCATAAATAATGTTTGCATTTTATTTTCAATTAAACTAAGCCATATGATTATGTATGTAACAAATGCAAGCCCTATATGACACATGTACGTACATTTGCATATACTTAGTCAGAGAAAGAGAAATAATAAAAGAAAGAGATTAATAAAAGAAACCAAATTAAAAACACAAAAAAATATAATGAAAATATAATTGAATAGTAATAGAAAATGATTGAAATATAATGATAATGATTTGTATTGCACACATTTATTTTGTATTCCTTTTTTGTTTTTTTTTTTGCTTCTTTACACCATAGAAATGTCAATAAATATAGTGAATTTAAAGAGAAACCAAATTTTAACTTTATCAAATATCCATATTCCATTATTAGTACTCACACATATGTAAATTTTACCTTAGTTGAATGCAAAGAATATCTATAATCTATATTAACAAGAATATACACTCCCATTTTACGTAAACCTAATTTTTAAGAAATACTGAACCGAGCAAAATATCATTAGTTAAAAGAGATAAAATTTACATTTACTTATTGTATACCAAATTTATTATGAGAGAGAAAAGGTACAAAACAGATGTTTGCCTTTTGCTTTATACTGTAAAATAATTTTGCGTTCTCATTATTCTCCTTTGGATTTGTTTACGTTTCCTTCCATTATTTATATGAGGCAGGGTGGCAAAAAATGTTAGTTCTAATTTAGTTTGTTTCCTTATACGAGGATTAATTCTGATCTTTTATTATTTTAATATTTTCGTTTTAAACATTATTATTTTCTTATATACCTATTAAAAATATTAAATTATAATTACATTACAATAATATAAAATATTATTAATATTTTTGTCAGTAATAATTTGGAGCTACAAACATTATTATTTTTTATTAATTATATTAGTAAACCTAAATATTTATTATATTGGTATACGATTATAAAATAATATACTGAGGACAACATCTATTTACAAATCACAGAATTTAAGGAATATGATAACGCTGTTTTAGTTAGGTCTCCTAAAAATCTTATGCATAGTTGATAATTAGAATTATTAGATTATAATTTAGAAAATAATATTGTTAAATATTTCAACGAAAATTTTTGTCGAAAATTTTTTTCAAAATTATAAACTTTATTTATTTGATTTCAGCCAACCTTTTTTGTTACTCTCTTTTGTTTACTATATTTTTTCTTTTTCTTACACGTAAAATTCTTATTATCGTCTATTTCTGACAATGTTTATCAAATTTGCATATGAATTTGTGTGCAAACAAATGAATACATACATGAGTTCTTACTCTTTTTATGGATATACTTTGGTTAAATGGTTATTGAAAGGGGTATTTTGTTGAATTGAAGCAAATTGAAACAAACATATAAAGTCCAAGGCAAGTTAATTAAGGCAAATATAATAAACTATTTTTTTGTTTATCAGCAATTAAAACAATTTTGAAGTTCTAAAAAACAACATAAAATATTTTTATACAAAAATAAAATTTTTCAAAAATTCATAATTGTTATCCAAAAATTTTTTTATGAAAGAGCCCTACTTTAAAAGCTAAAGAGCCTTGGTTTGCCGACCAGTGGTATAAACGAAAGCAAACTTATTAAATTGTAAACAAAACTAAATTTAAACAAATATTCATAAATAAAACATAAAATAAATTAATAATGCAAATTGAAAAATTTACATATTAATATAACTAATAATTACAAATGAACTGTAAAGCCATATTTTGTAAAAAATGATTGTTTCTAAGAATAATATTCTAGTAAAAATTGTTCATAAAAATTAACATTAACAAATATCTCATTAATATATCAATAGTTGTAACTTGTAAGCTTATTATGTACATAGTTATACAAATACAAAAACAAACTTCTTTATTCTAATCTATTGCATTCGATTAACATATTATTTACTATATTATAACTAATGGCCCCTGTTGAGTAATTATATTTCAAGTTGAAGTCAAATTTAAAGTTTTTAAAAAAACAATAATTTACGTACTGACATAGACTTCACACGATATAGCAGGAACCACTCGTGTTTAATAAAAAGATTTGTGGTTAGTAAGTTTTATTTAGGACACATAAATAAACGTCCCTCATATACTGCTTCGTTTCCGATATATTCCCTATAGTAAGTGGCATTTAGTGGATAAAATTACTAAAAATAAAAAATTTTGTCATTAAAGATGAAAAGGTGTCTACTGCGCAGGACCTTAAATGCTTGACAATTATAATTATAGATAGCTACTTTGACTCTATTATGTAAAGATGAAATTGCCCGTCATATGATTTTTTTTTCTTTTTGGCTTTTTATATTTTTGTTTGTTTTTGTTTTTTATTTTAATAAGAACTCACGAATAATGTATTTGGTGAATAATAAAACCATATGATTAAAAAATTTTCAACTATGTGAGCATTATTGTTTTATATACAACTATTATATTAGAAGTTCAATAAGGATATATACTCCAACTCTACTATATAAAAATAAATTTGCTCGTCATATGAACAATTCAACTGATTTTTTTTGTTTTTGCTTTTTTATATTTTATATTTGAGATGAATTTGTTTCTTTGTTTTTTTTTTGGCATATGTACATAAATTCATTTGCAAGTATATAATATAAAATATAATAACTGATTTGTTTACTTTTGTTTATTATTTTCATAATATCTCACTTATGCATAATGTATTTGCTCAATAATAAAATCATATGAGTACAAAATGTTCAACTGTGTGCGCATTTTTGTTTTATATACAATCTTATATATTATGTATATTAGAAGTTCATTAAGGAGTAGGAGAATCGAAATAAAATGAAAAGGTGTCTACTGCGCAGGACCTTAAATGCTTTTCAATTATAATTATAGATTACATAATCTAAATAAATACACTAACGTACACTAACGTACGAGCTAACAGCTCTTTTAGAGATACTGAAAAATAAAAATAAAATAAATAAATAAAATAAAAGTATTAAAATAACAAACATTATTTAAAAAAAAATATTCGTTAAATTATTGTAGATAAACAAATGAAATACTATATACTCGCTATCTGCTATGTTATTCTATTATTTTATTATCCACATTCATTTTTAATACTCTCTGTACGTAACATACACAAATAAAATGTAATACATTTTATATTATATTGTATATTAGATTATTATTGAAGGATATTGTATTGTAATGTAAATTATTAACAAGATGTAATACATAAAATAATAAAATGAAAACAAAAGAGAAAGAGATGAAAATAAGAAAAGGTTATGATCCTTTAAACGGCATTTAAAAAAAAAAAAAATTGTTCTACAAAAAAGGATGTTGTTTCCATTTCCATTCATAAAATTCTATTATTGTTGTTTTTTTTTTTTGTATCTACATTGCTTAGAGATACTTTATATTTTGTATAAGCTAATTGTAAATATAAGGGGTATTATTGTATGCGTATATTGTTTTATTAGACAAATGAAAAAAAAAAAAAACAAAAAAAAAAAAAATTCGCCCACACATCATCTACTATTTCTATCTCTTTTCATAGATATAAAAAGGGGTATAATAATACAATTAACAAGAGAATAAATAATAATTCTCGTTCATTTAAGATGAACTATATGCACTCTATAGCATAATAATTTAATAATGGAATGAATACAAGGATTATTATGTTATGGATGATGTAAGAAAATAATTTTAATCGTGTAAGCTTTGAATGTTTGATTTTTTGTTATGATCAAATTGAAAGAAAATTGAATTCAATTAAAATTGAATTGAATTGAAATTGTTAATAATAATTGTGTCATTAGTAAAGACAAGCTTTATATTCATTATGTGTGTACATAGTTATGTAAAAATTTGATGTATTATATACTGTATATATGTGTGGGGTATTAGGTAAGTAGAGAATAAAATTGTTTTTATTTTTTCCTTTCAGCTTCAAAAAAAAAAAATAATCAATTTATTTTTCTTTTGAATTTTCAATCTTGTAAAAATGTGTCGGAAAATTAAAATTTAATATAATAAAATTATGATTAAAGAGAATTCAATGAACATTTTTTTTTGAATTACAAAAAAATAAATTTTCTATACTACTATGCTTTTAATTTAATTGTGATTACATTTTTGTTTTAAATTTATTTAAAATACCACGGATAAAACAATTCTGGTGGTTATGCAAACATATTTTTTTTTTGTGTTTTAATTTTAAATTAACGACTATGTCGGATGAAATATTGTTTGATTTTGACTTAATAAATATTATTTAAATTATTTTAATAATAATATATTTTAAAATTTAAAAGTATTAAAATAAAAAAGTGCTTTTTATTATTATAATTTATGTTAAAATTTAACTATTATCATTTGAAAGCAATAATAGGTAAATATACATATCAAAGGTCACAGATCACAGGTCATGGCCCATTTAACAATTCTCAAGATCAAGATTTGTGTTTCGAACACAAACAGATGCAGATATTCCTCTAATATTCTATTTGTATATGATACTGTCTTCATAGCTTGCAAAATGCATGGGATACACATAGCTTAAATTTGTGTTTCGAACAGAAACAGATGCAGACTCTGCTTATAAGATGAGGAATCTTCCTCTCATATTCTATTTTAATATCATACTGTGTACATAGCTCGCAAAAGATATAAATATTTTCAAGGATACACATCGTTTGATTTTGAAATTGACATCAAAGCAATAATAGCGTTTATAAAGGACATAGACATACAATTCTAGGTATTAATAAACGGGAAAGTACAATAGATCTTAAGAGGTCGCGCTTACATACAAATTCTCATTAACAAAAAAAAAAAACAAATATAGCATAACACAATTCTTAGTTCGTTGCTTCAACATTTTTATAAAAATATTGTTGTAAAACAACATACGAAATATTTCGTAAATGTTTATATTGATAAAAATGTGATATCATTTATATTGAAACTGTAAGTTCAAAAAAATTACAGTAAAAATATTTGGACCACATCACCGATTTTCATTATTATACTTTTAAATGATAGACATTTTAAAAGACACGTAGCGAAATCAAATATTTTTCTGACATTTTTTAATTAGAAATTAGAAATTTCAATTTAAAATTTCACCCCATGTACTATAAGTCATTTTAACATAGAAAAATTTTAATTTATCAAATTGCCGAACCTCACCCATCACCACAATTAAATTTAAATTAAATTTTTTGTTTTAAATAAATTATTACATACGGCGGGGTTCTTGTCTAAGTTAAATTAATAAAAAAATAAAATATAGTACCAAGTATAAACTGAAATGATGGAAAACAATTCATAATGAAATTGAGCACGATTTTTGTTTTGAGGATTTATTTCAAATTTTGAATTAAAAGTCAGTGACAATCACAACTTTGTAATAGAATTTGGTTAAGTTTTTTAATTATCTAAAAACATTTGAATGTAATTTTTTTCTTTATAATTATTGCGAAAATATACCAACCCAAGGTTTTTATAGAATCGTAAAGTAAAATTTATTAGTAGATATTAGTAGAAACAAGTTCGTAAACCTTATAAATCCTTTAAATTTTTTTTTATACATCATAAATTATAATTTTATGATATTTAGTTTTTGTTGTACCAAAATTAAGAAAATTGTAATTCAGTTATGTTGGTATATGTTTTGAATTTATTATCATTTTTCGTCGTCAATTTATCGCCCTATTTCACCAAAATATATCACATTAATGTACGTGTATTTGATTTTTAAAATGTTTTAATTTCTCATAAAAAATGGGTTTTACTTTAGCAGCACCACACCGTTAATATATTATTTTTTTCTTGTAATCGCATTATTTCCTATTTATTGTGGTGTTATAAATTACACGTATACGACATTATTTCTATTTTAATGATATTTTCTACTAATATTACAATAGATATTAATTTACGAAAAAGAGATTAGATAATAAATTTTTTTTTCTTGAAATTCTAATAAAATCTGTCAATAATTTAAAAAATCACAAAATAAAAACAATTAATTGTAAAAATTCACTATTTATATAGAATTAAATCAATCAAATATATAAAATATATATTTCTATATATTATTATTTTTATAGTTATTCTCAATAATTTTTATATCCTTTAAATTCTTATAAAATATCCTTTTTAATAAAAAATTTCATTTTCTATTCATGAATTTCATTCTTTGATTGTTAGGTTTATTATATTTTCTTTTATTTTTTTTTTGGTTTTTGTGTTATTACTATTTATTTTCCTATATTCGGTTCTAAATTACCCAAAGACTTCCTGTCAATATAATATACGAATAACTTTGCTGAAAATTTATGAACTCAAGTTAGATGTCGTAAAAAAAAAAAAAAAAAAAAAAAGCCTTATATATTTTTTATTATTCTTTTGTTATGTTAATATTAGAAATTCCAATATATAATAACGATATATATTTATATAAAAATAAATATACCTACATGTATGTATTTTGATAACAACAGAATTAACTGAACTTTTATTGATGATTTTTCTCTATTATTTACAAAACTTAATACTATTCCAGTAATAACAATAATAACAAAATAATAGCAAAAGAAAAAAGAAAATATAATAATAAAAAATCAAAAATTGATTTTTATTTACTCATCGTTCTTTTCTTCTATATTATAACATTTTTTGTTTTTTTTTTTTTATTGTTTTATAGTGTCTTATTACCTTTATTTTGTTTTCTATATTCTTTTGCCAAAATAGGCTATTCTATATTGTTCCAATTATCCTTTGAGAAATTTATTGTTTTTATAATTTAGTTTTTTGTATTATAGTTGGAAAAGGTATTATAAATTTAATAACAATAATCATTAAGAATTATTTATAAATTATAAATGGTTAGTTTTGTTGTCGTGTTATTGTCGAACTTTTTCTTTAACTATTTGTTATTAAGGTTTTCATAAAATGGAAATTTAACAACTAGTTTTAACTAGTTTTTATCTTCATGCATTTGAGACAAGTGCATTTAACAAATAGCAGAAAATTGGCCATCACCATTTTTTTTTCACTCATTCTTAGATCATATTTGATCTACACCTCCCATTCCATCGTTACAAATTTTCGTTTTTTTCACATCTTCCACTTTTGTTCTATTTTAAAGAATCAAAATTCGTGGCGCACATTACCACTCTATTATACCGTTCCTTTTTTCCATTCTATTCTGTTTGTTTACATATTTCAGAATTATCTTTTTGAGTATATTTAGAGACAGGCTCTTCCTCAATTGCACGAAACCCCAATTTACAAAATAATTATTGTCTTTATCTTTGAAATGGTCATTATTACTAAGAAATATTTGATATTAAGTATTAGCAATTACTTCGGGGCATGTTTGACCCTAAATGATTGAAATTTACTGACGCTGGGTGTATTAAAAAAAAAAAAAAACAAGTTTTTTCGAGATAATCAACGTTTTATACAAAATTTTCAGTTGTGAAAAGCAAAATTTTAAGTTAATTAATCAAAAACGGCAAGTCTGATACTCATCCAACATATACCGTTAATTAGGTGTATTAATTTAGAAAAAAAAGTATGAGTTATGAATAACTGTAATGGATATTGTTTAGACATAATTTTTCTAATCCGATTTTCTTTAACTCTCTGTAGGACAGGTACAATTTGAAGATAGACCACTCGTCTAGAATAATTTTTTTCTGAAAATACTCCAAGGAATCAACTCTTAAAATATTTTTGCTCTAAACCGGACCACCTTGTCCAATAAAACAATTCACTCGGAGAACATAATCTTCAAATTAACTTAAAATCTTTGACCTATAATTTTATCAATGATTTCGGTTATTGTGGATATCAAGCCTACTTTTGTGCAGATTCGATTAAACGAATTATATGCATTAATGAGTTAATGAAAACTTGTAATTTCTGATTGAAGATTTTATATGTTAAGCAAATTTCGTATGCTGTATGTGAAGATTTATGTGAAGATTTGTTTTACACAAGACCGGAATATTTATAAGTTGCTCTGGATATTTTGCTCTGGATCTTCCAAATGATGCTCTTAATTTCCTTAATTTGTTATCTATGTCTTCTTGAGCCCCATCACTAGTTGCTTTGATACTTCTCCCAAGTAGCATAAGTTGTTCACAAATATCATTTCAATCTTAGAAGTTCGGTGCTGTTGTTATTTAATTCCCATAGCTTTGGTTTTCTTCAGGTTGATTTCTAGTCCGACATGTTTGATAACAGGCGTTCTAATTTTTTCTGCATTTCGCTGAATTTGTGCGAGATATAATCTGCGGGGTCGAATGTCTTTAAATTGTTGTGTGAGACTCCAAGTTATTCCTCTCTTTTTTGAGCAAGCCGTTTCTAATACATATTGTTAGAGTATTTACTATTTATTTTAAAGGATATCTGATAGTTAGTATATGTTCAGACTAATTAATTCTGCTTCAAGTAGAAAAAGTGATGGATCGTGGGTGTGTAGCGATAAGGAAAAAGCTGGTATTTTCGCCTAGCTCTGGTATTCAACCTAAATAATATAGAATCTGATATAGCACGTCAATCTGGTAGAAAATATTCAATTAGATGGACAAATAACGCATTTTAGAAGAAAGAAAACAATAAAGAAAATTAAAAGCTTAAAATCAAACAAGGCTCTACGATTCGATTTGATCCCAGTTGATATCTTAAAGAAACTACTGCCTTTAATAGTTCTAACTAAAATAATGATTGCAGCACCCAAACAAAAATTTGTTCCAAGTATATGGAAAATTGCTGAGGTTATCATGATTCATAAGCCAAGAAAATCTCCAACCGAAGCCAAGAGCTACAGATCTATTTCATTGCTACCGGTGGCTATCAGTAATATCTAAGTAGTTTAAAAAACTACTCTTTAAAATTCAAAACAGAAACATTATACCGAATCATAGACAGCAACATTCAATTATCGAACAAATCCATAGAATAACTGACGTCATCGAACATAACATTGGGAAGAAAATGCATCTGCTCTTCAGTGTTTCTTGATGTTGCGCAAGCCTTCGACAAAGTATGCTTGCTCCCCAAAACATATGTTGAACTGATCTCATATCATATATATCGAATCGAGTACTTCAAATTAAGCAATGTTTAGATTACTCTGCTCTACACAATATGCACGTAGGATTACCACAAGCTGGTATACTGGGACCCATACTATATTTACTATACACTAGTGATATTCCGGAGATAGAAAATTCAACAGTAGCTACTTTTACAGATGATACACTGCGATATTACTAAACGATCAGTTTTCGTTTACGGAACGTTAACATTAAATTTATTTTGTAATCGTAAAATTATAATGGTAAACGTAATGTAAGCATACAGTAAATGCTTAGTATATATTTTGGGGAACAATTCTGCTTTACACGGAACATTTACGGTAATGAATTATTGTAAACGATATATGTATAAACAAATCATTTACAAATCATTTACAAATCATTTGCAAGTCATTTACGAATTATTTATAAATTATTTACAAGAAAGTCACAATCAGTCTATTATTGTACACAAAGAAAATTAAATAAAACAAAACTTTTTTTTTATATATGTATTACCATTATGTATAATGTTTTTATGCGTGGATTAATTAATAGATTTTTTTGTGTATGTTATGTACATAGTAATAATAATATAATAATAAGCACGATGTGTTTGTATTTATTATTTATCCATTTTTTATTTCGCAAAAAAGAAATAAAATGTTAAATTCTTGAATATTTATTTTTTATCTTACTTTGATCCACAAAAAAATATTTACTTACAATTCAATTTGGCATTTTAACTTGATATTGATAACATATATATATGTAATCAATATGTGATGGTAAACACACATTTACTTAGTAAACGATCTGTAAATTTACATTGTAACTATAGGGTTATAAAACGTAAACATTTTGTGTCTGTAAACACACATTTACTTAGTAAACGATCAGTAAAGGTACATCGTAGCTATAAGTTTACAAAAACGTTAACACTTTGTATTTGTAAACACACATTTACTTAGTAAATGATTAGTAAAGGTACATTGTATAGGGTGTTTTTTTTAGAATGATAGAACTTTCGATAGGGATAACTGTGATTTCACAGAAGATAGAAGCCATGTAGTTTTGACATTTCTGTTCAGTAAGCATTGACAAATTATCATGGAAAGATTCACGCCGCAACAACGTTTACAAATTGTTGAAATTTATTTTCAAAATCACTGTTCTATTCGCCAAACTCAAAGAGCACTTCGTGAAATTTATGGTTTACATAATCGTTCATCAGAGCATTTGTCGAACTATCGATAGATTTCGGACAACATTTTCTCTACTCGATGCAACAACAACAAAAAGACAAAAAACTGATCGTACAGAAGAAAATATCGGTGCTGTAAGAGCTAGGGTTGATGAAGATCCAAATTTGTCTATTCGTCGACGTTCACAACAAGTTGGACTGTGTGCAACCACCACATGGAAAATTTTACGTAAAGATCTTGGTCTACACCCATACAAGATTCAACTGGTTCAAGAACTAAAGCCACTTGACCATAATAAGCGTCATTTGTTTGCTGATTGGGCCCTAGAACAGCTTCAAGCTGATCCACTTTTTTATTGAACAATTGTGTTTAGTGATGAAGCTCATTTTTGGTTGAACGGCTACGTAAACAAGCAAAATTTCCGTATATGACGCGAAAAAAATCCTCAAGAAATTCGGTAGGTTTCATTGCATCCTGAAAAATGCACCGTATGGTGTTGTATACACGGTGGAGGTATCATCGGTCCATATTTATTTAAAAACGATGCTGGAGCAAATGTTACAGTGAATGGTGCTCGTTACAGATAAATGATTTTCTGTTTCGAAATTTGATTGGGATCGACCCGGTAGTGTTTTGGTTTCAACAAGATGGTGCTACACCTCATACTGTTACGGCAATAATAGATTTATTGAAAGTAAGATTTGATGATAACATTATTTCGAAAAATGGTCCAATTAATTGGCCTCCAAGATCATGCGACATAACACCATTGGATTATTTTCTTTGGGGTTATGTGAAGTCATTGCTTTATGCTGATAAACCAGAAACAATAGATTCTTTGGAGGCCAACATAACCTGTGTTATTGATAAAATAAGGCCTGAATTACTCGAAAAAAAGGTCTAAAATTGGTCTAATCGAATGGGGTTCCTCAGAGCTAGTCGTGGTGGATATATGCCGGAAATTATATACCGAAAATGTGTCTTCAATTTTAATTTAAAAGTGTGTTATTTCAATTTAAAGTTCTATCACTCTAAAAAAAACACCTATAAGTTTACAAAGAAAATATCTGTAAATATATAGTCACAACGTATGTTACGTTTACAATTTATCTTTTCTGTATGCATTCTGTAAAATCATTTTGTTTCAGTTTACATATATTTATAATTTTTCTGTACAGTAAACGATTTGTAAATGTACAAAAATAATTTGTGACTATGAGTTATACAAAATGTTCCTTGGGTAGCTGTCGATAAAATAGAGCTACAAATAAATTGCAACAAGCCAAGATCAAAATCTCCAATTGGTGCGAAAGGTGGAGAATTAAATTGAATGTAGCAGAATTTACGCACGTTAACTTTTCGAATGCAAAAATTGAGTCGCATATTCAAGTAAGAATAAACAATGTTATACGATATCAAAATTTTGCAAAATATCTTGTTATAACGCTTGGCACAAAGCTTAAATGGAAATAACACGTCAAAAAAAACAACTAGAACTAGATCTGAATTACAAACAGTCATGTATTGGCTAATTGAACTGACATGTACGTTTTCAATGTATAACAAAGTTTTGATCTACAGTCAGATATTAAAGCCAGTCTGGGAATATGCAAGTATATTCAAATATGAGATTGTACTAAACAACTACATAATCAAACTAAGTATTAAAAACAATCCATACACTTACAGTAATGTTGACCAAACCAAATTATTTCTAGATTTTCTCTTCTTTTGTTATTATAATAATGTGGTCGTAGTTCAATGTCCTCTTTGAAATGCTTTTGTTTCATTGTTTTTCTCTTTTTTTATTGATTCATCTGTTAACTACGATTATTTTCTTTTTTGTTTTTTTTTTTTATATTTTGTACATGAACATTCTTTATTGTTACTGAAATTTCCTTAAAAAGGATATAATATAAAATAAAATAGGGTATAATAGTGGAATTTGATTGTAGTTTTCTTTGAAAATTAAACTTGTTTAAGTGGATGGAGGTTGTAAATTCATTCAATGAAGTAAATTTCCCTTAATGGATAGAAGACCTACTAAACTAGTTTTAAGTTTTTTTTTTTTTTTTAAAGAAGATGGAAATAGGGAAGCTAAAACTATCAAGGAAAAATAGATTAAAAAAGAAAACGAAATACAAAGAGGGGTAAAAAAAAAAAAAAATGTTTTAAAGTTTGGAAGGGTTTCTGATTTACTCATAGTTTTGTATTAAATAAAGTGAACGAATAAAGTGAAGATATAGGAAAACTGAAGGTAAAAGAAAGTAACACAATTATAAAACTTTGTTACATTGTTTTTGTTTTGGTTTTACTTTTTAGGGATTTACTACTTGGTCTTCATGCAATTTTTTCTTTATGTACAGAAATAATTACAACAGACAAAAAAAAAACAAAATAGTAGTGGAAAAAAAAAGACCAGAGAAATATTTTACCTTAAGGTTCGTTTTTTTGTATGAGAATGAATGGTGATTATTATATACTATATATATAAGTACCTATAGCCGGTTCTATGTTAAAAATTTTAAAAATTTAAAAATAAAATAGAAATATTATTTTTGAAATAATTTTACTGTTAAGTGTTGGATAATTATGAGGATTATTATCAAAAAAAAAAAAATATATATATATAAAATTTAAATGCATTTAAAAAATAAATAAAAATGTTTTATTTGAAGTTAGAATTGAGGTCAACCTTAATTTTATTTTTATATAGATTGGTCATAAAATTGTCTTAAATTATAACAGTGTTAAACAGCGGCGGATTAACCATTTGCGGATTAACCAATATTATTCACAGTACTAATTTTTTGGATATATTTTAGAATGCATTCACCTATTTCATTGAAAAATGTATTTATAGTCTCCGCCGTTTCACGTTCACTACTTGTTTTTTCCCCATTTTTCTTTATAACTTGAGTAATATCATCCGTTTTCTCATCTTTATTATTTCCTATAGTATTATTTAGTATTCTCCAAAGTTTTCTAGAGTCACTTCCAGCTTTTTCGATGCTTTTGATAACATGTTTATTTTTAGATTCTTTTAATAATCTTTCTATTTTTTTCTTAAACTGAATGTATTTTACTCTTTTTTCATTATTGTTTGGGTCTTTTTTGTGTGCTGCATATAAGGATTTGCGAACTCTTAGTTTTTCGAAAATAAAAGGAGTTATCCAGCTACTACACATAAATGAAATATAACTTACTGTAATAATGCTTCACGATGTCTTAAAACTAATTTAAGCACATATAACACTGAATTTTATTTATTTTCAACAAAATAAAAAACTTAAATAAAAAATTTATTTGATAAACTAATTTATAATTAAAAATTTACTAATACTTGTCGCAAACTATCGTCCAATAGCTAAACTGTCAAGTATACCAAAGGTTTTTGAACTTATGGTGTATGATGCTATATATAGCAAATGTTCTGCTCTACTTGTGCCTAATCAACAGGGTTTTATAAAGGGATGATCAACCGTAACAAATTTAGTTGAATCATGTTCCATGTTTCTTAATTCGATGGAAGTTGGTTTCCAGACTGACTTCGTTTATACTGATTTAAGCAAGGCATTTGATCTCCGTCCTCATAGTGTTATTTTGCTAAAACTTCACAAACTAGGATTCCCAACATTCCTATTAAAATGGATAGAATCTTACCTATCGAATAGGTCCTACAATATTCTCTTTAGACATGCCATTTCCAGTACGTTCCATGCTAATTCTGGTGTCCCGCAAGGCAGTCATCTGGATCCATTAATTTTCATCATTTCCGTTAACGATTTACCCTCGTTAATTAAAAACAGCAGCGTTATAATCTATGCGGATGATATGAAAATATTTAAAGAAGTTGTCACATCAAATGACACAGTTTTGCTTTAAAAGGACTTGAATGCCTTCATGAAATGGTGCTTAGTTAATAATTTAAAACTAAACATCAACAAATGTAATGTCATCTCTTTTACTCGTCGCTTAACACCAATTGCTGCTAACTACACCTTCAGCGATAGTGTTATTTTTTATTTTTTTTTTTTTTTTTTATTTTTACACGAAGAAAGTCCCCCCTAACAATATAAAATTTCCAATATGACTAAAATACATCATTGTAAAACCTCAGTTTAAGAGTGATTTCAATCAAATAGGAAAATCAATATTGAGATGATTTCAAAGATAATCATCACAAACTGGTTTGAACTGGATGTGTTGAAAAGATTTGAAAGTGATTTTGCATTAATTGTAAAAGTGCCAAAATGGAAAGGAGAACTTGTTAATCAGGTAAAATGTCAACAGTTGTATTATTGATTTAATGAAAGAAAGATTTTTAAATGAAAGTTAAGAAATTGGAGATCATATTATGTGATTTAAAATGAAAATTGGAAATTTAAAGATTATTATCATTTTAATGTTCATCTTTTTAACTGGTTTTTTTAATTTTTTAATTAATTATTTTGTCATCATTTTTTTAGTTTTTTAATTTTTAATTTTTTTAATTTTTTTAATTTTTTTTTAATTTTTTTTGGTTTTTTGTTTTTTATTTGTTTCCCTATTTTTTGTTTGTTTATTTATTTATTTGTTTCTTTTTACTACTTTTTGAATTTTTAGTTTTTTAATTTTTTAATTTTAAATCTTGCATTTCAATTTTAAAAGAACATATGTATTTTTATAATCTTTTAATTTTTTAATTTTTTAATTTTTTAATTTTTTATTTTTATATTTTTTTTATTTTTTTAATTTTTTAATTTTTTTAATTTTTTTAATTTTTTGATTTTTTAGTTTTTTAATTTTTTTATTTTTTAATAATTTTTTTAGTTTTTTAATT
Source organism: Argyra leucocephala (assembly GCA_963942445.1). Taxonomy (NCBI): domain Eukaryota; kingdom Metazoa; phylum Arthropoda; class Insecta; order Diptera; family Dolichopodidae; genus Argyra; species Argyra leucocephala. The sequence continues at coordinate 149,090,910 of OZ012679.1, forward strand.
TTTTTATTTTAAAATATTTTTTAATTTTTTAATTTTTTTTAATTTTTTTAATTTTTTAATTTTTTTGTTTTTCCATTATTATCTTGGTTTTATTTTTCATTTTATTTTTTTATTTTTTTATTTTTTTATTTTTTTATTTTTTATTTTTTATTTATTTTTCCATTTAATTTTCATCCATTTTATTTTATTTTTTATTATTTATTTATTTTTTTATGGCCAAGTATTATGGTTAATTAATGATGTATCATTTTCAGATAAAGTGTTGTTTAAAGTTGTGCTTTTGAATATGGAAGAATTATTTCTCACATTAAAAGAGTTCCCCAATTTAAGGACCTGGGAGTAAAGTTTGACGAGAAACTGTCTTTCAATGAGCACATCAATACAATTATTAATAAAGCTAATTCTATGTTGGGTTTCATTAAGAGATGGGCTAGGAAATTCGATGATCCATATGTTACCAGATCATTGTATATGTCACTAGTTCGTCCCAATCTTGAGTATACTAGTCAAGTGTGGTCACCACACTATAATATTCATATTGATAGAATTGAAGCAATTCAGAATTTTTTTTTGAGGTATGCGTTACGTAGACTGCCATGGGCTGACCCTCTTATTCTACCCCCTTATAAAAATCGCCTAAAGTTACTTAACTTAATCTCTTTGGAATCTAGAAGAGATATTTCAGATATTTTCTTCATACTACAAGTTATGAAAGACGAAATCTATTCACAGTACATTAAAAGTCAAGGTGAATGCCAATGTCAATACTAGTGCACGGTTTCGGTCAGTGAAAATTTTTAATGCCTTTTATCATCGAACAAATTACGGGAAATTTGAACCCATTAATAGGATGTTTACGCTATGCAATAAATATAAAAGTTACATTGACCTTTCATTGAGTGGAAGTCAAATTAAAAAGGATTTATTGCTACAATTCTCTTGGAATTGAATATTTGAGTTCGAGCTTTAATAGAACAGATATATGGTTACAAAATTAAAAAAAAAAAACATACAAATGCATCACACCCAATAACCATTTGTTAATACTCTAGTTCTAGTTTTCCAATTTCCTTCTTTTTTTCCTTTAAATTGTAGAGTACTTTAGTTTAGAATAAGTTTGTTAAATATTAATTACTTTTCTTTTATTTTTTTTCTTAATTTTATTTTTTTTTAGTTTAAGACCTAATTGTAATCTGTTTGATCTAAACAAGAAATAAATAAATATTGACTGAAAAAAAAAAAGAAAAATTATGACTAAATATTGACTAATGCTCCTCCTCGCCCCAGGGAAGCACACAGTTTTCGTTTTGGCTTTAATAGGGCTAATTTTAATGATATGAAGAACATTTTTATTAATTATGATTTCATTTCTTTATTTGGAAATAATGAAATTGAAGATATGATTAAAAAGTTCTACGATTTGATGTATGAGGCATTTCGACTCTATATTCCAATTATTAAAATAAAATATCCTAATTCAAGCCCGCCTTGGCTCACTAAGGATATTATTATGTTAAGAAATAAAAAAACCAAGGCATGGCAGACATACATGCAAACCAAGAATCTAACAGATTAACATTCATTCAACTATTTTTCTTTCTATGCAAACAATCTGTTAAACAAAGCTATAATAACTATGTTCCAACATTTCTTTGGAACTCATTAACAGTCCTAAAATCTTCTAGAAATTTATTAACTCAAAAAAGAAAAGCGATGAGTACCCAGTTTTCATGAAATTCAATGGGAAACAAAGTAATAACGCTAAAACCATTTCTCAATTCTTTTGTGAATTTTTCACCGCTTCTTACCCTCTAAAACAGTTTTCATGGCTGATGGAACAAAGTTCTCCCACGTGGATGCCTATCCAAAAACTATTTTTAGAGATCTTATTATTGATGATAGTCTTATCTATATATAGGGAACAATATATTTCCTGGACCTGATGGCGTTCCTGAACTTCTAAAGAACTGCTCAGATACCTTGGCTGTTCCACTTTATATAATTATCACTTGTGGCTTATTCCCATCTATTTGAAAAAAAAAGCTTTTATTATGTAACTCTATATGGACTACCGCACCGAATGAAAGTAGTTACTGTAGCGAAATCAAAATTACTCTAACCGAATGTTTCTTGAGGAGACCTACTTTATTGTTACACGAAAAAACTCATTGATTTGACTTAACTCTATATGTCGGTTACCACAATAGAATGAAAGAAGTTGCTGTAACTAAATCGAAATCTAAGTTGTCATAATCTATTTATTTATTTACTTATTCCGAGCTTAAATCAATTACGAGTCACGATATACAGTATCGCTCAAAAACCTTAACACCCCCATACAAAAAAAATCAAATAATAATTTCAAATTAAAATTTTTTTTTGTTATATTGGTCAAATGGTAAGAAAATATATGTTATTGTTTAGTTTTATTATCACTAATTTATTTTAAGTTAGCATTTATATCAACACAATTCGTAAAATTAAAAAAAAAAATAGAAATCAAAACAAAAAATAGGAGAGGTACAACAATATTAAGTTCAAAACTAAAGCACCCTCTGTAAAAATATCATAAAAATATTTAAAATACCGCTATTTTTATAGATTTGAGTTTAAAAATACGATTAATATTTCGTCCAGTAACCCTTGTTTTTAATTACAGCAGCCATTCGTCTTGGCATTGAAGAAATCAAATTATTAATGACAGTTTGTGGTATGTTGTGCTATTTGTCTTTTATTTCATTAAATAACATAGTGTTATTGGCACAGTCTCTTCGATTTAAGCTCTGATCTACTATTTCCCATAAATTTTTTATCGGATTTAAATCAGGTGATTGTGCAGGCCACTTTAAAACCTCAATTTTATGTTCATTGAACCAGTTTCTCGCCAAGCAACTTGTGTGTTTAGGATCATTATCCTGCTGGTATCGCCATTTCAGTGACATTTCTTCTTCAGCATGTGGGAGCATTACATTATTTAAAATATCAACATACACAAAACGATCCATTATTTGTTTTATGTGATGAATTGGTCCAATACCTAACCCAGAAAAACAGCCCCAGACCATAATGTTTCTTTACGGTAGGAATGCAATTAAATTTTACGTTAGGAATGCAATATTTAGGGTTTAATCTTTGCCTTTTTGGTCGTCGTACGTACCTTATACCATCTGATTTCATCTTATATTTAGATTCATCTGAAAAGAGTACAGTGTTCCATTTCGAAATAGTCCAATTCAGATGCTCTCTAGCAAATTTTAATCTAGCTTTTCGGTTTTTTCAGAAATAAAAGGTTTTTTCGCTGCACGATAACTGCGTAAGTTAAATTCAATAGCCCTTATTTTAATTGTGCTGTCGCTGATTTCCAAATTCAAATGCTTTCGTATATCTCGCGAAAACATTGAAGGATGTTTTAAAATCGTTCTTTTAATCATTTTATCTTCTCTCGTAGTTGTTTTTCTTTGTCTGCCACCAGAATGCTTACTATCAACATTTTTGGTTTCCTTATATTTTTTAATTAATCTTGATATGACTGACCTATTTATAGAATATTTTTTACTGAGTTCATGGCGAGATAATCCTGCTTCAAAATCATAAATTATTTTCCATTTTAATTCAACACTGTACTTATTCCGGGCCATGTTATGATATTTTTAAGTAAATTATTAATTCTTATTTGGAATAAATTTTTAATTCTTTAATTTTACTAATTGTTATTGCATTATTAAATTTTAAATAAGTACTAAATTGGGAATATAGTTTTAAGACGTAAATGCATTTCTAAAAATATTATCAGTCAATTAAATCTATAAAAATAGCGGTATTTTAAATATTTTTATGATATTTTTACAGAGGGGTGCTTTAGTTTTGAACTTAATATTGTTGTACCTCTCCTATTTTTTGTTTTTGTTTCTATTTTTTTTTTAATTTTACGAATTGTGTTGATATAAATGTTAACATAAAATAAATTAGTGATAATAAAACTAAACAATAAAATATATTTTCTTACCATTTGACCAATATAACATAGAAAATTTTTAATTTGAAATTATTATTTGATTTTTTTTTGCATAGGGGTGCTTAAGTTGTGAGCCATACTGTATGTATTTAATTATAATCGAATATGCTTATTTGCATACATTTAGGAGTAGTTTTAATTTTATCTATTTATATTTATTCGTTTCCCCAGACATATAAGTATATTCTAAAACTATAAAATCTTTTTAATAAAAAATTAGTATATAGAAGACTAGAGACCTTCGGCACCTTCGCGCTTTCTACATCATGATACCGACAAAGTACCTGCTGTAGTAAGTCTAATAAGACCTATTTTATTTTTTTTTATAAAACTTTTTATAAATAATTTAGCAGGGTCAAAATTTGGATGCCTTGAACGTATTTGGGAGAAAACATTTTCAAAAAAGGACAAAAATTTGACTGAAAACTGTCAAAGGACAAAAACCATTGCCGTTAATTTAAAACTCTTCTAAGAATTCAAACAAAATATGTTCAACTTTCAAATTAAAAAAATTATTAATGATACTTATTGGTTAATGAACTGCAATTCTTAGGTGGGTATCAGAATTACGGTTCTCGAGTAATAGTTGCCGAAACTTTGTTAAAACTTTGTGAAAAAAGTTGATTATCTCGGAAAAGTTAGCAAATATTTCATTTTGTTCATTATTTTGATGCACTGAATCATCCTTTATAACTTCGCAATACACAATATTGATGAAAAATTACATTGGTTTATGTAAATTAAATTTTCCTTTTAATCATCATAAGAAAATTTCCATAATAATTTTAATAAAACGCATAGCAGCTTAATTATTAAAATTTTAAATTGATTTTTGGTTATACATAATTCAATTTAAGGACCAGTTGCCATAAATTATAATTCTAATTACATAATATTTTAAAGTTAAATAATTAATTATATCATTTACGAAATGCATAGATTTTACCTATATTAAATTAAATTATACAAAATTCTAATTTAGTTTATCTAATATTGGTAGATATCAATTTTCTCAGATATAAAATTATAAAATTGCCGTAAACAATTCATTAGTTTAATTAAAATATGATTTAATTTTCCTAACTAAAAGCTATATTTGGACCAATCACTTTGCTATAATATAGTATGGTAATTGAAAATATATAATCAATGAAATTAAAACGAAGGCATTCAGGTGTAAAAACATGTATTTAATGAATTATGAACGAATTAATGTTATATTTTTTTAATTTTTTTTTTTTTTTATATAATTTTTTATTTCATTAACAACTACAGCTAATTTACATGCTAAATTCACAAAATGATATAACAAATTAATTCAAATTTCTTAGCCTAGTACTTTAATGAAATATTATATATATATTATTCTGCATTTATCTGGATGTTTGTAAGTTCGACGGAACGCTCCAACACATATACAAATTGCATATGTATACAAATGCATATATATACAAATTGCTGTGGTGCTTTTTTTTAACCCCTGTCTACCATGCTGAACCTTTGCAGGAAAAATTGATTGCATGAACTATATTTTTTTAATTTAATGTTAGTCTTCTTCGCAAATAATAAGGAAAAATAATAAATAATAATAATAATATAAATAAAACAAACAATTTTTTTGATTTATAATAATAAGGACTAATAGAAATTTAATCAATAGTTTAATATGGTATAATAACCAAAAGGCAAACAGCATTTAATTTTTCACAAAAAAAAACATAATTCACTCAAAGGTTATTCTTATTACTTAAAATTATACATAATAATACACATGTGTATCAGCAAATTTGTATTGTATAATATTATACATTATACTACTTTATTGCTTCTACCTTTTATTTTTCTCATTATTGTGTGCGTAATTCACTTCACTCAAAAAAAATTATTTTTGTTTTTTTTTGTTTTTTTTTATTATTTGCTGTATTCTGTATGTTCTATATGCTCCATTCCAAAAATATTATTTTATTTTCAGTGTTAAGTGTTCACATTTCACTTCACTGTTCAGGTTAACTGTTCAATCAATAGAACTTGATAGAAGTAGAGTAGGATAATTAACTCTACTTCTACGCCGGATAATAAAACATTGTTTTTTTTAAATTGAAAATTATTGATGAAAATGTTTTTGTATTTTTTGTAAATTTTACCAATTTAGATACAAAATTTTGAATATATAAATTATGAATATTTTTTAAAAATAACACAATACCATAATAACAGTTTATTCATATAGCCAAATAAGATCCCTATACATTATACAAAAGACAAAATTTATATGAAAATAAGATCCCATTTTTAAATTTGCTCTCCCAGAGGCCACAATAACGCTAATGCGGTATAATTTATACTAAATGGAACCCAACTAACGAATTATAACTAAATGGAAGTGAGTACGAGTATACCATACAAAAATACAAACATTTTATACAAATTTATTGGTATGGTACTTCTTTTCCTGTTATATAAAAAAAAAAAAGATTAGTGTTAGGCCAATATAAACATAAATAAAAATAAATAAAAAGTGATATAAACATAAGTACTGTAATTTCGAAATAAAGAATCTAATGAAAGAAAAAAAGAAACTAGGATTTATTTTGCTTCCGTCATTTATGACGGGTTACAAAGCTAGTATATATATATATATATACAAATAAAATTTAAGCTAGTAGTGAATTCACAATAGTGATGTATGGTCATTTAAGTCCTTCTTAATTTACTTAAATTTACTTTTCCAAGAAATTAATTGTGGGGTTTCAACAAAGATTAATACACATAGAGAAATTTCAATGTAAATTGTTAAGAAACAATGTAGTTTCTACAATTTTTCAACTTGATTTGGCTTTATTAACGTATTTTGTAAATTTATTATCTTACAATGTAAATTTATGCCAATCGATTAACAATGTACTTTTAACAAATTTTTGTTTTTGAATCTACATTGATGCAGTTTTCATTCTACCAAAAAAGTTGTTAAATATAACTAGGGTTCAATTGAATTTTATAAATTTTAATGGTTGAATTATATTTATAAAATGTGGTTTTTAAAAAGAAAAACAGATAACTTTACTTTTATAAAAAGATAATATAACAGTGCTGAAATAATATTCTAAATATTTTAATTGATTAGCATCGGCCTACCATATTCATACTGTGAAAATTTTATTTTACGCCCGTGTCAAAAAAAGCTCTTATTTTAATTGTTAGATTAGCATCGGCCTACCATATTCATACTGTGAACATTTTATTTTACGCCCGTGTCAAAAAAAGCGTATCTCCAGAATCAAACTTTTTGAGTACACGCTCTTAGAATTCTTTTTTCTGATTTACATTTTTTAGGAAAGCACTAAATTTAGCTTACAAATGCAAAATTATATCTTTTACAAAAAATGTAAATAAAAGGAAAATTTTACAGTTTAATTTTGTTAAAAAATTCCAATTTTACTGAAATTCCCTGCATTATAACGAGAGTATTGTTCACCAAATTATTCTTGAATGGAATTGCATCGGTTTTAATATACTTAAATAAAAAGAATAAATTATATGCTTTTTTAAAATATTATTTTTATTATTTTTAATCAAAATGTTCTAATATTAATTAACAAAATCTTATAATCTTAAAACTAATAAAAAAAATAATTTCATTAAATAAATTCGGTATGTCAATTTTTATAAAAAAAAATAAATTATAAATGTTTCCTATATCTACATATGTATGTATATATTTATAGTGTCATCCGTATAATTTAATAAATGAGTGTTTTGGCTACTTTCTGTCATTTTATTCTGCACTAAGTCTGTCTTTAAGATTAAAAACAAAAAATTAAAAATCGGTTCTGCAAATTTTAACTGTTAAATGAATTTGTTTTTTTTTTATTATTGTGTTTTTTTGGTAAATTAAGTAAACTTTATTTTATTTTTATTTTGAAATAAAATTTAATTTTTAAATTTTTTTTCATTATTTTAAAATCAAGTATTATTTTGTCACAGTTCATAAATTAATTATTGACGCGAACACCACGAAGTTTGTATTGATAATTGATACTGTAGGATACAACGAAATACAAATTTAATTGAGAACGATATAAAAGTTTATACGATCAATGTATTTTTTACAATGTATCAATGCATATAATACAAAATGTACATTACCTTGTTTAATTATATCGTAGTAAAGTAGAATTAACATTTTTGATTATGCTGTAAAATTAACATTGAAAAACATGCTTAAACACATCTAAAAAGAGTAATTCATTGTATTTATCACATTCTAATATATGTTAGACTAAAATTTTTTCAATGTATTTTCAAAAGTTTTTGTATTTAATTTTACATTTCAACTATTCTGCAAAAACATATCAATGTAGAAATATACATCAATGACTAATCAATTAAATGTAAATTACAGTAGAACCAACAAAATATTTAAAACAATGTTAAAATAAATGGAATGATAGTAAAATTAACATGTACATGGGTTATATTAAAATGGAGATGTCAAATTAACATTGAATGTTAATTTTTTGACTACAAAAAATGTAAAATAAGAGTTTCAAATGAAAATTTACATTTTCAATATTTTACATTGTTTAATGCTAAAATTACATTTGCGTTTTTCTCTCAGTGTACTAATTTAATAATAATTTTTAATCTAATGAAATACAATAGAAATTATGTAAGTTTTGTTTTTTTTATTAAAATGTGTTTATTTAATAACAAAATTTGTTTATTGCTAGAACATGGAAGTGGATAAGTAGAACCATAAGTAATTTAAAATTTCTTTGAACATAATATTATCATATACATCTATATAATTGTAATCGCAATCTAAGTAAGATCTAGTGTGTATTAAAGAAGAACAGAAGACGAGAATTTCTAAGCAAGGTACTTCAGGTCAGATATATTATTACTAATAATAAACCATTTATAAAAATAGATTTCACAAAATTTAGATGAAAAGCAACTTCTAATAGTTCCAGTGCAGTTTGACACTATCTAATTGATGTAATTTACGTTAGTAGTTCAATCTCGTATTAATTTATATTTAAAAGCCATGTTTTACAAAGTTTAAAAAATTTATTTAAACAATTTGAATTTTTTATATTCATTGGAAGATTATTAAAGTATTTTGATGCCATAGTAAAGTAAAACTTCTCATAATGTGTCTTATTACAGAAAGGTATGTTGACCATCATTCTATAATTTATTCTTAAGTTATACCAGTTTGAATTGCGAAGTCTCAAATGATGTTTGTCCTTGTAAAATTTTATTAATGAGTAATGAGCAAAGAGGTGTCTGACAGGCAGTATATTTAGTTCTTGGAATAGATGCCAACAGCTGAAGGTTCTATTTTTAAAGTACATGACACAGAGAATACATTTTTGAGCTTTTAGTAATGTTTCAATTGTATTAATGATATATTAATAACAGAAATTGGTATTTAATAAAAATATTTATGATATAAGTAGCTTGATTTTTGTTTTATTATTAGAAATATTTATCCTAGAGCATATTATTAGTATTTGATAATTTTGATTCCACATTGGAGTTACATTACAATATTTATATAGGGAGATTTTGCATCGGCGTAGGATCTAATGACCATATCCCAAGGATAACTGGAATCGCTATATGTTTCCAAAAATATATATTTTTAGTGGAGTATCTTATCCTTTCAGGACGAAAAGGACATTTAAAAGTATCCTTGTTGTTTTGATGTTTTTGTATAAAACCGTTATATTCTAAAAAAATAACAGTCTGGAGCATATTTTAACATTTATTTGATGATTTTAATAGTTAAATAAATACGATTTTATTCACTTGTTAATTTTTCATTTAATTAAATAATTTAATATTATTTTGTCACTTTTATTGAGAATTTAAAAAAAATTAATGCTAAAATGTAAAATAACGCCTAACCTACATTACTTTCATATACATAAGTGTTATGAATTAGTTATACATATTGCAGCCATTTACATGCATCTTTGAATGTATATAGGGACACAAATTTAATTTGCTGTTTATTATCAAAAATAGGTCGATGAAAAGCGTATTAAAAGAAGAAATTATCCTCTTTCAGGATATAGAGTATTAATATTTATCTTAACAAAACAAGAAAACTGCAAACAAAATATCATCTTAGCTATAATGTGGATTTTCCCTTATCCTTTTTATCGTTAAGAAATAAATAAACAAATATTATTCTATTTTAAAACAAGATAAAACAATAACTAAAAAAAAAACAAAAACAAAGTTTAGTTCTATTCATTTCTGTTTTAAGGTTTTATTCTTTGTTTTCTGCTTTTTGTTTTATTCTGGTTCTTTTCTTCAAAAAATTAACTTAATAAATTATACCCCTAAACAACTATCGGGTGTCTTAAAATTTAATTGGTCCCGTAGCAGTTATATTCATTTTTCTTGTTGTTATTTTTTCGCTACTAACATGAGTATATTACCGTTATTTAAGTTTATAAAATATAATATGTATATGTGTGTGTGTGTATATAGTACATAAATTTATATTAGTATACAAATATCCTTTTAAGAATACACATTATTTTTCTTATGAGAAAATATCCTTGAAATAATATTATGATAAATTTTCTGTTATCCTTATGAATAAATCCATAATTTTTGCCTCTATTTCTTCCTAAATCTTGTCCTTTAATTTTTTATACATTATAGATATTATATAAAATATGTTGGAAAACCTACATATATATATGGTTTGATTAATAAGAATGGGCGGAATATATGCGTGCTGTTTTTTTTTTTTGTTTGGTTCGATCAAAAGAAAAAAAAAATAAATAGAAATAAACCAAAACTAAAACTGTTTTCTTTAAAAGACGTAAAAATACATTTTAATGTAGTCAGGGATGTTTTGACTATGTGGTTGTGAAGACTACTCTAGTAATAGGTATACTAACTTCATAAAAATATGCAAAGCTTTCGAAAGCATTGCCAAGAAATAATTTTGAGAAACAAATCAATATAATTGTGGCAAGCAGAGAAATGTAAAAAATCAGCTCAGTCAAAAGAGCATTAGTAAGGTATAATGATGGGTCTAAAAAAAATCAATGGAGTAGGATCGTGGTATATGAAAAAAACAGTCCTTATTTACTCAAGCCTAGCTTCTACAAACACAGTTCAAAAAGCTGAAGTACATGGTATTATACAAATTTCCCACATCTTAAAAAGAAAAGTAACAAAAATGCAGATCTCCAGAATATTAATTAAATTTGCTAAATGTAATAATCATGGGTTACATTATTTTAATTATAAATTACAATAAATATGGTGAATTAACAAACCTCGTATATTTTGATTTGGTGTTACAACGTAGCTCATTCCTTTTTCCCTTATCCAGATAAAAACTTTAAAAAAAAATTTAACTATTATAAAACAAACATTAGATTTTCAAAATTTATTAGGTACCCAAATAATCAAACCCCGATCACAAAGACAATAGTTTTGATCATAAAACAATGTTACAATCTTTTATGAGCTTTTGTTGACATTTTAGTTAGATCATGCAAACGTTGTGTTGAGCTTTGGGTTGAGACATTTGCGAAATCAAAATGACTTTTATTATAATCTTGACAATCTATTTTCAAATATATTTTTTTTTACCGTTATTATATCAGACAAAAGAAGAAAAAGATAGACTAAAAATTTTACAAAACAAGGCTATGCAAATCATCTTAATAATATGTACTAGAAAAACAACATGTTAGGGCAATTAAAACGGATGTCAAGATTGAATTTCAATATTTTTGTTATTTATGTTTAATGTAAATGAAAAATAATATGCTTTTATGCTATTATTTGGGAAATCATTTACGATGTTGGTGGTCTGAGATCGGCAAATTTGTTCAGATTGGCATTATTGGGTAGGACAAATGAGCAAAATAATTTATTTCATAAACGTCTTTAATCTGTTACTATAGTTGAAATTCGAAATGCAGATAAATTGGAATCAAAAAAATGTTAATAGCTTTCTAAAGTATAACCAATCGTGAATTTTATATTTTAGATGGTGAATATTGATACATTTTTTATGTTAATTTCGTGTTTGAATGTTGTATTTATTTTCCAAAATTCTTATGCTAAATTTAAAATTTTCATAAATTTTATAAATAAATTTTGTATGTTAATTTTTTTAATTCATTTGTAATATAATTTAATAAATAAAAATATTTAATTTTGATTTTTTAATGTAATTAAAGGATACGAAGACTTTAATAAATGAATTAAAAAAAAAAATAATAATAATAATGAAAAAGGTACAGTGTAGATCCCCCCTTGAATACAACAATGATTACTTAAAAATACTCTCTTGTTTTATTTTGTTAGATGATTATACTTTCCGGTTCCTAATTTACTTCTTATTCTTTATATAATAAAAAAAAACCCTGTTTCAATAACTTTTCAGGTTTAAATATCGGTATCAACAACTGTAATAATATTCTGAAACTCATCAATAACTGTTCATGAACAAAAAATAAAAGTGCTTTCAAATGACTGATTCGAATAGCTTCCCTTACAGCTCCTACCACCCATAACAAATATTTCAAAACCCGAAAATGTTTCAGACATCAATATTGGTAGTCGGGTACTCTCTCAATCGAAAGAATTTGATGTAAAAGTAATTCTCATTCCTTTCATTTTGATATACAAGGGAAATAAAAATTAAATTAAACCAAATTGAACTTTGTATTTGCGAGATAATTTAGAAATTACAAAAAAATAAAATCTAGGTAATAAAGTAGTCACCCTATGATATCAATTTATTTATCATCATATCAAAACAAGTATTAGATCTTGTAGAGTAGCTTAAAACAATCAGGAAAATAAATAAAGTTACAATAATGTAGGTATCAGGGTATTCTGGCAACTGCAGAAGAAAAAGCTAAAGTACAAACAAAATGCAGACACAAATTTGGCTTGAAATGCTGAGGATTTTTGAGTTAACACTTCTGGCAACCGACAAGTAAAAATGTTCATGCCAAAACGCTTGCTTAAGGAAACTAAACATGTTATGGTGCCTATTACACATCATTCTTTTCATCAATCTTTTCGTCAATATATTGACAATATATTGATGAAAAGAATGATGACTGATTACACATCAATCATGCACTCATCAATATTTTTATCCAAATTTTGATATTTTGCAAGGACATACTATGATAATTTCGAAACATATATGAATATTGAAAATATAATTTCTGGAGGAATGAATGTTCTTGACTTCAGTTTAAGTTGAATTTTTTGAAGTAAATGTAAATGTAAAAATTATTTTTTTTGCACATTTGAATAATATATCAATTGTTTTTTTTACAATAATTGCTATAATTATTAAAATTATAATAAAAATTATTCTTTTTAGAATTACATTACAAATTAATATTATAACCTTATCTGAACATTCCCAAAAAAGCCATTTTTTTACCTCTGCTGATTTGGACAGCATGATTAATGGGAATTTTGACAGCATGATTGATTAGAATACAACCACCATCAATCATTTCTCATCAATCAACGGTCAATATATTGACAATATATTGACCATTGATTGACCAGTGATTGATATGTAATAGGGGCCTATAAGTTTCAAAAGCAAACACATGTACAAACAAATAGAAGGAATAATAACTGGCCACTGTCTAGTAAAGAAACATCTTTATTGGATCAAGCTAACCCAAAACATCTCGTAAATAATATGTAAATGCGAAAACTTCACTCATATCCATATAAAACTTCGGCAGCAGCGCTATTCGAACAATTTGAGATATCATGAGCAGTAATATGAGCAGTATATTACAAATGAATATCCTGAGCATTATTAATTGCATTAATACGGTTCATCATCATCAGCATCTGTTGGTTCTACAGCTCGGAGTGAGTATCTTATGCAACTATCCTCCATCCGTAATATCCTGTTGGTATAGTTTGTATTACTTGTTGTATCCTTTCCGAAGTAAGTGGTTTTTTTTTATATGGAGCAAGTTACTAGCCCAGCGTCCAACCTTGCTTCTATACCCCAAGAGAATTTAAGATTTAGGATTTAGCGCTCTTGCAATTTTCGCCTAAATACATAGCGGTTACTACTTATTTAGTTACCAGTGGCCACCGCGTGCAGTAAAGCAGAAACTTGGCTAGGGATTCAACAGTTACAATACTGGGTTAGAAACCGGTCAGAGTCTACTCTGTTGATCCTTATCCAGACCACCACCAGCATTAATACGGTTAATAACAATAATTGCCTGTGTTGTAGCTGCAGTATCAGTAGTAATGGCCATCAACCCCAGCTGTAAAAATTCCTTGTATTAAAATTATATAATTGTTTTTGAATTTGTTGTATATTAGTTACTTTCATTTTTGAAACAACATTATTTCATTTTAGATCTTTACCTTGATAACTGTAGAAGAAAATTAGAAGGTATTTTGGTGTGCAAATGTAAAGAGCGGGGATTATTGTGTATTCTGAATTTGGTAAGACGAAATTTATTTCACGAACAAACTTCGACGTTTAACAACAAATTCATTGTTCATCAAATGAATTTCATCTTACAAAAATAGGAATACTCGATAGATCCTCAGCAGGGTTTTATTTGATTTTCAGTGACTGAGCAATAAAACAAAAAAATTTTGCTGAGAAAGAGTAGTGCTATTGAAAGAAGAAGATGAATTAATTTCAAAGAAAAATACCACCATACCACCATACTGTTTCAATACAATTTAGAAGCCTATTCAATTAAATATATTTGGTTTAAAGTCTGTTTAGGTTTTCTCACAACGTAAATCTTTTAGATTTTTCTGCAATATAATTTTTTCCAAACAATGCTAATTGAATTCAAAATTTAATTGACTGGAAGAGTATAATTTTCGTAAATTAGTTTCGCCACTGTTAATATAATTTTTCATAAAAGCACCTACATAGTCGTTTTAACAACATCTTGGTGCGTATGTATAAAACAATTTCCCGAAAAAAAACAAAAAAAAAAAAAAACTAAAAAAATATAGAAAAAAATCTGTTTCACTTATGATTTATACGAAATGAAGGGTCTAATAGAAATCTCTACTTCCTTTCTTACATAAATATGTTATACACAACGCCAGGGTAACTTATATTTTAGATTATTAAGTTTAACAATGTTTTGTCCTTTTTTTTATTTTTATTTTTTTATTTTTTTTTTTTTTGATTCTTGCTGAACTTCATAGTATATTCCGGGTTAAATACAGTTATATATTTTCTGGTAAAAAGTTATTTTTTTTCAGTGTGTTTGTTTTGTTGTGTTTGTTTTTTTTTTAGTAGTTAGAACTTCATAAATTTTTTTTTTGTTTTTAGAAATATTGTTGTTATTATATTTTGTCAAACTTTTGAAACAACTAAAAAACCTTATTTTTTTTTTCTTTTCTTTATTTTTAATTATATTTTCTATGAAAAGTTTTTTGGAAATTTACAGCATAAAGTTTTTTCTAGCGATTTATAATTATATACATATATATTATATTCTTATATAAATAATGTACAAAATTTTATATATAAATTTGTATGCACATAAATATGGTTATATAAACATAATATACATATTTATATATATGTATATTGTATATTATCTATATAAGTGCGATTTAAATTGATATAATTATATATATATATCATTTTCGTTATAGGTCCTAATTTAAAAATTGAAATTGAAATTATTGAATTTCAAAGAAGTTCAAATAAAATAAAGTTCATTTTGAGTTCATAACATAATAAGAATATAAAATAAAATTAAATTAAGTGAAAACGTAAGGATTTCGATTGGCTTTAAAAATTAATTAATTTAAAAAAAAAAAACAAAAAGTCAAGAATTGGTTCAATGAATCTTTTTAGTAAAAATATCCTTTTATAAATTTTTTTCATTTCGGGGTATGCTTTAGTGATTAAATCAAAATGTTTGACAAAGGTTAAGATACAAGAAAATTTAAATCTTATACCTTTACTATCTGAAATTTGAATCAACAAAAGTTTATTAATTATTTTCAAATTTTCTGATACTTTAAAATTTAAAATACAAAAATGGAATATCTGAAATAAAAAATTTATGATACATGAAACCGCAAAGAATCATCAAACTCCAATAAGATATGAAAAAGGCCTAAATTAATAGATTAATACATAATAAAATTAATTATTTAATAATAGTAAATTAAATAGTTAAATAATTGAACATTTACTTATACCACAATATTTAAATGGATGTGCAAACAGAAATGGACTGTAAACATTAAAAAAACAAAGTATTTTAAGTCTAAACAATTTGAGTCCTTCAATATACTGTTTAATAACATGAAAATTCAAAAAACTGACGAAAATAAATATTTAGGAGTCGTAATAGATGCTGAATTGAGCTGCAAAACACAAATAAATATTCAAATTGAAAAAGATAGGAAAATAGCATGTATATTCAGAAGGCCCACATTATTAGAATACAATTTCAATGGAAGAGAGCTCTGTTTTTTAGCGTATTCCAAAGTTCATGTGAATATGCCATTGTGCAGCAAAACTAAATTACAGTAAATGCAAATAATTAAAAACAAAACAATAAAAACCATATATGGAAAAGAAAGAACATCATCACGATAAATAAAGAGAAGAGGCAACATAATTTAAGGGCAAGAGAATTTAAGAATATATGGGTAACAAGAATTTTATTCTGCTCCCTAATAGTGCGTTCAATCTTAGAATATGGTTGTATTATCTGGAATCCCACCTTTCTGATTCATAGTACAAGAATTGAATCAATCCAAAAACAGTTCGTCCTCTTCGCCCTTAGACATCTCTATAATCCCAGAGACTTTAATAACCTTTCACCTTACACTGAAAAGCTCCATTCTATAAATTTACTGAGCTTAAACTCTTTACATCCGACGTTCTATCTGATAAGGTTGATTTTTGACCTTATTAAATTAAGAATCAGAATCAATAACGATGTTAGACCTACAAGACACACCAAATTTCTAATCGAAACAACACATCGTCGGCTTGTCGTAAATGTCCACGTATCTCATTTTTTCTAAATTTTCAGGAGAGAGAAAAAACGAATTATTTCACGAGTCATCAATTGTAAAAACCCGACTTTTTCTAACTTATTTATGTATTACGTAATGCATTATTTGGAAAATATTTTTTAAGATAATATAAAGTATTACAAGTTTTATCTAACTTACGTGTTATTAAAAAATTTGATGGAGTAAAGATACGTGTTATTATATCAAAAATATTTTTTTAATGTTCAAATAAAAGAAAAATTATTTTATAAAAGTAATTTAATTATTTATTAATAAATTCAAAAAAATTCAAGTAATTAACAAAAACAAAATAAGAACAAAAAATAAATTACAAAAATCAAAAATAAATTAACACAAATTATAAATAATTCAATTCGGTATCAATATAGGAACATTAATATTGTTTAAATATGCTTAAAATATTGTTAAAATATGCTTAAAGGTGTTTAGTTGCCTTCTTTTGGTAAATTGTTATAAAAACAATGATTATCTTCAGGAATTACTGAATTTAATTCCTGCAGATGTTTGTACTTTGACTTAGTAATTTTTAGCTGCTGAGTATGTAGCTTTTTTAATGGCACATTAAAGTCAAAATCATTAGTCATTCGAATTGGAAGTTCTTGGTAGTCATCTCCATAATTTATTTAAAAAAAAAATAGTACCATCTGGATTGTATTTAAGTGCTCTGAGATCTGTTACTGCTGGATCGTGGGGTTTTCGCCCGGGTCTTATTGATTTAAACAAACAGTTTTTAATGGAAAAGGTTTCCCTCGTGCTTGATGTGACATATTGGTGACATATTGGCTTGGTAAATAAATTGGGTGATTTTTTATCTTCCGTTCAATCATGCTGTGGACAGCACCACACTCCATTTCTGTGTGGCCATTTTCTAAATACTTTTGCTCTACCACAATGTTTTTCTGGACAGCAAATTGAAGTAGAGCATAATTGCATTTCGATTCAGATATCCACAACCATCCGAAAAAATTATAATGTTACGATCCGGAACAAAATAGTTGTGTAAATGTTTTATAAGACAAGAAAATGAAACTTGATGCCCGCAAATCACTTTCACATTCATTCCACCAGTAATTGACTCAATTGTGATCCTTTAAGTTATAGATTGTATAATTATGAACCTGTAATTATTTATTTTCAGTTTATTTACATTAAATTAAAAATAAATGTTTTATCTGTAATTTTTGTTTGAAGTAGAGGGCACTAGTATCAAGTCTTGCACACATTTTGACTGCTTGAACATCCATTTTATATACATCAACTTCATTATTTAAAGCTCGTATATCCTTCGACTTTTCTATTTTAGCTAAATCCGATTTCCTTTTATGTTCAATGTATTCATATTTCTTTTAAATATATTTTTTAATTACTTGCCTTTAAACAAATCAATGCACTTAATTAATTATAATTTAAATACTTTAAAAACTTATTAAATAAACACAGGCACTCCTACGCTAAACGCTATGCAATGAAAACTAAGAGATACGTGCTATTTCAGAGTAAGTTTTAGTATTCGTAAGATACGTGTTATTAAAAACTTATTGTAATTACCGTTACAATAATGTTTTCGGAGAGAAAGTCAATGGAAAAGGCGCCAAATTTCAATACGAACATTTCAGTTAAAAAATATAAAATTTGAAAAAAAAATGATATACGTGGTATTTACGATAAGCCGATGACATAGAACTGAATATGGGAAAAATGAAACTATCAACAGGTGTTGCATACTATTTAATCAGTTTAGCTCCCTTTTCCATGACACACTTTCAAAAAATACTTTCAAATTTAAATTAAATAACACTCTCGAACAATTGTAGACAATGTATCAAATCCTAAATTAATATGTAATTTTAACTAACATTAACTTAATAATTAATTGTCTTATATTAGAAATTAACTATAATAAAATGTAATATCAATTTTTAAATTTTATTCATTTTTTTCTGTCTCTTTCTATTTAATATATTAAAATAATGCAAATCAAATAAAATGTATAATTAGTATATTTATGTCTTAATAAGTAAATTTCTGCTAAATTATAAAAAAAAGTTAAAGAAGAAGAGAAGAAAAAAAATTAACTAGATTTAATTTGATCTAAAATAATTTTTTATATACATATTATTGTATTGTATATATGTAATGTATGTATTATTATAAATATTATGTATTTTTTTTTGTATTTGTTCTAATACCTTGTAGATAATAAAAATAAAATAAAATAAAATAAAAATATATTGTTAGACTACCTAAACAACTCCTATTTTCATTTTGATTGATTCTATAAATTATTAGAAGATGGCAATAGTACATCTGTGAGTTATAATAATCGACCAAAATTTCAATGTAAAATGTTATTTTTATAAAATAGGTTTTTTTTTGGTTATATAGGTGTGATGATACATTTATTGATAGTTACTTTAATAAAATTAAGATAAGTTTGATTCTTACGAACGAAGGAAATTTGAATCAACAAAAGTTTATTAATTATTTTCAAATTTTCTGATACTTTAAAATTTAAAATACAAAAATGGAATATCTGAAATAAAAAATGTATGATACATGAAATCGCAAAGAATCATCAAACTCCAATAAGATATGAAAAAAGCCTACATTAAGAAAGTAATAATAAAATTAATTAATTAATAGTAGTAAATTAAATAGTTAAATAATTGAACATTTACTTAATTATAAATTTATCATATTTATGTACAATAATAGGAACAATTTTATTAAATAAATAAAAAAAAAAAAATAAATAGAAAAACATATTTACATTTTGTTTACCCTCCTAATTGTTATTGATTGATCAGCACAGGATTTAAATCATGACCAAATATAAGTACCTACTAGCCATAAAGGTTTTTTTTTTTTTTAGTTTAATTTTTTTTTAATAAAAATTTAATCTAACTTATTCTATTCCTTAATCCTAACTTAAACTAAAAATAATACATAATTCTCCATTATTTATATCAATTTATACTATCCAACCATCAGTAATTTCTTTTAATTTGTTTGTCCTGTATTGGCACAAACATATCATAATTCAAATAATTATCCTGCATATTATTCGGATTATAATCAATAATTTTGCATGTGGCCCCGTCTATTATAATGAAATAATAGAGGGACATGCTCTAGGTTTTGTATGTATCATTTTTAATCTAGGTATATATGAAATGTTCGGGGGCTATGAACTCCGTTTGCATACTTTTCTTTATAAATTCCATATATTAGATATTAGACCATTTTCTGAGGTATTCAACGCTCTATCATAGTGATTTCTAATTATTTTTATTATAAAATTATCGAATCTGTTTATTTTAGAATTATTATAAATATATTTATTTGAATAATAATGCAAGTACATACTCTGTTTCTGGTTTACGACATTTATTTATGCAAACTCTAATACATTTTCTTTCTAATTTTTTAATTTTCTCCATTAAACTAGAACTAATATTGTACCATATGGGAGCTGCATATAATAGTATAGACCTCACGAATGATTTATATGCTATTATCTTAACCATAGTTTGAATGTTTTTATGCACTTATTTAAATTTATTTTTAGTACACCAAATTTTGCAATAATCGACTGTAGTATTAAACATTTGTTGAACATTGTTTTGAATTTCTTCGACTTTATTACCTGCTGAGTAAAGAATTAAATCATCAACGAATGCTAAGGAATAGTTCATGCCATCTAGATATTCGATTCTAGTCGTTTCAGTAGTTCTATTAAATAAATTGTGAAAAGAGTTGGTGAATTTAGCGTACCTTGTTGTAGACCTCTTGCTCTATATTAAATATTTTGTTCGGGTTACATGACATAATAAATTTATTTTCAGAAATCAAATCATGTATAAGATTAACTAGATGTTGTGGAGATTTAAATTGAAGTAGCTTGTATATTAGACCCTCTAGCCAAACGCTATTGAATGCTTTTTCTAAATCTATGACGCAGGTACCCACCGTCATTTGTTTGTTAATATTCCAACAAACGTCAGATGTTAGTTACTAGGCATAAAGGCTTCATACTAAATTTGTTTGGGTAAAAGAAATTTCAAATTTTTTTATTAAATTCAATTTTAAAGTAAATTTTACTATAATTAATAGTTTATGTGTTATTATTAGTAATACTTGTCTAAATCTTTATTTTTATGTGTCTAGGTGCGTAGGATATAATTTAACTGGGATCACGGTTCTTATATTCACCTTATCAACCAACCAACCAACCAATACTTGCTTAATTATAGAATATCAGTTGAACAAAAATTACTAGATTTTTAAAACGTAGATTTAAGTGTCCACTCCACGCTACGTTAAAGATATTTTATTTGACAGACGGTAGAAAAACTTTATTTGTTTAAAAATAATAACATTAAAAGTGTTTTGTTTCAAATAAAAATATTATGTATATAATTTTTGTAAATCGGCAATGTTTTCTTCCCAAATTCCATCAATATGTCTATATCACTCTTGGTCCACTTTATTTCTTTTTTTGTTTTTATTTATATATATATATATATTTATTTTTATTTTTTTTATTAAATTTTGAAATCAAAACTCTATTAACATTTAACTCTATTGACAATTTTAATAGTTTTGATTTCAAAATTAAATGAAAAAAATGCTATAATTTAAAAAATAAAAAAAAATGTGGCTTAAAAATAAAACAAAAAAAAAACAAACAAATAAATATAAAATTAGTTGTGAAAACCTATAGATCACATAAATTTATGGAGATTTTAAAAAGGTAGATTTAAACAAAATTATTTACCTTTATGTTTTATATTTACCTTTTTGTATTTGAAATCTGATCTGATCGATTTTGATGTAGATTTTGTTCAACTGAAAATGCGCAATCAAATATTTATTTGTAATGAAACTTCAGAATCAAGTTTTAACATAAATTTATAAAAATTTAACATTTCCTTCTGCAAATTTATTTTGCGTACTATGAATAATCAGAATTAACTAATAGGACTAACTTAACGGTTATTATATTTGTTATTCATAATTATTATTCTATGCGATCCATCATAAGCGATTAGTAGTATTAATTTGGGTTAAGTTTGAAATATAATGGGAGATAATGTTTCCTTTAAATACTTCAGTGATGAAAATTACATTGGCAAATTTGTATTTTAACTTGTGAAAGTGTAAATTTCAATCATATTAACTTAAAATTCTTTATTCGGTCTTTAAATTCTTAAAATAAAAAGATAACTTAAGTAATTTCAAATTTGTCGATTTTGGATCTAGATAGACATATTTTTATTCTATGGAAACAATTTCATGGATCCTCTTGTTCTGAATTGCTTAGAATTTTTCGCCAATATCATCATGGTATTGTAGCTATCTCATCTGATTACTATTACGAAGGCGGTGTACTAAAATCCTGGTCGATACAACGATATTATAGGAAAAGCAATGTTTTTTTTTTATTATTCCGTCAAATTTCTTGTAAATAGAGTTTTGTACATAAACTAAATAAAATCAAAGCAAATCATGCTAATATAAAAAGGAAGTTTGTCTATAATAGATAAGATGTCGTAATTTAATCAACATATTGGAAATTAAAACAAAAAGCAGTTTGTTATTAATTCTATTACCGCCATAATTGCAAAAGCCAATTTTTTCAATAAAACAAAAAAATAAGTCAAAAGTGAATTATTTTATTAAAAAACTGATTTATATATATTGTCTTTTTCTGTTATTTGTTACAAATATGTATATTTTGTGATTACATAACAGAATTGCTATTTATCTATATAACTATATATAAAAATTAAATATTTTATGTCTGTCTTTATGTTATTTATAGACTCGAAAACTACTGAATCGATTTGGATAAAATTTTCAGAGTATATTACTGGAATAAAGGGGTAGGTTATAGGCCTACCCATTTTTTAAAATTCCGACCGGTTCAAACAACTACCATACAACTCTCAGCACCTATCACAAATATTTTAAGAATCAAAAGTGTTACAGAGCTGAAAATTTTTACTCAGTTACAAAATTTTGAGTGGTTCGTGCAGCTGCCATACAACTCCCAGCACCTATTACAAATATTTTATGAATCAAAAGTGTTACAGAGCTAAAAATGTGTACTTAGGTACTGCCTCAAAAACAAATAAATATGTCTATTACCGTTTTTCAAAATTTTGAGTGGTTCGTGCAGCTGCCATACAGCTGCCTGCACCTATCACAAATATATTAAGAACCAAAAGTGTTACAGAGCTGAAAATGTGTACTTAGGTACTGCCTCAAAAACAAATAAATACGTCTATTACCGTTTTATAAAATTTTGAGTGGTTCGGGAAGCTGCCATACAACTCCCAGCACCTATTACAAATATTTTAGGAATCAAAAGTGTTACAGAGCTAAAAATTTGTACTTAGGTACTGCCTCAAAAACAAATAAATACGTCTATTACCGTTTTATAAAATTTTGAGTGGTTCGGGAAGCTGCCATACAACTCCCAGCACCTATTACAAATATTTTAAGAATCAAAAGTGTTACAGAGCTAAAAATGTGTACTTAGGTACTGCCTCAAAAACAAATAAATACGTCTATTACCGTTTTATAAAATTTTGAGTGGTTCGGGTAGCAGCCATACAACTTCCATCTTGAGTAATTTTAATAGAGATTCATATATAAATTCTGAGAGATATTTATAATGAATAAGATTTAGTTTATGTCTTTAAAAAATTATTTTAAATTAGGTATTTTTATTATAGGGTCTTTGGGCCAGCAACGCAAATCGGGTACACCTAGTGAATAAAATAAAGTTTAAAATTATTATACAAAAGATATTTTATTGAATTTGATTTTATTTATAAAGATGCAATTTTTTGTTTTGACTACGTCTATCACAAAACGATTATAGTCAGAAATATTACTGAATTTTAGCGAATGACTATAACCGTGTTTTTCTGCATTTTTTTTAAATAGCAGAAGCAAATTAATTAATCTTTATTATATCATTTTTGAAGAGTATGGATCTGATCTGATTTTTGTTTTTCTGTTTTGTTTTCAATTTTTGTTTGTGCTTTTGTTTTCGTACTATTTTCTATAAGTTTGTGTGTCTATATAAAATGACAGAACTTTTATGAAGCCTTTTTAAAAATTGTCCGTGATTGAAATTTATTTTAGAGTATAGATGTCGCTCAACTTGAAGATATCCGTCACTATTTGGTGTACTTTTTTAAATGTTTTAAGTATTCAGCACCAAGAGCTTGCTAAAATTTTAATATTTTTGTGGTGTAATTTACTATTCAATTATTCTTACTTTTTTACCACGTCGTTCATCTTGTGTGTTATAAATAAGATAAGCTTGAACTATCATATATCAGTCCATATAGGCTACTAAACTACAGGAGGGAAATATTTACTGTAAATAAAAAATACAATTAAAAATATTTTTTTAATTTTGAAATATCCACACAAAAAGGAAAGGATAATACCATACAAATCTATAGTTTTATAATAGTTTGTGCAATTGTCTTAAAAACTCATTAAATTCTTTTAGTTTTATGGTAGAATTAATATTCCTATTCTTATTCTTTTTTATTAAAAATTTAGAACTTCAATTAAACAACAAAAAATTGAAAATAAATTAGCAAAACAAAAAGACGAAATTTTTTTTCCAAATAATTCAAATTCTTTGAAGAATTAAAAGTTTTATCAACCTGCTGGGATATGTGAAAATTATTTTCAAAATAAAAAATTTTTGTTTTGTCTCAACCAAAAGCACATCCTGAAAAGTTTTTCCATATCCTTTTATTTTTTTTTTATTATTGTTATTTTTTTATTAATTTTTGTTTATATTCTTTTATTATCATATTTTTTTTATACCTAACCTACCTACTACCGATATTTTAGTATTTTATTAAATATTTCGTTTTATGAAGTCATAAACTTATGAATCAAATTACTTTGCGATCCCCCAAATGTAAAAATAAAGAAAATCTAACACTACCACCTAAAGGAAAATCTTTTATAGAAAACTATCAGAAAATATTTCAAGGATTTCATCATCAAAAACTGTTATTAAAAAACAAAAATTTATATTATCTCTTTCTAACTTCCCGTTTTCTTTAATATCATTTCTATTTATTAGAATTAGAGTTAGAATAAACCCATTCATATATACAAGTTTTTCTTTTCACTAAAACTAAATTTTGAAAATTTATTATGGGGTTCTTTATACCTTTTTTTTTGCTATTTCATTTTTCTTTTTAGATTTTAATAAACCCATTCAATATATAGTTTTAAATATAAATATGAACTCACCTTATATCCAGGTGCAAAAATAATAATATTACCTTTGTTATTTAAAAGACAACAAAACAAAAACAAAATAAAAACAAAATAATAAAGAAAATCAAATGAGGGTTTAATTTGAAAGAGGTGCGTATAAAAATTGTAACCAAAACACTTTTGAGAGTGAGAAATCTTTTTTTGAAATGAAATTTACATTCTCATTTCCTATCTACCTACTCGTACTTGTATATAATAATATGAAAAGTGAAAATTTGAATAATGCCTAAAGAAATTTTCAAATCAAAAAAATAAACTAAATTAGACGTAAGTTTTGTAAAAGTTACTAATGATGGTAGAGATTAATGAAAAATTAGCTTGAGCTTGAGATAATTATAAAAGTTTAAGAGTTAAAATAAAGGTAAATATTTTCAGTATTTTTGAAAGGATCAAGATAATAAAGATAAATAATACAATATGGTATGGTTTCATAACTCTTCAAAAAAATTTCTATTTAGATAAAAAAAAAAAATTGTATGTTACTAGAGTAGACATAATAATAAAACAGTAGTAATATTAGACCCAATTAATCTGATGACATTACTGGATTAATAAGTAATTACTGGAAGTTGAAGCTGGAAGCTGCTGCTAATTGACATGAATTTATTGTGTTATTTTTCAGGTGAACATTTTTACAAAAGTAATTGGTTTTTATGAAAAAAAAAATAACATAGAACTATCATGAATATTTACTTAAATTGACGTGACAAATATGTAACAGAAGCTTTAAAGGTTTTTAAGTATCGTTGTTTGTAATTATAGAATGTATAAATATATTGAAGGTATTGTTGTTATAGTTTTGCTAATATATTTGTCTTCCGTTCTGCGTTCAACGCTATAGCACAGGTTATAATGAGTTCACCGGGTTGCATATAATAATATAAGAAAAATATTTGGAAAACATAATACTCTGGTGGAAACCCTGAAATAATGGAATATCCAAATAAATTGTAATCGACAGATTTTAATAGTACCTATACCTATATATAGTTTTTACATACATTTTTCAAGAAGAAAATTTGTAAAAATGCTTATAGCCCTGACAGCTAAAGTTTTTGTAAATTACTAATGTGCATAATTTAAATTATATGCAAAATAAAATGAAAATGAAAAATCAAACTAATAATTATATATATATTATTCTGCGTTTATCTGGATGTTTGTAAGTTCGACGGAACGCTCCAACACATATACAAATTGCATATGTATACAAATGCATATATATACAAATTGCTTTGGTGCTTTTTTTAACCCCTGTCTACCATGCTGAACCTTTGCAGGAAAAATTTATTGCATGAACTATATTTTTTTAATTTAATGTTAGTCTACTTCGCAAATAATAAGGAAAAATAATAAATAATTATAATAATATAAATAAAACAAACAATTTTTTTGATTTATAATAATAAGGACTAATAGAAATTTAATCAATAGTTTAATATGGTATAATAACCAAAAGGCAAACAGTATTTAACACAAAAAAAAACATAATTCACTCAAAGGTTACTCTTATTACTTAAAATTATACACAATTATATCCATGTGTATCGGCATATTTGTATTGTATAATATTATACATTATACTACTTTATTGCTTATACCTTTTATTTTTGTCATTATTATGTGCGTAACTCACTTCACTCAAAAAAAATTATTTTTGTTTTTTTTTTGTTTATTTTTATTATTTGCTGTATCTGTACTGTATGTTCTGCATGCTCCATTCCAAAAATATTATTTTATTTTCAGTGTTAAGTGTTCACTGTTCAATCAATAGAACTTGATAGAAGTAGAGTAGGATAATTAACTCTACTTCTACGTCGGATAATAAAACATTGTTTTTTTTAAATTGAAAATTATTGATGAAAATGTTTTTGTATTTTTTGTAAATTTTACCAATTTAGATTCAAAATTTTGAAAATTTTTTTAAAAATAACACAATACCATAATAACAGTTTATTCATATAGCAAAATAATATCCCTATACAGTATATAAAAGACAAAATTTATATGAAAATAAGATCCCATTTTTAAATTTGCTCTCCCAGAGGCCACAATAACGCTAATACGGTATAATTTATATTAAATGGAACCCAACTAACGAATTATAACTAAATGGAAGTGACTACGAGTATACCATACAAAAATACAAACATTTTATACAAATTTGTTGGTATGGTACTTCTTTTTCTGTTATATAAAAAAAAAAAGATTAGTGTTAGGCCAATATAAACATAAATAAAAATAAATAAAAAGTGATATAAACATAAGTACTGTAATTTCGGAATAAAGAATCTAATGAAAGATAAAAAGAAACTAGAATTTACTTTGTCATTTATGACGGGTTACAAAGCTAGTAATAATAATATTGCAATATATAATATAATAAATGTAAATAGAATAAGAGAAGTTGAATTATTATAAATATACAAATTTTTTTCTCCTAAATGTATGCAATGAATTACACTAAATACATTATGAAATAAATACTTGATTGTGAAATAGTTGCGAATTAAGATTGTGAAATCATTGCGAAATCGATTAGAAGCACAAACAATAGCGATTTTGTACGTTAACCTTTTCATTATGATTTTTAATCAAATAAAATTTTAGAAAATTAAAAAATAAATAAATTAAATAAATAAATAAAAAATTTAAAGAAAGAAAAGAATTTAGGTCATTACTTACGTCATGTCGTTTTACAAATTGGTATAAAAAACAAAACCAAATAATTTTTGGAAAATGAATTTGAAAATTTGGAAACGTTTCAGTTTAATTTTACTTTGTTTAAAGATTCAAGTATACGTGGAGTGAAATTTTGTAAGGTGATAATTGATAAAGACTGTGATAAAAAGTAAAAGCAGTCAAAAATGTTGCCGAAAATTTTCAGTATTTTTTTAAGCTGATCATTTTGAAAACTACCAATACATTAAGCAACATCTAAAAATATATATTAAAATACAAAAACAAAAAAAAATATATAAAAAAAAATATATGAGATTATAGTTGTGTAAAAAGAGAAAAAATAATATTTCGTATGGCGGGACAACGGGAGTTGTTGTCACTCTCAATTAAACAAAAATTGTCGTTATTACAGTGACAAAAACCTTATAAAATGCCAAAAAGAAATTTGTGTTTATTTTTTTGTCACTATCACGACAGATTTAATAAATACCGTCTAGATATTTCAAAATTCAACTTCCTGGTTTTATAATTGTCTTGAAAGATACAATATCTAGAGTAGGTAATTTAATAATTTTTATTAATATAAAATGCTATTCGAATGATTTAAAGCTAAATTATTTTCATAAGCTTATGACTGTCAAATTTAGACAATATGTAAAATAGAATAGAAAAATATAGAAAATTGAAAATATGAAAAATAGAATAGTATGAATATCTAATAAAAATAGAAAAATATGAATATATATTCTTAAAATAATCTCAGTTCGAAGCATGAAGAGCAATACAATATCTTAGAATTGTTAAATGAACCGATATGGTTTTAAGAAATTCATTTAAATTTACTGAATGTGTCACACCACAATTCAACCTCAAGCGCTACAAAAAATATTTAAAAAAATCAATAACATCTATGTTCTAACAATTAACATCATCAGTCTAAATCACACAAGCTACTATTACATTTTATTTTTCTGTTCGTTTGTATAAAAAGTTTTGTTTTAGATTTGGTTTCATCAATTGTGGTATAATTATTCAAAATTATTATCAAAAATATGTACTGATTTAGATAATGTACATACGACATACAATAAGGCAGAAGAAAAAGTCAACAAATGCAATAGAACAGCTACATCAAAATACCTCAAAAGGATCTTTAAATAGAACATCAAATAGTAGGAGAGACCATTTCGGAGAAACTGGAAATTATTATTGCAAATCAATCAGTACAACGCCGAGAAGTGCAAAATCTCCAAAATGAGGTTAGGGATATGAAACAATATATAGAAACTTTGATTGAGGAAAATGAAATGCTACGGAGTGAGAATAAACAAATAAAGTATGATTTTGGAAAAATAAAATTGAACTTGAGAAAATAAAACAAAAAAAGTATATTAAACAAATTGAAATAAGTGAAATTCCTACTGAAATTAGTCAAAATCCAACAGCAGCATTAATAAAAATAGCTCAAAACGCAGGAATAAGTTTTGAAGAGAAAGAGGTCAAAGATATATATATATATAATCAATAACAATACAAGGAAGACAGCAGAACCAGAAAAGATAATAGTTAAGTTTCATAAACTAGAAAGTAAAGCTAACTTTTTGAAAATCATAAAGAAGAAATCGATTTCCAGTAAAATATTTGAACTGAAACAAACAACCAATAATAACAATGTGATCTATATAAATGAAAGACTAACACCATATTTTAAATATTTATACAAAAAGTCAAGAGATTTAAAGAAAAATAAAGTAGTAGAATTTGCATGGGTAAAAAACGGTAAAGTGTTAATCAGAAAGACATCAAGTAGTAAAGTTATACGTATTATAGAAGAAGAAAAGCTAAATGTCCAATAACGATATAACTTACAGTTTGCCACTTAATACCCATGTAAAAACTAACTATAATAATATCTACGAAATTAAATTAAAAAAAGAAAATTCACTAAAAATAAAATATTTCAACGCAAGAAGACTTAAAAATAAATTAGATGATATCACACATATGCTCTATAAGTTAAAAAAATTTAATTCACATTATTGTGGTTACTGAATCATGGATAATGAATTCGCAAAGTGATTATTTTTTTGCATAAAATATTATAATAAACCAATAATCTCCGGAAGACAAACTCGACGTGGTGATGGAGTTGCTGTATTTGTGCATAAAACTCTATGTTATGCAATAAATGAAATATACTGTGATGAATACAACAGCTTAGTTAGCATAAATCTAAAAACTAAAAATAAAAAATATGATATTTCTGTTTTCTATAGACCTCCAGAAAATACGTCACATCACATATGTAAAAAATATGTGAAAAAATTTGAATCTCATTTAGATAACTTAAAAAATAAAAAATGTGTTGTTATTGGAGATATTATTTATTTATTTATAAGATCTTTATTATGGGCTTATCAACCACGTGGGTTTTGTCAAGCCCTCATTCTTTAAAGCTTTTATTGGAGATATTAACTTCAATTTAAGAAATACAAATGATCAGAATTTACTTACCTACAAAACTACAATAAAGTCAAATGGTTATTTTGTATGCCACAATGAGATCACTAGACCTATATTAGGTACCTGTCTTGATCATGTACTGATCGGGGATCCTACACTACAACTGGATATTTCATTATTTAATTACGATTTATCTGATCATCTTGGAATGTTCATTGAACTACCAATCATAAATATACGAAATAATGAAATATCGTATTTGGATCAGCTGACTTACAAAAACATCAACTATAATTATATTAAAGAAGAATTACATAAAATTGACATTAAGGAAACCAGTACAAATCAATTCACAATAGAGTTCATAGCAAAATGTAACAAAATTATTGAAAGTGCTACCGTTGTTAAAAAAACGGGTTGTAGTAAAATTAAGAATATTGCACCATGGATAGACAGAGAATGTGCCGAAATGATGGAGAAAAAGAACTATTGGTATAAGAAACTCGTTCTAAATCGGGAATCAGACTACATCAAAAATAAATACAAGTATTGGCTCAATAAAACAACAAAATTAAAAAGAAATGCAAAATTATGACAGAAGACAATTCATGATAGTAAGTAATTAACCCACAGAAAAATTGGAAATGTATTAAAAATATAATTAGAGTACAAAAGGAAAAAGTAAATGAATTTTTTTTTTAAATACTTGCATAGAGGAAAAAGACAAAATAAAAAAATTAAATGAATTTAATCAATTTTATGCTAACATTGGAGAAAATATGGCAAAAAAATTTGTGAGCTTCTACTTGCCAAGAATTAGAACTACTAAACAATTTGAATTTGAAAAAAATAATTGGCAAGAATGTATAAAATTGATTTCCAACATGTCAAACACTAATGCTGCAGGAGCGGATAATATATAGCTACATCGATATTCAAAAATTGTAAGAATGAAATAGCTGAAAACCTAACTAAATTAATTAACAAATCATTAAGTCAAGCATAAATGCCAAAATGTATTAAAATATGTAAGTAATACCTGTGTCAAAGAATACAGGTAGTATAATATCCTATACCTGAAGATTTTAGGCCAATTGCAATATCATCAAAGTTTAGTAAATCTATTGAAACGGTCGTACGCCTACAACTAACAAACTACTTAAAAAAGACAAATTTGATTAACAAACAACAATATGGCTTTAAAATGCAATCAAGCCAAGCTATACTATTTGATTTGACTTCTAATATATATGTACATACATACTAAACTGGATGAAAACAAAAAAGTTACAGCTGTCTTCTTTGATGTACAAAAGGCATTCGAGACAGTAGATAGAGATATACTGCAGAAAATATTAATGGAATATCGAATTAGGAGGAAATAAAACATATGGTTTAAGAGTTACTTACATGATAGGCAACAGTATGCTGAATGTATGCAGGTGATCTAGCAAAATAGTGTATGCTGAAAGTTCAATTGAAAATTTAGAAATTATTATACAGCAGGACATGGAACTAATAAAATCATAAACTGAATATAAATGCAAGTAAAACAAAAAGTATAATGTTTAAAAGAAAGCCTACTGATCATCCAGAAATATATTACAATGATTATCAATTAGAAATAGTTAAAAGGTACAAATATTTAGGTGTTATAGTTGACGAGAATTTAATTTGAGAAACTCAAATATTAGAGCAACTAAAAACAATTAACTAGAATAATTGCGGGAATATTTAAACTAATAAAAAATAGGGTTCCACATCAGATTATTATATTACTAGCTTTGTAACCCGTCATAAATGACGGAAGCAAAATAAATCTTAGTTTCTTTTTTTCTTTCATTAGATTCTTTATTCCGAAATTACAGTACTTATGTTCATATCACTTTTTAATTTTCTAAAACACATAAAAGAAATATTTTTTTTGTAGTCAAAATTGGCCAATTTTTTTTTTTTTTTGTATTTTTCGTAGGCTGGTGGGGATCTTCAGCAAGATACAATGAGCCCCGTAGCTTGACACTGTACATAGGATTCTTACCTACTAAGCCACACCCTTTCTTAAAAAAATAATTTTTTTTGAGTGAAGTGAGTTACGCACACAATAATGACAAAAATAAAAGGTAGAAGCAATAAGGTAGTATAATGTATAATATTATGCAATACAAATATGCTGATACACATGTATATTATTAATAGATGAATATATTCGTTCAATATATTTTCTCTCGTTTTAATGGAAATTATTTTGATTGCTAGTTTTAGTACTTTTTGAAAATTTTATATATTGATATATTACAAACTACTGCTACATTTTCAATATTTCAGAAACATGAATAATTATTGTTTTTTTTTTTCAAATAATTTAACAACAATACTTTTCTGTGTAATAATAGAATACGGTAATAAAGTAAAAGAAAGTTTAAATTGAAAAAACATTGTTATTTTTATTAAGATTGATTTTGATTCCTTTTATTTTATTCCTACACAAAGATTTTACTAATTTTCTATTTAAAAAATCTATATTGGCCTAACACTAATCTTTTTTTTTTTATATAACAGAAAAAGATGTACCATACCAACAAATTTGTATAAAATGTTTGTATTTTTGTATGGTATACTCGTACTCACTTCCATTTAGTTATAATTCGTTAGTTGGGTTCCATTTAGTATAAATTATACCGTATTAGCGTTATTGTGGCCTCTGGGAGAGCAAATTTAAAAATGGGATCTTATTTTCATATAAATTTTGTCTTTTGTATAATGTATAGGGATCTTATTTTGCTATATGAATAAACTGTTATTATGGTATTGTGTTATTTTTAAAAAAATATTCAAAATTTTGTATCTAAATTGGTAAAATTTACAAAAAATACAAAAACATTTTCATCAATAATTTTCAATTTAAAAAAAACAATATATGTTTTATTATCCGACGTAGAAGTAGAGTTTATTATCCTACTCTACTTCTATCAAGTTCTATTGATTGAACAGCAAACACTTAACACTGAAAATAAAATAATATTTTTGGAATGGAGCATGCAGAACATACAGAATACAGATACAGCAAATAATAAAAAAAAAACAAAAAAAAAACAAAAATAATTTTACGTAACTCACACATAATAATGACAAAAATGAAAGGTATAAGCAATAAAGTAGTATAATGTATAATATTATACAATACAAATATGCTGGCTGATACACATGTATATTATTGTGTATTATTTTAATAACAAGAATAACCTTTGAGTGAATTATATTTTTTTTTTGTGTTAAATGCTGTTTGCCTTTTGGTTATTATACCATATTAAACTATTGATAAAATTTCTATTAGTCTTTATTATTATAAATCAAAAAAATTGTTTGTTTTATTTATATTATTATTATTTTTTATTTTTCCTTATTATTTGCGAAGAAGACTAACATTAAATTAAAAAAATATAGTTCATGCAATCAATTTTTCCTGCAAAGGTTCAGCATGGTAGACAGGGGTTAAAAAAAGCACCAAAGCAATTTGTATATATATGCATTTGTATACATATGCAATTTGTATATGTGTTGGAGCGTTCCGTCGAACTTACAAACATCCAGATAAATGCAAAATAATATATATATAATAGCATGTTTCATTCAACACTTACATATAACATAATAATCTGGGGAAATACTTATAACAAATACATTAATCTTCTACAAGTTACACAAAATAAAGAATTAAAAGAAATAGAGAAAATAAGTGAATTCAAATATAAAATTAAAGAATGATTTTTAGAACAAATTTGAGTAGGTATTTAAGATTGTTTTTCTTTTTATTGTTTATGAATTCTGGGATTTTTCTTATTGTTAATTTGCTTTTGTTAAATTTGTGTTTTGTAAATTATATTGAATTGTAGGTAGTTTGTTTGAATCTTATATTTTTTAATTATTTTGTTGTAAAAATATATGAACTTGAATTAAGAATTATGAAACACTCTATACGAGCCTTATGGCTCTTTTTGAGTTGAAAATAAAATAAAATAAAATAAAAAAAAAAAATATACTCGTTGTTGTTTAGAAATACTTGTAAGTGAATACTTATATTGATTTTAAATTCTTTAATCAATTTTGAGTTACAAGGCAACAAAAGAGGTCAATAAAGTTATAATTGCAACTAACTCGACTGATACTTTTCTAATTAGACTTTATTTGATTCCAGTTTATACAAACTTAATACGAGAGATTCTACCTTTTCGTAGATCATTCATTTGTTAATATTCGTATTTGATCACCAAATCATCTGCGTTTACAGAATTTTTTAATTTGACTAACAAGTGAATGACATAAATTATGGCTGAATAAAATTTATTCGGTATTAACTTAATAATTCTATACTTTTGCTTAAAACAATATAATGTAATTTGGACGAAAAAGTGTAGTTAATGTCGTGTTTTTTGTATGCAATCGATTTTTCGTTGAACTCTCAATATTTTTCGTGATCAAAAATTGAATATAATTTGTCGATTTTGATGTAAATATGTTTTTGTTTTTTTTTATGTTCTTGACAGTAACTTAGGTAGGATCACCTTTTCTGTAGAATCACCTTTGCTTAATTAAGTACGGTACTGCAAGTTTACACTACAATATCTACAAATATTTCGAGTATTTATTTAACAAATTACTGGCTTATCAATTTTATTCAATTTTTATACAAATACAATTAAACTAAAAATAAATGTAAATGTAGTAAATATTTACGTAGTCACATTCTGAAAGTATGTACAATGATTTGACATACAAAAGCATTGACCACCATATTCAACGTACGTACAACGGTTGTGTTTAGTTGTGTTACACTTGCTCACAACAGTGTTTTACAGGGTCTTGTGAATTCAGAAAATTGTACAAAACATTTTTTTCATCAACAACTAATTCAATGCTTTTTTATCGAAAGCGATCGCTTAAATATGTACTTTAATTTATCAAATTTAAAAATTTACTTTCGCAACAACAACAACAACAAGAAGTACATACTTAATGTAGTCTTGTGCATTATACTGCTTCATAACAACCACAAACACAATTTATATCTTTTGTTTGCATGAAAGCTGATGATATCCACTAATATCGCTGACACAATAATAATTATCCAGGTTCAAACTAAGCCTTATGTAATCACAGCTATTATTTCCTAAAATCGATTGAGTACAATTCTACAAGATAACAAAAATATTATATGA
Source organism: Argyra leucocephala (assembly GCA_963942445.1). Lineage (NCBI taxonomy): Eukaryota > Metazoa > Arthropoda > Insecta > Diptera > Dolichopodidae > Argyra > Argyra leucocephala. Next base: position 149,126,688 of record OZ012679.1, read on the forward strand.
AAAAAACATTTTTTCAAGGTCTTTAATTCATCAAGAAACATTTTTGATGAATTATTTTTGAAAAAAAAAAAAAACATTTTCCAATTCCAACCATCCAAATACTTTAATTGACCAAATTTTATTTTCACTTGCCACAAATGTGATTCGTTTCTTTTAACAGAAAAAACATTATTTTTTATTCATGACATAATAATTTTAATAGCTTTTGTAATCCATAGAAACCTCAAAAAATTTTCCACTTGAAAATTACTTTTATACAATGTGTCTTGTATAATATCTATGTCTTTTTGAATTTTTATTATTATCCTTAAAATATTTCTTGTAATTCTAACACACCATAAATTTTTCCATAACTGACTTACAAAAAAAAAAAAAAGAAAAAATAAATAAAATAAAATGCAATGCCAACCATCATCCATTCAAAATACACTTTTGAATTCCTTGAAAGCAAGAAAATCTCAAATTTGATGACACATTTCATTAAGTACTTACATAATGTATATGTATGTATGTATTTAAGTGTATATATTTGTCTCTTTTCATTTTTGTATATTTATATCCGTTTTAGAATATAATAAATTATGTACGGATGATGGGATATAAATAGATAGAAGGTAATAATCGGTTCGGTTGACATAAGATTCCGACTAAACAATGATGAAAACTAAAAGACTGTTGGCACGAAAACTTTGGTGGGTAGGTTGGCAGGTCATCATCATCATCTTATAGCGCTACAGCTCTGGGTGAGCTTTGGCCTTCATCACTATGCTCCTCCAAAAAGGTCGATCTTGTGCCGCTTGTCTCCAATTTGGGATTTGTAGGATTTGAGCATCGTTTTTCACGTTGTCTGCCCATCTGCTTCTTGGTCTTCCTCTACCACGGCTGCTATCGGGCTTTCTATTCAGTACCACTGCTGGCTTTCGGCTTTCGCTCATTCGACTTACGTGGCCAGCCCACCTTAGTCTTTGGGCCTTTGCAAACCGTACAATGTCCTCACTATCAATCATATTATTGAGCTCGCTGTTGCTTCTGATTACATATTCTCCATTCTGCAATATATTTGGGCCGAGTATTTTTCGGAGAATTTTTCTTTCAAATATGCGCAGGCTATTCTCCTCGGCTACGTTCATAGTCCATACCTCACATCCATACGTCACTATGGGTCGTATGAGAGTTTTATATATTGTCATTTTGGCCTTTCTTGATATTAATTTTGATTGAAGCAACTTTCTGTTTGCATATTAGCATCTATTTCCGGCCTGAATTCTATTATGAATACAGCATTGCATACTATTATCACTTCTTATTGTTGCTCCGAGGTATGTAAAGGTTGTAACTCCTTCAAAGTTGTACTCTCCAATTGTTATATTCTGAGTATTTCTTATTTGTTCATTTCTTGACATTTTTAGATATTTTGTCTTGTCTTCGTTGATTTATAAGCCTACTTTTTGTGTCTCCGCTTCTAGTTGTACAAATACTTCTGCCATATATCTGTAATGTTTTGCCATGATTACTATGTCATCCGCATATGCCACTATTTGTGTTCTCATATTGAATATACTGCCTTTCTTTTCTAATTTTCCTATGGCGTAATGTAGTATTAAGTTAAATAATAGTGCGGATAAGGCATCTCCTTGCCGTACTCCCGTTTCTATTTTAAATTCACGGGTTATTTGGTTTTGTATTATAATTTTAGCTTTTGATTCATGCATTGTCATTATGATGAGGTTTGATAATTTCTGAGGTATTCCCAAATGTCTTAGAGCTGTTAAAATTATGTTTCTATTTATGCTGTCAAATGCTTGCTTGAAATCTATAAAAAGCATGTGAAGATCTATGTCGTGTTCATAACATTTCTCCATGCTTTGTTTCATGACGAATATCTGGTCAATCGTTGATCTTTGACTTCGGAATCCGCATTGGTACTCTCCCAGTATTTCTTCAGCAAAGTAAGCTAATCTGGAATATATGACATTGGATAATATTTTGTAAGCACAGCTTAATAACGTTATCCCCCTGTAGTTGCTGCATGTCATTTTGTTTCCTTTTTTGTGAATTGGACAGATTAGCCCCACCTTCCACTTCTCCGGAATATTTTCTTGCACCCATATTGTACATATTAACCTATGTATGTTTTTATGCAGAAATTCTCCACCTTTTTTTAGAAGTTCAGCTGTTAGCTTATCTTCTCCAGGAGCTCTTCCATTCTTTAATTTATATATAGCTTGTTTAACTTCTTCGTATGAAGGTGTCATAATTAATGGCTCTGCTGTATGCATTGTAATCTGCTGCCGTTGTTGTTCCTCGTTTCTTATATTTATAGGTTGGCAGGTAGGTATTGAAAATAATATTGGATTTGTCAAAAAATTCACTACCATTGTTCGGCCTGTCAAGATCTATGGTCAGATGTTTGGAAAGGTACATTTTATTCTAGATATTGATATATTTTTTACGATTAAGAGTAGATATGCGGTTCAATTGTAGATGTAGAAAATGACAAATAGAAAATAATGACTGTCACGCTCAATTTTCCCTCTAATTTTTTTTTTTAGCTGAGCAAAAGAAAAATAAATTGCGCTATGTTTAAAAAATTAAACAAAAATTTGGTAAATTAGAAATTTTATTGAATTTGAGTTTTTTATTGTTTTTGAATTTTTTTTATTCATTACATATTACATTATTATTTTTTTTCTTTCCTGTCTTTCTTTTTCTTCCAGTATTGGTATACTTAATCCAGGTCAATAATATTTTCCGCCATTAAGTGTGCCCAAATGATTTACTTTTAACTTATTTCTAAATTTTGTTTTAATCAAATTCATCAGGGTAAATCCTCTTTCAATATCAGCACTCGACGCTTGAAAGGTTCCACAAATATCAAACAAAATTTTAATATATATTGAATTCAGTGGCGGCTCGTGGACTATCAACCTACTGATTCAAAAAAAAAATTTTGAAATAAAAGAAAAAGTAATATTTTAAGACTTATATTTGAGTTCTATTATCTTTCTTTACTTGGAAAACTATCTATAACTTCATCAACAAAAGCTGATTTTAACATTAATTCTCGAAATAATTTTTTTCAATATAAATTAATGATAAACTAGACATTCTGCTTTGGTTTTTGGTGGGCAGACATTTTTTACAAATTGTATCGAATGCTTCTGTTCGCTTGGACAGAAAAAACTAGCTAAACCAGTTAAATCTTTAAAAAATCAACTCTTTTCTGGAATTTTTTTTAACAGGTTGTGCTAGGGCTAAGTTGAATTTATGTGTAAAACGTTGATTAAAAATTGGATTGGGGAAGTGCTGTATTATTTGCAGTCCGTTTGAGTGTTCTGACATGACCGCCGTACCTTCATATGTTTGACAAATTAGTTTCTGTTCAAATTTGTAATCCGAAAGAATAAAAAAGTTTTATAAAATCCATTAGCTGATCTGTCTGCTGATACGTCCAGAAACTTTACAAATCTTTCTATACCTCCAATATTGGAATCAAAATATCTTAAAATCACAGCTGATGTAATCTACATGAATTATCAGTACTTTCATCTAAAATTTGATTATTAATTCATAATAATAATCTGATTATCCACAACGGTTTGAATGGTGGAATCAGAGCGTTTTGAATAGATTTTGATATACCCTAAAATACTGTAGACGTTTTGATGTGTTCTTTAAATAAAGAATTTTATCAGATTTTTATCTTTACTAAATTATATTTTTATTCAACTTTTATGGAATGAACTATATAGTAGAGATTTTTTTAATTAATTTTAGTTTTTTTGAGTTGTATAATTTGGTAAAATTTAGTTTTAATATAATCTACCTATTTTATAAAATTTTAAATCTTCAGAAATTGCTTTTGATACAGATACCACATATAATATATAAAATGTATTGAGATAGAAATAAAAATAAAATGTTTTATTTCAGTTTTGTTTAATCCTTTTTTTTTGTTTGATATTTTCATATATGTATACGCATTCAAAAAATTCCCTTAGATTCAATACTTAAAATTGAATCTTCTAGTTTTCTGTTATTATTCTTACCTTCTAAGAAATAATGTTAATTTTTCATTCATATACACAAACAAAAATTTATATACCCCATATATTCAATTTAACAAATTGAATTTATGAACATTTTTTTTGGCTATTCTAATTTTTTATTCTTTCCTTCTCTTTTTCTCTTCTTATTTTATTTTTGTTTAGCTGTTCCTACGCAACTCGTTCTGCTATGTTATTGGATTGCACAATGCACAGCACACTGCGATTGCATTTATATTTTATTCTCAGATTCAAAATATAAAATTGAATCTTCGTTAAATAATTAAAAATTTTGTATGCATTTTAATATTACATAACAGTTAACAGGAATAATACTCTTAACATGTCATATAGTGTAAATGATACAAGTATTGACACTCATAAGGAAAAATTCAATTTAAGTGAATCTCTTTCGGTTATTTGAACTGATATTAATAAAAGAAATGAAGTAAATTAATTTTGGTCTTTTTTTTAATTGCTATTATTAAAAAAATATAACAAAATTTATTATATATATATATTATTATATAATAGACAGTTATTGACACCCCAAATCAATTATTGACACCACCAAAAAGTACAATTATTGACACCCAAATATTCTCATTAACATAGAGTGAAAAAAATTGCATGCAGGTAATTATGATGAGGATTATCAAAATAAATAAATAATCTAAAAAGATTAAATATTATTTTAATTAAAAAAAATAGCTAAATAAAACAATAAAACAAAATTATATAAAGGAAAAAACATAAAAACTCATTTCAGTCTTTAAAACAAAACCAAAAAAAAAAAATAGCTGTAAACTAAAATAACAATTTAGTTATTACTTATTATCAGAAAAACGATCACAAATAAATCTAAAAACTGTATGAATTAGAAATACAATGAGAAAACGTATATTTGGGAATGTATGGCACTCATTTTCATGAGGATTATGCAAATTAGACAAATAAGTGCATTTGTAGGACATAGAACCTTTCGCTATAAAATTATTCCCAAGATCATATAAGTTTCACCTTCATAGAAAAGCTTTCTGACATAATCTTCTTCTTTCGTTGAGCTCTTTGTCATTTTTTCTTGTTCTGGGGTTGAGATGTAGTTTTAATTACTTTAAGAATTTTGTTCTCTTTTATATATAGAAACTTTTGTTCTTTCTTCATAGGCTCAACCTGAATCAAAAATGTTTTTTTTTGAATTTGTGCGGTGTCTTTCTTTGCAGGAGTTATTGGCCAGTCTAAGTAATTTTGTTTAGTGAATGTTTTATTTATATGAACTTCTGCTGAAGATTTTTCAAGTATGCCAACATTTTCTTGAATTATTGTTTCGGACTCTACGTAAAGAAACTCATTTATTGAATTTATATGAATGCATCAGAAGCTGAAATATTTATAATCGAATAATCTTCCAAAACTTCTGGTTGCTTAGATTTAACAAATAGCTCCATTTTTTGAGGTTCGTTGTCTCTTACCTTGGAAAATATGCTTGAAAAATTGTAAGCACTTAATTTTCTGGTAAATTTTTGTCTATATTTTGTTAGTTTATTATTTAAATTTAAATGAAACTAGTTTTCAATTTTGAGCTTTACACTTTATTTTTCACAAATTACTGATCGTACAAGCTTAAATTTGAACCCACTTCCATATTAAGATTTTCAGCATTAGAAGCAGATAATGTGTTATATACTATTTCTTTCAGGAAAGTAGCATATACCATTTTTGTGTAAAATTAAATAAATTATAGGAAACTTCACTCCCATGCGAACTAAAAATGGATAGAAAACCTAGGATATGTACTCATAAAAAACTTGGTCATCCATCAATTGTCACTAAACTAAGACCCCACTTTTTCGGTATTAATTTCCTTATTTCTTCGGGAAAACCTTTGTAAAGATAAATGACCATGAGCACAACATCTTCAGAAGCAGAAAATGAAAACATCACTGTTAAATTTGATTTAGCAGTGCCTCTATCAACTTCATAAATATTTTTGCATTCTTTTTTTTGCTAATGCCGTTTTTGTTTTTGGATAAAGAAATCAAATGTTTCGTCCCCATTAAATAGTCTGGTTGGATCTTCCAATATATATCTCCAATTAGTTTTTTGTAAATATTGTTCAATATTTTCAAACCATAATGTAATATTTTGGAATGAAACTGTTGCGCTGGCTGCTGTTACTAGATCAGGGAAACAAATTTGCGTATTCAAAAATCTTCCGTTTTCTTTTCTTCCTTATCTAACAATATCGTTGGAAGTCCAGGCTGAGACTTAACAAATTTAGAACTCAACCGAAAAATCAAAGTCGATTACGGTATTTCATATATTGCAACGTATCGTTAGCTTTCTGAATACATTTTTCATAATATTTTCCAGTTTTTCTTGGCGGTAAGTATTATCTAGAAATTATTATACATTTATTAACATCTGAAAAATGCACAATTATTGTCATGGGTACTTCACTTCCATATAATACATTTATTAACACTACTTACTTACTTACTAACTTATCAAATTCTGCACATTTTCCACCAAATACTGTTTTTTAATTTTTGCAAATTTAAACACAACTAAGCTATAAATTAATCCGCAGTAAGTGTAAAATCAAAATAAAACGATAAATATTTAATAAAAATTAATTTAAAATGAAAAAAATTCCAAAAACATGTCGAGAAATTGCTTATGAAAATAGCAGTGTCAATAATTGGTTGCAAAATCAGAGGTGTCAATAAATATACTCGTTACGCTATTCAAAATCAATACAAAAAGGGAATTATATTTGTGTGTATTCAATTTCATCTATTGAATCTATTTATGTAGGATATTACTGAAAATTTATTCTTTTGTTGTTTTGGATAATTTATAAGTTTTATAAATTGATAAAAACAATATTAAATTTGTTTTACAACTGGATACTGATTCAATGAATCAGTTGAATATTATGAAAAACCGCCACTAATTGAAAACTATCTTCACGGAGAGCCAATTGAAGTAGGTCATTGAAATTACGACTATTGTTTTTGGATTTTTCCGTAAATAAGTATTTTAATCTTTATACTCACCCATTATTATTTTATTATCCATATCCATGTCCATGATAAGATTTCCATATTTAAAATTAATGCATTCCAAAGGTCAGCATCAGAAATCTTTTATCCAAATGGTAGCCAACAACTTTGTTTTTAATAAATAAAATTATCCCAGATGACATTTTCATTTATCATCATTTAACGCAATCAATGTTATACGATTTACATTATTTTCTAAAGCTGTTAAGCAATATTTTGCAATTGGATCAACTGAATTGGAACTATCAATCTTTTCTTTGAAATATTCTATTAAGACATCATAATTCCGAATATAAACGGAATAAATGCACAATGACGAGAAAGCCAGCGTATTTCATTAAGAGGCCGGAACATCTAAAATTCACAGTCTATTAGACTTGCCCTTTCTTCAAAATTATGCTTTTTAACAGATGAACGATAGAACATCTTTGTGTTTTTACTTGGGAAATAAAAGGGATACGCTTCCAGGCATCATCGACTCCCAAATCCTCTCTATGTGCCACACAATGCTGAGCTGTTAAGTGACAAATTGTGTTGTGTGCTGTAACTCCATTATAGGCTCCCAGCATTACTGCAGCTCCATCAGATGTTAACATTACCATCTTTTGCATATCCAGATTAATAGTTTTATAAAAACATTTTATGCACTCCACAATATATTTTCCGTCACATGCATTTAATTGTAAAATACCAGTAAAAACAGTTTTGTAATTAAAAATAAATAGTAGTTAACATTTTGTGAACGAAAATATCAGTGCTTTTATCGACTATTAATCAACGGAATTGTTCTCTTATTTAATTTAATATTTCTTGTGGTTGATAGACTCGACGAATTCAAAAGCATAATTTTTACTCCTCCAATTTTTTGGAATCTACATATTTCGCAAAATGATTGTTTATTTCTTGAACTGAGTTTATTTAAACATTCATTTTACTGGCAAGAGCAACATTATCTATTCAAATGTTGATGTTATCTTTACCAATTGTTGTTTCAACATAGAGAAAGCCACTCCGAATTTAATTGCTTCACTTTTTTGCACAATTCACCAGTAGATTCATTTTTTTCTTTGTGACATTATTTTAGAGAATTTTTGTCCCAGATTTTTATTAAAACAAAAAATATATTAATATGTACTACAAAATGATAAACCTTATAAAACTTACTAATTAGAATTGGAACAACTAACTAAACACTATGACAAATAACAACTGAATAAATAAGTATTAAATATTAACAAGGTAATTTCTACTGCGCAATTTAAAAAAAATCCGTGCTCAATTGCGCACGTGTGCAGCTTAGCAGGAACACTGATCACGCTGCATTAATTAATTCAAAACTGACTGTTATTATATAAAAATAACTAGTAAAAATTAAATAAAAAAACTAACTGTTTTGAATTAATTAATACAATTATTTTTTAATTTATATAACAAATAAAAATTATTCGAATAAAGACCCCAAAATATATTCAGTAAAACATTTATAAAATTTTATTGGCAATATTTTTCTCTGTTTTTAATACCAAAGGTGTCTCTATCAAATTTCGAACAAATCTTCATATTAACTAGCTCAACATTTTAAAAGCCTCCAATATAATATTTAATTTTCCTTTCTTCTTTTGATTATTTAATTTGATATAATGTGACAATAACATGTTCTATAACGTCTGTATTTTTACGTACTTTTTATAGACATGTTTAGAAATATGTGGTGACTTTGTGGATATTGTAGTTGATTTATGTAACTTGCACTCTTTTTCTGTCTTCAAAATATAGCTTTAACTTTCACCAGCTTGAAATGTGCCCAAAATATACAGAGATAGGAATGGCTCAATTTTTTGAAGAGTGTGTATTTTATTTTTAGATCCTTTAAAATGCAAATTTTCGTACGATGTTGGTTCCGACAAATTCTCATTATTTTTTTAGGTATATCTCGAAGATTTCTGAGTTTGATATTTACCTGTAGATGTTTTTAGTTTTTCTACGCTGTCGATTCTATTCATTTCGATTCTATTCATGCGTTTCATATTTTTGTCATTTTATCTGACTTTTGGTTTGTTATGAAGCATATTTTGTGACGTTTTTTAAGCCATTTCCAGTAAAGAAAATATTTGGGATTTATTGCAGTAAAACCATAGGTGTAATTTTGCACTAAACATATTTGCCGCTTTCTTCAGAACAAAATAAGTAACAAAATTATTGCGCTAGATAAGAATTTTGATGATAACACTTGGCCTAAAAAAGTAGAAAATCCCCATCCGTGAGGCAAAGGGCGGATTTAAAGATTTATAATCGCTTAAATTTAAATCAATCACTGTAATTTATTTGCTTCGGTTCAATCGGCCCAAAATTAACAAATACTAATCCATATTTATCGAGGTCATCCTGTACTTAATTTCATATTTCATTCATGATAAGTTTTTTTTTCTTGTTTTTGATGCTGTTGTTTATGTTTTCATTATTCTTATTTTTAGTTTTAAATATTTTTATATACAAAATATTCTAGAAATAAGCCTGTGCTGACATTCATGTATACCTAAAATCAAACCTATGTATTATAGTTTCACCTAAATTTGAAAAAGAGAATTTAGAATAAAAAAAAAATATAAAAAAAAAATTCTTTGGCTGTTTTATTTTTTTGACTTTTTATTTTTATTTATTTTTTTTTTTTTTTATTTTTTTTTTTTTGTTATTGAAAATCAGTTGAAGGATTTTAAGACTATTAATTTTTTTCTTCTTTCTGATGAGTATTCATTCATATGAGTTGAATTTAAAGTAAAATATGCAAATTTGATGTTTTCGGTTTTTATCGTTGTTGTGTTGCTTTTAATGTTAGTTTTCTTCTAGAAAAGTCATTTGGAATAGAAATACATTTGAATTTACCATTCTTGCATATAAATAAGTAACTATACGTAATATAGAAATATATATATAGAAGTAATTAACCTATTAATACGATACTTTATTACAAAACTCCAGTTGTGACAGCAAAGAGTTAAACTAGAAAATAAAATAGTGAAAGAAAATCTGCTACAACAGCTTGAGTTGCAAGTGCACACATACATACATAAGTAAATAATATAAAAACATATAACCAAATAACGTGCTGTGTCAGATTATACAAGTCAGATATATTTTTCCAACCATACTGTCATAATCGTAAGTAGGGGATGTGGATGAATATAAGCTCTTGTTTGTATACATTGATATGTGATGTCCAATATTAATTGCACGAGACTGTGAAACTAAAATAATTTTAAAGTTAACTAACCAAAAATAATTTAAGCTGGGATAAAAAGGTATAGCGGAGATTATAACATCTGACTGTACTGTAGCCAAATGTCGCTGGTTTGAATTCAGCTCGAATGGAATTGTTTTTTGTTTGTCATTAAATTTTTGTCAATATTATTTGATAGTATGATTTTGACAAATTATATATAAATTGAATAAATCATAATGTGTACTTCTAACATCATGATAAATTCAAATAAAATTCGGAAATAAGTCTATATACCTAGTATAGACGAATACTTATTATTTGTATATAGTTTTGCTAATATATTTGTCTTCCGTTGTGTGTTCAACTCTATAGCACAGGTTATAATGAGTTCACCGGGTTGCATATAATAATCTAAGAATACTTTGGAAAACTGCGATAGTGATCACTTCCTAATAGCAGTGAATATTAGACAAAAAGTATCAAACGCAGGAAAAAGTAGAGGTTTCCGTAGGATAAAATGGGACACAAACAAACTAAACACTGAATCGAATGTTATGCAATATCAATGCAACATACAAAGAAAACTTGAATCGGTACAAGAAAATAATGAAGAGCAATCATATAATGTGAATAGCGAATGGGGAAAAATTGAAGAAGCTATAACTTCAGTGGCCAGAAATACTGTAGGTGTTATACCTCAGCAAAGAAACATAGAATGGTTTGACAGCGAATGCGAAACAGCGATAAATATTAAAAACAATGCTAGACTAAAAATGCTACAAGAACAAATAGAGAAAATTATAGAGAAAAAAGAAAATGTGCAAATAAAATATGTAGAACTAAGAAAAAACAAATGCTAAAAAGAAAAATAGAACAAATACAAAACGAACATTATCAAGGTGACATGAAAAAATTCTACAATAGTATTAAAAAACATACAACACGCTTCCAACCAAGAGTAAATGCATGCAAAGATAGACAAGGTAATACGCTCTCAGAAAATGACAACATTATGAATAGATGGTATGAATATTTCAATGAACTATTAAATATAAGAAACGAGGAACAACAACGGCAGCAGATTACAATGCATACAGCAGAGCCATTAATTATGACACCTTCATACGAAGAAGTTAAACAAGTTATATATAAATTAAAGAATGGAAGAGCTCCTGGAGAAGATAAGCTAAAAGCTGAGCTTCTAAAAAAAGATGGAGAATTTCTGCATAAAAAGATACATAGCTTAATATGTACAATATGGGTGCAAGAAAATATTCCGGAGAAGTGGAAGGTGGGGCTAATCTGTCCAATTCACAAAAAAGGAGACAAAATGACATGCAGCAACTACAGTGGGATAACGTTATTAAGCTGTGCTTACAAAATATTATCCAATGTCATATATTCCAGATTAGCTTACTTGGGTGAAGAAATACTGGGAGAGTACCAATGCGGATTCCGAAGCCAAAGATCAACGATTGACCATATATTCGTCATGAAACAAAGCATGGAGAAATGTTATGTTTTATAGATTTCAAGCAAGCATTTGACAGCATAAATAGAAACATAATTTTAACAGTGCTAAGACATTTGGGAATACCTCAGAAATTATCAAACCTCATCATAATGACAATGCATGAATCAAAAGCTAAAATTATAATAAAAAACCAAATAACCCGTGAATTTAAAATAGAAACGGGAGTACGGCAAGGAGATGCCTTATCCGCACTATTATTTAACTTAATACTACATTACGCCATAGGAAAATTAGAAAAGAAAGGCAGTATATTCAATATGACAACACAAATAGTGGCATATGCGGATGACATAGTAATCATGGCAAAACATTACAGATATATGGCAGAAGTATTTGTACAACTAGAAGCGGAGACACAAAAAGTAGGCTTAAAAATCAACGAAGACAAGACAAAATATCTAAAAATGTCAAGAAATGAACAAATAAGAAATACTCAGAATATAACAATTGGAGAGTACAACTTTGAAGGAGTTACAACCTTTACATACCTCGGAGCAACAATAAGAAGTGATAATAGTATGCAATGCTGTATTCATAATAGAATTCAGGCCGGAAATAGATGCTACTATGCAAACAGAAAGTTGCTTCAATCAAAATTAATATCAAGAAAGGCCAAAATGACAATATATAAAACTCTCATACGACCCATAGTGACGTATGGATGTGAGGTATGGACTATGAACGTGGCCGAGGAGAATAGCCTGCGCATATTTGAAAGAAAAATTCTCCGAAAAATACTCGGCCCAAATAGATTACAGAATGGAAAATATGTAATCAGAAGCAACAGCGAGCTCAATAGTATGATTGATACTGGGGACATTGTACGGTTTGCAAAGGCCCAAAGACTAAGGTGGGCTGGCCATGTAATTCGAATGAGCGAAAGCCGAAAGCAAGCAGTGGTACTGAATAGAAAGCCCTATAGCAGCCGTGGTAGAGGAAGACCAAGAAGCAGATGGGCAGACAACGTGAAAAACGATGCTCAAATCCTACAAATCCCAAATTGGAGACAAGCGGCACAAGATCGACCTTTTTGGAGGAGCATAGTGATGAAGGCCAAAGCTCACCCAGAGCTGTAGTGCTATAAGATGATGATGATGACTCTGGAAAAAGTGAATCTCTGAAATAATGTAATATCCGAATAAATTGTAATCTTAGTTTAATTTAAATTTTTTGTCTTGTTTTTTGCTTGAGATTTTAATAGTACCTACCTATTAGTAATGTGCGAAAAGTATCTACTCGATACTTAGTATCGAGTATTGACCAAGAATAAAAGTATCGGTTACTTTTCTGTAAAAATATCGAGTATTGAATATTGATCAAGAATAAAAATCTCTACTGTTACTATTGGGAATTGGTATTGTTTCAACTCGAAGTATCGATAAGAGTACTAACAATAAAAAAAAATTTTCTTGTTCAAAAAAGAGAATAGGAAACAAAACAGAATTGAAAAACTAAAAATGTGTATAGTGTATGTATACATATTAATGTGGCTACTACATCACATGTAGAATAGACTAAAAAATAAAGATATAAAAATATGTATACTCTGCTGCTGAATATCAAAACAAATACAAATGGTTAATATTGTATTAATGTTTTTATTGTGTTCGTTGATCAATACTTTGGAGGTAATCGAGATTGATAATGTAGTGGATACTCGATACCGTCTTCGTTGATCAATACTTTAGTGGTACTCGAGATTGATAGATATCGAGTTCGTTAGGAAAAATTAAATATCAGTTTTTTAAGTTAAGATTTTTTTTTTTAATTAACAAACTGAACTGAGATAAAGAAAAAAACTGAAATATAATATAATACCAAAGATATTAATTTTTTAAACTAAAATAATTATTATGAATAATGTTTTATTTAATGTTATTTTTTTCATAATTTAATATTTTTATTCATTATTTAATATAAAAACTATTTTATTCATACAAAAAAAAAAACCCAAAATATACAAACAAAAAATTAAATGAATTGAAGTAACGAAAAAACTGAAAAAATGCATACACTATACAAATAAATTGCTTTTCATTTTTCCTTAATAAAATTTTCAGTTAACAAATCTAGAAGTATCTGTTAAAAAGTATCGAGTAGAAAGTATCGAGTATTGATGATGAAAGTATCGAGTAGTAGTGATTACTGGAAAGTATTGAACATGCACATTCCTACTACCTATATGTAGTTTTTACATACATATTTCAAGAAGAAAATTTGTAAAAAAAGCCTATAGCCCTGGCAGCTAAAGTTTTTGTAAATTACTATTGTGTATAATTTTAATTATATGCAAAATCAAATGAAAATGAAAAATGAAAAATATAAATATTAATATTGCAATATGATATAAAATAAATGTTAATAAAATAAGAGAAGTTGAATTATAAATATACAAATTTGTTTATCCTAAATGTATGCAATTAATTTCACTAGATACATTATGAAATAAATATTTGATTGTGAAATAGTTGAGATTGTGAAATCATTGCGAAATCGATTAGAGGCACAAACAGTAGCGATTTTGTACGTCAACCTTTTTATTATAATTTTTTAAACAAATAAAATGTTAGAAAATTAAGAAATAAATAAATTAAATATATATTATTTTATTTTATTTATAACCTTAATATTTTACATTATTGGTTTTAGACAGAGTATATTTTACAGAGATTAAGTATTTTTATTTCTATTTACCTTTACAACTGAAACATGGTAGTTTTGAGTATAATATTTAATTTTATTAATTCTAGTAAATACATATTAAAAAAAGAAAAAATAATTAAAAGGTTTTTGAAATTTTCTCCTCAATAATTCTGTCAATTTAACTTATTTCCCAATTGTTAATAAAACATAAATCAACTATTATAGTTGTATAGTTCTTTAAAACTGAGCTCTAGAGTAAGAAAATAGTTCATTATAATGTTATATAATTGTAAGAAACAATTTGTTAAGTGAATAAATAAATAAATAAATAAATAAATAAATTAATTAAATACATAAAAAGCTAAAAAAGAAACTTGGGAATTTACGTCATTACCTACGTCGTGTTGTTTTACAAATTAGTATAAAAAATTACACCAAATAATTTTTGTTATTATGAAGTAAGATGAATAAAATAATGTTTAATGAATAAAAAATAAATAATAAAATGATAAGTAAAAAATAAATAATAAAAAATAAATGTTAAATAATAAAATAATTCTACTTGATTTAAAAATTGAAGTATATCTGGAGTGAAATTTTGTACCTTGATAATTTATAGTGACTGTGTCAAAAAGTAAAAGCGATCAGAAATTTAGCTGAAAATTTTCGATATTTTGTATGCTGATCATTTTAAAAGCTAAAAATACATTAAGCAACAACCAAAAATTTTATATTAAAATACAAAAAGAACAAAAAAAAAAAACAAATAATTTTATGACAAATATATTATGAAATTATAGTTGTGTAAAAAGAGAAAAAATAATATTTCGTATGGCGGTGACAACGGGATTTGTTGTCACTCTCGATTTAACCAAAAATTGTCGCTATTACAGTACAAAACATAGATATATAAAATATAGATTGGCAGCTTGGTATTGCTTTCTCTTTCTCTCTAATACATTAGCATATTAATTATTAAATGTCAAATTCAGCCAAAAATTAGCATATGTTTTTCAATATTTCAACTCAGCTGATTTGATTTTATAAATTTAACAACCATTTCTTAATATTTTGATGGTTTTGTAGTAGAATAGATTCTTTTCAATTTTTTCTTATTGAATTTAAAATTAATTTTCTTTTTTTATATACATTTTTATCTACACATATATTTACTAACTATTTATTTTTTATAGTTTTTCTGTTTTAAATATTTACGCTAATACGATAATTTGAAAATCATTTTATTTCATTTTATTAATTGCAATTTTAGAGCATTGGGAAACGTTTAGGGGAAAATAAAAATAGGGGGGAAAACTTTAAATTTGATGGGAATGATAAATATTATATATATGCATATAATACAAGTGATTAGATATACATTGATTATTAAATAATAATAATAATACTTATAAATAATATAAATTTGTATGTACATACCATCTAATATGTTTTTAATATTATCAATATATATGTAGGCATAAAATTTCACGGGAATGTATAAATAATTGAATCTATGTGTATTTAGTTTTATAAAATAATAGGTATATAATGTATACGATAAAGTAAAATAATTTTTTCCCACTCTTGGTCATTTTATTTAGTTTAAGATCAAACTGTATCAGCTCATGTATAAATTTAATTAATTATGTTTATATAATTCTTATCAAGAACATAAATATATACGTATCAAAACATCTTTTTTTAACTTTACTTTTTGATTTGTTAATTATATATTATTGTGAATATTGTATGAATATACACACATACATGTTTTAAAAAGAAAATGTTAAAAAAAGTATTTTAAATTAATTGAGATTTTACGTTAAAAATTATTGTAATTTTATATTTTTTTTACTCTAAGTCTTTTCATATTACTTAGGTTAGGCGAAGTTTCCATTTTCAAGGGAATTATTTGCAGTAGAAACTAAATTATTTGAACTCAAATTTTTCAAAACCAGCTGACCAAAAGTGGCTGAAAATTTTTATTCTAACTGCCAATCTATATTTTATATATCTATGGTACAAAATGTCAAAAAGTCATAATCACAAATGTCAATTTGTGATTATATTTTTGCCACAATCACTATTACGAAAGATTTAACCCATTTTGACCAGGTGTCACTGTTTAAGTTATTGTGACTAAGCTATTGTTATTTTTTTGGAAAAATTTACGTTAAAATAAAATTAAAATATACAAGATAAAGTTATGTGCAGCAATACTGGTTTACTTTCAGATAAATTTCATTTTTCTGACGGAGAAAAAGTGTCATTTTTAAGGTCTGTGTAAAAGTGAAGGTATTATTTAAAAATAATAAAAAAAAAAATTAATTATAAAATTATTATTTTGCAAAATAAATTAAATTTGATAAATAAAGATAAACAAAATCAATATAAAAATAAAAAAAAGTCAATAAAGTTGGTTGTACTATAAAAAGTACAGCCGTTAAAAATGTATACAAAAAAAGAAAATGTTATTCTTTGTTTTCAGAATATGTCAAAAGCACTTAAATGAAAACAAAAAAAAATTTTATGGGAAAAATCAGTTTATAGCAGTTGAAGCTCTTCTGCAAAAATATAGGTAGTTATGAAAATAATGATTCTGAAGAAATTTTTGTAAATACTGTCCAGATTTAGATTTTTAACGGATTATGAAGAAATAGATGAACAAAATATTTTTGAGAACAACATGCAAGAGATGCTCTTGGTACTATTGAGTTAGATATTCAAGAAGAAAATAAAAACTATAAAGAAAGTTTATTTAATAGAGCTGGACCAAATTCAATTCCGTTTACAAATAAAGCTAGGGCATCTGCTTATGACCAATATTTGGTTGGTAATTGTTGTAACTATTTTGTTATTTAAATTTGGCAGATAATGTACAAATCCATTTATCATCTGACAAAATGTGTAAAGTAAGGCCATCAGTAATGAATATATGGTTAGAGATAATTTTCTACAATTTGGATATTTTCTAAAAATACCACAGTTAAGTTAGCATAATGTTTTTTTTTTGATAATTTCTTTACGACAATGAAAGTTTTAAAGGAAATTAAATTTAATGCCACAGCTACTGTTTGAGAAAACCGACTTAAAGTTTGTTCTTTCAAAAACTCGTGATAAATTTTTTTATAGGTGATAATTATTCAATTTGTCAATCTTTATTCATTATTTAAATTGCAGATATGATTCAACAAATGATTTATTAGCTGTGCAATGAGGGGACAATAGTGTTTATGTAAGCAATTTTGATCATATAAGACCAATCAATTATGTCAAGTGCTGCTCTAAACAAGCTTATTAAAAAATTCCAGTGGAGCAGCCTCACGTATATACTACTTACAATACTCATATGGGAGGCGTAGATTACGTGGACCAAAATATAAATACAGTATTTCGATAAACGGAAAGAAATAATGGTGGGTTATTTTTAGTTACATCATTGATCCTGCAATTGTTAATGCGTGGAAACTTTACTTGCTTTCGAGCAAAAATTGGTAATATAATAGCTAACTTAACTTCCCTATAGGCTTATTGTGCGAAAAATTATGCAAGAAACAAAAGGAAGAAAATATGAGAAAAAAAATTAATTCACCATCTCAAGTAGAAAAGGAAATAAATCACCATGTTTCAATCAAATTAAAATCCGTTGTGTGGTATGCCATAACAGAAGCATGTATAATTGAAAAATTTGTCTAAAAACAACAAAGAAACTGTTTTCAAAATTACCATAACTAATTAGAGATTTCATCACTAAGAGAGATTTCATTCCCTATTATAGCTCGACAGTAAAACAAATGGAAGTAGACACAGATGCAGCTTATAAAATCTGGAAGCTAACAAAGACCGAACTTGACAGAAGCACTTTCAAGAAATTTAGAAATAAGGTTAATCTACATGTAAAACAGGCCAAGAAGAAGTACTACAGTGAAATTTTAAATAGCAATAATTCACCTAAACAGCTATGGTCTAACTTGTCCAAATTAGGAATAGGTAAAGCAAAGAACTGTGCGATAGTATTGATGATTTTGATGTGAATGAACTAAATTCTTTATTCATTGAAACTCCTGTGGAAACTAATCCTGAATTGTGCAATGTTCCAACTCGTAATTTATCATCTTCTTTTGCTTTTCGTAATGTTGGCATTGATGAAGTTCATTTTGCTTTAAATGAAATTAAATCAGATGCTGTTGGACCCGACCGAATATCTCCGAAGTTCTTAAAAATTATATCTCCTGTTGTCCTGCCCTTCATTTTACATATTTTCAACCATATATTAACAACTGGTAACTATCCTGGAAATTGGAAGTGTGCTAAAGTTATCCGAGTTCCAAAAAAGGCTAATCCTTCTATTAATGATTTCCGACTAATTAGCATAAGGTGTTTGAGTACATAGACAAATCACTCAATATGTTGAAGCTAATAGTCTTTTATATAATTTCCAGTCTGGATTCAGAAAACAGCACAGCACATCATCCGCCTTGCTTGAAATATCCGATAATATATACATGGAAATGGATAAAAAAAAATGTTACTGTTTTACTATTCTTGGATTTCTCCAAAGCTTTTGATTGTGTAAATCATGAACTTCTATGCAAAAAACTCAGGCAGTCATTTGGCTTTGACTTATCAGCTATTAAATTATTATGTAATTACCTTTATAAAAGAAATCAATTTGTTTATTTATTATATTGTTTAATATGCCACTATCTTTATCTGAGTCAAAATGCAGATTGTATGCTGATGATACCCAAATATTTATTAGTGGACCTATTACCAATATCATTATCTACATTGCTCAAATTAACGACAATCTTGATGATATTTTATTTTGGACTAAAAATAATGGGCTAAAGTTAAATACATCTAAATCGCAAGCAATGATTGTTTATTCTAGGGAAGTTGATACATCTATATTACCCCAAATTAAAATGAATAAATTAGCAATTCAATATGTCACTAAAGCTAAAGATTTAGGAGTGATTTTTAATAATACACTAACTTGGAATAACCACATTGATAGAATATCCAAAAATGTCTACTGTATTTTAAGAAAATTGTGGAAATATTCTAATTTTCTAAATGAATGGTTAAAACGTAAACTCGTCCTAGCTTTATTGATTCCACATTTCAGATACTGTGATACTGTTTACTCTGGTATGTCTGCTAGTGAATTTCACCGGCTGCAACTAATTTTTAATGCTTGCACTCGTTTTGTCACAAACCGGCGTAAACATGATCACATTAGTGATGTTTCCAACGTGATATTAGGTGTTACACTAAGTAACTTTTTGAAAGCAAGGTATATTATCGTTATGAAAAAGATTTTATTAAATCTTATGCCATTATACCTTTCTGAAAAGGTCACTACTGGTAGATCAACAAGAAATATGAATTTAATAGTTCCACGTCACGGGAGTCGATTAAGACACCTATCGTATTTTGTTAGAACTACTATTCTTTGGAACTCCATACCGAACTACATTCTGCGCGTTAATAACATTAAAAGGCTTACTGAGCTCAGCAGTGAGGATTTTAGAAATCATGATTTGAGGTAGGCAAATGTTAATTATTTCAGTTCAACAGGCATACATTGGTATACATGTATTATATATTGAGTATGTAAATTTTTGTATATAGCATTGTTTTTTTTTTTTTTTTTTTCATTTTTATATCTCTATATATGTAATATATATATGTTTTATTTTTATTAATTTGGTAATTTAATCTAGTTATAGTTTAAGCACTTTATATTTTTACATTTTAACATTTTTCATTGTTATTTTCTAATATGTTTAGTTTTGTTAGTTTTAAATTATGGATTCTAGTTACATGCTTAAAAGACTAATCGTCTTAGATGTAGCAAAATAAATGAAATAAATAAATTAAATAAAATAAAAAATAATTTAATTATAATATAAATAAATAACGTAAAAAAATTTAGTAAAACTAACATAAACAAAAAAATTAACATTGCTTTTCATTTTTAAAATTTAAAATTTTCTTTTACTTCTCACAACGGCTGTACTATATAAAGTACAGGCTAGATCTAAGGATCTAGGAACAACAGTCCCACGAAATTTTATATTTGAGTATCTGGAACTTAAAATATACCACTGTTCAAAAATTATTAATTTCTGACAACGGGTTCTGGTAGCGCTTTGTTAATATGGTTTAAACCATAAATACCGTCTAGATATTTTAAAATTCAACCTCCTGGTCTTATAATTTACTTGAACGATACAATATCTAGAATAGGTAATTTAATAATTTTTATTAACATAAAATGCGATTCGAATGATTTAAAGAGAAATTATTTTCATATATATTTGTCTATTACTGTCAAATTTAGACCTTTTCACAAACGCATAATAAATTTATACATTTGTTTGCAGTTCATAATCTACATTGCATAAATCTTAATATGAGTGTCTCAGAACCATAGTGGCCTAACTCAAATACAAAAAAAAATTGTTTATTGTTTTAATCGGTAATGTTTGTCTCCTAGAACCAGTGATTTGAATTTCCAATTTCAGAAATAGTTTTGTCCTTATTACTTATCACAAAATTTGTTTTGGCTTTTTATAATTTACAATTTTTTTAAAAACCAAAGTGGCCTAATCCACATTGTTGGTTAGGCCACTTTGGTTTTAAAAAAATTGAAACATTTTGTGAAAAAATTAAACTATGTTCGAATTTTAAAAATAATGAAAAAAAAAAAAATTAATAGAAAATCGGAATGTTAATAGCTATTACAGAATTTGATGGTTTTTGATGCACCTGAATAACCTATAATTGACCTTCTAATTAAATTTTAATTGGTATCAAATTTAAATAAACAAAAAGTTTTAAACTTGTACAAGAGTCTTTATCAATGTGCATCAGTTTTTAACCTTTGACAAATAATATTTTCATCAAACAATTGAATTAACAATGATAATACCAGGATTTAAAAAACTTCGTAGTTATTTCAAGCTTTTACTATTTTTTTACTATTGCTTTCTAACATCAATTCAGCAAAGGCATAACAAAAGCATTTTTTTCGTAGTTGTTTTACTTCCGCTTTGCTGCGCATTTTTATTTCAAAAAGTAATATGCAAAAAAAGCTTTTTCATTCTTTTTTTAAATAGCTACAGCAAAATGAATTGAATACAGCTTATTTAGCATTTACAGCACTTTACAATACATTTTTGTTTTACTTAGAGTTACTGTGCTTTTTTGTTCCAAGTGACGGCTTATGTTTGTTAGAAAACTTTTGTTGTTTAAAACTTAAAAAATGGATTTACAAAAAAAATCGTAAGTATTTTATTTTAAATTTATAAGTGGACATGAAAAAAGTAAAGAAATCTTCGAGGTGGTGACTGGTGGAAAGAGCCAAGTTCAAGAAATTGAGCAGCCTCTAGCAAAAATAGGTCCGGGTCCCACCTCACAAAGCCCTCGAAAAATTTTTTTTTCAACTTGTCTTCAGTAAAATCGCTCCTAGGCACGATGCAAACAAGCGGTTCCAAGAGTCGGGACCAAAGACCTCAAATTTTTTTTTGTCATCAGTACAATGACCCTTAAATGTGATGAAGATAATAGGTCCGAGCTCCCAGGAATTGGGGCCGAAACTCTATTTCCCCAGTTTAAATTTTATTTTTCTGAGAAAAGGTTATTAATAATTATTATAAATAATTTTAAAAAAAATTTCAGATTGGTCTGACAGTTCGGAAGTCGAAACCAAAGGACCTTGAACAAAAAAAAAAAACAAACATTTTTTTTTATACTTATCTTGATACGTAATGAACATTATTGACATTTTGGTTTTTGGACAATTTTTTTGTTCAAGGTCTACGGTCCCGACTTCTGAACCGACTTCTGAAAATTTTTAAAAAATTTTTCATAATAATTATTAATAACCTTTTCTCAGAAAAATAAAATTTAAACTGGTGAAATGGAGTTTCGGCCCCAATTCCTAGGACCTCGGACCTATTATCTTCATCACATTTAAGGGTCATTGTACTGATGACAAAAAAAAATTAAAAAAAAAAAAAAAATTTTAGGTCTTCGATCCCGACTCTTGGGACCGCTTGTTGGCATCGTACCTAGGAGCGATTTTACTGAAGACAAGTTGAAAAAAAAAATAAAACAATTTTTTGAGGGCTTTGTGAGGTGGGACCCGGACCTATTTTTGCTAGAGGCTGCTCAATTTCTTGAACTTGGCTTTATCCACCAGACACCACCTAGAAGATGTAGTTCATATGACAAGGTCCCGTTGAATACACACACATTGGCTCTACTCTATTCAATATTAATTTGCATATTGAACAAACCTTTTGAACATATTTTTTTTCTTTTACTTCACTTTTTTCTTCGAAATATAATTTCTTTCTAAATGCACAGCAAAGTCTGCACAGCAAAATCAGCACAGCAAATAGCTTTTTTTTTACTTTGACTTAAAATATTGAAAAGTATTCAGCAAAATTCTACTATTATTATTATGTTTTGAAAAGCAAAAGCACATGCGTAGTATTTGTATGTGTAAAAAGCATAAAACTATTACTTTACTTCGGTTAAGTTGTAACAGCAAAGCGCAGTAATAGTTTTTTTTTTTAAATTTGAATGGCTGTGATAGTCAGCAACAGCAATAATTTAAGTGCTTTTACTATTTCTGTTGTAGTTTTTTAAACCCTGGATAATACATATATTTTTTTAAATTAACTATGATAGAAGTAAATTAACTCAATAATCACTTCTTGAATGTTATTTTTATAAATAAATTTCTATAATTTCGATATTATTTACAAATTCTTATCTTTTAAAATAATAACGTTATTATAAATAGGTATTAGTAAATGAGGGGAGGCGGTCTTTTTGTCGAAAATTTTTTTTTTAAAAAAAATGTCGAAAAAAAAAATGTTAAAAACAAAATGACGAATTTCAATGTTGAAAAAATTTTTTCGACATTATGTTCAAAGTAGTATATTTTAGATCTGATTACACAAATCAACTTTTATCATTGACAAAATATATACTTAAACAATATAAGAAATTCAATAATTTTTGGCGGGGGCTTGGGACAACAAATCCTACTGTTATAAGTTTTTTTTTGTGGAAATGTATATAAAAATATAATAAAAAAATATGAAATAAATATAAAAATAAATGTATGTAAATTTTATAAAAATAATTAGAGTGAATTTAAGAGTAGGATTCAAAATAAACCAATCAAAATATTACAGGGTATTCCCTATTTCCAGAAAAAGTATATATATAGTATATGTATATGGAAGATCCTCAATTTGGAGGGATTTTATTGTTAGTTGAAAAATCAGGGTTATTCGCCTTTTACAGAATATTTATATATTTGTGGAGTTATTTCACTATGAGAATAAAATGGTTTTTTTTTTTTTCAAGACAAAATTTTAAGTTTTTAAAAATTTCAATGTCCGAATTAATAATGGTTATGATCGTATTAAAGTAGATAAATACAATTAAACCAAACATTATTTTAAATTTACATACGAGTATATTTTTTTTTCAGCATTTTTTTTTTTTCAAAATTTTTTCTTATTCAACATTTTTGCATTCACCATTTTTTTTTTGAACATTTTTTTTTCAACACTTTTAATTTGGCATTTTGCTTTTCAACAAATCGACCTACACCCGTAAATTTGATGTGTACCAATTTCTTTAATTATTTAATTACATTAATTATTTCTTAATTGTGTCTGATGTTATTCCTCTGAGTAATTTTAAAGTTATTTTTCCTCCAATTTAAGAGTGTAAATAATTTATTTTAAATTCAAGTTCAATTTTATTATAGTTAATTTTAGTGATAGAGAAAGATTGTTTATTTGAAAGCGTTTGTTATCGTTTTAATTTAAAATTTAGATATTTTTACAAATTTTGATTCTGATTATTTTCAATCTAATCAGATTTCAGAAGTGTCGTTATTTGACTACCAGTATTAGCTAAACTTCAGCCAAGGTATAGTTTTTGTATGAAATTATAATAATTGTGATTTGAATTATAACTATTGAAGAAATTGTTTTTACGGAGTCAGAATAAATAATACAAGATTTGAATTTATCTATTACATTATTAATAATAAATAATGAACAATGAACAATGAAATGATAAAATTTACTAAAAAATATCTTGGCTTAAGCCACTAGTTTTTTTGATTTTTATCATTTATATGCAATGCCAAAGTGGACTAACTCACAAAAATTGGCGTTTTTTTAAAGTTAGAGAACAATAACAATATGTCCACTAAAGTACTTAAAAAAATAAACCCAAATATTTTTTTTTTAAAGTCGGTACCTTAAAAATGGAAATTTTATAAGCATTTTAAAATTGTGTATTTTTTAAAAAGCATTTTATTCAATAAAATGTTAATGTATGGTAACTGTGATTCTGAGACACTCATATGTCACAAAATTCTTTAATTAGCAAAATAAAGTCAGCTACGCAATATGAAATTTCATACTGCATACAAATTTTTCTACTGTCGGTTTTATTTTTTAGAGCTTTGTTTTTTAGAGATAGATTTGTTTAAATTTTTAAAATGGCTGAGAATGAAAGAAAAGGTATTATCAAAACAAATTGCTGAATTTTTATTGTAGGTTTTATTTATTTATTTAAATTAATTTGAAATTGTAAACAAAATTAAAACCAATGAAAATTAAATTTTCAAATGTATGCTCATAAACGTCAATAAATTATTATAGTGTGATCGTCTTAAACTAAAATCATATGATTATAAGTTAGCCATGTATAATGCAATTGTCACTTCATACTTCGTTTATGAAACAGTCTTTGATTTGATGTTTTCCAATAGTGTTTTTTTTCTGTTCCATCGTATTTGCTTAATGCATAGATTGTTATTGCATATGTGTTAAACACTTTTGAGCTACCCAAGTAACACCAAATAACTATTAAGTTAAATATCTTCATACCAACGTCGTTATAACGTCGTAAATTTAAAAAAAAATAACTTTATAGTGAAAAATGTTAAAGTTATAATTTATCCGTCATTACGACTACAGTAAGACGTTTTATTTTGTCACGTTTCAGTTGTCACAAAGTTATTTTATACGTACTTCACAACTTTTTTTACATTTTATAACTATGACGCAACTATTAAAACTTAAAGGTGTCCGAAAAAACGTTATACCGACAACTTGCTTATAACATCGTAATATCTTACATCTTGTAACCATTATCCGACTACTCTACTCAACCGGCTATAAATTGACCAAATTAGAATAAAAGAGATAGGTAGATTATATTTTAACAATAATGTTGTCCTTTTTGCTCTCACTATAATTAAATTATAAATATGCTAATGTATTATAATTTTATAAATATGAATTTATTATTGTAAATTATAATTATTGGAAATATTTTCATGAAAATTGTGCAATATATGACATCTTTTTGCAAACGAACAAAGATTTTTCGTGAAAATAAACATTTTATTGAACTAGAAATTTATGGGCCTTAAAATTTGTTTAAATTTAAAAAATTTTAAGATAATAAAAAATATATGTTTTCTTATTATTATTTATTATTTGCTCAGATCCATTTAAAATTTTATTAAAACAATCCCCTTGTTTACGAGAAAGTTCTTGTTATTCTCCATGAATATATGTAGCAAAAGTACGCTGGAAACATGTCAAAGGGCCAAAAACTTCCAACATTGAAATTTTCTTGAACAAAATAATATCCTATAAATCAATTTTTTAAAATAATAGAAAATCGGAACTAAATTTTCTTTGTGGTGGAGCAGACCAAGTGAAACAAATTGAATAGCCCCAAATTAAAAGAGATGTTACATTTCTCGTTTATATCATATTTCTGAACACAGACTTGGAATTATGTAAAAAAAAATTATATAGTTTTCATTTTCATTTCTAAAACTGTCAAGAAATTTTTAATTCGATTTAAGGAACCAGTTTACATATCTGTATTTGACATACATACGTTTTTATATAATGTAGTTTTCTGTTCATAACTTTTTGGTTATTTCTTGGTCATTTTTAGAATATTTATAACTTCACCATTTTATATATGGTGAAAATTATTATTGCAAAATATATTTTGTATGAGAAAATAAAAAAAATTTTTTTAGCTTTTAATTCCAAATTTAATACTAATGCGAGTAAATTGCTTTTATTATTTTAATAAGTGGATTGTTTTAAACAAAATTTTAAATGGATCTGAGCAAATAATAAATAATAATAAGAAAAAATATATTTTTTATAATCTTAAAAATTTCAAAAAATTTTAAGGCCCATAAATTTTTAGTCCAATAAAATGTTTATTTGCGCGAAAAATCTTTGTTCGTTTGCAAAAAGATGTCATATATTGCACAATTTTTGTGAAAATATTTACAATATTTATAATTTATAATAATTATATATATATTATCCTGCATTTATCTGGATGTTTGTAAGTTCGACGGAACGCTCCAACACATATACAAATTGCATATGTATACAAATGCATATACATACAAATTGCTTTGTTGCTTTTTTTTAACCCCTGTCTACCATGCTGAACCTTTGCAGGAAAAATTGATTGCATGAACTATATTTTTTTAATTTAATGTTAGCGTTCTTCGCAAATAATAAGGAAAAATAAAAAATAATAATAATATAAATAAAACAAACAATTTTTTTGATTTATAATAATAAGGACTAATAGAAATTTAATCAATAGTTTAATATGGTATAATAACCAAAAGGCAAACAGCATTTAACACAAAAAAAAATATAATTCACTCAAAGGTTATTCTTGTTATTAAAATAATACACAATAATATACATGTGTATCAGCCAGCATATTTGTATTGTATAATATTATACATTATACTACTTTATTGCTTCTACCTTTTATTTTTGCCATTATTGTGTGCGTAACTCACTTCACTCAAAAAAAATTATTTTTGTTTTTTTTTTGTTTTTTTTTATTATTTGCTGTATCTGTATTCTGTATGTTCTGCATGCTCCATTCCAAAAATATTATTTTATTTTCAGTGTTAAGTGTTCACTGTTCACTTCACTGTTCAGGTTCACTGTTCAATCAATAGAACTTGATAGAAGTAGAGTAGAATACTAAACTCTACTTCTACGTCGGATAATAAAACATTGTTTTTTTTTTAATTGAAAATTATTGATGAAAATGTTTTTGTATTTTTTGTAAATTTTACCAATTTAGATACAAAATTTTGAATATTTTTTTTAAAATAACACAATACCATAATAACAGTTTATTCATATAGCAAAATAAGATCCCTATACATTATACAAAAGACAAAATTTATATGAAAATAAGATCCCATTTTTAAATTTGCTCTCCCAGAGGCCACAATAACGCTAATACGGTATAATTTATACTAAATGGAACCCAACTAACGAATTATAACTAAATGGAAGTGAGTACGAGTATACCATACAAAAATACAAACATTTTATACAAATTTGTTGGTATGGTACTTCTTTTTCTCTTATATAAAAAAAAAAAAGATTAGTGTTAGGCCAATATAAACATAAATAAAAATAAATAAAAAGTGATATAAACATAAGTACCGTAATTTCGGAATAAAGAATCTAATGAAAGAAAAAAAGAAACTAGGATTTATTTTGCTTCCGTCATTTATGACGGGTTACAAAGCTAGTAGATTCATATTTATAAAGTTATTATACCTTAACAAATTTATAACTTAATTATAGTGAGAGAAAACAGGACAACATTATTGTTAAAATATTTTAGAAATAAAAGTTTTTTTTTCGTTAAAAAATAAATACATACACTGTATATAATAATCTATCTATCTCTTTTATTCTAATTTGGTCGTTTCATAGTCGGTTGAGTAGTCGGATAATAGTTATTTTCACTACGGTACAACTCAACAATCATTCCCCAATAACGTAATAAGGACGTTGTCTGAAAGTTATTTCAACGTCATATAGCCGACCAGTAGTTATTTAGCCAACGATAGCACGACGTTGTTACAACCTATTTGTGTTACTTGGGTAAAAATAAGCATAATATATTTTGAGATAAGAACTATCAGCATAGTGTGGTGACTAAAAAAAAATTAAACTTTCAGATTATAAAATCCAGTTGGATTATCATGCTTCGATTCAGTATAAACTATACCTCTATATTATTTTTTAAAGTTCAAGCAATATTTTCTAAAAAAAAACTAATATTTAAAGTGAAAAAATGAATTACTCTTGAATGAAACCAAACTGTTAAGGACCACAATTGGTACGTGTACATTCTACTTTGTTCAATATTTTTGGTAATACAATGAATGATTTTATCTAAAAATATATTTTTATACTCGTATTCAAAGAATAATATAATACGAGTAGGTACATATAAAGATAATAGTATATTATTTAACTTGAAGTGATGATGTGCCAATCTGAGTTTTGTTCGGAATAGAAATTTGCAAGTGAAGTAGAAATAAGGAAGTAAAAAAAAAAAAAAACAAAAAAAAAAAGCAGTCAAATAGAAT
This sequence comes from Argyra leucocephala, assembly GCA_963942445.1. Classification (NCBI taxonomy): domain Eukaryota; kingdom Metazoa; phylum Arthropoda; class Insecta; order Diptera; family Dolichopodidae; genus Argyra; species Argyra leucocephala. Next base: position 149,155,705 of record OZ012679.1, read on the forward strand.
GAAAGAAAAGAAAAGAAAATAAAAAAAAAATTTATTTTGAGAAAATTTCATTTCAGATTGTTGCTTCAAGGTAATTGAAGGTGTTTGTATGAATATATGTATTATATAATATGTATCTATATATAATTATAATATGTATTATGTGTTTAATTTTAAGGTGTTGTAAAATGTGATTTTTATCTGAGTAGACATTATTATACTTATTACAATATCTTTAGAAACAGTTCTTTTATATTTTATTAAAATATGATAGTGTATAGTAAGAAATAATATGAAAGAGAAAGAATTAAATTAACATATATATATATTTAAGTGTAAATACACATATACTATATATATATATAAACACCCACACATATGTAAGTAAAAAAAAAATATTTTTTTTTTTTTTTTTTTGATTCAAGATAACAAGGATAGTTTAAAATTTTTATTTAACTTTTTATGTTGCTCAATAAAAGAAAAAATGAATAAAAAAAAAAAAAGTAAAGTAATTCAAAAGGAATAAAATTACCGTAGCATTAATAACACATACGTACATACGAATAAATTAGTATAATGGAATTTTTTTTGTTTAGAAGAGGATTAGGAAAAAACTTTCAGGAATGTACAATAATTTAAAATTAAATAGTATTACTTATTATTAAAATTTCATTTTTTTTTTTTTATTATTTATAAACTGATTGTTCCATAAAACTGAACACTTGACTATGTAATCTAATATATTGTTAGAATATCATCTAGGATGATGTTAATAATTTTATAAATTTTCAATTTTATAAAAGAAATTCATTTTAATATAAAAATAGAATTCAACCTTCGGGTTTTGTATTAAATAAAAATAAGATAGGAAAGGATACAAAAAAAAAAAAATAGATTGCAAATTATAAAACCAAAGAAGGAATCTACAAGAAATAGTTTTGACTTAAAACAGACTGAAGGTAGTAGGTAACAGAATTGAGCTAAACTTAAATAATATTTGAAACATGAAATTAGACATGAAATTGTAATATAATGTCAATAGAATGATTAAAATTATAAAAACAATTTAATAGAAATTTTTAAATAAATAGATAGTGAATAGAAAACTCTAAAGTATGAAATGGTCTAATAATTATAGAATTGAAATTCGACGTGTAAGCCCAAGGAACTAGATTTAGAATCTGTGTACATAATGTGTGCACGCATTATAAATTTAAGCACTCAATAATAGGTTACCCCTTGGTATTATATATGTGTATAATGTGTGCACTTTTAGGGAATAATTGTATGCAAAATGGCATACACACAGTGTGCATGCTATGCAACTGAAATGTGACGGTTCTCAATGATAATTATTACGGTGACAAAAAGGTTTAATTTTATGAAACTGTATACACAATTTACCGCCCCAATCACAACCAAATTGTACGTTAAAGAATACTTCGTAATTATTTTTTTAATCAAAAATTGTGCAAATAGTAAAATTAAAGTTGAATTAGAACAAAATATGAAGTTATATAATAATGATAAATAATAATTCATTATTTTTATAATTTGCGACATATTATATTCATTTTTGTTATTTATTATATATTTTCTAGCGGAAAAAGTTCCTGCAATTTCAAATTTATCATAAATATAAAGCTTTTACTTCGAAAAAATTAATGAGCTTTCCAAATATTGTATATTATATTATAAAAATTAATTAAAAATTAAAAGAGCTAGTACAATATTAATTTTTTTTAGCATTTTAAATTTTAAATATTTAATTTTTACATAAAAAAGATTACAAAACAATGAAATTCTGTGATTTAATTGAATTTAAGCTTTGAAATTTAAAAATATTTCAATTTATAAATTGAAAAATATATACATCAGAGATGAATTGCCATTTTTTTAATGATGAACATGGCGAAATAGGGTAAATATACCTTTGTATGGTAAATTTAATATTACTCCCACCCCTGGCCGGATTAATTTGATAACTGGCATTTTAAGTTAATAGATATAATAGAAATAATAATTAGAAACAAAAATGTTTGATAATTTTATTTTTAGTTTAAAAGCAATAATGTAAAATATTTTATTGTTAACGAAGTTAACATGAGTAATAAAAAACAAATATGCTGCAAATTCTACTGCATTCTTCTCCTTTGGTTATAGGGTCATAGAAATTTGTGTAGACTCTAAAGATATTCAAAAATCAAAAATTTTGTATTTTTCGGACTAATTCTTATATTAGCCTTTATTAACTTACCTAGTTTATATTTGACATATTCAATATAGTCTATATAAAATAATATATTTTGAATAATGCTTGGAGTTAAGGTCGCCAGAAAGCAATTTAAAAAATGGAACATTATTATATTTGGCTTTATGAACTTTACCTCGATGTTCATTTATTTTATTCAACGAGTTAAGATAATATTTTACTCAATAAAGTAATATATTTTATGTTTGATACTCATTTCTTGTACTAATAAATTATATTTTAAAGTAAAAGGTCAAATGATATGTATATGTATATGAATATGGATTTGAGTAAAGTTTAAATTTTATTTAGAGTATAATAGCTAGACCAGAATGAGCGCAACCATCACGCAACCTTCACGCAGAAATACTACTTTCAAAGTTAAAACATATGAAAACCAATACAAATGCCCAGAATGAAAGTGGTCAACGCAGCCATCACGCAGAAGATAAAAAAGTTTTAACTTTAACGCAGGAATTCTACTTTATACAATTGTTTGCGTGCATTTTCTATCAATTTTTACAAGCTCATGCTTGCATAAGATATGTATGTAAGATGACCAAAAATAATCAAAGTTGCCTATTCGAACGCTGGCTGCTATTTGACATTTTTTTTACGACTAATATTTTGATATTTTTTCATACTTTTCAACTATCAGCAAACATTACTTCTACATAACTACAAGTATGAGATGGGAGGTGTCGATTTGCATGATAATGGAGTTGCAAATTATCCCAGCAATATCAGAACAAAAATAGTATTGGTCATTGTGGGTTGCTGTTTTGAGTTCTTGAGCGAAAAATAAAAATGAAAAACTTATGCGACAAAAAAGTGTTCGTGTTTTCGTTGCTGAAAAATTATTATGGCGATTTGAATATGAATCATCTCAAGAAGACTATCATCAGCCTCATAATTTACCAAAACAATCAGGCAGACATGTTGTTGTTTCCCAGGCAGAAGGAAAATATCGTCGATGTCAATTGAAAAAATGCCAATGAAATTCATGTACAGGAAGTGCAACGTTCATTTACACATAAATCTTTTGAAAAATATAATTAAAAATAGTTTTTGTATTAAGATTTCATAATTTATAACATTTTATATTAATAAATTTTTTATTAATTATCTCAATAAAATTTTTGTTTAACTCTATTTTATATTGTCATTCATTGTTTAGCTTTAATTTCACTGAAATTGAGTCAAGTTGCTAAAAATATAAATTTTTGATTTTCATGAACAAAAACAAAAAGTCAAATAGCAGCAAATAGCAGTGTTTGATTTTTCGAACTCTGGAACGTGCTAGCCCCTATCTGACTACGGGTTTGAATTTTTTGGGCATAAATTATCCTAAAACCAATGGATTAATTAATAACCAAGATATATTTTTTTTTTGCCGAAAAAGGGTTAAACAACAAATAATACTGACACGTGATAGTAATTTGATGCTCAGTATTTAAACATACAAAAAAAAAAATAGTCTAAAATAGTCTAGTAATTTAATAATAGCTTTTTATGCTACAAAATGGGTTTATGTTCAATAAGAAAAGTTGCAATATTATATACATATGTTATATAAAATATAAGTTAAGCAGAAGTCGATAGTTGCATTGCAAAAGACCAGAAATTGGATTGGTATAAATTTCAAGCATGACTATCTTTATAGAGATTATTTATATACCCATGTTCTATTAAACGTATCGTATGAAAATATCACTCAAGTAATGTATTTCTATTCTGTTGAGTATAAGCAGACGTGACACTCTTAAATTGACATGATTACAAAAATTTCACAGTACAACCAACATTATAAAATTTTCTATCACCTTTATTTAATTTAATTAATTTACATATTCCGAGCTTAAATCAAGCAAGTCTACAATATATACATATTTATTACAATTTAAGTTAAGTTAAATTAATAGCAAATTATAAGTTAAGAAAAAAGAATAATAAAATAAAAAAAATAACATAAAATGAAAAAAAAGAATAGAAAAAGTAAAACTAAAAAATTATTCTGATTCGAAATAAGAAAAAAAATAATAAAAATAAATAAATAACATTAATAAATTATAAATAAAATTAATAATTATGACTAGAATTAATATGAATTGATAAAAAATAATTGAGTTAAAAATTAATAAATAAAAAAAATAAAAATTAATATAATTTAAGCTACAATATAAAATAAAAATGTAATCCATAAAAATATAGAAATAATATCTATAAAAGATATTGTATAGTGTAAAATTGCAGTACCATACTTAATTAAGCATGAAAAGGTTATTATACCTAAGTTACTGTCAAGAATGTAAAAAAAAAAAATGTACTTAGGGGTATCATATATTTAATATGGTTCATACTTCCCACCAAAAAGTGGGAAACTGATCAAAATTAAACATATTATTGGATCGTAATCTAGAATCTTATACATGATCTTACGTAAATACATATTCAGCTAAAGTGATTTTTACCGCATAAAAGGAAAAAAAGTAATGAAAATCTGCTTTTGATATTTCAAGCGTTCTAAATATTATACGCATATCTAATATGCAGCTTATTAGCAAAATGATATTGATCGTATTATTATACTTTTTTTCAGTCAAATTAAACATTTTTTTAAACAATTTATGTTTCAAATAAAACAATTTTTTTAAACCAAATTCAACATTTTTTCCAAAAATTTAAACATTTTTTTCAAACAAAGTGAACAAATAAAATATACGACTATGTTGCTATGAAAAAAATGGCTATTAATCAGGACAAACAAAACCATATTCAAACATATACAATGTAGTATTTTTCTACTAGTTCCGTTGAACTAAAAATATTTTTTTTTTTTTCAAATTTTGTAATTAAATCCCTATTTACGCAAGCCACTAATTTTATGCAGTTTTTCATATTTAAAAAACATATTGTAATATTGGTAGTATGCCAAAACTCTGGGATAAATAACTATTAGGTTATGTATCCCATTTTCGAGAAAAATTAAAAAAAAAAGAAAATAATAATAAAATAAAAATATTTTTCTATTACCGACTTAAAGTTAGTGTAATCAATGGAAATTTTACACAATTTCTATAAATTTAAGAAAACCTAAAGTCTAATAAAATGTAGAAAATTACTTATTCAATTTAACTACACCTGGTGAAACAAATTATTGTGGTTAGAAGTGTAAGAAAAAAATTGTAGAAATATCAGTGAAAGAAACATTTGAAGCAGCTGAAGCCTTCTCTGATTATCTATGAAGAAATTTGCCATCAACTACACAATATAAGCTATAAGTTACTATCAATACGAAATAAACTTCGGATAGTTTTATTAATTCTCATATTATAACTTATTAATAATCATATTATTACTCAAAATTTCAAGACCACTTTTAGAATAAACTATTTTTCATCTTTATGCAAAGTGACAAACATTATAATGATTTCAAGTTAGGTACAAATATAACAAACACAGATTCATATATTCAGTGTTTTAACAGCGCTAGCTACAGTGATTGAAAAAGTTTTAATACTAATTAATATAAAAATTAAAATAAAAAATGATAGTGTAATTCAACTACTTCAATTTAGATTTCAAATAGAATACAGTACAATAGAGCAGGTAAACAAATTTTGAAGCAATTTTGCTCAGTCATCTTCGTCGATTTTGTCCATTTTTATAAAAAAATCTGGCATGATAAAGGAATGTTTCACAGTCTTAAACCCAATCTCGTCAATTAATGAAAAATAACTATTATAAGTGAAAAAATATAATTTATACTTGTCTTGTGTCACTGAACATGCATCCTATGATATCCCTTGACCTAAGTATATTGTTATAGATGACATTATGATGTTATTGTAGATTAATTTATACTAATTTTTCATTTTTAAAATTTAACTATATATATTCCGTGTTATCTATCAAATCTATCATTATCATTGTATAATTATTAATTTATTTTTTTTATTTTTTTCTTTTTAATTAGAATAAGTTTTTATCTTTGCTTTTTATAGTTTTTTTTTCTTGTTTTATGTTTTATGTTTTTTGTTTTGTTTTTATTATTATTTTTTCTTAACTTTTATTATAATATAAAATTTAACTCAGTGTAAAGTATACTTAAATATACTTACTTATTGTAAAATATATTAAAATAATATAAAATTTTAGTTAAATTGTAATAAATAAATATTTATTGTGACTTGCTTGATTTAAGTTCGGAGTAAGTAAATAGTAATGTGGAAATTATACAAAGATAACAATAAAAAATATTAAGAATCATTATCAATGATTCTGGCACATAAAAATATACACAAAAAAAAAATTCATGTTCAATTCATTTCGTTCATTCCATCTAAAATTCACTTTTATTTCATTTGTTTTTATATTTCTTCACTTAAACTTATCTAATTCTATATTTTTTTATTTTAATTTTCAATTCATTTTATACTTAATTTTATTGCTTTAATACTCCTAACACTCCTAACTTGATGGCTGTTCCTTTTTAAGTGGGCGCATGGAAAATTCTCTTCTCAACCTCTGCCCATTTACCACTATTACTTCTGCTACAACCATTACTAACAACTACAACTATTACTAACAACTACAACTATTGCTAACATCTACAACTATTACTATCAACTACAGCTATTATTAACAGCTACAAATATTATTAACAGCTACAAATATTACTAATAACTACAACTATTACTAACAGCTACAAATATTACTAACAACTACAACTATTACTAACAGCTACAAATATTACTAACAACTACAACTATTACTATCAACTACAGCTATTACTAACAGCTACAAATATTACTATCAACTACAATTATTACTATCAACTACAACTATTACTAACAACCACAACTATTACTAACAGCTACAAATATTACTATCAACTACAACTATTACTAACAACTACAACTATTACTATCAACCACAACTATTACTAACAGCTACAAATATTACTATCAACTACAACTATTACTAACAACTACAACTATTACTATCAACTACAACTATTACTAACAACTACAACTATTACTAACAGGTACAAATATTACGAACAACTACATCTATTACTAACAACTACAACTATCACTAACAACTACAACTATTACTATCAACTACAGCTATTACTATCAACTACAACTATTACTATCAACTACAGCTATTCCTAACAACTACAGCTATTACTAACAGCTACAAATATTACTATCAACTACAACTATTACTAACAGCTACAACTATCACTATCAACTACAGCTATTACTATCAACTACAACTATTACTAACAGCTACAAATATTACTATCAACTACAACTATTACTAACAACTACAACTATTACTATCAACTACAACTATCATTAACAAAACAACTACAACTGTTACTAACAACTACAACTATTCCTAACAACTACAACTATTACTAACAACTAGAACTATTACTAACACCTTCAACTATTGCTAACAGCTACAAATATTACATACAGATTTCGACAATGACTTTAAGACCTGTTAAATGTTGTATAAAATCTTTATTATTAATAATATTTATGGTTTGATTTTGTATCTCTTCTGGAAACTGAAGGGTACTTATAAGCATCTCAACTCTATCGTATTAATTTGAAATTTTTCTATAATTTTATATTAAATATTTTCAAAGCGATGCAATCTTTTAAATTAAAAAAAATTCATCACGCCAATTTCATTATTTTAATAAGTATGAAATTTGTTAGTGATTTATTTAATATTTTTTTTTTTATTTTTACAAAAAGGATTTAATTTTTCACAAAGAATTATTTACTTTACCAAAGTAAATATAAATCTTTCATTTTATTTCAATTTAAATAATTAATTATTGATAATATATATTTATTATGTATTCATGAAAATAATTAACAATAAAAGAGAATATTATTTTGATATAGTAGTATACTTTAAATTTTGACAAATTTTTTTTTTTTAACTCTAAATACACCCACAAGGGTTAAAATAACCATTTTTTTTATTTGTATAAATTTGACGTATTTTTCATACTAATTTATAATTTATTATAAGAATATATTTTATTTTTTTAAGTCAGTTTATTTAAAATATTTACTGATAAAATATAATAACGGTATTTAACTAGTGTCAATAATTATTTCTTTTTTTTCTTAACTGCATTATTTTGAGTGTATGTTTTTATAAGCTCTAAAAAAACAAAACGAAAAAAATTTACATTATTGAAACATCGAACATTATTGAAACGTATAAGTAAGTATTTTAATTTATTTATTTACTTCGTTTAAATCAAACAAATTACAAGATTTTTAAAAATATAATTTTAACATAATTAATAAGAAGAAAAAAGAATAAAAAAAAAATCAAAAATTTAAAAACATAGCAAAACAATGAATCAAGAGTAAATTATCATAAAGAGATTAACAATTTTCAAAATTTTATAAAATTCATTTTATGTAGATATGTATTAGTATAAACAGTAGGATTAGAGTACATAGACAATTGATTTTGAAAAAAAAAAACTGTCTGTAAGTTATAAAATTAATTAAAATATAGAGTTCAGTCTTATTAAAAAGAAGTATTTCAATTTTTTTTTTGTTTTTATTTTATTATTCTATTGTACCAGAACTTTTTTTTCTATAAGTTAGAAGTTTTTATTATTTCTATGTTTTATTAACCCAAAATTTGAGGTTATAGTTACAATCAACGCTAATGTTTTAGAGAGAGAAAACCGAACAATCGATTATAAAAATATGTATGTTCATACCGTTATTTTTGTGCATACAAATATTTTGTTTTAATTTTTGATCGAAGAGACTTAGAATAATGGTTCAAAATTATATTTAGAAGTATTGTCAAGTAGATAAGCTACGAAAAATGATACATATTTTGCCATATTATGCATGGTTGCGAATTTACAGTACTAAAACTAAGTCAAAAATTTATAACATATTTTATAGCTAAATGAAATATATCGCCTTGTTTTTTTTTTTAAATTTGTTATTTATTTATTTATTTTCAATTATCAATGCCTAAAGAGATTTCTCTCATTTCAAGGCTATACAAATTAATTTAATTTTATAGTTATGAGCTATGATCAAGTTCACGATTGATCATTCCCATTCTCAACCATGTATGCAAACTATAATTTTATTTGTAATTTGTTAATAAAAAAATATTCAATGCATCAACAATGATCTAATCAGATTCTTACAACATTAATTTTAATAGAAATGATGCCCATCAACAGGTTCTTGCACGATTTGTCATTACAAACGTACGTTATTACTCAAATGAGCCGCTATTTTTTACATGTTATTTTATAAATATTTTGTACAGCGTCTTGTTTGTATAGCATGTGTTAATAAACAAATAAATAAAATAAAAAATAAGAAAATTTATCTGGCTGCAGAAACAAAACAATAATGTTCTGAAATAAATTGTCTATTGAAAATAAAAATTATTATTTATGAAAAAAATCATAAATAAATAGGAATTTAGAAAATGTCCTGTCATTATAAAGCTATTTTCAATTGTTTAAGAAACTAATTTACACCACATCCTGAGTACAATTTGTAAAGCAGAAAAATGATAAAAAATGTGTAACTGATACACAATCGACCGTTGAAAATATATAGAAAATAGACGAAATTTTCCAATATACATATTTATTTTTGCTCTCGGGCTAAACTTGTACTCGCTGAATATATGATAGGAATCTTTAAAACATTTGTCGACTCTTGTCACCCATATTAAAAAATTGTTTAACGACTGTAGTGTTAAAATTATTTATTTTTAGCCATAAATAAAATATTATGTTATAATAATAAATCTATATATGGATATAACTCCATTTATACATTATATCATATTTCATTCTCTATTGTTCAGAATAAAAAAAAAAAGAAAAAAAAAAAAACAAATGAAAATTCGAAAATTGTACAAAATTTTAGTACGTAAAATTATTAAAATGAAAATATAAATTTTTGCGCTTTGCAAAATATATATTTTTTAATCATAAATAAAAATAACGGTAAATAAGTTATAATTATTATTATGTGGAAATAATTTCATTATTTCTTCCTTCTTAATAATATAAAATCATATACAATTTGTTTGGGGGATGCTTATTTTCTTTGGTTGAAATAATTTCAATGTTGCACAAAAAATTATTTTGGAATACAATGAGTGTCCTGACCATATTATTTGGAATTTCTTGACTTTGGATGTTGTATGTTGTATAGCAAATGTATTTTCCACATAAAATAGGTGTGGGGGATACATAAACAAAATTTTACAATTAATAGAATGACACAAACTTCAGTTCAAATATAGGGAATTATTTTGCTTATTTAGGCGGAATTGTAGGCTCTCGATCCATAATAAATCTTTGATATATGGTCAGGTAACAAATTAAATAAAATGGAGCTAGTCTCTTTAAGAAAGCTTAGTTCCTGACAATTGTAGTACCGTTGTTAGTTAAGCAAGAAAAGGTGATTCTACCTAAGTTACTGTTAAGATCATAAAAAAAGTCTGTTTGGGCATACGGTAATTAGATATGCTAAACAAACCCATATTCAAACCATCTAAAACGTTAAAATATAAGGTACTGCACTACATAGTTTATATTTTAAATATTCCAAGTAATTATCAATTAGATTTTAATGCTTAGTAGGAGCCGAGATAACACAGTTAATACACGTACTGCGCCTTATGCACCAGTGTGGAACGATTGTATAATGGTGCCGAAATCTTTATACTCTTGCGAAGAAAAACATTACATATTTGGATGCGGATTCGTAGTGGGAAAACGGCTTAGAGGAAACGTCATTAATTTTACACCTGTTAATGAACGTCTAGCCGTGCTACGTATCGAAAGCAAATTCTCCAACATCAGCGTAATATATGTGCACACACCAACCGCTAAAGCAAGGGACTCCACGAAAGATGAATTCTACGACATCCTTGATAAAACATATGGATCCTGTCCTAAATACGATCCGAAAATTGTTCTTGGAGATTCTAATACTAAAACTGGTAAGGAAGACATTTTCGGTAAAACAGTGGGTTTCCGAATTTATTACCTTAGCAAATGGTCACTCTAATTTATAGAATTAAAAAGAAAAAGGTTTGACTTAATTCTTTATTTATTTTAAAATGTTGCATTTTTCTTATTTTCTTAAAAGATAATAGTAAAAAAATAAAGAAAGAAAAAAAATTAAAATCTTTTTCAACTGGGACAAGAAACTGAATTTGGGTGTTTTTAATTATTAATTTCTTTTTCGCAATGATTTCGTTAAAAACTTTTTTAGTCTTATTCTTCGAAAAATAAACTTTTAATAAAAATAATTTTGTTTTTTTTTTCCTTTTGTTTCAAATTCAAAGAAAACTGTAATATTTAATATGAAAAAAAAAAAAAATAAATATTAAAATAAAGTAATCTTGAAATTTGTTTTATTTGCATATTAATAAAAAAAAACATAAATAAATATTTTTAGTTAGTTTTGATAGAATCTGAAAATAATTTTTTAACAAATTTCGAACTAAATTTACTTAATTGGAATTTGTATATTGCTATCATAGTTCTTTTGATTTAATTAAAATGTTTTGAATTGTTGGATGTTGTTTTGAAAAATAATTGAAAATTCAAAAGCCAGTGAATTTTATTTTTTTACTATTCTTGAAAACCGACTATAGGAATATCTACTAGGAAACCTATTTTCAAAATAATCTTATTTAATTGGTCTGAAGCAAATAAGATCTGCAGTTAAACTTATCGAAAGCTGCCTTAATTACAGAACCCAATCCATCACCATGTGTAACATAACCTCAAACTACCTGAAAACGAAATGTGATGTACCTCAAGGTTCCATTATCGGTTCGCTATTGTTTTCAATTTTTATAAATGAACTTCCACAATATAAGTCTATCCTTCAGCCTACCAAGACATTGTATTGTGTTTCAGGCGGAGGTGATGGCAATAGAAGAAGCCTCAGACTGGCTGAGATCCAGCGTATCATCTGTTAGAAATATCTGTGTACTCACAGACAGTCATTAAAGCACTGGAGTCAGTAACCATCAACTCAAAAACCGCGTTGGCCTGTCGCACCTCGTTGGATGAACTAGCAGATAAGTTCAACATATTTACGACGGGTGCTAGGACACAGTGATATTCCGGGTAACTGCATGGCAGATCAACTCGCTAAAGAGGGTACTATATTAGAAATCCTTCCTGAAAGGAGCAATCTAAATGCACCTCTAGCTACTTGTAATTTATTGCTTCCCAATGATGCAATAATAGCTTCAAACTTCAGATGGTCAGTTAGACCAGACTGCAACATCACCTGGCAAATCTGGCGTATGTTGAACCTGAAACGATCCCTTAACCTATTAACTATAAAAAGGTGTGACATTAGCACTATGGTAGAGATCATTACGGGTCATTGTCTAATTGGTAAACATGCCAGAAGACTGGGATTTCCCTCAAACCACTTCTGCAGAACGTGTAGAGAGGAGAAGGAGGATGAAACTGTCCAACACCTACTCTGTTCTTGTCCTGGTCTCTACCATAAAACCTATTTAGAAGCCTTCTTTCTGGACTCACTGGGTGATCTTGAAAACACTAGTATCAAAAATCGCCGCCGCTTCGTTAAAAGCTCAAATTGGTTCAACGAGTAGAGTCCTAAGCGATGAAAATTCTCGTGGTATCACAATGGACCTTATACAGTCTAAGTGTGTCGGCGTACTGTCGGCAGCCACTACTATCTATCTACCTTCCACACTGCTTGAATTAAGCTTACCGAAGACTTTCTGTTGACAATGTCAAATATTTGTGAGCTGCCGTTACTCACGGTTTTCATCGTTTGCTGCAAACCTGAATGATAAGATTAATGCTATATATTCTACTGGGCAAAAACTAATAATCTGAATTTAAACCTAACTAAATCTTATCAAGCTCTTCTTAATTATTCAAAAACAATTTCAGCTAACAACCTATTTCAACTTAGAATAAATTACAATGTAATTCGTCGAGCATGCTAAAAACATGGGTGTTGTTTCTAATACCATAGACTAACGTTATCGGAACAAATTAAATTAATCACCAATAGAGTGTATCCTCTACTTTTCTATTCTTCTACTAACCGGAGATGTTAATGTTATTGTTGAATTTATGTAGGTCATAAATATCGAATTTATCATGTTCGGGGGAACACATAAGATGGAATTTGGTTCTTCATTCGGAATGTTGAGGTTATAAACGATTATCCCTAACTTGTCTTCTGCCCGTTTAGGGATTTCTACGGTGCAGTGATGATCAAATGCTACCCTTGAAATTAAATCTGTGTAAATCAGTGTAAATTAAATATGTATTTAAGTGGAGGTAATACAGATTTAATTTATACTGAGCATGTGCCTACGTGATATCTATAAAAACGGAAGAGAACTTCGACTATACAACGATGTCCAAGAAGAGTAAGATGAGCAGTTTCGTCATTGCATTGCTAACATTTTAACACATTACTAAAATCACCAGATCATTTATGTGAGAATTGTACTTCATTTTGAGTCGTATGAAAGTTTTATAGATTTTCGAGAGGTCACTACAGTGGGAGAAGTAAGATTCACAGCGGCTAAGAAAATCCTAAAAATATGATTGGGTGTTTCGCAACATTGAACATATGATCTTTACAGTCATTTTTTGATTTAGGTGCATATATAATTTGCTTAAGCTTTCAGAAGAAACAAAAGATCAGGTTCAAAAATGCAAATTTTTCTGTAGATTGTACAGCTCTGAGCTTTTGAAGTGTTAAACTCGACTTTGTTTTTTAAGCCCCAATTAGGTATTGCGACCAAGCAATGGCTCAGAGAACTGGTCAAAATGTCTCTTTTTGTGGATGCAGCGATATAATTAAATTTAATTGTTTATGAAAATCGTAGGGGGCCCCTTTCCTTTGCAAAACTGTAGATTGGATTGAAAGCGATGTGGAGCAAATTGTTTATTTGAATAGGAATACCATAGGATCCTTGCGGAACACCAGCATTTTTTTGCAATTAATCAGACTTAAATCCATCAACTTGAATTGTACGATTTGAAAGAAAACTTTCAATATATTTGAGATAAGAAGAACACAGACCTATATCTTGACATTTTGCTAATAATGCACTATGTCACACCGCATCGAAAGCTTTAGAAATATCAAGAGCAACAACATTTACTTCACCCGAATTGTGTTAACAGATATTTATAGCTTCTCATTAAGGCATGTAATTAAATCACCGGTGGACCGGTGGGATCTAAATCTGTATTGTCTATCGTGGACAATACCTAACTATTTGGTCAGCTTCTTGTTTATTAGGATTTCCTTTGGAAAGATCGATATTATAACAATAGACCTGTAGTAAGAGGGATTAATTATTAATTCCTCTATTATTGACATATTGAATTAGCTGATGCTACATCATATTTTTCGTTTAGAAGTATAACAGACGTGTAACAATTAAATTATAACAGACGTATAACATTTAATTAGACATATAGCAAATAAATAAATAAAATTTTATGTTAATAATTGCTGGGTTGTTACATGTAAGGTTGAAAAACAAAATGTTCCCTAATTAAAAATATTTTAAAAAATAATTTAATTAAATGATTTTTGCATAACTTAAATTTTAAAAATTTTGTACAAAAAATATTTTTCAAAAAACAATTGATTTTTTTTTTAAACACCTTTACCCATGATTTCTCAACATGTAATTTTGAGTTATACAACAAAATAATATTCAGATAGAACTAGCTATTCGTATGAGTAAAAATATATTATTATTACTCGTATTATTATTATTGTAAGTTCTTTTGTATACAATTCACACTCAATTTATTCCATTTTCATTGTGACTAATGTGAAATACTATTAGTATTCAGTGTTAAATAATATTATCAAGAAAAATGTTAACAACTTTTTACTTAAAAGTTGTTAAGTCGTTAATTTTGTTTTTTTTCTTTTGTTATTTTATTTTAATTTTTTATTTTTGTTTTTTATATGTTTCACTTGTTGCAAATTTTGCAAAACAAAAGAAATATTTTTTTTTTATTGATGTGAAAGTTGACATATGACAAATATCATTTGAATTAATATAAAAAAAAAAAATGTTTATTATGATTTATCGAATTTAACATAAATTTTAATGAAAAAATCATATTATTATGGAGATTATCAAAAAAAAAAATTTTATACTCGTAATTTATAAGTTTTTAACTTTTAGAAGAATAAAATGGGGCTTATAAAATAATTTGTAATTTTTAAAACTTTTTAATTAGGGTCTGGCCTATTCAATATAAGTCATAATACATTATGACTTGAAAATTTACATTTTAATTCGATGTCATTAGACTTCGTTGTGTGGCATTAACGATTATTCACTTAATATTTTTATTTTTTTTTTTTAATATTAATTCAGAGAGAAATAGAAATATATATTTATAATAATATAAAAATATTTATAAAAATAAAAAGTTGATAAAATTAAATACTTAGGAGTAATTGTAGATAAAAACATAGACTTTAAAAAACATATAGATTATATTTGTAAAAATTTTTTAAAAAAATTAATTTTTTTAAACCGATTCCAGATAGATTATCGTATTCAAGTGTTATTACAGTTCATAATACAATTATCAAACAGCATTTTGAATATTGCTCAACAATTTTATTTATGGCAAGTAGTAGTAATAAAATTGGGTTACAAAAATGCAGAACAGGTCCATGAGACTTTTTTTTTTTATTTATTTAGCTCAAAAGAGCACAATTGCTCGTACAGAGAATACTTCATTGTTTTAACAAATAATATACTACCACTAATATTAATTTGTTGTGCAAAATACTAAAACTAACCTAATCTATAATATAGTCTACTAATTAAATCTTTATATTTTATTTTAATTTTTTTTCCTTCATTTCATACTTAGTTCAAAATACATTAATTACTTTAACCTAAATTTTTCCTGTAGCTATGCAAATTCATTTATTTTTACTTAAAATGTTCTAGATGAATATGAATACATACTAATTTTAATTATCACAAATCTCGTTTTTTTTTTTTTATATAAACTATTTATTAAAATTTTTTTTAATTTAGTTTTAAACTTATCATTTTCCTTATCATCCTGATATCATTTTCTTTTTTTAAATCTTCACTGATTTCGTTATATATTTCGTATCCTATATTCTAAATTCTATCTATATCGTTGAATCTAATATTTGTTGATTTAATTCTAATATTGCTAGCACTCCTGGTGTTATGATTGTGAATCTCCTTATTTTTTTCTAATTTGATGTTATTATTAATACTAGTTTTGTAACCCGTCATAAATGACGGAAGCAAAATAAATCCTAGTTTCTTTTTTTCTTTCATTAGATTCTTTATTCCGAAATTACAGTACTTATGTTTATATCACTTTTTATTTATTTTTATTTATGTTTATATTGGCCTAACACTAATCTTTTTTTTTTTTTTTATATAACAGAAAAAGAAGTACCATACCAACAAATTTGTATAAAATGTTTGTATTTTTGTATGGTATACTCGTACTCACTTCCATTTAGTTATAATTCGTTAGTTGGGTTCCATTTAATATAAATTATACCATATTAGCGTTATTGTGGCCTCTGGGAGAGCAAATTTAAAAATGGGATCTTATTTTCATATAAATTTTGTCTTTTGTATACTGTATAGGGATCTTATTTTGCTATATGAATAAACTGTTATTATGGTATTGTGTTATTTTTAAAAAACTATTCAAAATTTTATATCTAAATTGGTAAAATTTACAAAAAATACAAAAACATTTTCATCAAAATTTTCAATTTAAAAAAAAACAATATATGTTTTATTATCCGACGTAGAAGTAGAGTTTATTATCCTACTCTACTTCTATCAAGTTCTATTGATTGAACAGTGAACACTTAACACTGAAAATAAAATAATATTTTTGGAATGGAGCATGCAGAACATACAGAATACAGATACAGCAAATAATAAAAAAAAACAAAAATAATTTTTTTTGAGTGAAGTGAGTTACGCACACAATAATGACAAAAATAAAAGGTATAAGCAATAAAGTAGTATAATGTATAATATTATACAATACAAATATGCCGATACACATGTGTATTATTGTGTATAATTTTAAGTAATAAGAACAACCTTTGAGTGAATTATGTTTTTTTTTTGTGTTAAATACTGTTTGCCTTTTGGTTATTATACCATATTAAACTATTGATTAAATTTCTATTAGTCCTTATTATTATAAATCAAAAAAATTGTTTGTTTTATTTATATTATTATTATTATTTATTATTTTTCCTTATTATTTGCGAAGAAGACTAACATTAAATTAAAAAAATATAGTTCATGCAATCAATTTTTCCTGCAAAGGTTCAGCATGGTAGACAGGGGTTAAAAAAAGCACCAAAGCAATTTGTATATATATATGCATTTGTATACATATGCAATTTGTATATGTGTTGGAGCGTTCCGTCGAACTTACAAACATCCAGATAAATGCAGAATAATATATATATAATATTATTATTAAACACCATATGTATATGTATAATCAGGTTGTACCTAATATTAGTGTTTATTGGGAAGATTTTGTGGTTTCTATGTAT
Source organism: Argyra leucocephala (assembly GCA_963942445.1). NCBI lineage: Eukaryota > Metazoa > Arthropoda > Insecta > Diptera > Dolichopodidae > Argyra > Argyra leucocephala. The sequence continues at coordinate 149,173,609 of OZ012679.1, forward strand.
CTCTTTCGTTGGTTCTCTACTAGGGTAGTCAAAAAAATTTCTTATAGTCTTGTTTTGTATTTTTTGTATTAGTTCTATATCTTTGTTGTACGCATTTTCCCATATTTGTATTGCATAGGTGATTGTACTGTTGAACATACTGAAAAAAGCGATCTTTTAAAATTGTATGGAACTCTTTTCTTTATTACCCTAAAAATGCCAGCAATTTGCTTGCTTTGTTTAGCTGTTCTTTTATGGTTATGGTTACTCCAAGTTAGATTTTCGTCAATTATTACACCTAAGTACTTGTAGTAAGACTTACAGTAAGCAGATATAGCTACTTCGCATAGATTTATGTTAAATGTGTTGAAATGGCTGAGTATTAATCAAAGAATTAAATAAAAATGTATTAATAATTGTACAAAAGATGAAAATAAGTAAATATCCCAGTTATTTATATGACCGTTTAGGATATTCAAAATTATAATTTGAGAAACGTTAATTCATTTAGAATAGAAAAAGAAAAAATTAAAAATATGCTTCTATACAATAGTCCCTTTTAATGAATTGCCTAATGAAATAGTAAGTAGGGAAACAAATACAAATAAATTTAAGAGAAAAATTCTGGAATATGTAAAAAATAATTTTATTTCTAATACCCCAACAAACCATAGGAAGAACGTGTTCTTCAAGAAGAAACATATACAAATCCCCCGTTTGAACTTTTTGCGAATGTTCGCCTGGAAGAATTAAAAGCGAATGAATTACGTTTCATTAAAAGAATTTTTTCTCCATTTTGAATCTATTTTTCATATATGAAAATATTTTCAGTTATTTTTTTAAAGCACACGTGTTAAGTACAAACTTCAAAATTTTTTAAAGTATAAAAAAATGCAAAAAATAAAATAAACTTAAATATTTATAATAAATCAATATTAATAATTAAATTTTGATGAATTTTTATTGGAAATTATTAGTTTTCTAGTCCCTATAGTTTATAAGTCCCTGGAACAGATATTATCTTCTAAACATTCGTATTTTCTTCTTCTCGGGGAAGCTAATGCGATTCAATTTACGATTGTCGCGGCGATGTCAACCTTTTCATAATACTAATGAATCGCACAAGAATAAAATATGAACTCGAGGCGAACAAATAAATATTCTTCTAGGGGATACTTCCGCGATAATTTTACGATTCTCATTGTTTGTAATATCATAAATAGTCCCATTATTTTTCTATTAAATTGCTTTCAAAAAGCCTGTATATATTGATTTACAAAATACACAATAATAATATTAGATAAGAATACGCATTCTCTGAGTATTTATATTATACATATATATACAATTTCCTTTTTAGGAGTACTCTGATTGTGTGTATTTGTATTTTGCATATCCCATTTGGGTATACCTAGATTCTAGATACTCATTTTATTTTATTGAATTTTATGTAGATCAAAATATTATTTTATGTTTGCATTTTATTAAAATAATTTTAATCGGTTATTAGCTCAGTTGGTTAAAGCGTCCTTTTAATATCACAAATTTAGTGTTCGATTCTCTGTTTCTTTATTAAAAAAATATTTTTTTTTTGTTATTATATTAAAAAATTTATAATATTAATTTTTATAAACAAGAAAAAATATTTTTTTAATAAAAAAAAGTAATTTTTATTTATTTTTCTCTTCTCAATTTTTTCAACAAAACACGAAACCGTTTAGATTGAATCCAATCACACAAATGATGTAAGCATTTATATTTTAGTTAGTTTTAGTTTTTAAAATTCATTTATTTATTATACCATGTTACATATTACATACCTTAGTACATTAAATATAAATTAAATTAAAAAATTTCCAAAACAATAATGGTAAAATTACATAAATTTAAGATCATTCTGATATTCCTGAGAATATATGATGAATGAAATAACAAGAGTAGAAATAATTAAATTATATAATTAAACAATATTAGGTTGATAATTCAGAGATAATTCTAAAAGTAATACAGTTACAGAAATACAAAAATAAAAATAAAAAATTTAGTATTAAAGTAATAAAGTAAAGAAAAACTTAACGCAAAAATTTTAAAAATTATAAAATAAAATACAAACTTATAGCTATTAAATATCCATATATACAATAGAAATAATTAAATTTAGTTAAACATAATTAAACAAGGAAAGAAAATAAAATAGGAAAAAAGAGAAAAAATTAAAATTCGAGATGAATGATTACAACAAAATAATAGAAGCCTGAGAAACGAAACTTAAAAGAATTTGGTTAAGTTAGCAACAACTCAATTTGAGAGTGATCAAGATTCAATAAGTGAGATCTAAGATTTTTGATAAAAGTAATAGAAGTTCTATCCGATCTTAAAGAGAAAGGCAACGTATTGAAAATAATTTTGGGAGCTAAAAAGTCATAAAAGTGGCGAAAATGTGATGTATATGCTAATCTAGGAACATTTATTAAAAATAGGTTATTGACTCGCAGATTGTAGTGAGACCTAAATCGATGGGCAAAATAACCCGATCTAATGAAATAAATTTTTAGTGTTTTATCCAGCTTTCTAAATAGTGGAAAACTAGGTGTAAGTCTATTTTTCCTCATGATTAATCGAATACAATATTTTTGAGCAATGAGTAGGGGACGAATTTTGTTGAAGTAAGAGCCCCCCAGCAGCTAATTCCATATTGTAATTTAGAGTTGAAAAGAGCAAAGTATACCATTTTCATGACTCTCAGGGAACAATATTGGTTTAGATGGAAGACATTTCTTATGGCCTTTTTAAAATATTTATGTAAATGAAAAGTATGCTCTGCCCAGTTTAATTTATAATCAAGAACGAGGCCAAGATACCTGAAAGATACAACACAATCAATCATAAAACATGATTCACTACAAGAAGAACTTGAGTCAATAGAGTTGAATCAATGGAAATTTTTTACAGACAGGAGAATGATAATTAACTGCTGAGTTTTCACTGGGATGATTACTTTTGCCAAAGTGCATAATCCTTGTTTTACTACTGATAACTAAGCTATGTACATAAAACCATTTCCTTATGAGATCCAGGTCATAATTTATATCACAAAAAAGATCCAAATTATTATTGTTACTGTATGTGAATGCAGTATCGTCAGCAAAGGCTGTAGGTATACCTTTAAAAGATTGCTGAAATAAGGAATTAATGAAAATTAGGAACAAGATTGGACTTAAAACAGAACCCTGAGGGACACCTACTTTTAAACTCTCAGTATCACCAAAAATACCATTCAGTTTCACTCTTTGTTTCCTATCACTAAGATAAGACTTAAACCATTTAAATATAAATCCTCTAAATCCGGCATTGTATATTTTTTTCAGCAGTAAGTCATGTTTTACCGTATCAAACGCTTTAGTAATGGCTATAAATAAACTACTACAAAGATTGGACTTATTTAAACCATTGTATATCTCACAACAGAATCTCAAAAGGGCGTCTTCAGTGGATCTTTTTTCCCTGAAGTCAAATTGGACATAACTGAAGAAACTTGTTTTATCAAGGAATTTCAGTATTCTATATTTCATAGCCTTTTCAAAAACTTTTGAAATGGACGACAATAAAGATATAGGTCTGTAGTTGTTCGGATCAGTTGAAATCCCCTTTTTGAAAATAGGAATAACTTCTGCCATTTTTAAATCATTTGGATATATATTATATACTTCATTTTAAGTATGTATCAAATAAAATTAGTTAGTTCGGATTTTATAATATAGTTTAACAAAAAAATAAATTTTTCTGTCGTCAGCTAAATTCAATAATATGTAGCGGGGGTTTGGGGGCGACAGATAACAAAAAAATGTAATAATTTTAAAATTATGTTTTTCCTACCATCTATGTCTTTCTGCCGTCAACAAAGTCAAAATTTCAAAAATATTGGGGGGGGGGGGATTTGGAGGCGGCCGCCCCCTACAAAAACAAAAAAATGGATTAGTATTTAAATTTTGCATATTAAAATTCTTCATAACACTAAAACTAAACTTTCTCTAAAACTAAACTGTATCACTGTGACATCATTTTACCCAATGTTTAAAAATAAATCAAATTTTTAGCAAAATATTATGCACCCTTTAGCAACATTAGAAAAATTCAAGCAAAAATTCAGAAAGAATTCAGATTTTAATTTTTCTACCCTAACCTAATAATTGAAAGTATTAATGTAGCAAAAATACATACATATGTATTAATGTATATGTATAATGTACATACATTTTTGTTAAATTAAAAAAAAAAAATAATAAAATCATAAATTTTTGTGTTGAAAGTTTGTTATTATTTTTTATTAAAACTTTAAGTTATAATAAATAATAATTTTTTTAATTCGAAAGTTGTACATATTTTGTTTGAATTCTTACAAGATTTCTGACTGTAGAATTTAAAATGGTTTACGGCAATGGTTTTCGTTCTGAATACGTTAAAGGCATCGAAATTTTGACCATACTAAATTATTTATAAAAACTTTTGTAAAAAAAATCAAATTTACGGATAGCCTCAGTTCAATTAGATCAATCAAAAACCCATTCAACAGCAAGTACATGTCATCGTACATTAGAAACTCCATAGTACACAACAACGGCAAATTGCGGTTGGCATGGATTCCAGGCCACGTTGGCATAGATGGAAACACCAGAGCAGACCTTGAAGCAAATATAGCGGCCAAAAGCCCTCTGACCAGAGGTTCAATTTATTCGTATGCCCATGCTAAAAGGATAATTGCAATACAAGCGGCGCACATCCGCCAAACAGCTTGGAACTCTTCCTATCGCTTTGCCAGATCACACAATCCCAACGCTAACATTCCAGGATCAATAAAAACTAAATCGCGAGCTCTAGGTGTTAAACTTACCAGAGTACGCCTAGGGTATACCCTTCCTACACATAAACACTTATTTAACAGATCCAACCCTCCGAACTGTATTCACTGTGCAGAACTCCTAACCATAAAACACATTCTAACAGAATGCCCTTCAAATAACACAATTACATCTCAATTCACTTTCACCCCACTACAAGCTCTACAATTCCATACCAATACACACTTAACACTTGTAAAAAACCTCGTACTACATCACAATATCTGGGATGAAATATAGCGTATCTATACCATTTTAGATAATAAACTAATATCATAATGAAATTAGTAATATTACTTGGTAGGAATAGTTCCTATCAACCTTTTACTCTTTTTTATAATTTTTTTTTATCTACTGTTTGCTAAAATTATGTTTATGCTAGCGAATGGTAGGTAATATATATATACAATTCTTTTTACTTCTTTTACAAATTTACACTTTGTTTACCTACTATTTGCTAAAATTATTTTTTATTATTCTAGCGAATGCTAGGTATATATATACTTTTACATGATTTTACTTGTTACATTATTTAAGACTTTACACTTGAATATACTTTATTTTTTATAACTTTACATTTATCTTAGTTAATATGTTAAATTGTCAATTGATAATATGTTAATTTACTAAAATTTTAAATTTTTGAACTGATTTTCTAAATCGTTAATTTACTTAAATGTTAATTTCTAAATTTTAATTTTAAATAATTGTTAATTTGCTGAATTGTTAATTCTTTCATTTGAATCATTTACATCATTCCTTAGATACTAAGTTTTTACTTTACCTTTATATTCTAAAGGCTCACATCCCGAAAGGGAAAAGGGTCTATAGTTGGCCTGTAGATTTATCTGCAGGTCCACTGTTAAATAAATAAATAAGTAAATAAATAAAATCAAATAGGTCTGATTAGCCTTACTACAGCAGGTGCTTTGTCGGCATCATGATGTACAAGGCGCGAAGGTAGAGCAGGTCTCTAATAATATAAATTTAATAAAAATGTTTTTTTTTTCCATTTTGGAACAGTAATGTTTAATAGTTTAATGAACTAAATAAATAAATAAATAAATAAAAAATATATGTAATAATATTTTAAACTACATTTACATTATGTCACAGTTTAAAAATTTTGATTAAGTTCCAAGAAAACCTATTTATTCTAAAATTTTTAAACATTCATTCACAGTAAGTGAAATATTTTCAGAAGAAGCCATAATTTCTGAATTTCGAATTAACTGTCAAATAATCCAAAAAGTATTAAACAAAAAGCATAAAGGATTAAAATTAGCTAGAAAATACTTTGAATTAAAAAATATTTCATTTCAAAAAACTTTATTTATAACAAAAAAAAATTGAATGCTTCTTAATTATATTATAATGTATGTATGTTTGTTTGTACATATTTACATATTTTAACACCTAGTAAAATAATTTTTCATTTTATACTGGTTGGTACTAACAAGAGTGAGATATTTTTTTTTTTTAAAAAGGTAAAACTACCTTTGGGGATTTTCAAAAACATTTAAATGAAAATTATTTTGATTTTTGTTTCAGTTTCAGTAGCTAAATAAAAAATAATAACAGAAGAGGGTTTAATTTTGTAGAATATTTGTCTATTAATATCTGTGACCTAGGTAACAGGTAAATAAATTTTCAGTATCGTTGATATTTTCAAAGGTATTATATAATATTTATTTTATTAAAATTGAAATGTTTTACAAGTTATTTTCATTTTTTTTTTTTCAAGTTGATATAATTATAAATTGAAATGAAATTTAATTGAAATTTAAATGTCAAATAAATTTTACCTTAAATTGATTGGTAGTTTTTAACATAGGTATACTGTTCAGTTAGAAATGAAAATTGACAGCGAAATTAAATATTATAATACATAGGTAGGTAAAATAATGTATAAAATGTGAGGTATCCTTTTCACAATATGTGAGTCAATTTTATATATTGGTCGGACAATATTATACATACATAATGTTAATTGAAAGAAGCGTAAAAATATAACTTGTTGATTTATATTCACTTACATATTACTTTACTATTAATCGCTGTAAGGCTATTGTATTTGCTATTGAATAACATACAAAATACTAAACTAATAAACTGTGGTGCATGGGTTTTATTGAATTAACTAAAAATGTCAAAGAGTTGGAATGTACCAATCTAACAGTACTATATCGTTGACTGTTGACCGTATATACTCAAAATTACATGTTGGGAAATCAATGTTAAAGTTTGAATGATTGAAAAAAATAACTGATCGAAATGGGAATATTACTGTATAAGTAAAAATTTGTAGGGTGCGTAACGTACAATAACGACTAGAGTTATTTAGTAATGATTGTAGCTATGTTTACCCTATAAGCCAATGACAAATGCAAATATATAAAATCTATGCACATATACGGAAAATATAACTAACGTTTGGTAAGCCAAGCCAATAAAATAATTTTTTTTGTTTATTTAAAAGAAATATCCAAACATGTAGAAAATTTTTAATAAATTCATTTATTATTTAAATATACTATATTTAATAATAATTTAAGTATTATCTAAGTAAGAAAACAAAATTTGAATTTTAATTCACAGCCTTTAAAAATAATTTTAGGAAATGAAAAACTTAATTTTTCATTTGTAATAGTTTTGAAGAAATTTGTTCGAAGGCATATTTTTCAAAAGGCGAACAAAACTTAGAAAACATGAATCAGACCAAATTACAATATGCTTTAGTATGTGGATAAAATATTAAACAATATTTCAAAACCTTGTAAGCAGCACTTGCACAGTAAGTCGTTTTAGGTTTTCGTAAGCTATAGCTCCGGCTGTAAAATTATCTAAGTATTAAAACATTTTATGTAATACGTAATACAAAAATGTGCAGTATATTTGAAAATGTTGAAGATGTTCAGAAGCAGAATAAAAAAAAACATCAATATTTTAAAGGCATAGACAAAAGCTTTAAGCCCTAAATAAATCCAATGGATATATGGCATTAATGAAAAAAAAATAAACAATTTTGGTTGACGTATATCAATCAATGATACATGTTCATGCAACACAACAATACAAGAAAACAATGGAAAATACATGCATTTTTTGCGGTATGAACAGGTACCAATAACTAATATATGGGCTGCAAACCAAAAATTAAAGTAATCAAAAATTGAGTATCGGAAAATAATTGAGATATTTAAAAATTGATTACAGATTTGAAAAGATATCATTTAATAACCTAAGAATCTATCATTAAGTCCGAAAGGTCCAAAAGTGTTAAAACCGCAGCCGAAAGTGCTAAAATGGCGGATACGGCATACCAATGTTCAGTCGACGATATATTTATGTAATATGTTATAGCCAGGACCACTCATAAAAATTTTGAAGAGTACGTTCAAAAAATAAAACCAGATCACTACAACAGGTTTCCAATGATATTGGACAGAGGTTTGGGCCCCTCCCCCCCCCGACTGTAAAATTAAAATACCTGTTTTCATATTCCTTACTCAAATTTTTTCGCTAGCAACACCAGCATTTATATTTTTATATTATAGAGATTTTGGAATTCCTTTATTTTTGCATATTCAGTGACGTTGTTTTATGGGCGCTGCGAAATAACTTCAATATTAAAAACTTCGAGACAAAATCCAAAAACAAAAATTTTTTTATATTAATTATTTTTATGCGTAGCTGCTTTTGGATGCAAAAAGGAGGAATATATCCCTTTTACACAATATTTACCTTAATTACATTTATGCGTAGCCGCTGTTATATTATAAACATATTATAAATATATTTTGAAACTATCTGTTTTTTGTTTTTTTCATGATACAAATTTTTTTCATGGTTTTTTCTGAATTTTATTTTTCAGTCTCTTGTACCATTCGGGTTTTTTTGGCACAAAATTCAAATGTGAGATTTTTGGTACTCAGTCTTTTTTAATCAAGATTTTAAAAAACAAGATTGACAAAAACAAGATTACGTAGTAGGCCCATTTTATGTATCATTATTAACTTGCCAATATTTATTTATTTTATTCACATACACATACATATATCACATAAAACAAAAACAAAAAAAAAATATCAGTTCATATAACAAAAAACCTAAAAAAAAACATAAAACCAAATTTAAAATAAAATATTCATCATCATCATCATATTTGTTAAGTCTAACATATTAATTAAGATGTAATATCCATATCCATTTTACATCTAGATTTTCTTAACGAAACAAACCGAATTTTAAGCTTTAATAGAACTTTTCATAATGTTGCTTAACAGCAGTAAGCAATTGTATTTTGATAGTATGACAATTATGATATTTTACACACCATTTGTGATATGCGGTTCAATTTAAAATAAATATATATATATAATAATATATACTCTGTACGACCTCCTTAGCTCATTTTGAAAAACTTGAACAAACAAATAAATAAATAAATAGACATTAATAAATTATGACAATTCAATTATATGGCTTGGTTGTCTAACATTTCAATACATTAATACATTAAGAGATTTCATGACATAAAAAAGTCCAGCCGAATTCAATTAAAAACAGCCAAAATTAATTAAAAAAAGAAAAATTAGCCAAAAAGCAATATGACAATACAACAATTCTACCTACCTATCGATGTAATGGTCAGTTAAATTAAAACTAATCGCTTTAATGATATTCTTGCATCCTAAACCTAATCAATCTGACAATACAACAATTCTACCTAACTATCGATGTAATGGTCAGTTAAATTAAAACTAATCGCTTTAATGATATTCTTGCTTCCTAAACCTACCTGTTGAACTAATCAATTTTTACATTTTTAAATAATATCATCAACACTATATTTAATCTGTAAATTGAAAATAGTACGCTACAAAAATCTGAACCATTTCACAACCTATTTTCATTATTATTCTTTAAATGATAGACAAATATTTGAATATTTAAAAGGAGACGTAGCGATTTGAATTTTTTTTAATTTTCAATTAGAAATTTTAATTTCAAATTACACCCCCGTGTATGCCTTCGATAGACATGCAATATCAATACTATAATATCAATATTGTAATATTCGAGATATGTATTACCCCTTGACAGGCATAAACGTACTATTAACGTAGTATTTATTATGACATGTCAAATGGAGAATACAACTTTTTTTTTTATAAAAAATGATAATTTGAAAATATCATTTTCTTAAATTAAATTTCAAATTTGCCTCCATTTTGTTTTTATTTTTATTCATTTTGCATTTTGATTTGACAATAAAAAATTTTGTTTAATTTTAAAAATGTGTCAAATCAACTATTTTTTAATACTAATTTAATTATTTATTTGACGATAGACTACGCTGATGTACATCATTGCCGCATTGATTCGTAATATTATGACTTTGTTTGGTAATATCAATACTACACGTTTATATTGCCTTAATATCATGATATTTGGTGCCACACATATAGTAATATCACAATATCAGCAATATTGTAATATCCATACTACATGTCTGTCAGTAGCATAAGCTTACAGATACATTTGAAGATTTATAAGGAAATTTGAATTTTTCAAATATTGCCACAACTTACCAAAGTATAGAATCTCTTGCATTCGTATAATTTGAGTACGATTTTTGATCAAAGCGGGCGAAAACGATTAGATTGTCTTCAAAATACAAATTAAGTCAGATCAGATTACAGTTAGTTTTCTTTGACATGAAATTATTACTTGCATGCATTTATAGTTTATTTTAGTACTAAATTATTATAAAATTTGATAACCAACGTTAACTAATCGAATCCTACAAATTGTATGCTAGACTTAACTAAGGTTTGAAATATACGATTGTTTAAGCAGACATTAAAGCAATGCCATTTGCAATTGATTCATAAATTCATTTTTGAGATGCGTTCAAATTGTCCTGATTGAATTTTTTCCAAAAACCTTCCAGTTAGCTGGTTCGAGTAATCACTCAATTTTAATTTTTTGTCTGAGTAATGATGTCCTATATTACTTTCGGTTTTAAATCTTTGAAATATTTACAATTTTTTCACACATCAGGGAATAGGAAGCTATTCGTTCTATTTTCTGTGTTTTTCTCAGCTTTTCAGTCAGTCACATTCTGGTCGCAAGATCGCAAGAACCCTGAAAACCGTATGTCCCAATGAGTTTGATTATGAATTTATTAAAAAATTATTTATACTCTCAGTTCAACCTTTAAGATCTTAGAACCCATTAAATTTTATGTAATATTATGCATTAACTGTTCTTTCTTAGCTTCTTTATATTCTGCTATAGGTCAACTTGATATCAAAAGCATGGTCATGGTCACAATACCGGATACCGCACAATAAATTTTTTAATATCATTAATCACATTTTTTTAACTAGCAATTTAATTTTACAATAACATCAATTCGAATTTACAAGATAAAAAAAAAAAAAAATTAAATTAGAAAAAAAAAAATACACTATAAAAAATTCCTGAATTGGCTTCATGCATACCAATTCAATTTTGCTTTTCAGTATCATATCCTATATAATAGAAATAAATCCGAGTGCCAAAATAAAAATAAAACATTAAAAAACAACAAAAATTTTTTTTTTTTAAAATAAATTTTCCGAAAAAAAAACAGAGACACAAAAAAAGAAAGCTTCATTTAAATAAATTAAATTAAAAAAAAAAACAAAAAAAAAACCTACATATTCCAGTCCTTCAATTCAGTAAATTTTATTTTATGTTATTGTTTTTTTTTTCTATCCTTTATTTTATACACATTCATTTCGAATTTGATTTTTGTTCTACAAAAAGATAAACTCGATAACAGTATGCAAGTTTGTTAGATTTGGTAGAAAATTCGGCACGGTTCATTTTTAGAAAAATATCAACATAAAAATTGGTTTTTGGTTTTTTTTTTTGTTATTTTTTTGTTGATTAAATTACCATCGCAGAATTTGTGTATTCACCTCTTACTGATTTAATTTACTGGACTACGAATGGTGAATAATAATTGGTGATATTTTTGGTTCGATATATTTTTTTTTTATTTGTTTAATATAGTTCAATGCCAAGTTAACCTATGTGTGTGGCTGGGTGTGTGTGTGTGTATTATAATAATTGTTAAATTTTTTTTTCAATTTTTATTTTTATTGTTTTTTGTTTTTTTTTTTTTTTGTTATCCTTAAAAAAACTGCTTTTAACTATTTTTTGATTTTAATTTTTATTTAGAATTTACTTGTTGTTGTTTTTTTTTTTTATTTTATTTTATTTTTTTTGCAAAAGTGGTGAGAAAAAAAAATAAACAATGTAAAATAAATCGGAAATAATAATTGTGGCGTATAGGAAATATTTTGGTTTGTTTATGCATTGTTGTTGTTTTGTTTTTTTTTTTTGCGATTCTATCGGTCAAATTATCACGTTCTTTCTATAAATCATTATTTTATTAGGTTTGCATGTTTTCTTATACTTACTACTATAAATTTATTTCACTTTGATTGCGAATAGTAGTGAATTTGGAATGAATGTGAAAACTTTTTATATATGTATATGTGCGTACGTGGTGTAATTTTTAGGATATAGATTTAGTGCGGTGATTTTGTGACATTGAATACAAATGATTATTTTATTTCTGGTATTATTTTTTTTTTTCTATAAATATATATACAAATATATGTCATACATATATATATATATATATATATATTTTATATATCATAAATGTGTGGATATATTATATTATTATATAAACATAGTAAATATTAAGTAACATTAGGGGCTTTCTTTTTGTGTGTATTTTATTTATATAATTTTTATAGCAATGAAGGTGTTTTAGTGATTGGAGGCAAATTCATTAGCACGAATTTGTTTCATTTAATTAGAATGTATTTTTTTGTTATTGTTATTTTTAAAAAGATATTTCATGTCTATTGAATTAAATTGAAAATGAGATTTAATTTAATTGAAAATAGTTTGAAAAATATTTAGAAAAATGTGAAAAACAAATTGAAATAATTTTTTTCTAATCTTTCGATCGTGTTTAAAAGTAATGTTTTTTTCCTAATGGAAAATTCAATTTATTTTTTTTTTTTTTATTTTCTTTGGAATTTAAATTCAAATGTAGATAATATATTGTTTTTTAAAATAAGAGTTTAATATTATACTAATACATATATAAAAAATTAGGAATTATAAAAATTTGAATATATTCATTTGAAAAATTGTATTTTTTCGAATGTGTTGTTTACTATTCATACCATAATGCATTATTTTGTGGACTGATGGTTATATATACTGTAATATGAAATATCAAATATGATACTAATATAGTTTATTTATTTAAAATGATACATATATATATATAGTATTATGTCAATTATCTAACAAAACTTCAATTCCACGGTGGTCGATATTTTGAAGCCATTTCTTGATATTACTTAGGAACAAATTTTTGTTTCTAATTAGCCTAATACACTCTGGAAGTTTATTAAATAATCTGCATGAGGTTATTGTAAAAAAATTTCGAAAGTTTGTAGTATGAAATACTGGGACATTAACAAGGAACCTATCATTAATTCTTAGGTTATGAATCGAAGAGCTCCTGCTGTTTAGATACCATCCTCTAATAAAAAATATTTTCAAGACTTTATAATAATATAAATTCCGTACTGGTAGTATTTTCAATTGCTTGAACAAATCAAAAGTATGAGATAGGTAATTTTTATTGCAAATTTTCCTAACAATCCTCTTTTGCAAAACAATTAGCGGATTAATTCTATTATGCTATGTCCCTCCCCAACAGTTTATACCATATTGCACTTTGGAATGAAAAATACCATAATAAAACGTTTTTAAAACCGATATTGAGCAAAATTTGCTAAAGTCGTAAAAACTACGCAAGGTAGAACGTAAATATAGTTCAGGGACTAGGTGTGCTCAGCCCAACAATTTTTTATCAATTGTTACACCTAAGTACTTGAAATACTTAACCGTTTCAATTTTAAAGCAGTTATTGCTGCAGATACTGTCACAACAATAGGAGTATTGGTTAGTTAGTGTAGTGCAATTATTATTTACCAATTTATGTTTGTTGCACACTGAGGGCATGATTGATTTGAGGGAAATCTTGGGAGACGAGGCTAAAAAACATAATTTTATTTTTTAGTCTTACTGCTAATGACTAAGTTATATTCAGCAAACCATTTTCTTAACATACTTTAATCTTGATTTATTTCCGTTATCATATTCAATGGATTGACTGAATAGCCCAGGTCATCTGCGAAAGCTGTTAGATGGTCAGAGTAATCTTGGGAAAATAAGGAATTTACGTATATTAAAAATAAAATTGGCCCCAATACAGATCCTTGAGGTACTACAAGCTTAATACTGCAACTACTACTTAGTTTATCGCCCAATTTAACCTTCTACGTTCTGTTTCTCAGATATGACTCAAACCATTTAAGAGTAAAATCTCGAAACCCAATATTATCCAATTTATTCAAAATTATATCATAATTTACCATGTCAAATGCTTTGGTTATATGCACAAGAAGTCCTTCACATGATTTTTATATGATGTTATATCTTCAAAAAGTCCTGCACATGATAAGGATCTTCCGTAGATACTCCTTTTTTGAAACCAAACTGTATAGGACTAAAAAAATTAATTTGATCCAAATAGTCTAACATCCTATACTTAACAGCTTTTTCAAACACTTTAGATATAGAAGAAAGTAAGGAAATAGGTCTGTAATTTACTATATCTTTTGGACTATTCTTTTTAAAAAGGGGTAACACATTTGCAGATTTGAATAAATCTGGGAAAACGCCAGACAAAACACTACAATTGAAAATGTGTGCCAGGATATCAACAATATTAAATGCAATACTTTTTAAGATACGGTTAGAAATACCATCATCTCCACAAGAATTAGAATTCTCTGAGGGAATTTATTATTTTAAGCAATTCTAAAGCAGTTATACTTTCGAAGAAGAAACTATTACTTTGGGACACATCCTTCTTAAGCCCTAAGTTATTGCAACAGTTACATAACAATGAATGATCGCATGGAACAAATTGTTCTGCCGCAGAAGTAAAGTAGTCATTAAATTTATTTGCTATTTCAGTGTAGTCAGATATTTCTTTATATCAGATATATATCATTATATCTAATACTAGTGAATACTCTGTGCAATTGCACAGAAGTAGTTCTTTCAGACACGATTTTATATAAAAGAAAAATATTTGTTTTGGTATAATTGTTGTTGTTTTTAATACTTTATGAATACTAATTTCATTATAGCATAACACAATAAAATCTCATTACTCTCAAAACGTCGTAAATCGATAAATTAGTATTTTCGCATAAGATATTAAAGTGGGTCTATTCACTAGTATTAGATATAATGATATATATCTGATATAAAGAAATATCTGACAACACTGAAATAGCAAATAAATACAATTTTATTGTAGAATATATTCTGAAGCCTATTAAACCAATTAAATCATCAGATTTGGTTCTTTATATAATCAAAAAATATTTGGATTTTTATTATAATCAAATTAATTTAGACGGACTAAGATAGTGTAGTGGTTATGTAGTAGTAATATTCCTTTAAATTACTTTGGAATACATCGTTCATTGTCATTTAAAATAAAATAGAACCTTGCTATTATGAAGGCAAAGTTTTACTTTACAATAGATGTAGTTTTCGACATTTAAATTGACTGCTATAACGACGGCTTTTCTAACGCCGATTATCAAAACATAAACAATGCCTTAGCTAGACTATGGGACATATTGTTAAAGCAACAGGAAATCAATCAACTTTTTATCATTATTATTAGCATTATTATCATTATTATTATTATCATTATTATTATTATTATTATTATTATTATTATTATTATTATTATTATTATTATTTTTATTATTATTATTATTATAATTATTATTTTATTTAGTTCATATAAAACTATTTATAATTACAATAATATTCATTAAATTAATAAATAAAACTTATTACACGATATTTGAAAAATCCGAAAAAAAAACCAAAAAACGGAGCCTTGGCTGGACAGAGATCTTCAAACATAGGGTAATCAACGTAACAAACTGCAGAAGGTAAAACTTGAAAAAGAAGGCAATACTTGATATTAACATCAAGAAGGGCATGGGGTATTTGTTGTCTCATCCGCTTCTACTAATTTTTAATAAACCAATAGGAACATTCGCTCAAGCATGGAACATATCGCATCTAACATCTATTCATAAGAAAGGTAATAAAACTGTTGTGGAGAACTATCATGGTAACGGCATTCTTTCAACTATTCCCAAACTATTTAAAAAAATTGTTATAAATAAAATAACACCAATTTTGAATATAAAAATAAATGAAAAACAACATGGTTTCAGAAAAGGAAGATCAACGACGTCAAACCTTATGGTATACACTTCTGAAATTCTAAAATTAATAAAAATTTGATATAAAAAATATTGAACTCATTTCAGTAAAGCGTTCTAATAGATCTCGAAACTAGCTGTGATCGGAGGTTCTTTTTTAGCATGGATTTCCTTTTACGTTGCAGAAATAACTCAAAATGTAAGATTCCAAGGCCTATTATTTAAAATTATTTATGTTAACTCGGGAGCATCACAAGATAGCCATTTAGGCCCACTCCTTTTTAATAAATTTATTGCATATTTCTCCAGAAATTTAGATGATGTTAAACATATTGCTTCTGCCGATGATATTAAAATGTACCAAGTTATTAAGAGTTAAGTAGCTCTTATATTGCGTTACTGCAGACTAAATTGCGTTCAGTCAAATAAATTAGAACTTAATATTGAAAAATGCAAGGTAATATGTTTTTCCAGGAAATGGTATACCCTTCCCAACAATTACACAATTCATTATACACATCTGTTAGGAGGGTGCATAATATCTCGACTCTCGAAGAGCACGTGAAAAACTTAACTTTCACATATATTATGAGCATATAATCTTCTTCTTCGCATATAATCTTCTTGAGCATATATATTGAGCGTATATCAAGGCTAGTAAGGTGTTAGGATTTACTAAAAGAAGATCAAAGAGGGTGTAGAAACATAGCAGTGACTATAGAGCCTTTTATTGTTCATTAGTTCGATCTATTGGATATGATATAGAATATGGCTACATTGTCTGGGATCCAGTAGAATAAAATCTATCCAAAATCAATTTCTTTTATTCATCTTAAGACATCAATTTAATCCATCAAATTTTTATAATCTCCCAATTTACTTCACTAGACTTAATTTGCTAAATATGAGCATCTTATCAGCGCGTAGGGAAATAATCTCATCTTTTTTCATCTTTGACGTGCTGAATAATTGATGTGATGTGCAATATTTTACTATTAATCTCCCAAGTTACTTTACGAGACTTAATTTGCTAAATATGAGCATCTTATCATCGCGTAGGGAAATAATCTTATTTCGCTTCACCTTTGACGTGTGCTAAATAATCGGTCTGATATGCAATATGTTACTAATAATTTTAAAACTAATGAAATACCTAGGGATACACGAAACAATAAATATTTCGTAGAAAACACAATATGTAGTATAGTTAATGGAAATAACGAACCTATAAACAGATGTTGTGATACAATGTTTTTCATCTTTTTTCACTCTCTATGCCACGTATCACTTTCAAATATTTTATTAATGAACAGGGCCACTAAACATTCTAAATATTATGTATGAATTATAGTGAATGAAGAGAGAGTGTTTTTGTCAGTGGAGCTCTCTTCAATTGCTTGTAAAAATTCTCTGCAAAGGTGGCGTAATTTTTTACCATGCAAAGGCAGATCGATTTAATGTACTGTTTTACTTTTGTACTCTCCTCCATTTACTGTTATAGTAAGCATTGTTCTACTAGAATAAGGGACTCTGTTTGTTTTTTTTCCCTTTTGAATGTGCAAATCTTCAGCTTGTCTTCTAATTATTAATTAATCTTAATCTTAAAATTGTGAATAGCCAGACGTGTTGAAATAAAGAGAAGTCAGTGCTCAGATTAACAATAATCGTTTATATCAACAAACTAGAATCTATTGGACATTAATTCGGTTAATTTTTTATTCATAATAATTTTTTTGTTATTGAAATTTTATGAATGAATGCAAATATCTTTTTTACTAACTATTAGTAAAGATTTTTTATTGCGAAAAATTTAATATTTTCCATTAAAAGAACTGCAATAATACTGCATAAAAAAGAATAAATGAAATAAAAGAAAAAAGTTATAAGGTCATCATCATCATGGATATGAATCTTCAATTCTAGAAAATATTTCTAATATTATTCAAAAAGTTTTGTGTAATTCCTATTGATGATGACTGCATAGATTACTTCTTTTACTGTGTCAGTAATAATAAAATAAAAATAAAACAACAAAAAAAAACTATCACAATCTGTTTTTCTATCTTCTTCTATGTCCTTTGTAAAGTCGTTCATCGTTTTGTTCTTGAGAAATTCAGGAATTTATTCAATTAGACATTTCATGGAAAATGCCTTTCGGAATTACTAAAAACTCTGTTCAAGGATTACAATAACTACAGAATAGCTATCTCCTTTTTACTACTATTGATTTTGAAATTGTTTTACAGGAAATTTTCTTCATACTGTTTTCATACTCTATATTCATTATTGTCTTCTTCTAGTTTAAAAATTCTTTGAAAACTTAATAAAAGTACAAAATAAAAAAATGCGATAATTAGTAAAAAAAAAAAAAAAAAAACATAAAATAATTAAAATAGAAATTTTCATTTTTTTTTTTTTTTTTTTATTTTATCCTGTTTGAAATTATTGAAAAGTTAAGTTTTTGTTTTTGGTTTTGTTATAAATTCTCTTAAGAGGTACAAAAGTTTGGAAGCTTAAGGCGTACACATAAAATTTAAGTTTAAGTTAATTTTCTAAAAACAAAATTGTTACTTTAAAAAGGAAGTCAAAAAGTGCAAGGATACATGGGAGAAAAAATAAGTAAATTTTAATTTTGTAAATCGAAGAAAAACCAATGGTTGGAAATTATCTCAGCTGAGCTAATTTTTTTTAGTTATATTTAGTTTTGGTTTTTAATGGTTTTTTTTTTTTATTTTAAATTTATTTATCGATTTTTATTGTTATGTACAAAATAAAGTTGTGGAACAAAAAAAGTTTATTGTTAACTTAAACATTTTATCATGTAACTTTGTTTTTAATCAATTTTATTTGTGTAACTCGTATAACTCGTACGATTAGTATATTTGTTTAATAGGAGTTTCTAACATATTTTTCGTACTACAGAAAAGCGTTCGCACAAATTCTTAAAACTATTGGCACAAATAAATAACATACAGATGTCGCATGGCCATATAACAAAATTATTGAATTATTTTCTCTAGCCGAGATATATGTCTAGCTGACTAAAAGCTTTAATAAGAACAAAATTATAAAAAAAACAACGTAAAAAAATAAGAAGAGTAGACGTGAAGAACCATGACATGGTACAAATAGTGGTACAAACAATAAATTATATATGTATCAGTGACGGGGCGTGGAATTTTCAACTGGGGAAGCACTATAAACGGAAGCATCAGTTTACTTTGGCTTTTATTTTTCTATTGAAATTTTTGCTAATTTCGACAGTCAAAATCGGCTCATATCTACTTCTCAAAGTAGTTTTAATTCTGTTTAGGCAGAAAAACGATCGCTCAACTGAAATAGTTGTTATAGAGGAAGTGCTATTATCAATTTCCAAAGTTTAGTAAACTTACTCGTTTAAAGAGTAACTTAATTCTGTTTTAATTTTTCGCAAATACTGTTTTTGTTATTAAAATTTTCATCTGAAAATATTACTTTAATTTAAGCTCTGGCTTTAAGAAAGCAATGTGAATATTCTATATTTATGTTGGAAAATACCACGTATACGAATTAAAAAATTTTACTGAAAAATGCTGATTACATCGTTTTATTATTGTTGTTTTTATTAGTAGAGCAACCACTGGTTTCCCATCTTTAACAATTAATAATTTTTCGTCAAAAATTCTAACCGAAAATGATTTTTTCTTAAGCTTTCAATAACACAGTTACAATTTTCTATTTTAAATATTTATAAATAATAAAAAAAAATGTGGTAAATTTTTACATTTGTTAACAAATTAATTGTTTCAAAACTGCATTAAACAAAATTATGGCTGAAAATAAACAATGTAGCATTCAATAACAAAAAACTACAGAATTATTTAACACAAATCAATACTACTCTCTAAAAAAAAACCCAAAACTACAAACATTATTTATATAAATATTAATTCTCATTTAAGTCAACAACCACAATAATGCACAAAATTAATTCATTCCTAGCTACTTTTTTTTATTTGTAAATTCATTTTGTGTCGTGCGATATTTTGTTGTTGTTTCCCTACATATAAGGGAATTATAATACCCAATTTGGTAGATTTGGAATGAATATCAGCGACTCACAATTCATAATAATTCTAAATTTTAACAATTCTAAAAAAAAGGTAAATAATAATGAACGTAATGTGGAAATTGAACTATTTAATGGATAAATTTCAACTTCTTTTGATTGTATGATTTTAATAATAGTAATGTAATTTTATTAATTATTATTATCTTTTATGTGATAAGTAATGAAATGATATATAATAATTAATAATGTAAATAATATAAAATAAGAAAAATTAAGCGTATCCATAAATTTTTTATAATAAATTAAATATTTACTCGAGTATTGATATTTTCTTTTAATAATTTTTATTTGTATACTCTTATAAAGACTAATCGTCTTATGTATACTAACATTAAGAATTGAATAAATAAATAAATAAACTAACTAATTGAGGAATTTCAAAACGCTAGATTCGTGTAAAACGATAAAATGATAACAATTGTAAAAAAAAAGTCATATTCTAATGAAAATATTCTTAATTTATATCGGGACAGAATATTTTGAGAAATTAGCATATTTATTTTATTTTTGGCACATTTATTATTTTTTGAATTTAAAGAAATTTTTTGAGCCTGCAAATTTCTTACAAATATTATTTAGCAATCTCTGCATATAGTTATCTCTCTCTGTGATATTATACTGATGAGTCAACGCTGCTATATTTAAAAGGCCTCGGAATTAATTTTTGCTTCGTTAAAAAATAATTTTATTTGTATGGAAAATCTTCGTAAATCTTCGCTTTTCCTTGCAAATAAAATCTTTTCTTAACGAAGGAAAAATTAGTTTCGAGGCTTTTTAAATATAGAGGCATTGGATGAGTGATGAGATGAGATGAATGAACAAAAAAAAAATTACATTTGTTAAGCGCATAGTGCATACGAGATTTTGGTAATTCAAATTTTATATTAAACCAAAGATTTTGGAAATAATTTGTTTCTTTTCTTTTTAGTGTTTAGTCAAATGTAATTTACTTTTTAGCAGAAATTTTTTCTGTTGAACCATCTTATTATTTCTGTCTTTGATCTTATAGTTCTTTCTAAAGCTTTTATTATTTTTGTTTTTATTCTTTTGTGAGCTTTACTTAGTCATAGAACATCATTTTCTTATACGGGCATAGGACATCTGTATATAGTTATTTATTTGTGCTATTATGGTGGATTTCCTCTTCATGGACGAACGTCCGGACAATTTTATTTTACACTATAAATGAAACACAAATACCATTAAAGAAAATTTTATGATTTCCTCTCAATGCGCGAAGGACTGACATTTGTTATGTAGTCAAAAAAGGTTGACGTTTGAAAATATGTTTACATGCGTTGATATTATTTTTATTAAAAAAATTTAAAATTTTGTTAAGAGTAATAATGGATAATAATTTTGTAATATTCGAAAAAATAAAATATAGCGCTTTGTTTTATCTTAAAATGTAAATAATTTGTTAAAAACAAAATAATTTTGTACTAAAAAACAAAAAACAAAAAAAATACACTTCATATCTTTTTCTTAAAAAACATTTGAAAATCTATATGTGAATGCGTTCATTCATAAATCGAGATAGCAATAAATATTTATCAAGTAATTATATATCTATCCTTTTCTTTTATTTCGTCCTTCAGCCAAAAGTTAAAAATATTTTAACTAAGAAATTGGATGAAGTGAATTGCCCGGAGAGGATTTTTTGTGTATGTGTTGGTAAAATAAAATTTTTTGATTGGTTAAAAAATTTGTCCGGACGTTCGTCCGTTAAGAGGAAATCCACCTTTAGTGTATATTTTTTCTATAAAAATATTATGTTTAATAGCTGTTGAAAATTCAACTTCCGATAACACTTTATCATATGTATTCCCATTTTTTGTTTTTACATTATAATGTTTTACGAATGCAGTATTAATTACATCATTTCGATTAATATCTATTTTGAGATGCTTTGCAGCATTAACAATAGATGAAATAGCAATCGACTTCATATGCATCAGCCTTAACCACTGTATGGTATCGACACGCGTCTATACCTAACTTAACTAATTTGTTTTCTTTCAGAAATGTGACGACGAAGTGTATAATGCTATTTTCCAGGTCAAATCTAATGCAATAGGAACTGATTTAATTCCATTGAAATTTATTAAATTAATTATACCAATTATGCTTCCATATCTAACTACTGGTCAGTACACTCTGATCTGGAAATGCGCAAAAGTTATTCCTACTACAAAAAAAAATAATCCTACAAATGATGATCTTAGACCTCTGGTATTTCTAATTCATTTGAACGCCTATTGTATGCACAAATTGGTAAGTACCTAAGTGCTAACAATTTGCTATATAAATTTCAATCCGGCTTCCGAAAATAGCATAGCACCGCTTCAGCTCTCTTAGAAATAACTGATAATATTTACTGTGAAATCGATAAGAAACATGCTGTTCTACTACTTCTTCTGGATTTCTCTAAAGCTTTTGATTGTGTCAATCATAGCTTGTTATGTTTTAAACTAAGATCAACTTTCAATTTTGAGTCCTCTGCTCTCACTCTTATTCAAAGCTATTTAAATGACAGAAATCAATTTGTGTATTTAAATAGTGTTAAATATAATAACGTACCTGTTTTATGTGGTGTACCTCAACGATCCAGTGACAACTGGGTCTTTTGCTTTTTAGTATTTTAATTATTGATGTCCTGTTGTTTGTCTGAAGCCCATTGTGCTGATATGCTGATGATGCCCAAATTTACACAAGTGGTCCATTTTCTGATCTTCACCACTTGATCGCCAAAATTAATGACGATCTCGACGCCGTAGCTTTCTGCGATTAAATCCGTTCAAATCCCAGGCTTTGGTTCCTTATGTTCGAAATATTAACAACAAATCTTCCGAATGTAATAAATCTATAGTAAAATTCGTAAATAGTGCTAAAAATTTAGGTGTTGTGTTAAATATAATTCTTACGTGGAATGATCACATTAGCTATTTCTAAAAATGTTTTTTTTAAACTATGTAAGCTCTGGAAATTTTCTTATTATATTAGTGAATGGGTGAAAAGGAAACTGGTTCTGTCTTTAATACTTGCACATTTCACTTATTGTGATGTAGTTTATTCTGGAATGAGGGCAGGTGAGTTTTCCAGACTAAAGATAATTTTTAACGCTTGTACACGCTTTGTCACAAACCGGCGTAAATTTGACAGTATTAGAGATATTTCCAAAGTCATACTTGATTGTACCTTTGAAAACTATCTGAAATAAAAATATACATGCTTTATCAGAACAATTATATTTAAAAATACGCCAAAGAAAATAACCCATGGTAGGTCCCTAAGAAGTCCAACCTTAATTATTACAAGGCACATAGGAAGATTAAGAAATCAATTCTTTTTTGTAAGGACAGTGGCGTTATGGAATTCTTTGGCGAACGTTCTTAGGTGTGAGTTATGTAATTAAAGAAAAGTTGTAGCCATTTATTAACTTTAATTTTAATTTTAATACTGAGAAATATTATTTGAAATAATGTTTGTTATGTCTGTTATGTTTAGAAGGTGTTTTTGTTAGGAGAAGAAATTTTGCATTCAAAAATTTTATATACATTTTAAATTTTCTTTTTTTTTTATCTAGATGGCGCAGTACGGAGAACGCCTGCATTTTAATCCAATGTTTCTAGCATCGATTGTCAATGAAAATTAAATTTTCTATGCGTTTTTTGATCTGACTCAGTAAACAAATAAATGCAAGAAAAAAATAATGGGAACAAATAAATAGGAAAAACAATGGGAACAAATAAATGTAAAAAAAAAATAATTAAAATAAATATGTGAAAAAAAACGACCAATCTTACTTACTAGTAAGTCAGCCCGTTTAAAAACGGGTCCCGAGTAAAAAGATACCGAACTTTTTTTCGAACATAACCACTCAGTGGTCCCAAGAAATTTTTTTTCTAGAAACACTTTTTTGTTATAATTTAAAACAAATTAATAATTTATTTTCCATCCATTTTATTTTTTTACTTAAACACCTAATCTACGCAGAAAATATACTATTAATAACAAAAGGACAACAACAGGCAAGACAAAACACACTACGGGACGCTAACAACAAAATACAGAACTGGACTACACAAAACGGAGGTAAAATCTCTACAGACAAGACAGAGGCAATACATTTTTGCTGCAAACGAAAATGTGGGGAAAGAGGCATAACAATAGACCAATCAAACCTACAATATAAAACAGAAATTAAAATACTAGGATTACACTTCACCAAAAACAACAAATTTAACTTACACACACAAAAAACAATAGCCAAAATAAATCAAACTAACAACTTATTAAAATACATTTGCAGAAACAATACAGAACCCCCCCCCCCCCCCCATTGATGTTGCAGCAAAAATTGCCAAGACAATACAATACGGAAAACTCGACTATGGACTAACAATTTACGGACACTCGACAAAAACAAACTTAGACAAGCTCCAAAAAGCTCTAAATCAATCAGCCAGAATAGCACTTGAAGCACTAAGACAAACACGAATAGACGGACTGCTGACATAAGCTGACTTTCCTACGGTCAAAGAACGACGAAACGTACTGACAGCTAGGGTGGTTTGTAAAGCATATTATAACCCTAAACATCCACTTCATAATATAACAAAACACTCAATACACGAACAAATACAAATTTACAATAACCCAGTCATAAACAAAGCAATAGAAATAACACTAGAAACAGGAATTAACTTTACAAACAATATAGAAAAATCAAAAACAGAACCCACTTGGAAACAATGGAAACAAAACATAATAGACGAGCTTGCAAATCGCCCTAAAAACAAAACAACAAACGAACAATACGGACAACTACACAAACAAATAAAAGAACAACATCCGAACGCAACACACATATACATCGACGCCTTAAAGGACGAAAATGGAGTAGGCATTGCCATAGTAACAAACCAAAGAACACTGACAACGACACATATGGACAATGCCTGCTCCATATACACGGCCGAACTGACGGCACTTTACTTAACAATACAATTAGCTGACAAACAAAACAAACAAACACTTATATATACTGACAGTCTAAGTACAATACGAACTATACAAAACATTGACAACACTGAACACATAATAAATACAATAAGGGGCATAATAATAAGGAACAGAGGGAAAATAAAAATAATATGGGTACCAGACATGTAGGGATAGCGGGAAACGAACTAGCAGAGAGAGAAGCCAAATTAGCAACTAAAAGACCATTACTAACAATAATACCACTAACTTACGGACAGGCAAAACTAGACATGCAAAACTTCAACAGAGAAAGAAGACAAGAAGCATGGAGCATATCAACATCATTTAGAAGAGTACACACAACAAACGTAGCTAACAATAACATAACAAAAACAAAAATAAGACAATTAGGGGTAAAACTCACAAGGATCCGCTTGGGTTGCATAAAAACAACCCATCGGTATCTCTTGGACAATACCCCTAGACCGACATGCAGACAATGTAACGAACCATTAACTATACAACACGTACTACTAGACTGCCAACACATACAAAACAACCAAATAACAACAGAAACATTACAACTAACAAACCAACGAGACATACGCATGCTACGAGACAGACTAACATTACATGGAATATGGCACAACATTTAACTTTGACAAGGACAGTACAGAACTTTAATGTTTTTTTTTTTTTCTTTTATTTTCAGTATCGTCACAGTATAAGTTGTCAACATGTATCACGTCCGGATTTTCGTAATTTTACATCTTAATACCCTTGCATGCACTTCATTTAAAATCTAAATTCTTTTATTTTTGTTATTTTTCTTTACACTATTATCAGAATGTATTTTTTTATTTTTTTTATTTTTTTACTCTATGTATTTATAATTTTTTAATTTTTATAATATTAAGTTTTTGTATTTTCATTTATTATTTTGTCTATCTCTAATCTCTTTATATTTTGAATTACTTAATTTTAGTTTTGTTTTTTTACTTTATTATTCTTACTATATTGAATTAATCTAAATGATATGAATTTTATATTTGATTCTGTTTAACTTCTATTATTTTTCACTTTTTATTTTAAATTTCATCTCTTATTTACTTAATTTGAAGCGTGCCCAAGAGATTGAAATTAGGAAGATTTGTAATTTAACGGACTAGTTTGATTTACAATGTAACAAATTATCTATGGAGTTAAAAAATACGTGTATAAAAAATGAGGAAGTTCATAATGAATTGGTTAAAAGAAGCAATGTTACTACTATTAATGCAGCTCAGTTATCGTTTTCTGATGTTCTAAAAAGTAAGGGTAAATTCACTCAACGTGACACTGTACTTGTTCCAGAATTAAGGAAAAGTGTACCACTCATTTTGAAACCGAAGATTAAACAAAAAATTGACACTACAAAAAATTATCTAAATTGTAAAGTCAACCCTACTGGTCTAAAAATTTCAAACATTGAAAGCAGGAACAATGGGGTTTTACTTATTGAAAGTGACAATATTAAGGAAAGAGATAAAATTATGGCAGCCATTAATAAAAATATAGGTGATAAATATGTTATATTAAGGTGCCTAGTGCTCTTAAACCGAGATTTCGACTTGTGAATATTAAATTCAAGCACGAGGAAAATGAGATTATCGACAAGCTAAAAAAGCAAAATCCACTGTTAGGGGATTGTTCCCTTAAATTAATAAAATATTATGAGGTGAAAAAAACTGAAAGCAGTTTTTTTAATGCTTTACTAGAAGTTGATAGCGAATGTTTACCCAAAATTTTAGCAGTTGAAAAATTGAATATTGGATGGGAAAGATGCAGGGTGTATGATGGTGTTGAAGTTACTCGTTGCTACAAATGCAAAGGTTTCAACCATAAGTCTTCTGATTGTAAAGTGTTCTGGTGTTAGTTTGCTCCAAGTGTCTAGGTGATCATCACACGAAGCAGTGTGTTAAAGAACAAGTTATTAAATGTATTAACTGTGTGCGAGCTAATGCCAAATTAAAACTAGGGCTAAATAAAAATCATACCACTTTTGATAGTCTTTGCCCTGTTTTCAATAATAGGTTGGATTCTAAAAGAACTAGAATTGGCTATAATAATAATCATGATGGATGGTAATGTTATGTGTGTTGATAATAGTGTACCTTGTTGTAAATTTAGTAATAATTTTTGTGAAAGTGTTTTCAAAAACCCGGTTTTGACTAATTGTTTTTCTTTAATTAATCAAAACATTCGTAGTATGCGTGCTAATTTTGATGAGTTTATTATTTATCTGAATTCATTGTCGAATAAGCCTGATTTTATTTTTTTAAACTGAGACATGGATCTATGATTGTGAAGCTTCCCTTTATTGTATTTCTGGGTACGATCAATATTGTTGCTGCAACAATTCATATGCTGCTGGTGGTATGTTTATTTTTGCAAAAAATAATATTAAGTGTAGTACAGATATTCTTTCATTTAGGAGTGCAGATGTTCTTAAAATCAATTGTGTAGTTTAAAATTGTAAATTTAGTTTTGTTTGTATTTATAGATTTAATAGTATTAAATTTGATGTTTTCTTGGATGAGTTATCAACTTTTTTAATCTCTGAGCGAGCTCATAATTTGATAATTTTAGGCGATATTAACTTGGATATCTTATCTGAATCGAATAATGCTATAGCCTATTTAAACTTAATGTCTAGCTTTGGTCTTGAGTCGTGTATTAACTGTCCTACACGGGTTTCCAATATATCTTCCACTTGTATTGACCATATTTTTGTTAGACTTATGTTATGAAGCATCTTTTTTACTTACCGAGTCCTCAAAGTATTCTTTAATAGAAGTGTTTACTTACGAAGTAGGTATTCTGAAATATATAATCTGAGAATCAACAACAGAAGATTAGCTATCATACCCTTTCATAATGTACATCATTTTTTACGCTCATTTTTAGCAATTGCACCTCGGCTTTATAATTTATTACGTCCACCTTTAACTGACAATTGTTATGGTTCTAAATTACTCAGTTTGGTTAAACTCTGGCTTTTTAATTTCAATCATGATCAAGTAAATGACTTAGTACGCATAGTTACGTAAATATTTTGTATTTAATTAAACTTAATTGTTTTTTTTTATAAGATATTGGTTTTTATTTTTAGTTTTTTTTTAATAGGGCAATAAGCTCTTATTATCGGTTTTTATTCGTTATTATATTTCTATTTTTATTTTGGTCAAATATTTTTTTTTGTAACTACACTCGCTACTGCATGCTTTTTGCATAGAGTGTTTTTAGCTTTTATTTTTATTGTTTGCTTAAAAGTGACTTCGAATCTAAGCTTAAAAACACAAGATGTCGTACATCACTAAGACTTCATTGGGATTTTATTTCCATGAGTAAACAAATTTTGAATGGGGAACTAAAAAAAATTCACGTAGCATCTGGTGGTAAAAATTAAAGACCTAATACGTAGAATAGATATATTTCTATACATGGAATAGATATATTTCTATACATGGAATAGATATATTTCTGTACATTGAATATGTTTTGTCTACTCTATGTCTACTTCTATACCAGAGTAGACATATTTATATGTCATTTTAAGATCCAATAACCAAAAGATAAGTAAGTAAAAAAATAAATTAGAGTTATAAAAAAATTTAAATTGAAATATGTTACACACACGTGCCCATTTCAATCGTGCTAATATGATTCTTAAAATATAAAAAATTTCAACTAAAGTAAATGTAATTTGATACTTATAGAGACTCATTATAGAAATATTTTAAATTATATTCAACTCATTTTAAAGCTGATTTATAAATATTTGTTAAACTAAATTAACATGTGTTTAATATTTCCATATCTTAATTTGCATTTTTATTTAAAATTTTTTTTTTTATAATCTTGTTTAACAAATTCTTAATACGTATATCCTTTTTTTTTATTTTTATTATTAAATATCCAATATACCATTATTATTTAAAAATCATTGTATATACCTTCCATTATTTTTTATTTTATTTTTACGCAACTCATACATAATTTTCATATAAAAAAATTTTTTTTCAAAAACCATTTACAGCTCGTTTGACAATCATCAAAATCAAACAAAATCGATTCTTTTTATTTCATTTTATTTCTTTTTTTTTTGCTTTTTATTATTTTATACATTAACCAATTACGTATATATACTGAACCTTTCAATTCAAAAATTTTTCATGAATTCCTAGTAAAAAAAAAAAATTTCCTGAAAAATCAAATCATAACCGATTTAACAAAACGATATCAATAATCATAAAAACGATGTACAATGAATATATTGTATATTTTTCGTATTATAAATGTAATATTTTCACCTGTTTAATTTTATATATCAGACATGAATATACATACATCATAAATATTATACATTATGTACATATATGTATTTATTAAAACACCCCTATTCACCCAATCACCTATATATTCACTTTTTCTTTTGATATTTTCTTAAATTCGATTTTCTAATAATTTTATTCTAGGTTCATTGAACGTTACAATTTCGATTTTTCTTTACTACTATCATAACAAATTTTAAAATCAACATTTATATTTTTTATTATATATAACTACATACATCAATGCAATAAAAAAAAGGAATAAAAAAATATAAAAAAAAAAAAAAAAAATTGAAAAGATTTATACATCGAATTATACAGGGTGTCGGACAATAACAAGTGTGGTTCTAGGATTTTTTTTTTAATTATGTTATGTCGACCGGGAGCATCGAATTATAGAACAAGGGATATTTGAAGAGGTCATATCAATTATTTTTGTTTATTTTCAACTCATCAATAATCTCTGGAATCGATATGAATCGATGTCCGATTACTATCAATACTCGTATGAAAAATATTTTGTTGTTTTAAATTATTAATTTTTTTACAAAACAGTTAAGTAGTCTAATCTTACCATTCTTGTAAGACGAATTTTATCACCCAAGAGATTTGACTACGTCGTTGGGTTGTAATTGTATTTTTAGCAATTAAAATTCGAATTTTCTTTCAATAATAAATTAATTTTTGTTACGTTAGTTAGCAAGCATTGATGAAGACTATTGCGAACATCAATAATTGTAAAAAATAGAAATTAATTTATTGGTAAAAGGATATTCGGCTTTTCATTGCAAAATTTAAAATGTGCAGATCATTAAAAACAAATGTGGTTATTAAAAATAATTTTATTTTGTTTTGTTATCAATTAGGTAATGAAGAGATAAACACCCATATTTTCTTACACCTATCGCTGACGCAAAGAAAAAGTTCATTGAATTTCTGTTACACACTGTAAGCGAATTGATTAAACATTTTATTATGTTGGAAGTACATACTGACCACTTTTTAATATTCTTATAATATCTATATATATATATAATATATATATATATATATATGTACTATAATATATATTATAATATTTTTGGATAGTATTAGTGTGAAATTAGTTTAAAGTTTTAAACAAATTTTTAAATAACACAATTTTTAATAAGCGTCCAAAAAAATTAATGAAAATTTGTTTATTAATCCCTACTTAATTATTTTATTAATTCAATTTATTTATTTAATTAAATCGTTTTATCAAAGAATAGCAGTTTTAAGCCTTCGAGGACATAAAAACTGATTGTCACGTCCTAAGACAACTCTAATAGAAATTACTCTCGCTCTAATTTAAAACTATCGCGTCTGTGTCTAACATAATACAAAACTATTGCTTTGTTGTCACACGATCACGCGCAATGGGTTTAAGAATATGAAGAATAGGTTAATTGGAATTATACATCACAAATTGTCTATACGACACGACAACACGTAACCATAAAAATTTATCAAATAGCTGTATTGTAATACTAATTTTTTGTTGATAAATAAGATAGATAAGTTGTAATAAATATTTGTGTTAAAAAAAAAGTTGGGGTGATATGATAAATTGCCATTTTTTAATACAGGTAACAATACTGGTACAGCATCAAGTATAAAAATATATCTGTATAGTTATGATTTTTTTTTAAACCATCTTGTTTGGACAATAGTAATATTTTACATGAATTTTTTTTAAGTTCGACATTATATTTTTTTTTCTACACCTACATTAGTTAAAAATACTTCTAAAAGTTAACCCGAACTAATAAAATGTCAACGCTAAAAATACAATTGTTAGTTAGTCTCAGACTCTCAGCTATACGTACGTACATTATAACGTTTTTTGTAACTGTTAAAACACTTAGTTGTCGATTAAAAGAATTAGAATTAGAATTTCACTGAACATTCTAATGATTAGCTCAAATCTACCATATTCAGTAGGGTGAAATGGAATGTGGAACAACTCAACACTTCTGAGATTATTTCGATTGAAAAACTGCGATTCTGAAAATTACTCCGATTTGCAATTTCAGGGGCTAAATTCTTACCCAAAAGATTCTGGTGAATAAAAGTGATATCTGTAACTATCCGACGATCAGACAATTATTGTATGTCAATGACCTTAAGATGGTGGGAATAAAAGGTAAAAGTCGTGATGGATCATTTCACGAAAAATTACTTAAAGCAAAGATTTTTGATGAACAAATGCAATTTGGCAAGTAATGTGGGAACCATACTTGACCGGCATATTCAAAATTAGGCCTTACAATTGTAACATAAAGATGTTTCGTGGGTTAAGGATCACAAAATTCTTTAGACCATCGTTTAATGAAACCTAAAGGAGAATTGGATTTGCTCACTATTTTATAAGGGAGCGAGCCTTAATTTGATTTGCCTGTGTTTATAGCAATTTGCCTGTATTTTCATTTGCCAGTATTTCACTGGGTTGTTTTTCATTTGACTAGATAAGCTGATGTATACTGAATATGATAAATATTATACATATATATTTATATGTAACGGATATGTATGCGAGATTATAAGTCAGGAGAGATTTTAGAATTGAATTTGAAATCAAATTTTTACCCCTTTTTTGAAAATATTTATTTAAATTATTTTTATGCTTAGCCGCTGTTAGGTACAAACAAAATAATTTGATTTGAAAAATCTAAATGAATTAAAGTCCAATTTCGGAATTTTGAATTTTGGTATTTGGGATTTCGTGGCCAAAGCATAAATTGTACATATAAATGCAGGTAAATGAAATACAGAAAAATGACATACTGGCTAATGAAAAAACAGGCACATGAAATACAGGAATACGATAGTAACCTATTTTGTATAATAATGTAGCTTTAAGCTTTGTTTAGTGTCAAGTGTTAACCAGAGATCTATTGTAAAATTTACTCTTCAAAGCGAATAGAAATTTAGTTAGTAGTTGAACCATCCGATCAAAAATTAGAAATGTTCAATTCAACTCCATTTTTGCAATATCAAGAAGTGAAATTTTTAATATCATTTTGCAGGTTTAAGCAATCCGATGAGGAAAGATAGGAATAAAAAGCTTTGAGTCATCTGCAAAGTTAAGAAGCTTAGAAAAAGTTATCACGTTAGGGGCATTAATTTTTGAAAATATATCATCATCATCATCATCATCAATGTCCTGCAACCACATCCGTGGGGTATTGGGCGGATTGAAAATATATAACACAAACAAATGTAGCATAGACCTAAATAGTGTCATGTAAACAAAGTTGTGGGTTTGATTATATAACATGTAAGAACCTATTGTAAATTTTAAATTACAAATAAAATATTTCTAATAGTATACATAGGTATATATAATAGATAATTTAGTTTATTATAAAAAGAGATGGCAATCACAGCAATATACTACTGTCACGACATTAGGTCATTACATTAGGGCCCATGCTACCCTATTCACAGTGTCACAATATGAACTTAATCTCTACCAATTCTTAACCAAGTATACCCGTAGCTCTGACAAATCTGTCGATATTTTTAAAAGCTTATATTATATCTAATAAAATTCAGCTAACTTGATTAAAAAAACAATTTATTAAAATGTCGAAAGCAATATTCAAATAGATTAGATAAGATGCATTAATGATGTTTTTGAGGAGGTAAGTGAATAATTTTAATTGTTAGTTTTTATGAACTATTCCATAATAATGGTTTTTATGAACCATTATATCCAAAATACGACCAACATTATTCAATTAGTGATAGTTTTAACTTATAGTTTTAAATGAGAGGCTCTAATGAGGCAAAAAAATGGTGAAACAAAAAAAAAACATATTATCATATATTTTTTTTAAATATTTTTTTTGTCTCCGAGAATTGGAAATAAATAAATTCAATCTTTTATTAACCTTGAATGATGGCTTATATTCTATCAAAATCAAATATTATATTGAGATATTGTTGAAACACTTAAATATTTAATGTATAACAATCTATGAGCGCATTTGCAAAAATTTTCCGAATATAAGAAAATCCCCAGTTTTAAATTAAAATAAATATAACTAAATATCATTTAATAAATAAAAATATTATTACTTATATAGTATTACTAATAATTTATTACTCTCTCTTACACCAGAATATGAATTATCAAATTCTACAGAACAAAATTACAAACAAAATCAATATTATTCTTATTAATATTTAAATAATCATCAATATCAATGTTGATTATTATTATTATTACAATCAATATTTTGATATAACAATAATAAGAAGTAAAACAAAAATATACAAACCCATTATTATCAAACTATTTCTTACTATTTAATCATCATCACATTATATACATAATATATAGGTATGTGCATATTATAAAGTACACTATACAGGTGTAATAATCTTCTATGAGCACCCAGAAATATGCAATAAAATAAATATTAGCTCATAATAATATTCTCTAATATATTTTATGTACATAATACTATAATTATACCGTTATGGAATTTATTAAAATATTCTGGGTCCTGTACATAACAGTACATATTGTCTACGTTAGTAAATTTTTCATTTTCTCATTATTCAGTTCAAAAAAAAAAAAAAATGATATTCGAATTAAATGCACGAAATTTCGAAAATAAAAAACCCCTTAGTTTTGTTATTTGATAAAGGGGGCGCGCGCATGTCTGGATAAAAAATATAACAGATGTTTTAACAGATGGTATTTTATTTGATTGTAAATGAGTGAATGAGTGCCGGAGACTCCAGAGAATGAGTTTATTTTATAAAAGAGAATGTGAGAGAATATTTGCGAGAATGGGAGAGAATCTCTTTTTTTTTTCTGCAAATATTTAAAATCCTAGAAATAGAGCACGAAATTTTCGAGTTGAGTTCTCTCAAATTTTATCATTCGTTCCTAGGTGGTCGGATCGGATCAATTGAGTCTGCAAAAGTTTTTTTTTTTTTTGAATTTTACAATTAAAAAGTATATAAAAAGATATATTTTGAATAATAAGAACCCTAGTCAACAAATTTATGCCCTAGTATTAGGACGTAAAAAAAAAAAATGTTAAGATTTTAATTTTTTTTTTTTTTTTTTTTTTTAATTTATCTTACAATTACTATTTCGTTTACCTTCATATTGGACGGGATGTTTTTACTGTTAGCTAGGTTAAAAATATCCTTTTTGTATGTCGTCGCTGACGAATTAAAAAAAAAAAAAAAAAAAAAAAAACAAACAGAAACAAAAATAAGAATAAAAAAAAGTTCTTAGTTTTGTTATTGATTCAGAATATACAGGGAAGATATTAAGAAAGGTCATGGTATATATTTATATATGTTTTTATTGATGTATATATATGTACGTATGTTTGTATGTTTTTTGTATTTGTAATTATGCTTGTACAATTTGTATAGTAAAAAAGAAAAAAAAATAAGGATGGAATTGATTTCTGTTTTTTTTTTTTTGTATGGATTTTCTTTAATTTTTTTTTCTGTTTCTTGGAACTTTGTTTTTAATATTTGATGTGAAACGGCAACGTTGTTTGATTAACCAAACGTTTTTTTTTTATTTGTTTTTTTTTTTTTTATTTATTTAATTTTTTTTTCAATGAGAATTTTTACGATATTTTTATGGTATATTTAGAGACACTTATATGAGAATGTAACATATACGTGTATACATATGTATTATTTATGTATGTAATTTTATTAATGTGAATTGGAGCGTTCGTAAAGTACTGATTTTAAGTTTTAAGTAATTATTATTTTTTTATTTATTCAAAACAGAAAAAAAAAAAATATATCGTGGTAGTTAATTTAATTTTTAGAGAAAATATTGGAGGTGTTGAATGATTTATTTTACAAAAAAAAAAAAGGTTCATGAAACTTGCAATTCTTCGAAGGATGTATTTTCATTTATTTAGTCCGGAAATGATTTAGACACTTTTTTGTTGTTGGATTTCAATTTTGTTGAATTTCATCTCTCAAATGCATTCTATTTCGCTTTATTTGGAGGTATATATATATTTTTTTAGCTTGGCTAGATTTAAATATTTAAAGTTATATATATATAGAGTTCGTGGAATTATAGTCCATACGGTTTCCAGCACTTTGAATTAATTCAGAAATCTTGAAAAGTTTTGCTGGCGTGATGGTCTAATCATTTGCCATCATATTATGAGCAAATATTAAAATTAAGTGATGTGTGTACATTGAACTTCAGATGTGAGGTTTCAGATGTTATTTTCATAGCAAAGATTAAACTACTTCATTTAGGTTTCCCAGCGTACTTAATATAAAATAATTAAAAGATTCTTATCAAATAGAAATTTCAGAGTTGATATTGATTAGGTAAATAATCTGATTTATTTCATATTGCTGCTGGAGTCCCGCAAGGATCGGTGTTAGGGCCCATTCTAAACAAAATATTTACATCCGATGTACCAATCTTTGATGAATGTTTATTATCAATCTTTGCTGATGATACTAATATCACCGCAGGTTTGTTCGGTACGGAAATTGAGTACAAGCTTCAAACATCACTCAGTAATTGAAAAATTGCAAAAAATACTGAAAAAACAAGTGCAATATATTTTACACGCAGATGTAGAAACTGCTTCTTACCACAAAATTTATTGTTGTTAAACACAAACACTATAGCCTGGGTAGACTCAATAAGATACTTAGGCATCACATTTATAGATTCAAAAATAACTTTTCAGCCACAAATTAGTAATACGATTGATAAAATTAAAAAAGTAATTAGTGTACTATATCCATTCATAAACAGGAACTCAATTTTATATATAGAAAATAAACTAATTTTAATGAAAACTATTTTTCAACCTATTCTGCTGTACTGATCTCTAGTGTGGGGTGATTGCGTAAAGACCCACATATCAAAACTGCAAATTAAACAAAACAAAATATTAAAATTGATGTTTAAACCTTCCTTTTTATTACTCAACCTTGAAACTTCACAAAAGGACCAGCTTGAATACTATAGAGACTAAAATATCAACATTAAGGGAGCAATTTAACTTCAAATTGCAGTTTTCTGAAAACATGATTGTCCAAAGTATGTACCGATCATAAATATAAATTGTGCCTAGCACACCAAATTTTTAAAATAGTATTAGTATAGTCTTAAGTGTAGTTATAAGCTTATTTCACAAAAGGTTTTTCCAGTTTTCCTTGTAAATAATGGATTTCTAAATAGCTAATAAAATCATAATTTGTAAATATTTCATCTGTAAAGTCAACATTTCTTTAGTCTAGCCTCTGTAAAAATAATAAATAATTAGTATAGTAAGTGAAACATTGTGTATATTTTGGATTAAATAAATAAATAAAAAAAAAAAAAAATAACAGAGATTATAAAGGACAATATAAAATCAATGTACATTTCCAGAAATATCGTTATTAGAAATCTTCACCGTCTACGCTCATTAAATTTATTTAAAACCAGTAATTATAGAACTAATTATGGCAAATATGAATCTATTAATAGAATGCTTATTTGTAGCTAACAAACATAAATCCAATATTGATTTTACACTATCAAAACATTCCAAAAAAACAAAAATTATACAACCACTATTTTTAAGATATTGAGGTTAATCGTGGTTGTCAGTTATCAGTAAATTGATAACTGAAAAAATTTATCAGAAATCGAATCGAGGTACTGATACTGATACATACGGATAAACTTACTAAAAAAAATTTACTATTGTGAATAATGATAATTTGACATTTCAAAAATAAACTGATTCGTTATCAGGGTGGACAGTAATTATTTATTATATAATTAAATTATTTTTCATAATACTTATTCTTATATTTAAAGTTAAATTCAGATTATTCAAAATATTACCTAATGGAAGTTTGTTTGATGACATTTATTTGAAATAATAGAGCCAAAATTATATTAATGGTTAGTCAAATAGACTAGTTTTAATTTTAATAAAAGGACGGTATAGTTTTTGATGGGTATAGTTTTCCCCGGAAAAAATAACTGGAGATGAAATTTTGGGTTACTATCACATGCCTGTATTTCATTTGCCTGTATTTTAATTTGCCCGTATGTTATTTATCTGTATTTATATACGTCGGCCACGAAATTTCAAATACTAATTACAAAATTCCAAAATACCCAAATTCAAAATCCGACTTTGATTTCTTTAGTGTTTTCGAAATCTATCACTTTGCTTGTATCCAACATGGGCTAAGCATAAAAAAAATTTAAGTAAATATTCTGAAAAAAGGATAAAATCCTTTTTTTGTATCCAAAAACGGCTACACATAAAAATGAATTAGGTAAATGTTTTGTAAAAGACGTAGAACGTTGATTTTGAATGCAACTCTAAAATCTCTCTTAAGCCAGAATTTCGCTGTTCATTACATTTATCATATTCAATGTCCAGCATATCTAGATAAATGAAATACCGGTAAATGAAATACAGCAAATTTTACTACAGGTAAACGAAATACAGGTAGATGACAGGCTCCAATGAAAGCTCTTTTGTTGATTTTGTTCTATCTCAAAAATAAATATTCATATCTGGTGAATATTTTTATATTTTTATAGCCTTCCCTTGGGCAGGATTAACGTATGTTAATATTTCCTCCCTTACTTTTGCATAAAAACTTCATTATTTGGCCGATCTTAATGTAATCAGATATCAGTGGCTAATTTTTTGAGTAGATATTGAATATATAAAAAAAAGTTCAGAAAAACGTGTCTATGCCCACTTTTTCGGCATTTAAATTTTTTTTCTTCGTTGATGGGCAAGATTAACATATGTTAATATTTTTTTTTATTCATACAAAATGTATGGTATTCATATAAAATTTTTGTAATTATTTCGATTTGTTTTTTTATTATTGTAATTATTTTATTTCGATTTCGAAGGGTTTAAAAATAAGATAAAAGGTTCTGAAATATTTTAAATTGAAATAGAAATATACTAAAACTAATATATTTTAAAACATAAAGTAAATAAAGCGCCACAGGTATTTTGAAAAAAAATTTTGTTTTGAATTTTATTTTAGGTGTTTTATAAAAAAGAAAAATTCTGTTACGAAGTTAAATTAAAAATTTTTGTCAACCATTGATGTATTGAAAATTGCGGCGAATGTTTCACAATCAGTTACATTTTTTGTTGATGGATGCGGATCTATCGATTTTTCTCGGAAAATATTTTGTTGTATGGCCCTTTGATATGTTGATGGAATTCTTTTTCACTTTGTGCCATCCTTACCAATAAAATATTGATTTGATTATTATATTCTTGCACTTCTGATTCATCATCTAGTGACTGATTCTCAGAATCATGACCATCATTTAGATCTAAGATGCATTATTTGTGAGCATCGGCTTCTTAAATTTCAATTTGCGAAATACAATAATCTTCATTTTCATCATTGTCATCATTGTCATCACTTTTGACTTTTGAGGGACCGCAAACTGGTTCAAATACTATTTCTTCCGGTTTTTGTATCTTTTGTGTGATTTTTTGATTTTGATTTTTTGTGTTTCTCATAGTAAAAGTCGGCATTTTTTTTTTAATTTCATATATTTTGAACAGTTTTGCTTGATTTCGAAGAAATTTATTAATATTTACAACAAAACATATGAAATTTAAAAAATGGGGTTTTTCAAGAAAAACACTCATTTTTTGTGTTTTTTGCAATTAAATTAAAAATTGCAAAATTTACTTACCTTCCTACCTGAACGGCACATCAAATTTTAAACTCTGCCATATTATTGCAAATATTGAAAATTCAACAAAAATCATCTTACCAAAATATATGTATTTTTTTTTTTTCTTTTATTTCACTGAAATAGACAGACTGTTGTTGTCGGAACTACTAACTATGTTATAAGTACCTTGTAACAAACGGAAGTGCTCAGTAGCACTTTCCTTTTCTAAAATACCGATATTTCCAAAAAAATATCTTAGAAGATAGATATTCGCAGGTAATAAAAGCAAACATAAAAGTAACAGTAATGCACATACAAAAATAATCATAAAAACATAAAAATCACTTATTTTGGAATATATGGATATATGGAAAAACCAAAAATATTAACATATGTTAATCTTGCCCGTTTACGTATATTTCATTTGCCGCCCAAGCGAAAAATAGTTTGAAAGCAGTCTTTTTTCCGATTTTCTAACACACCATTTCGGAATGAAAATCTATAACTGTATTCTTATTTGAAAAATGACTAAAATGAGTATTACCGGAAAGACTGCAAATCAATATAGATTTAAAAACTTCCAAAAAATCAATAATAAGTGGTAAAATTAAAGATTCACAATTTTTAATATGCGGTTTAATTAAATTTAAACCCAAAAATATTTAAAACCAAATTTTCTTTAAAATCCCACCAAAAATCGTACATATTTGTAATTGAAGTATCTACATATTTTATATCGCAAAAACAAAAAATTACTACGCACGTTTTGTATATTTTCTTCTATCAAATAACATCCTTTTTTTTGTATATTATTTCATCAGGAACATTAAGAGCTGCTGAAGAGACTATAATTTTTGTAAAATCCTGAATAGAATTAGAAAATATTTTATTAGATCAAAATTTTATTTTCACATCCTATTTTGTATTTTATACATTTAAAAAAGGGCATATCAAACTAAACACAAATATTTCTACTAAGAATCCCAATTTTTTTTTTTTTTTCATTTTCATCCACTTGTAAAAGTTTCCAGTCCCAATAAGCACTTTACATTTACAAAAACAAAAAATATACACATTTAAATTGAGTACAAACTGTAAATCAACTCTTCAAAACAAGTAAGTAGGAACAAAAATAAAAAAAAAAAAACAAATATTTTTTAAAACTAAAGAAAAGTTTCCAGACCTACTCTTCTCTCTATACATTTCCTATACCCCTATACATTTTGTTTCAATAATTCAAATTCTATATACATTCATGTTCGCGGTTCGCTGTACATACTTTGTATTGTTTTTTTTTGTTATATTATTTTGTTTTTGTTTGCTATTTCAGATAAAATAGTTTATGTCGCCATTTCTCTACAAATGCTTAAAGCTATTTCAATCTAACATAAAAACAAAAAAAAACAACAAAAAAAAAACAAACAAAAATTTAATATAAAAAGAATAGCACATATAGCTTTTATATGATAGAAAGAGATAGGTATATTAAAAAATAGAATGAACGATGATGAGGAAATGTTATTATCCTTTGCAAAAATTCAATAAAACATTAGTTTATATTTATATATATATATATATATATATATATATATGACGAGTAAAATACAATTTACTTATATATTCAAGGATTCTATTATCAATAAATTTCTATGTATCCTTATACAATTTACATTAAAAAAAAAAAAAAAGAAAACAAAGAGACAGGTAAAATAGGGAATTTTTTTTTTTTTTTTTTTTATGAATTTGATTTGATATTTTTTTTTTTTATTTTATTATTTTTATTGTTATTATGTATTTGTTGTTATTCAGGACATTTTTATCCTTTTTTGAATTTTATTATATTACCACATTATCATGATCATGATGATGATCATCATCAACACTATACACATAAGTGTACCTATTATTATTTGTATTTTGGTTTATGTATGTATTTTGTGTTATTTTGTATACAAATTTACATTATTAGAGCAGTGATTTGAAACTTTTACCAAAGTGAACTTACAAGTTGTTTGATTTTTGATATGAAAATAAAAATTTTTAAATTTAATTAGGACTAAGATTACTATTGAATAGCTGCTATTTTTATAATAGTTCAAGAGTAGGCTTCTGTTCGATTTTGTAATGTACTGCTTTGGAATGAAAATCTTTAACTGTATTCGTTTTTTTGTTTAATTTATAACAAAAATTTATTTTTTAGCAGATTATCACTCCTATCATAATAGACTAGGTGATGCGATTCACATGAGTAAAATTGTGTCAGTTGAGTATGAAATTGGTATCATAATAGACTGAAGATATGATGAATAAATTCAAACGGCAGCATTTATTTATTAATACAATTTATTTCAAATTCTTAAATGTCTATTTCTCTATTCGGTATTAAATTCTACATTCTGAATTGGAATTTTTGATTTTTTTTAAAAGAAATTAAAAAAAATAAAACCTTAAAAAGTGAAATAAAATAAAAAATTTAACAATATATACATAATATGTATTTATTTATTTTATTTATATGTATGTATTTATTTATTTTTACAAAATATGTATTTATAGGTACAATCACAAACAACCATTTTAATATTTTAATTTTTGTTTGCGAAACTTCACAGCAATTTACTTTTAATAATACTTTTATTTTTTTAAAATTAGCACAAAATTATTGCACAACTTTAACTGTCGCCTAATAATTGAAGACGATTGAAAATACGATAATTTTCTCGTTTAATGTCAAAATTTACGTACTAGATTTTTGTATAGGCGGAATTATTCGAATATGATACCAAAATGTTTTATTTATCGCCACATACGACAACTGATTTTTTTTTAATCTACTATGATTTGTAATGCCGATTTTCTAGATATGGCATTAGGCATTGAGCATGATTAATGGCATTAAGCAGTTCAATCATTATTATTAAAATAACCAACTCTTTATTTAAATACTTATTTGAAGTAAACGAATTAGACAAAGAAAGGTAAGTATACGTTTTGTTATCCTGTTACACAGTATTTGAGATATCTGAAATATTTTTCTGGAATTAGAAGAAGATTTCTGGATTTCGCCAACAGTTAAAAACGAAAGAGAAGTATTAACTAACTATCTCAATCATGACACTGAAATTAAATATTAGATTTTTGGATGTAAAAAACGTTGATTATCTCGAAAAAATTCGCTATTTTTTATTTTTTTTTTTATAGTGTTGATGCGCTACATCATCCCCTACAACTTTTTTATACACAACTTTCATACCAGACTTGCCGTTTTTCAGGTAGTTTTTCGAGATAATCAACGTTTTTTGCAAAATTTTCAGTTTTTAAAAGCAAAATTTTAAGTTTATGCAGTTATTAT
The DNA here is from genome assembly GCA_963942445.1 of Argyra leucocephala. Classification (NCBI taxonomy): domain Eukaryota; kingdom Metazoa; phylum Arthropoda; class Insecta; order Diptera; family Dolichopodidae; genus Argyra; species Argyra leucocephala. Next base: position 149,216,425 of record OZ012679.1, read on the forward strand.
TCAAAAACGGTAAGTCTGATATTCATTCAACATATACCGTTAATTGGGTGTATTAATTCTAAAAAAAAGCTAGGAAGAGGATATTGCTCTAGTTTCAACTTCTTCTGAGCTGCTAGTGAATATTCTTTAGACATAATTTTTCTAATCTGATTTTCTTTAACCCTCTGTAGCCCAGGTAAATTTAAAGATAGACCCCTTCTAGAACAATTTTTTTCCTAAAATACTCCAAGGAATCACCCCTTAAAAAATTTTTGCTCTAGATCGGACCACCCTGTATACCTAACAGAAACAATGAAATCACATAGCTTTGTGGTAAGTGGTGTTCAAGGAGGACAAATGCAATTATAATTCACCTTCTTCTTCTTTTTCAGCTATATATCCACTACTAGATGTCTGCGATCACATTTCTGAAGCTCTCTCCATCATGCGTTTCATGCATTAGTTCTCCGGAAGTTGAATTTCCCGTCCATTGCCTAATATTTCTTAGCCATAACATTTATTTTCTGCCAACACGTCTTCTGCTTTCAATTTTACCTTGCAGAATCAGTTGTAGAATACGATATTTGTCTTTTTTTTTTTTTAAATAAGTCTTTAAAAAAAAAAATAAAAAATTTTTTTTATAAAATTTCATCAAGAGTGTACAAGTGAAAGCATATTCTAAGCTATGATATTTGTCATTTCGAATTATATGACCCAAATTAGTTGTTGTTTGATTACGTTAATAACAACCCACAGTCTGTAGCTAGTCTATATAGAATATCTCTATTGTTCAATCGATCTACCCATGATATTTTCATTATTCTACGGCATAACCATATTTCAAATGCTTCAAGCTGATTCATGGTCGTTATTTTAAGTGTCAACGCTTCCATATCATAGACGAATATCGAGAACACGTAACGTTTAACGAATTGGAATTTTTTTTTTCTAAATTGATATTTTGGTTACATAGAACTTATTTTATATTGTACAAAACCACTGCGAGCATATTCTATGTGGCATTAGATTTACATATCTGAGTTCAAGTTACCTTTAAGCCAACTCGTTCAATCAGAGTGTTATTTACGATTTATATTATGTTGTTGTTGGTCCTAGAAATAGGTAGATAAATTTGGTTTTGTTTGTTCTGATCGTTTATCGAATTTAAAAGATGTTCACAAGTCCCCACAACTAGTTAATAGCAACATTTACACTAATTCATTCAAACCAAATAATACCCACATATTATTTTAAAGCCGATAAAATGTTTAAAAACACTGTGTATTAACAAAATCGTTATTTTCTAAAACGTTTATGATCTGGTTATAAAGGAAAACGTTTGCAGGATAAACGGAAACCGTTATTTCAGATGTTCTCCATCCACCATCATTCAAAGTAAAAGTTTCTTTTTTATTTTTATCTTTGTGATAATATTTTGTTTTTATTTCTTTTCTTTTTACTGTTTTTTTTTTCTTTTTTTTTTTGCAAGTATACTGGTTTTTGTTTTTTATTTTTTAAAGGATATGTGTGGCATACCTTTTTATGGATTATATTTTACTTAAAATATTCAAAGGATGAGAAACCTTTTTAGTTATTTGTTTTGTTGAAAAATTTTGTTTTTCTTTTTTTTTTGTTTTTTTCGTTTTGTTTTTTATTAAAGATTTATTGATGTCATAAATATATTGTTCAAAAATTATTGATTATTATTGGTAGAAAGAACATTAATATGGTCGTGGGATATGGTCACTGATGATGTGTAAAACGGTACTAAAAATGTTTTTTTTTTTTTCAAAGTTATTTCCAATATTTTGTTTATGACAAATTTTAACTTTTCTCATAAAATTGAAAAATTTAAATTCATAAAATTGAGGAAACAAAATGAAGGATTTTTATTTAAATCAAAATAAATTTAAATTTGAAATTATATTGGACAATAAATCGTAAGACTTTTTTGATAAATCTAAAATTCTAAAATGATAATTTGGGTACCATGATCACCTAGTTATCAATATGAATCAGTTGTTATCATTTTAAAGTTAAAGATTAATAAATTCGATATTATTAAACAAAACGAAGAAAATTCACTTGTGATGTATTTGTACCTGGAGGGAAGGGAGGGATATTTTGGTATGACTGGTGATCATAGTGCCTGAGAATGTTTATTAAATATTCTGAGATATGTGTTCAGATATTCTAAGGTCGCACTTTGATTCTATTCTCGCATTTTGTGTTTGAAATACTTAAAATGAATGCAAAAATGTTATTATTTAATTTTGTTGTTAAAATAACGGTTATTTATACTAAAAGTTTAAGAATTTATCAGAGTTAAAATGTATTCGTTAACACTTATATTTCCGGATTTTTTGGTTGTAAAAAAGTATGTAAAAACGAATGAAAAAAATTGTAGAACATAAGTGAAATTTATAACTTGACTTATTTCACTTTAAACGTATAATGTAATATTTATGTTTTTTAAATTATATTGTCAGATCTTTATTAAAATTAAATTTTCATTATATTCATATATATAATATTATTATTAATATTTATAATATTTTATCTAATAATAAATGTGTGTGAATGTGTGAACCTACAATGTGTGAACCTAGAACGTATGAATGTGTAAACCTACAACTATTATCAGGAACTAGCTTTGTAACCCGTCATAAATGACGGAAGCAAAATAAATCCTAGTTTCTTTTTTTCTTTCATTAGATTCTTTATTCCGAAATTACAGTACTTATGTTTATATCACTTTTTATTTATTTTTATTTATGTTTATATTGGCCTAACACTAATCTTTTTTTTTTTATATAAGAGAAAAAGAAGTACCATACCAAAAAATTTGTATAAAATGTTTGTATTTTTATATGGTATACTCGTACTCACTTCCATTTAGTTATAATTCGTTAGTTGGGTTTCATTTAATATAAATTATACCATATTAGCGTTATTGTGGCCTCTGGGAGAGCAAATTTAAAAATGGGATCTTATTTTCATATAAATTTTGTCTTTTGTATAGGGATCTTATTTTGCTTATTATATGAATAAACTGTTATTATGGTATTGTGTTATTTTTAAAAAAATATTCAAAATTTTGTATCTAAATTGGTAAAATTTATAAAAAAATACAAAAACATTTTCATCAATAATTTTCAATTTAAAAAAAAGAATGTTTTATTATCCGGCGTAGAAGTAGAGTTAATTATCCTACTCTACTTCTATCAAGGGAACCTGAACAGTGAAGTGAACAGTGAACACTTAACACTGAAAATAAAATAATATTTTTGGAATGGAGCATGCAGAACATACAGAATACAGGTACAGCAAATAATAAAAAAAAACAAATAAAAACAAAAAAAAAACAAAAATAATTTTTTTTGAGTGAAGTGAATTACGCACACAATAATGAGAAAAATAAAAGGTAGAAGCAATAAGTAGTATAATGTATAATATTATACAATACAAATATGCTGATACACATGTGTATTATTATGTATAATTTTAAGTAAAAAGAATAACCTTTGAGTGAATTATGTTTTTTTTTTGTGTTAAATGCTGTTTGCCTTTTGGTTATTATACCATATTAAACTATTGATAAAATTTCTATTAGTCCTTATTATTATAAATCAAAAAAATTGTTTGTTTTATTTATATTATTATTATTATTTATTATTTTTCCTTATTATTTGCGAAGAAGACTAACATTAAATTAAAAAAATATAGTTCATGCAAACAATTTTTCCTGCAAAGGTTCAGCATGGTAGACAGGGGTTAAAAAAAAGCACCAAAGCAATTTGTATATATATGCATTTGTATACATATGCAATTTGTATATGTGTTGGAGCGTTCCGTCGAACTTACAAACATGCAGATAAATGCAGAATAATATATATATAATTAAATCTTTTTCATCTTCGCATTGTTACAGAAAGATGGCAGACATCTTACCCGGAAAATTGTCCTAAATTTTGGTGGTGTACAGTTAATAAAATAAAATAAAATTAATTTTCGAATGGATTTTACGTTTTTTTAAAACTTAGATTTGGAAGTTGACGTTGAATTTTAGGGTGGTAAATTAATAGAAAATGTAGATACTATTATTTTTTAATAACAATAAGTTAGGTAGTTATTTCGTTTATCACAACACTATTTGAACTCATCAGCAGGTATTTGTAGTGTTAGACTACCTATAATATATAAATAGAACTTGTTCTGTTTGTTTATTTAAAAGTAAAGTCAGATAGAAATTACTGTAATATATTTTCTAAGTAAATTTATAAATTTATAAATTTATTTTATAGTACTATTATTGTTGTTATTATAGATTTTTTATTATTGAATTATATGACTGATATGCAAGGTAATATTTTGTATGTCGAGATGAGTGTTCAAGTGTGAATCAAAGATAATTTTGCATATTATTTTTTGTATTAATCTGATTATATTTTTTTTAATATTATTTTAAGAAAGTTTTATTTTTATAAACAATTAAAATAAAATTTATAAAAAAAAATTTCAATGATTTATACATTTTACATTCCTATTATTTAAATAATTAAATAACAAAAATGTATTGAATTTTTGCAAAAGACAGAACAACAACACTCGATAAGCGGATGAATAGGTTGAAACTGAAAATTTTCAGACTAAAAACAAACTTTTTTCCAGTAAAAATTTATGTACCTACCTACCTAAAACTTTTATTTGTAAAACAAAAATTTTTTAAGTGAAATTATTACCAATTTGTTAAAAAAAATGTTTAATACAAAATGGAGAGGTAAAAAAAATCATTACAAAAATAAATCTTGCTCACTATAATAAAGTGGGTATTAAAGATGAATTTAAAACGTTTTTCGTAAATTCTACGTCATTTCCAAAAATTTCTACATTATTTCTAAATAAAAAATGTTGAATGGAATAAAGCCAATCGATTTTATTACCAAACAATTCGGAATATAATTTAACTAAAAATAGAAAATTTCTAGTAAACCGGATATATTGCGATTTTCTAAGGAAATTATGGCTACACAGGCATTACAACAATTTAAAAGATAAAGTTTTAAAAACTTTATTCCAATTTCAATTGTAACCAATTATAAATGTCGCAGATTTTCTGCTTTATATATATTTGATATTGTATCGCAAATTAATAGAATCCCCGTAATAGTTTTGTAAAACAATCTTTTGATTTGCACTTGAAAACTCATCTTTTTTTTTTTTTATAAACAGCCAAAGCGTTAGGTATGAAAATACTTTTATCACTTACGTGAGACTTGGTTATTTTGATGTATGATATCTGGGCAAAAAAATAATTCCTCTATCAAAATCTCGATATAATATGGGTTTAATTATTGGAAGCTGTGAGTTCACAACAAAAAATTTTTTTATTTAGTTTTGCTATTAGAAAAAGTGTAAGGAGGTTCAAATAATAGTTGTTACCGTCTGCCATTTTCATGCCATCAGAAAAGGTAGTGTTTTAATAAATTGTCGTTAAAAAAAAATATGAAATGTGATTGATACTACCGATTTAATAAATTATGAGATTTGATTTTCAATTAAATAGAAAAAAATTGATTTTACTTGACGAGATTTTAATTGACAAAATTGTTGAAGTCGGAATTTTGATAAGTGTATTTTTTTTTGTCAGAATATCATTATATACTCCTGAGTTTCGTTTTATTTTTGTTGGATTATGCGAATTTTTTATATGTATAGCCATTTCTGTTGTTTTTTAATGGCATGTCACTACAGGCGTCTGTTGCGTAATTTAAAATCAGTAATTGTTAGTTATTTATTTTATTAAGACAGCATTAATCCAATTAAACGAAATTGTACATTAATCCAGTCATCTGTCAGCGATTATTATTTTGAATGTATTCGCAATGTATTTTTAATTCATTAAACGCGATTCAATCGGTTTATATACGTTTTTCGTTTTTTCATTATAACTAAATTAATTTTCGTTGCTAACTCCATTTCATTCATTGCTAGCTTCAGGATAAATTTACAACGTCTGTATACAGTTGATACTATAGTCATTTCACACAACTTGTATACGTCTCTATACAGTTGGTATCAAATTAATTAGATGTCGATAATAGTTTACACTTATCTTGACAATTGTAGTATAAATCAAATGATTGTAATTCGAACGATAGATCGAGCAAAATCTGTATTATGTGCATTATATTCTTGATTTAAAATAACCGGCAAATATTGCTCAACTTATTCTTCGGAGTTTGAATAAAACCAAAAATAATATTTTGATAAGAAAATTTTTAGAATATATGTTGTTAAGCAAAATGAAGTAATTTGAATCTAACGAAAAATGAATTCGTGTGTTGCAATTATTAATATTTTCTTATCAAATTAGAAAATCGACTATAACCGACTATATATATATATATATTTAATCTGTAAATAGAAAATAGTACGGTACAAATACTTGAACCATTTCACATCCGATTTTCATTATTATCCTTTTAAATTACATATATATTTGAAAGGAGACGTTGCGAAGCTAAATATGTGTTTCATTTAGAAATTTCAATTTAAAATTTCAATCCATATAAAAGTCATATTAATGTATAAAAATTTTAATTTATCAAATTTCCACAACTCCTCCACATCGTCAGAATTAAATTCAAATTTAATTTTTTTTTTTTTAAATAAATTATTAAAATAAAATTGGTCCAATTTTTAAACTAAAATATAGCAAAAAGTATAAACTGAAATGATGGCACAATTTATAATGAAATTGAATACGATTTATTATCAAATTTGGTGACATCGGAAATGTATCGAAAAAATTTCAACCGATACAATGTATATACATACAAATATAATATGTCAGAAATTTCAAAACTGACAGCATTGTGTTGGCAACATAATGTACTTTGTTTACAATCTGATCACTCTAAACCATAGATTTATAAAATATAGATTGGCAGTTAGAATAAAAATTTTCAGCCACTTTTGGTCAGCTGGTTTTGAAAAATTTGAGTTCAAATAATTTAGTTTCTACTGCAAATAATTCCCTTGAAAATGGAAACTTCGCAAAAAAAAAAATATAAAATTACAATAATTTTAATAATTGGATTATTTTTAACGTAAAATCTCAATTAATTTAAAATAATTTTTTTAACATTTTCTTTTAAAAACATGTATGTGTGTATATTCATACAAAGTACACAATAATATATAATTCAAAAAGTGAAGTTAGAAAAAGATGCTTTGATACGTATATATTTATGTTCTTGATCAGAATTGTATAAACAAAATTAATTAAATTGATACATGGATTGGTACAGTTTGATGTTAAACTAAATAAAATGACCAAGATTGGGAAAAAATTATTTTATTTTATCGTATACATTATATACATACCTATTATTTTATAAAACTAAATACACATAGATTCAATTATTTATACATTCCCGTGAAATTTTATGCCTACATATATATTGATAATATTAAAAACATATTAGATGGTATGTACATACAAATTTATATTATTTATAAATATTATTATTATTATTTAATAATCAATGTATATCTAATCACTTGTATTATATGCATATATATAATATTTATCATTCCCATCAAATTTAAAGTTTTCCCCCCTATTTTTATTTTCCCCTAAACGTTTCCCAATGCTCTAAAATTGCAATTAATAAAATGAAATAAAATGATTTTCAAATTATCGTATTAGCGTAAATATTTAAAACAGAAAAACTATAAAAAATAAATAGTTAGTAAATATATGTGTAGATAAAAATGTTAAAAAACAAAATTAATTTTAAATTCAATAAGAAAAAATTGAAAAGATTCTATTCTACTACAAAAATATCAATATACAAAATATTAAGAAATGGTTGTTAAATTTATAAAATCAAATCAGCTGAGTTGAAATATTGAAAAACATATGCTAATTTTTGGCTGAATCTGACATTTAATAATTAATAGATACAGAAATACATGATAACCAAGAATCTAACAGATTACCATTCATTCAACTATTTTTTCTTTCTATGCAAACAATCTGTTAAACAAAGCTATTATAACTATGTTCACAACATTTCTTTGGCACTCATTAACAATCCTAAAGCCTTCTGGAAATTTATTAACTCAAAAAGAAAAAGCGATGAGTACCCAGTTTTCATGAAATTCAATGGGAAACAAAGTAATAACGCTAAAACCGTTTCTCAATTCTTTTGTGAATTTTTCTTTGCCTCTTACCCTAAAACAGTTTTCATGGCTGATGAAACAAAGTTCTCCCACGTGGATGCCTGTCCAAAAACTACTTTTAGAGATCTTATTATTGACGATTGTCTTGTGAAGAAATATCTGAATAACCTGTGGAACAATATATTTCCTGGACCAGATGGCGTCCCTGAACTAGTTCTAAAGAAATGCTCAGATGCCTTGGCTGCTCCACTTTCTATCATATTTAATACTTCTATCACCTGTGGCCTGTTCCTATCTATTTGGAAAAAAGCTTTTATTAAACCTACATATAAAAAAAATTCAAAAAATGAGTTAAATAATTATAGACCAATTTCCAAACTTTCCACTATTCCTAAAGTTTTTGAGTTGATTCATTTACAATCATTGCACTAATTTTTTAACGACCCATCAACACGGTTTTTTGAAAAAGAAGTCTACAGTGACCAACCTTGTAGAATCGACATCAACCTTCTTAGTCAATATAGAAGCGGGATTCCAAACGGATGTAATTTACACCGATTTTAGTAAAGCATTTGATGTTTTACCCCATAGTATTATTTAACTAAAACTCAAAAAACTAGGATTTCCTGCAAAATTTGTACAATGGGTTAACTCATATCTTACTAATAGGAGCTATACTGTTTTATTCCGCTCTTCATTTTCATCACCATTCATATCAAATTTTGGAGTTCCCCAGGGAAGTCATTTAGGACCACTGTTATTTATTATTGCTATCAATGATGTGGCTTCTATAATTTGTAATAGCGATTTGAAAATTTACGCTGATGATATGAAGATTTTCAAAAAAATAACGTCGATGCAAGACGTTTATATGCTTCAAGATGATCTAGATAAATTTTATACTTGGTGCATTAATAACAATCTTTTACTAAACATTAGTAAATGTGCACTCATGTGTTACACACGTCGAACCCAACCATTTAGCTTTAGATATAGTCTAAACAACGAGGTTAATTCAATTAAGGACCTAGGAGTTTATTTCGATGATAAACTATCATTTAAACTCCACTACGAGAACATCGTTAATAAAGCTAGTTCAATGTTGGGCTTCATAAGACGTTGGTCAAAGGAGTTTAACGAACCTTACATTTTTAAATCATTGTATACATGCCTCGTTAGACCCCATCTTGAATATGCATGTCAGGTCTGGTTTCCATTTTATAATTCACATATGCAAAGAATAGAAGCTGTTCAAAAAAAATTTTTAAGGTTTGCACTACGTAGTTTGCCTTGGGATGATCATATAAGACTCCCTCCATATGAGCATAGGCTAAACCTTCTCCATCTTAAGTCTCTGTGGAAAAGGCGAGAAGTAGCTGATGTTTTATTTATTTTCGAAATTATTAAAGGCGGTATTATTTCCCCTACAACTTTAAATAAAATTATCATTAACACAAATACTCGTTTACGCCACTCAAATCTCTTTACATTAACATTACACAGAACAAATTATGGTAAATATGAACCTATTAATAGAATGTTAATAATTTGTAATAAATATAAGAATAGTATAAATTTTTCAGTATCTAAAGATACTTTAAAATTATATGAAATTAATTGAATATTTTGTCAACTTGACTTTTTAATTTATATTAAAAAAATGTATATTACTATTTTTGTATATTGAATTTTGTTAGTTTTGAATGTATACCAAGTAAATTTAATTGTATTTTTAATTAATATATGAAATGTAATACTAAATTGTAAACTGTTTGAGCTAAATAGTATAAATAAATAAATAAATAAATATGATAATGTGTTAGAGAGAAAGAGAAAGCAATACCAAGCTGCCAATCTATATTTATATATCTATGCTCTAAACACATTGTCTCTGAAATAATCGTAAAATAAAATGTCAAAATATTATACTAATTTGTGGATACCTATTCTGTGGATAAATTTTTAAAATGTTTTGTGAAAGAAAAATTTAATATGGAAAATTTCGTTAAAATTTTTTTTTTTTAAAGAAAAATCCTCTTCGTGCTTTAGCCTTGTGGTTAATAAAATCATCGTTCTTCCACGAGTCCATTTCCTATTAAAATTATAGTAAATTAAAATAAAAAAAATGATTTTAAATTTACTTTTAAAGCACGAATTGAAATTTATACTTTACTATTCTTAAATTTTAAAACTTAATTCTCTTCCACCATATTTTTTATTTATTGCTTGCATAAATAAAAAAAACTCAACACCAACTGTACCAAAACAATCTGTGTATCAACAAACTGTGTATCAAAAATTTGTACTCCTAGTCATTGTAGCCTTCTAATAATAAGTTATGACTATTTTTCAAAATCGTGTCGTGAAAATAAGTCGTGGATACACTGTCAAATTAGATACCGATCATGAGACAATGTAAACAATTTTTTTTTTGACATTTAAGATCATACGTCAATGTGTTGATACGATACGATGTTATGTCGATACATTTTCGATGTCACGAACTTTCTCAAATTTCGAGGGGCCGGCGAATGTTAGTTCTATTTGATGTATTTACCAAGATTATTAAACTAGCTAAAAAAGTTTCCCAAATTTGAATAAAACTGAACAAATTAATTATTTTTGTTCATTATTAAATTTGTTTTTATAATATACATATTAAATTTAACAATTCGGAATGGGATTTGTTTTAAGTTTTAAATTCAATTTTATTTTGCAAATATCAATATTTCAGAAGCAGCTTACCTCCTCCTCTTAACACAAGTCATTAAAGTTTTGAAAAAAAATATATGTTTAAAGCTATTGTTGAGAAGCAGATCTGTTATTAAATAGCTTTAATCGAAATTTTTTTTTTGGTCTAATAACAGTTATACAACAATCGAAAAAATAAAAATATTATTTTGTAACTGATTATTATTTTTAATTTTAATATGAAAAATTTAAAAAAAAATTAATAAGACAATTTTTAAAATTTTAGTCTTTTAATAACACTTTCTGTCAGTCATTTTAAAATTTAAATTAAAAATTAAATATTAAAATATGATTTTTGTTATATATGATTTTTGTTATATATATTTTTGCTATAACAGTTGATATGTGTGCTAAAATGTTTTTTCGGCTGATTGTCTTAAAATAATTTTCTAAAAGAATAAAAATTTCTACTGCTAGTGATTGTAGCCTTCTAATAATAAATTATGACAATTTTTCACAATCGTGTGAAAATTAGAAATAAAATTAGAACCTATAAAATTCCTAAAATCATACAAATCTAAAACAAGATATACCAAACTAAAAACGTAAATTTAATAGAAAAATAAATTTAATCCTTTTTTAATACACATTTTAATTCAACATAATAATTTATTTATTTATTTATTTATTTATTTATGCTTAATACAAACATATTACAATATACATAAGTGTACAAAATTGAACAAACAAAATATAATTTTAAGCTTAATTTTATTCCAGATCTTAATATTAAAATATTGATATTTATACATTTTGTAATTTATTACCAAAGAATGTTAGAAAATTATAAATTTATACTAACTCTAAGATATATGTAAGTATATGATGTAAGTATAAGATTTTTTTGTGTAACTTCAATTCTTTGGATATGATTGAGGTAATGAGGCGACCACACTTGACTGGTATATTCAAGATTAGGTCGAACAAGAGACGTAAAAAGTGATTTAAGGACGTATGGATCGTTAAATTCTTTAGAAAATCTTTTGACGACGCCTAGCATGGAGTTAGATTTGAAACATAATTTATTGTCAAAGAGTACACCAAGGTCTTTAAAGTGTGAGACTCGTTCAATAGATTTATTTTCAAAAGTATAATCAACCATTAAATGATTCAGAAGAGCGAGAGAAAGTCATTAAAGCACATTTATTAATTTTTAATGTCAGATTGTTAATTTTACACCAGTTTAAAAAAGAGTTTAAGTCCTGTTGAAGAAGGGATGTGTCCCTTGCTGATGTAATTTTTTTGTAAATTTTCATGTCGTCTGCATAAATAGCAATTTTACTATGCTTAATGACGGAAGTTGCATCATTAATGGAAATAATAAAGAGAAGCGGACCTAAATGGCTGCCTTGTGGAACGCCAGAGCTAGCTTCAAAAGGTTCAGAAGTAGCGGATCTAAATAATACGTTGTAGCTCCTATTAATTAAGTAGGAATTAATCCAATTGGTAAAAGAAGGAGGGAATTCCATTTTTTTTAAATTTTAGTATAATAATGGAATGAGGAAGATGATCAAAGGCCTTACTTAAATCGGTGTATATGACATCTGTCTGAAACCCAGCTTCCATATAGTTTTTGAATTTAGAACAACATTCTATTAAATTGGTTACTGTGGATCTTTTTTTCATAAAACCATGCTGGTTAGGGGACAGTAAGTTTGAACATGGATCATAAATAGAGTCAAATACTATTAATTCAAATAGTTTCGGAATACTTGAAAGTTTTGCAATTGGTCCATAGTTTTTTATATCATTCTTAGAATCTTTTTTATGAACTGGTCTAATAAACTATTTTTTCCACAAATCAGGAAAAATTTCTTGAGAATGTGAGAGTTTAAATAAAATTGATAAAGGAGTGCAGAAAGATTCAGAACACTTTTTTAAAATAATTTCTGGTACATTATCTGGTCCAGGAAATGAATCATCGTTAAGTTTTTCCAAATATTTTTTCAGTTTACTCGGTTCAAAGTCTATCGTCGTGAGTGGGATTCTAGGAAAATTTTCTAAATAATGAAAATTGTTCATATTTAATACATAAGAGTTATTTATGTAGGGGAGCTTGAAAAAAAATCTTTAAAAAGGTTTGCGATTACTTCTGAATGATTAGAAGTTGTGTTTTCGTAAGCCATAATATTTGGAAATTGATCTGATTTACGTTTTGAATTGACAAAATTCCAGAATAACTTATGATTCTTTTTAAATTCAAATGCCATGTGGTTACATCTTCTAAATATAAATTACATATTCAAATGCCATTATAACATCCTTATTGCTATTCTGACCATACATTGTTGATTTTTTTTTTTTTGTTGAAGAAAATTTTAAAAATAATCTTAACAAAAATAATACAAAATTAAATTTTTTGAAATATTTCTAATTTTTCATACATGTACAATTTGAATACTGTACGTTGTTCGTGTATTTATTTTTATAATATGTGTTGATATTTTTATAAAATATCCTTTTTTTAATCACTAACTTACCTTACTTTAGTATTCCAATTAATTTTTGTACACCTTTGGGTTTAATAAAATTATTAAATCATAAATTGTCAAAAGTTTTCTAAGGTAGAAAGTTTTTTAATCGTTTTTTATTTTTAAAATATTTTAATTTTTTTTATTTTTCTTTGAAAATTTTCAAATTTCATTCATTTTAAAATTAACAAAAAAAAAAAAAAACAAAAACTTTGTTAAAATCAACTGTTCAACTGTATATAATTTTAATTTGCTCCTAACACAAGCTCATGTTTCATGTGGTTGCTCAGTTTTTCTTAGAACTTTTTTAGATTTAATTTTCTACCTTTAAATTTTTCTTTAAAATTACACCTATGCTTACATACTTACCTATGTACATACTTAATATGTTTTTTTATATATATGTATACATATTATGTATTTGTAAATAATTTTGTATTCAAATATAAAGTGAGAATACAGTGAGTGCCAGAATAATTTACATCATGCAATAATTTGTAATTATTTAAAAATTAACTGAAAATTTTAAGAAATATTATTTTATTGAATTAAATAATTTACAAGATGCTAATAAGCGTTCGTATGTGTATTTGATAGTTAATATAAAATTTTATTATACCGGGTGTGTCCAGAATCTAGAGCATGCATATCTATGCTTTTTAAGAGGAGAACGAGGCGTTATTTTAGAATTTAAAAAAAATTGGCAACTAAATCGAGGGTGCTCTATCAAATGGTGATATTTTCAAGTTCCGGGAAAGACCGGAAATGGTATTTTAAGCCCAAAAATCGCCGAAATCGAGATTTTCAAATGAGAAGTTTTATTTCTTGTCGTAGAATCCGAATTTGTAAAAAAAAAAATACCACTTTCCATTTGAAAATCTTGATTTCGGCAAATTTCGGCGATTTTTGGGCTTAAAAACCCTTTTCCGGTCCTTCCCAGAAGTTCAAAATAGCACCAATCGATAGAGCAGAATAAAATTTTAAAATAGCGGCTCCTTCCCGTCGTAAAAAGCTTATACGCATGCTTTGGACAACCCGGTATAAAAAAATATATAGAATACTTTAATTTTATACATAAAAAAATAGCCTTACTCTTAAACAACTTATGTAGGGGAAAGTGGATGAACTGTGCGCACCTAAGCATTATGTCCGATATTTCGATGCTTTTTGCATATTTGAAACTGGCAGCAGAAAAAATGTAAAGATGTAGTGGTAAAGATCCATTTTTAATCAAAATTTATTTATAATTATGACCTGTTTAAAAATAAAATTCAATTAAAAAAAATTGAGGTTTGCGCACAGTTATCCACAGTCAAGGTTAACTGTGCGCATCACATAGTGTAAGTGTGCACATAAATTAGGGTAACTGTGCGCATATATTTGTACGAAAAAATATTTGTTTTTTTAATTTTATTTTAGCAGAAATGCCCGATACCAATCGGATCCAGCTAGTTTTTTATCTTTTGAGAAATTATGTGGAATCTTATTTGATTCTGCGTAATCAAATGCAAGTTTTCTAAGCTCGATTGGTTGGAGTCCATAAAACATTTGGGATAACATAATAAAATGGTTCGATAACTCTTTTTCTTGCTCCACATTTAATACGGGTCTTCTTCCTAAGGCTGGAGTGGTTTCATAACAATGCTCCTTTTTAGCTTTGCGAATCGTGGATTCGGGTATATTGTAAAGCCTTGCAGCTTTTCTAATTGGTATACCATCATTTACTGCATTTAGAGTCTTTTTCATTTCCTCAGCAGTCCAATTGCCTATAGACGTTTTCCTAATGTACTGTTTTCGCATTCTAAAATATATTTAATAATTCGTTAAATAAATGCTTAGGAGTAAGTATGCGCAGCGCACAGTTTGCCGGTTATAGATGCGCACAGTTAAACTTTACTTACCTAATTATAAAATTCAAATTTTTATAAAAAACAGAATTGTTTATATTGGTTTTGAATACTTAAACACATTTAAATTATTCAAATAACCAAAAAATGTTTACTACAAATACGAATCACACACATGCGCAACCGATTTTTTTTTTTTGTAAAGGAAAAAATAACAAGAAAACGCAGTATTTCACTGTTTTATGTTTAGAGCAATATTGAAGTAATTTTCTCTTCTCTCATTCACTTTATATTTTTTTCCCCTCTCTTTTTAGTACTTCTATACACACAGAACCTTTATATGATATTTTCTTATGCAAAAATAGACATGCGCACGGTTACCCAGTGCGCACAATTACCCAACTTTCCCCTATATGTATTTTTTAGTTTACGTTTTAATTTATAATATTATGTACTAACGTGTACAATTGCATACAAATGTCATTTGATGTCATTCTTATTCATAGAGTCACTTAAAATGCTACAGAACTGATATTAAACAAATATTATCGGCAAAACCCGACTTCTTTTGGACTTCTTTTTTTTCTTCAAAGCTAGGGTAGATCGAACTACTCGACCTTTTATAAAAGAATTTTAATCTCCCAAGTTTTAAGAAAAAATACATAATATTTATTTAAAAAATGTATTTTATTCATTTAAAAATAGCTCAGTTTTGTAATAATAAAAGAAAAAATTAAATTCAATTAAAAACATATAAAAAAAATTACAATTGAAAAATGGATGTTATATTTATTTATTAAAATAGCTTTTTAATAATAAAATGACAGTATTAATGTCATCATTTAGCTTTTGCCTTTTTGTTGTCACCACGTTACTGGCCATTGAAAAAACTTTTTCGCTTTCTGTCGAAGTAGGCTGAATAGTTAGTTTGGATATTATAAGCCCTAACACGCAATACTTTAATAGTTATAAGCTTTCGTTTAGTTAAAGTTGCTTTTTAAAATTTCTCAAAAAAAAAAAATTATAAGTTTTTTTCATTTTACTTAAAAAAATTTCAAGAGGAATAGTTTCTCTTTGATTCTCACCTACACCCTTATTCAATTTTCTCCACCAAATTGATTAACACAACATATTTATTTCCAATGAATACATATAAAAACTGAATATATAGAAGAAAACTGAAAACAAAATAGGGAAATCACCTAAAATCTCAAAAAAAAAAAAAAATAGGGATATAGTTTAGTATAAAAATAAAAAATAGTTAAAATTTTAGCCGTCCATAAAAAAAATTGCATAAAAAATTTTGTTTAGCTTTTAGGTTCGTGTTTACGATAAATTTTTTTTTGTACCAGCTCGAGCTTTTTTCGAACATAAACTCGAGCTTTATCGATTTCATTTAAGACGAACGTGCTCGAGCTAGCTCGAGGCTAGTAGTTCGAGCTACCAACACAAGTAATAGTATTCACATCAGAATTCTGTCTTACACAATTTAAATATATTATGGTGAAATATTTTATAGGGTTATCGATTCCTTATACAGGATGATTATTTCATAACTGCTTTCTTGACATTTTACTAACTAACTAACTAATTTTATTCGATATTTTACTAAGAAAATCACTTTAAACATGGTAAATTTTTTGATTTTGGTTTAGTTCGTAATAATATTTCCAATAAGTAAGTATTCTATAATAAAATATCACCTGCGTCTATTAATATTAATATTCATTATACAATTAAAATAATTAGAATGTAGATTAACTGGCTTGCAAGACCAAATATAGAACTAATTTCAATAAAGCTCACATGATAATAGAAAATTCCTTTATCTCTCATAATCTACCATCCGAACGATTTTTATTTTCAAAACTGTATAAAAACTGAACTTTTACTTCAACAAAAATTTGGTTCAAAAAATTTGATACAGTACACATTTTTACAAAACTAGATTAAATTCTAATACCCTGATTAGCATATAAAAAAAATATATAATGTTTTTTTGTTTTGTTTTTTTTTGTTAATTTTGATATCATTTTTGGTTTTAGTATGAAGCCTGATAATTTTAACAGTTAAGTTTCAATTTCTATTTTCACAGGACACAAATTGTATACTAGATTAACAGAACAGTTACATGAACACTCAAATGAAACTTAACAACTAAAATATGACTAAAATGTACCAATGATGTGTTATATTTAGGTTTGGTGGATATATATTTAAAAATAAATACATTTACTGTTAAAAATATAAAAGTTTTTAATATTAATACTTTTATAAATATAAATAATATTATTAAAGAACTGTTTTCGTTCATCATAACATAACATTACTTAAACTCATCAGTAAGTAGTTATAGTGTTAGACTACCTATTATAATATATTAATTGATTATTTGATATATATAATATATTAATTGATTATTTGATTGTATAAAAAATATATATACATGCACATAATTATATGTCATAGTGTTATAACTTATATTAATTTTAATATTTATATCTAACAACCTTCATATTTATTGTATGTTAAATTCTTTTTTTTTTGTTTTGTTAAAATCATATCATTTCTACAACATTTACTTATAATAGATAAATTCAATCATGCTTTTTATACTATTTTTAACTTTTTTAAATTCTTTTATTTTTTATTTTTTTTTTGTTACACTTAATTTTAATTCAGTATATATTACCTTATAATAATAATTATACTATATAATATACTATATATACCTACTATACACTCTGTAAGAGCTCATAAGCTCACTTGAGAGGAACTGGTGAAATAATAATAATAAATAACTTTTTGGTTTTACTTTGATTGATTTCATTAATTTATTACAAGTTTTTATAAAAATATCTGTGAGTTATAGGAATCAAACAAATAATTTTATTAATATTAATTTTTTATTTTTTTTTTGTTTTTTGTGAGTTTTTTTTTTGTTTGATGTAAAAATAAATGAAAAATAAATTCATGATATAGAATAAAGAAATCTACCAAAAAAAAGAATATAAAAAAACAATATGAAATTAAGAAAAATATATAACATTTGAGAAAACTGTAAATTAGTATTTATTATAAGCCTATACTATAATCCTCAACTTTGTTATGTTAAGTAAATAAATATAGAAAAAAACATATAAATTTTGATGCCAATTAGCTACATATTTTGTATTACTGTACTGTATTGTAATACTGTTATATATTTTATAATTGTATTGTACTCATAGCCCAAATATTAACTTCTGACTTTGTATCATTATGATAAAATTTAGAAAGTTGACTTAAATTAGTAGTTAATACTGTTTTCTTGCGTAGAAATTTATATAAATGTTCAACTTGTAAAAGTGTGTGTTTTCTAATTAGTATAGTGTAATTTAAAGTTGACTATGTGGTATGGAAAAATTTAGTTAGCCAATTTCTTTGTTAATAAATTATAATATGAAGTGCTAAATTATGGGGTTTAGTTGAACATTAGTTTGGTTGAATGTTTTATTCTATTGGCTTATAATTTGTTTTAAATAAATGTATTTTGTAGTTTGAATGGCTTCCATAGCATTTCAATTTACTTTGATGAGCGGGATGATGAACTCAAAATAATGATAATTGCTAGTTGATTTGAATGCGGTCCAATTTTGACCCAATATTGTTGCTTATATGCCGTTGATAATCAATTTTATGACAATTTCCTGGATTTCGATATATTATTACTCATCATTTATGTTATTTATGTATTTCCAAAAAGAGCTATTAGCTCATACGGAGTGTATTATAAATTCATGATTTATAATTCAACATTCAAAAATTCAATAACAAAAATTATTAGTAAAACAGTGGACAAAACAAAAATAGAATTTAACAAGAATAAAAATAAAAACAAGAATAAAAAACATAAACGAAAATCAAAACAAAATAATTAATTAATTCAGAATATTATCAATAATGCAAGAGAGCAGCCGTAATATTGACATAGGTTAAGTAATAATAAAAACAAGCGAACATCAATACAAAAAGAAATATCAATATCAATACAATGAATCAATACAAAATCTACTGAATATCAATACAAAAAGAAAAAAAATTTATATAAAATAAAGTAAGAAAAAAAAAAAGAAATATTAAGATAAAAACTTTTACAATTAGATTAAATTTAATAAAAAAAAATCTTTAAATCGATTTTTTATTTGATTCTTATTTCATTTGGTAACTTGTTGTAGATGTTAATTGATATCTCAAGAATTCCATTTAGTCCATAGAGTTTTAATATTGTATTTTCTGTATAAATTTGATTGGCTGTTCTAGTTTTCTTCTCGTTAGTGATCAAAAATTGACCCGCGCTGATGTCCAAATAATTTTTTATTTCTGGCAGACTCTTGTGAAAATTTTTGTTATGTTGGCTACCAAGATTATGTTGTGTATAAGTCTGCTATGAGTTTTCATGAGAGAATATGGATGTATGTGAATAATGTTTGATACAGTTTGATTTCGTGGAACCAAGAACTGATGCTTAAAATTTTTTTCCCGGAAGTAATTGTGCCTAATTAGCTAATATACATTTTACTGAATTTTAATCCTAATTTTTTTGCTTTTATTTATTATGCTACTAGTGGACCCGGTGCGCTTTGCTACACCCAGTTGAAAAAATTTTTCGTATTACATGCAGCACAGTGATACCTGTAGAAAATAAAATTTATTTGTGAAATCAAAAATCGTGTAAAGTAATTCTAATATTCTCTATTAAAGCAAATAATAACTTTTTTGTTTGAATTTTAAATGTTTACAAAGTTTGAAATCATAAGATATGTTATTCTATTGCAATGCTATTTGCTATTGATTTTACTATGTACATTACCATGTAATAATTTTTATTATTTTAGAGTTAAAAACTTTATTTATTTTTAGTTTATAATTAAAAAGCCAAAAAACGCGACTACCTTTTTTTTTACTCAATTTTTTTATTTTTTACAAAAGTTGACATTTTGTTATTTTTACTGTACCTACCTGAAAGATCCCGCCAATTATTGTATTTAAAATTACAATTTAAGAAATTTACCAATTTTTGCAACACTTTTAAACTATAATGCCGTACCTGTTTTTGCAGAAATAATAAGAACTAATTTTAAAATTAATTTGCAATCTATATTTGCATAATATAAAATAAAGCAAGCTTGAAAAAGTTTTTTTTTAAAATTACTTCTTTGCGAATTTTTAAAATTACTTCTTTCTGTTACAATAACCTCTTAGGTATAAATAAATGTTCAACGAATGGTCTTTTATTAATATCTTTCAGGCTTTGCTGTCATAGTTACTCGCTCTTAAATTAAAATAAAAAAGTATAATTGAAATGCGTATTAAAAGTATTAGCTATGTCTTAAAAATCATAAAGTTAATATTTTATTTTATAATTAAATGAAAGGATCGATATAATTTGAATTTAATATTCAATTATTATTAATAAAATTACTTATTTTACCTAGTTTTTACAAAAACTTGTGTTCTAGCGTTAGAGTAAAACTTTTGTATAATTGTCGAAAATAGACGAATATTTCCCTTTTAATTTTACGAATTTTGCTTATTTTATCTGTGTAATAAATTTATTAATATTTTCCTGATAGTAAATTGTGTTTATTTAAAAATAAAATTATGCTTAAAACACTATTATTAAATTAATGCCTGATGTATTTGTTAGTGACTGCAATAGAACCTACTTATTTAAAAATTTTGTAAATTATTTTTTTTTTATGTTTAATTGTGTTTATTACATATACAAAATCAAATAACAATTAATCGAAAAATTAGTCGGAAGCACTGACGGAGAAAGTAAGTGGCTTCCGAAATATCGACATTTTCAAAATAAATATAAATGATTACTGAAAGGAAACTCGTCTTTTATTCCATCATTTAAATATATCACTAAAAACAAAACTGATTATCAAAAACAATCATATTAGCAAGTCCATTTAATTCCTTATTCATTTTCTATTTTTCAAGTAAAACACACGAACAATATCAAAAAAAATATTATGATTTATGCATATGAATATAAAATAATAAAAAATAATAATTATTGTGTAGAAATTGCATGTAATTTTAGTTTAAAAACTGGTTTCAATTAATCTATAATTTTATTTGACTAAACATTAAATTTAGCATAAATTAACTAACTTTATAATGAGTTATCAAAATGTATATTGGTAAATGTATATTGGATATATTGGTATCCAATTGGAATTTTTTAAAAGTTCCTTTTGGATTTTAATGACATTTTTAGGTTGTTAATAACTTTGATAATTAAAATTTCCGCCTAAACTTAGGCAATTTTTTAAAAAGAATCATTTTCACTCTTATTTGAGTAATGAATTATGACGTAATATTCTTCTAATATAAAATTACGTATATAAATTGAACTCTGGTTCTAGGGCCATTTGCGGGTCCAAGCTAAACCCATGACATAAACCATTCTCATTAGCCATAAAGCTTATATATAAATTTTTGTCAAAATTGGTGCAATAGTTCTTCCGGAAAATGGTT
Source organism: Argyra leucocephala (assembly GCA_963942445.1). Lineage (NCBI taxonomy): Eukaryota > Metazoa > Arthropoda > Insecta > Diptera > Dolichopodidae > Argyra > Argyra leucocephala. Next base: position 149,238,194 of record OZ012679.1, read on the forward strand.
ACAAACATAGAGCTTTCTTTTATTATATATGTATAAGATTATGATAAATTATATTATAATGCTATCCAGTTATTACATTAGATAAACTATAATTATTAGATAGTATAATTTACACACAGATCAATTTAATTAAATGTAACTTCAATTCAATAAAATATTTAAAAAAATTATTTACAATTAATTTTACGTAAAACAACATAATTTTTTTATGTGTAAAATAATTGTGGCATCCACTGTGTTGTTTGTATGTTGGAAATTTTTTGTTAGAAAATAATAATTTGAAACCTCACACATTATCTACATATAGGTATACACTTTGAAATATGTATGTAAAATAGTTTTGTAAATTTTTGTTAAGGTGGAAGATCATTTATTTGAACTTTTGCAAGCTTTAAAATTTCCCCAGCATAAAGAGTTAATAATAATATGTATGAATATGTACATTGTTTGTGTATGGAATGGGGGGTACAAAAATACTTGACTAGAGTTTATGTGTCATTTAAAAATGTCATATACCTATATTAATTTGCATATAAAATAATATACGTTATACATGCATGTATGTATATATCTATATACCTATCGTAATGTACTACCGTACTACATATCATGAATTGACGAAGGATATAAACTTTTGATCTTAAATGGTAGGTAAGAATTTTGGTTTTTGCTTTTCTTTCACTGTTTGTAAATTCTTAACGTGTACAGCATATAGAGAAAATTTTAATTCTAATAATTTGTTATTTTTGTCTTTTCGTTTTCATTTTGGTTTGTTGTTTTTTTTTTTTTTTTTTTTTTTTAGCAAATAAGGTAGACAATTGGGAAAAGTTTTTTTTTTTTTTCATTTCCGAGGATTTTTTTTTTTTTTTTTATTTAGTTTAGAAAAAACTTAACGCGTTTAACATACGTGTTTCAACATTAGTTCAGTATTATTTCAGTTAAGCTGAATTAAACCCTTATAGTTCAATTGATGTGATAGCATACGGTATGGTATATACGATATTGCATAGAAGTAGAAAAATATTTTCAGAGGGTGAGAAAAAAAAAAAAGAAAGAAGGAGTAAAATTAAAAGTCATTAAAAATTATTAAAATTTAATAGAAATACGAAGTGTGTTGGTTTCAAAATATAAATGATATAGAAATATGTTTACAAAGAAGTCTTATAGACTTTTTTGAGATTTGTTTATTGAAACTTTATTCGCTTCTATGTGTATGTATGTAATATGTGTGAAGTAAAATAATAAAATGTCAGTTAAAATTTTAAATTAATGAAAACTAGTAGACATAATATTATTGTAAGTATGTATATATATACTTAAGAAAAATAATTAAATGTTGAGATATGATATTAAAATTATTAAAAATTAAATTAAAATTAAATATGTCTAAGCATAATGAATATTTAAATAAAATTTTAATGTAATTAAAATTATGTCATATGTCTAATATATATACAAAAAAAAAATGAAATTAAGAAGTTTCTGGAACGTATATAGACGTAAATATGTAATTTATTTTATTGTTTTTATAAATTCGTTCATGTCATTTTATCACGTGGTTGCATCTATATTGTAATTTAATGTAGTTGTAGATTTATGTGAAAGTTAATGTGGTTGTAATATTTATATATATTTACTGTATGAATAGTCATTTAGTATTAATAATACTGTTTGATATAAGATATTAATTTTAATAATGATTCTCTAGGGCGTACTATATTTATAGTGTTCACTTAAATTTTATACGTATAATTTGAGGGAAATTTGTTAGCATTTTTCTTGATTTACTATTTCTTACATGTTATGTATATAGTATAGATACGTATAATTATGTAGATAGAAAAAATAAACTATGATGGATATATTGCATTATAAGCGAAAGTTTAAACTAAGAATTATTAGAATGAAAATAGGCTTAAACCAGAGTAGATCATATATAGTTGTATATATTAGGGCTTTTCATAAACACATACTGTAAAAACAGAATACTGCTGTAACTTTTATTATTGTCTAAATGTCGACTTTATTGTAAAAAATAGACAAATAAGAGGAATTATGCTTTTTTAATTTAAGAATTTTACTACAAACGAAAAAAAAAAATGTTTAAATATATTTTTTTATTGCTTGATCGGCGAATGTTACGCCGGGCATAGCTAGTATATAATATTTATTCTTCTTCTTCATTCTCGTTTGAGTATTATTTTTTTGTTGTTTTTCTTTTTGTTTTATTTTTTTGTTATAGTTTCATTAATTCATTCATATGTTAATACCAGCTTGAGTTATTCAAAATTACTATACTTATTATTCAGATTGTAATTCAAAAGCTGAATAGTTTAGTGACAGCTTACATAATGTAGTTAATGAATTTGTAGTTAAAAAAAATGTTAATGATATATAGAAGGTAACTGGTTCTCTAATGAACTTACGGTATTAAAACAACAAAAAAAAAGGCCCAATATTATGCTGCAGTATGGTCCAAAAGGAAAGAATGGTGTAAATATAAAATGGCAAGAAATAAATTTAAAAATAAAATAAAATATGCAAAATATAGTTTTATAAGACATAAAATTGAAAATTCCTGCGATCAAAAATCCATGTGGTGCAGTATAAAAAAATATGTATTAAACAAGAAAATTTTTGAAATAAGTAACATTAATTTTGATGGAGAAATTATTGAAGAAAAATTAAATACTTATGTTATAGATAGTATTAATAAAATTAATAATCAGAATCCAAAAATTTAATATAAAACTATAATTCAAACAGTTAATAATACTTTTAAATTCACAACAGTTACACTTAAAACAGAGGTGGTCCTAATATATCATGGCCGGCATTTAACCTTTTAGCCCATAATATTACACTTAGTGAATTAAAAAATGTCTTAACTTAATGAATAATAAAATAGACAATAATATGGTGAGCACAAAAGTATTTATTGACTCAATGGATCTTACTGGTGCTATCATTCTGTCTAAAAAAAAAAAAGCAAAAAAAAAAAAAATTGTAAATGTGAAGACTTTAGACCAAAAAATAACATAAATACTAAATCAAAAATTATGGAAAAAGTTGTTAATGTTCAATTAAAAGATTATTTAAAGAAATTGAACTTAATCACAGAAAACCAATCTGGTTTTAGAAAAAATCATATTTGTGAACCTCTATTAAATATCTAATTTGGTAGTTAGTAATTATTGAAAAATGGATGTGTACGATAGAAAATTTATATTAGCAGTTTTTATAGATCTTCAGAAAAGTTTTAAGACATTTGATCGCCAAATTTGACTAGATGCTATGGTGTCAGAGATGTTGAACGTAAATGGTTTCATTTGTGTTCAAACTTTTATCACTGTGCTAAATGTAGAAGATTTCCTCTTCCTCATAATAATTCTCTTCTTACTCAGAAATTATGTAATTTTAACGAAATGTATAACTGTTCCGCAGGTTGTTTTAAAGTTGCTTGTGTTGATTCCTTCAAATATTTAGGTGTTACAATAGACTCTAAGTTAGATTGGTCAATTCATACACGAATTTTGAGTAAGTATTTTCATTTAGTTGTTTGACAGTTTTATCACCTTAAGCAGTTCTATTCTTCTAAACTGCTTACGTCTGTATACTATGGTTTATTTAATTCTAAATTACAATATGGAATTGTTAATTGGGGTGGTACTTTTAATAATTATCTTAAACCTTTGTTAATACAACAAAAGTGTGTTATCAGACTAATTTTAAAAAAACATCGTAGGGAAGGCAGCTTCCCTTTATTTCAATATTTGAATATTTTACCTCTGAAGCATCTTTTTTACTTCCGAATCCTCAAAGTATTCCTTAATAGAAGTGGTTACTTACGAAGTAGGTATTCTGAAATTTATAATCTGAGAATCAATAACAGAAGATTAGCTATCATACCCCCTCATTATGTACATAATTTTATGTACAGTTTTTTTTTGAAAAAAGGAGGCAAACTACTTTTAAAATCCAAAATCATTTCTTGGGTTACGTCGATTACAGAAAATTTATTAGAACATTTAGCAACCATATTTTTGCAATCTCTTGGTAAATACAATCGCTCAACTAAGCGTATTTTTTTTTCGATTACACCAAAAGAACGATCGCACGGTAAAAAGCTATGACCAGGTTCTGGAAAATGGTGAAATATTTGAATGTTTTTGTATGTGGTTAGATAGTATATAAGTATTGCACAAGAACGTTAATTTTATTCTGAGCACTAGCGTTATCAGAGAACAAATACAATGTGGTAACATTTTTTCTCATAAAGTTATCAATGTAATGCTATATGAAACTGATTACTTCATTTGGGCCCTTCTTCCCGATTGTTTCATTATACATGAACAAATAACTTCTTTTGGTACTACATTCATAAATACAGAAATTAAACACCCATAACTGCCTTTTTTAGAATACGTCTCCTGATGGTACTACCGGTAGAAAGTTATACACTCCGCAGCTGTATTTTGTCGAAAGACCATATTAGTTCTTGCACTTAAATCGTCATAAAACGATTGAGCTTTTTTAAGATTACAATATTTTAAGATATTTTCTTTTTCAATAGAAAATATTTGTTTTTTTTGCTGAGATTCTGACGCTGAAATTTTTTTTTCAGAACTGTCACATGTTTGTCAAATACTAATATATTTTTTGTAGTCAACATTAATACTAATCCAATAATACAAAACAAATAACGGAAAAAAACGGAAAAATTCAAAGAGAAATACCACCTGACCGAACATGTTTTCATGTAAACTACACAAAAATATTTTGCATGTATATACGTAGTTTTGTGCAATAATCGGATAAGTCCCAGATTTAACTTCCTTTTGCCCCGAATCATTTAAATAACAAGTCCAATTTTGAAATTTATGTGCAATAATCGGATAATTCCAGTACTTACCTAATTTTTGCTCCGAATCATTTAAATCTATAACTTTGATATTGGAATAACTCATGACTGAGTGACATTTCATACCTGATGGTTTTTACACCAAACGATGCGCATTTTTTTCAGGAAATTTTTTCACCAAAAAAACGTTTTTTGGAAAAAGTGGACTTATCTTGTTATTGCACTGATGCCTTCAATTGCTACTTATGAATGAAATAAAGTTTAAAATTATTATCATCATTGTCCTGCAACCCCATCCGTGGGGCATAGGGCGGAATTAAAATTATTATACGAAAGATATTTTATTGAATTTAATTTTGTTTATGAGGACGCAATTTTTTTTGACTACCCCTATAGTCACAAAACGGTATAGTCAGAAATATTACTGAAATTTAGCGACTGACTATAACCGTGTTTTACCATATATTTTTTTAATAATAGCATAAGCAAATGAATTAACATTTATTAAATCATTTTTGAAGAGTATGGATCAGATCTGATTTTTGTTTTTCTGTTTTGTTTTCAATTTTTGTCTGTGTTTTTTGTTTTTGTACTTTTTCAATAAGTTTGTGTGTTTACTTAAAATGACAGAATTTTTATGAAAATTTTTAAAAATTGTCCGTGATTTAAATTTTTTTTAGAATACAGATGGTGCTCAACTTGGAAATAACCGTCACTATTTGATGTCAATCAAGCGCGATTCCTCTAAGTGTTCATTTCGTTCATGAACGACTAGAAAAATCTCTAAAAAAATCTAATAAAAAAATTATGATATTTTTTATTTTTCCATAAACAATAATAGATTCAAAGAATGAATATACATTTAATATATTTTTCTATATTTTTACAACATAATTTACTTATTTTCTTACTGCTATGATACTAATTTACAGATTATTATTATTAATAGAAATACCCATAAACATAATACTGTTATATAAAATTAAATGCAAAATCAACTGCGTTGACTTTCGATTTTAACGAAATCCTCCTATGATTTGAAAAAAATAATTAATATATACATAGATATTCTATTTTGTATCCTTCCTTTTATGTAAGACAATAACACAAATACAACATGCAAAATAATAATCAACGCGTTCACCTTCTATGTGCACGAAATCTCCCTTTGCATTGTAAAGAATGAAAATAAATGTAGTATAGAAAGAAATGTATACATGCATAGTAAAGAAATGTATACATGCATAGTAAAGAAATGTATACATGCATACATAACATATTCTACACTGTCTGTACACTTTTATATAAAACCACATGCAAAATAAACTGTCGCGTTCATCTTAAATTTGAACGAAATCTCCCTTATGATTGAAAAAAAAAAACAAAAAATTTGCACATACGCTTATACTAATGTTATTTTTTTGTTGCTGTTGAAGAAAAAAAGAAAAGTAGGTATTATTATATATATATATTATTCTGCATTTATCTGGATGTTTGTAAGTTCGACGGAACGCTCCAGCACATATACAAATTGTGTATGTATACAAATGCATATATAGACAAATTGCTTTGATGCTTTTTTTAACCCCTGTCTACCATGCTGAACCTTTGCAGGAAAAATTGATTGCATGAACTATATTTTTTTAATTTAATGTTAGTCTTCTTCGAAAATAATAAGGAAAAATAATAAATAATAATAATAATATAAATAAAACAAACAATTTTTTTGATTTATAATAATAAGGACTAATAGAAATTTAATCAATAGTTTAATATGGTATAATAACCAAAAAGGCAAACAGCATTTAACACAAAAAAAAAACATAATTCACTCAACCTTTGAGTTATACATAATAAATTATACATAATAATACACATGTGTATCAGCATATTTGTATTGTATAATATTATACATTATACTACTTTATTGCTTCTACCTTTTATTTTTGTCTATATTGTGTGCGTAACTCACTTCACTCAAAAAAAATTATTTTTGTTTTTTTTTTGTTTTTTTTTATTATTTGCTGTATCTGTATTCTGTATGTTCTGCATGCTCCATTCCAAAAATATTATTTTATTTTCAGTGTTAAGTGTTCACATTTCACTTCACTGTTCAGGTTAACTGTTCAATCAATAGAACTTGATAGAAGTAGAGTAGAATACTAAACTCTACTTCTACGTCGGATAATAAAACATTGTTTTTTTTTTAATTGAAAATTATTGATGAAAATGTTTTTGTATTTTTTGTAAATTTTACCAATTTAGATACAAAATTTTGAATATTTTTTTAAAAATAACACAATACCATAATAACAGTTTATTCATATAGCAAAATAAGATCCCTATACATTATACAAAAGACAAAATTTATATGAAAATAAGATCCCATTTTTAAATTTGCTCTCTCAGAGGCCACAATAACGCTAATACGGTATAATTTATACTAAATGGAACCCAACTAACGAATTATAACTAAATGGAAGTGAGTACGAGTATACCATACAAAAATACAAACATTTTATACAAATTTATTGGTATGGTACTTCTTTTTCTGTTATATATAAAAAAAAAAGATTAGTGTTAGGCCAATATAAACATAAATAAAAATAAATAAAAAGTGATATAAACATAAGTACTGTAATTTCAAAATAAAGAATCTAATGAAAGAAAAAAAGAAACTAGGATTTATTTTGCTTCCGTCATTTATGACGGGTTACAAAGCTAGTCTCTTTATATTTGCTTAAATTATCTTTGATTAATTTTAAAATTGTTTTTAATATTGTTTAATTAACTTTCAATTTTAGAACGTTTTGAAAAACAATATAAATGGGCGATTAACATAATTTAGTGTAGTTACGTATTCTACACCTTATTGAAAGGACTTACGATTATGAAAGTTTGAGTGATGTTGTACTTAAAATATACTTAAACTTCTAAAGAAAAAAATAGAATTGAAGAAATATTGTGAAACTTAAGCTTATCAAGTTGTAGCGCACCATTATTAATTTCGCATTAAATCAAATCTCATAAAATATTAATATTAGATGTGTGCGGCGGTGTCGAGGACATTTTGATGAAAATTTCTTTATGAACATTTTTTTCTTTCTAAAAATTATAAACATATTTTTTGTTTGTTTTATTTTTAGTTTGAAACAGAGCAAACATATTTGCAGTTGGGGGTACTCAATTATAATTTTTTGTTTTTATTTTTAAATACTGGAGGCCATCTAGTGCCATTAGGATGAGGAAAAAAAATTTCTCAACTTGTTGTTATATTTCATGAAAATTTTTATATACATATATACATTTTTTTTTTTTTAAATATTAGAAGTGTTTTGTATATTTACTAAATTGCATTTTTGTTTAAAAAAAAAATAAGTAAAAAAACAAAAAAAAAATTTTTTTTTAAAATTAATTTTTTTTTTTTTTGTTTTTACTTCTGTCATAAAAAATGCACTTGAAAAATAAAATGATGTCAAGTGCAATTAGTGAATGCATTGAATTCAATTTCATAAAATAATAAAAATATTATATATTTATTTTGTGTGTAGCTTAACCTATACATATTTATTTTAAAAAAGTATAAAGCTTAAATAAAAGTTAATATATATTAGGGTATAATATCTTTATTAAATGTTTTTTTGTTTGTATTCATCTGTATTAAATGCAATACGGTATATTTAACTTGTAAATCAGTGTCAATTTACATATTAAAAATTTAGTCCTATACAACTAATAGGAATAAAATAAACCATCTATATGTTTATTTTGTTTCTGTATATATTTGACTAAATTTTTAATATGTAAGGTGACACTGATTTGGAAGGAAAATTTACCGTTATGTTATTTTTATAAAATACGTATTCGCATACGAAAATTTCTATTTATTCTAAATATAGTAATTCCATTATCAAATGTTTTGTTAATTAAAATGAAATTATTTAAAATATTTTTAAACAATTTTTTTTCTCGGTAGCCGAATGGTCAAGACACTTACTTATATAATTTCCCAGTTATGACTAAAATTAACACATACATAATTGCAATTAGGTTTTTCCAAGATGGATTCCTTTCACTAATAATTTATATTTATTTTGCAAAAGTTGATATTTCCGAAGCAAATTCCTTCCTTCATCAGTTCTTGCGATATTATAACAAACTATATTTATATAATTTGAACTATTAAATATGTTGAATTTGTGTACAATAATAATTCCTTAATAGTGCTATCTACAATTTTTTGTTTTTTTTTTTAAATTATAATTTATTAAATTTCAACTTATAGTCTATAATTAATTACGTATAGTAACCCAAAGCAAAAACAAAACTAATTTGAATAATTACAGACCAAAAATCCACAGCTCCTATACTCAGTAAAATCTTAGAAACATATTATGTCAACAATCAAATTACAAGATACTTTATACATAATAAATTAATAAGTCAATCAAAATATGGTTTTACAAAAAGGTCCAATACTCAAGATGCCTTGTTCGATGTAATAACATACGCTCAAAATACCATATTCATTAAAAAAATCAAATCTCAGTCTCAATGGAAGGCTGTTTATGTACGCTGCTGACTTAGTTGTAATATATGTTGAGAATAATTTAAAAGAATTGGAAATTAAAATAAACTAGAATATGCTAACTATTCATAACTGAATTGCAAAATTAAATTTATGGTGATTAAAGAAACATATCGTCAGCTGATTCAATACTTGTCGTATGTTAAGTGGGGTTACTTTTGGGAAAATAGAATTTAAAGTTCAAATTGCAAAAATTCTTATGTCCTACGGTAGATTTCCTCGAAACTTTGACAGAATGTAATGGCTGTTATTCAGTATAAGAATTTATTCTTTAAATTACCTAAAAGAAGTGTCAAGTTATGAATATTTATTAAAATATTTAGTAAAATTTTATCGTATGTTAGGATTTTGAACAAAATTATTCTCAACCCTTGGACATACGACAAAAATCGAATACATACGACAAAATGCTACTAAAATATCTTTATTGTAAGTAAGTTAAAGACATCATAAAACTATTTTATTTCAATTTCATTTGGCTCATAATTTAAGACCAATCAAAAAATAAAATATACAAACGTATTTTTTTTGAAAATGTTTATTAGAATAAAATAAACTCATTGATTTTTTTATAAATTTCTTGTATTACGAAAAACAAGGCACATTTTTATCATTTTACGTTAGTATTATAATGTAATAATAATTGAAATTTAAGAAATATTGTCTGAAAATTAAAATTTTTCTATTTTAAATTATTTTTAGAGTCATCAACTATCTATGTTAGAGTCACTAACAACATCACATAATATGGCAATCTTTATTTATTTTTTTGTAATACAAAATTAATTCCTTAAATATAAAAATAAAACATTTAGAAACATTTTTATCACTTTAAATTCATTTTTGTTTCAATATTTTTCAATATTAAATAAATAATATATAAATTTAAAACATAGAAAAAACTATTATTAAATCAGTTTTAGAACAATAAGGTCAAAACTCTGTTATTACAAAGGGTATAAAAATGTTTCGCTTTTTAATTTTTGTAACATAAAATTAATTTCAGATAATATTTCATTTATTCCTTAAATAACATAAATAAGACATAACTTAAATAACATAAAATTTTCCTTAAATAACATAAAATAACATAAATAAAACAATATTCAGAAACATTTTTATCACTTTAAATTCATTTTTGCTTCAATATTTTTGTACCAATATTAAAGAAAAATAATATCTTAAAATTAAGATTTAGATAAATATTATTAAATTATTTAAACGATAAAGAAAATAAATTTGTACTCTCTTATTACAAACACCATCACAATATTTTTATTTTTGTAACATAAAACTAGTTTTACTTCATTTTGTCTTAAATTAAAAAAAAAATAAATCAACATTTAGGAAAGTTCTCATCAATATTTTACCTTTTCAATTCAGTTTTTACATAAACGTAGGTATTGTATAAATTAGTGAAATTATTTTAAAATAGCATTAAAAAAGGCTTTATCGGCTTCATCCAAATATGGTATCATGCTTTTCAAATCATTTTTCTTATCTAATGACAAGGTTTTTGGGGCTATAACTGTTAATTGAGCTTTAAAAGGATCTTTCACGAATCGACCGGGTTTTTGCAAATTACCGGTTTTAAAATTTATTTCCTGCGCTGAAGTTTTATATTTAATTTCATACAAGTTATTTTGACTATAATTCAAAAACTTCACTTTTGAAAATGGAATTTGATTAAATTTGAATTCTCCTGCCAATTTTCCATACGATTTAAAATCTTGTGGTAACATTTGCAATATTTTTAAATGAATCTTTGGATAATTCATCTTCTTTAAATTTCTTATCAACGACAGTGGACTCCCAATTTCAACATTCTTAAGAAATTTTTCTATCGCACTATGGACAGCGTCAACATCTTGAATTAATGAGTGGCCAGCCTCCGAAAACTTTTGTTCTACTATTCTGATATTTTGATTTTCACTCAAAAACCTTAAAATAGCAAAAGATGTAAGTTGATTTCTATTTTGAGGAACACATGAGTCGCTCCACAAAATTATATGATCTATTTGATTGTTATCTTTCACAATTGCAGACAGAATTTTTGAAAGGGCACTGCTAATGTCCGTTCCGGCTCGTCCACCTACAGCTTCAGACCATAAAGCGCAGTAAGTAATTTTTTTTTCACCTTAAAAGAAATTTAAAAAATCTAAATTTTGTCTGTTATCATTAGTAATCTAACCAACCTGGTATTATCAGAGTTCCGGTGAGATTAAACGTATTAAGTTTCCTTTTATAAAAGAAATTGGAAGCATTTCCTCTTGGCAACGAAAATACATTTTGTAAATCATAACACAAAATGGCAGTCTTTTTATCAATATTATTTTTGTCTTTTTCTCTCTCAGCTTTCATAAATTTATATTCCTTTCTATGAGTTTCAAAATTTAATTTTTCTTCTGCTGAAGGATCGTTTGTTTTTTCAAACAGAAGAAATTTATCACATCTGTCTTTTTTCGGGACGAAAAAAGATATATTAAACTCAAAATTAAAGATTTTCCGATAAGTATATATTCCAACAGGATCATTATATTTTTCTTTGTATAGCGTATACATTTTTGTTAAGTTTAAAAACTATCTAAATATTTTCTTGTTGTTCCTTGCCTGCAATAATGGGAATCGACTGTAGGAAAACTTTTAATATGCTCCTTAACTTCATCAATTTTTTGCTGAGGTGTTCCACGCTGATATTTGCCTCTAATAGAATTAATCGGAACACCAGTCTCAGCATTATGGTTCTTTTTGAAATAGTAATAAATCTTTTGTTCACTTATCATCAGTGTGTTTAAGAAAAACGTCTTGCAAACTTGAGTAGCTGAATTACTGTGCTTGAAATAATAAATGTACGAGAGTGCTTTTTTTGGATTTGGTACATTTTTATTATCAGTTCTTCGGAAAAAGCACTCTTTCATTTTTACAAAATCGCTAAAATAAATTTGTTTTTGTTTATCTGATAATCTCCAAAATTCGTCAGAAATTGTTTTTCTTTGTTCCTCATTAAAATTTGTTGAGCACATATAAAAACAGGTAGGTTTACACGGTGGACCAACTTGTCGTTTCAGAAACTTCTTTCCTTTTGCATTTGTATATTCCTGGCCAACCTCTCTCAAAACTTTCCTAATATTTTGCTTCCACATTTCGGGACGCCTCTTCCTTTTTCGAGAACTTTGAATACTTGTACCTACCAAAAACATAACAAAAGCAATATGATATTTTATTTACATATTTTCGTTGTTTTATTGAAAATATAAAAAAATCCGTGCAACATACTTGATGAGCAATTTGATGGTAAATCTCTTAGATTGTCGTTTTCATCTTGATCTATTTTAAAACTTATATTGTCATAGTATTCTTTAAGGTTAACTTCAAAATCTGGATCCCTTACATTGTCATCACTGGAGAAATCTTGGTCGCAATCAGTGCCGAATATTTCCTCAACCATTCTAAGAATTCAAATTAAGAAATATATATACAAAATGATAACTTTTTTTTCATATATGTAAAAATGACGTGTAAAATTTTTTTTTCATTTTAATTTAATTTAAATGTAGCACATTAATAATAATAATAAATTTTACAAGAAATAAATTTTATACCTATTACTTCAAATGTTTATTCTGATAATTTAATTTTATAAGTGCTATTTACTTACTTTTCTACATCTTCAGTTAGCTTTGGCGGTGGCGACGATGTACGATCCATTCTCATTCAGTTACAGCAACAAACTGATTGATATATAAACACAAACCACCAGAAAAACACTTGACATACGATAATATATTACAATCGCTATTAATAACGTTTTATCGTATGTTAATGCAAAATATTTATAATACGTTATCATAAAAATAAATACTTGTTGTACTCTACATACGATAAAAAGAGATTATCGCCAATTTATATGAGGAATTTATCTTATGTTCGTTTGTGATAACATACGACAAAAGTTTTTGTTTTATTGTGGACATACGATAAAATAGATTCTCAATATCTCGAGAACTAAAAGAAATTTTGCGAAACGGATTAGCGCATTCGAAAGAGCACCGCAAAAAATCTCTATATCAATTTTAAATAGAAAACCGCAAAAATCGACATACGACAAGTATTGAATCAGCTGACGATATGCAAATTTATCTATATATTCTACAATAATTGTCAAATTGAAAAAGTAAAGCAGTATAAATACCTAGGTACTGTTGTTGATGAAAATTTAAATTGAAACTGTCATGTGGATGAATTGGTCAAGAAAACACGAAGGATAGCTGGGATATTTAAAAAAATTTGAAAGTGGGTTCTACAAAAGCTAAAATGAGATATCTTTTTTAGTCTATTTCACACTGTAATATCCTATGGTGTAGCTATCTGGGGAAACACATACGCTAAGAATATAATTAAATTACAAAAGATTCAAAATAAGGTAATCAAAAATCTTTATGAACTTGGTTATAGAACATTTACCGGAAGAGAGCAGAAATTTGGCTCAAATATTACAAATACATAATATGCAAATAAAAAATATAAAATCGAACACAAAGCTAATTACTAACAATGAAATGCATAACTACAACAGTAGATCGGCAAATAATCTGCGTATGATCTCAGGACATAACTCGATAATAACCAGGGTAATTAAACTCTATAATACAGTACCAGGTGACATTAAAGCTTTATCGTACAAAAATTTAAAAAATTCAGTCAGAAATAGGTTATTGTCTAAGAGTCAATTCAATATTAATAATATCAATATCAATCCTAACTCAATCATATTATGTCAACTTATTTTTATTTTATTGCTTCTTTTTATTCTCTTTCTTTCTTTTTGTATATTATAAAATTAAATGTATCATATAATCAGAACTAACTTTTTTTATTTTTATATTTCGATTTATTTTTAACTTGCCCTAAAAAATTTTCGCTATTGTTTGCGTCAATTGTTAAAAATAATAATTATATACACCTTATACGAGCCATTAGGCTATCTCAGGTTATTTGAATAAATAAATAAAATAAATAAATTTATGATCTTAATTCTACTTGAACATAATCTTAATTTGAAATTAATCTAATAAATGGTAAGAAACCACTATGTACATGATTATTAAGTATGTTGTTAACGTGTTCCCTAGATATCGGCCAACCTTCATACATGTCTAATTTATTATTTTTGTGGACCTCTTTTATTAATTTTAAAATATTCTTATTATTATGATTGTATTCTTCAACTATATGCTGCGCTATCGCTGACCTAAAATTCGTATAGTTTTTTTTCTTCCTCGCGATGGCTGCTTCTCTCATATTCTGTTCCTGTTCCACTAACCGTAATTAACCTCTTGGATTATCAATCTTGATATTTGTATATGTCACTTCCTTCCTTTACATAATTTGAGGTTTCATTTGACTGTACAGTTAAGTTGCATTTCCCACATATATTGTTGAATTTTTTTTTGTATGCGGAATGTATTTCACAACATCGTTTTGGCTTCTCCATGTTCTTATTTTGTTCGAATAAAGTTGAGAGATTTTCCAGTTCATTTCTATGGATCTTCTTCTTTATTATTTTCCCTACATTTTCTTTCAAAACCCAATTTATTTCTGCTGTGCCCTAAATATAATGTTTTCTTTTTGAAGTTTTGTTCTGATAAGGGTGCAGTCAGTAGCTTATTAATCATTGTGTGATATGCTAAAATCTTTTGTCCAAGGGAGGAAGGGGGAGTTTGAATCGGAAGTGATACTTCTTTTCGTTGTACTTCCCTTCTAATTTGTTTGATATATTGAGACGGGATTTCCTCATTTTCTTCTTTTTCCATTGTGAAAGTTATGTTATTATGGATGTTATTGAGTTTAACAAGTACTACAGGCCTATAGCTATAATATCGATCCTCTCCAAAGTAATAAAGATTTTAATAAAGAAAAAGCCGACCAAATATCTCGACAGGTATTGTCCACACGAGAAGCAACATTGATGTAGATCACACCGGTCCATCGGTGATTTAATGACATGCTTTAACGAGAAGCTAAATATTTGCTTGTACAATTCGGGTGAAGCAGATATGGTGGCTCTGGATATTTCTAAAGCTTTCGATCGAGTATGTAATAGTACATTATTAGCAAAATTTCAAGCTTTAGGTCTGGGTTTCTCTTCTAGAGAAATTGATTGAAAGTTTCCTTTCGAATCGTACGAATCAAGTCTTAGTTGATGGATTTAAGTCCGATCAATTCCAAATACACGCTGGTGTTCTCAAAGGATCAGTTCTATCACCTACCCTTTTCCTTGTATTTATAAATGGTTTGCTCCAAATCATCTTCAATCCAATCCCAAATTTTGCAACAGCACTCTAGTAGCCTCCTACGATTTTCATAAAAAATCTGAAGCTACATCCATCGCTGTGTCAACCAAAAGAGACATCATGACCCATGTTCATCACATGAGACAGCATGTTCCCTCAGCCATGATTTGTTCGAAATAACTAATTGGGGTATTAAAAACAGAGTCGAGTTTAACACTTCTAAAACTCAGAGCTGTACAATCTCCCGAAAAATTTCCATTTTTAATCCTACTCTTTTGTTTCAGGAAGATAAACTTCAGCGGTTTCAAAGCCTAAGTATATTAGGTATGCACCGTAATCGAAAAATTATTTGGAATGATCATATATTTGATGTTGCAAAAAACGCAGATAAATATTTAGGTTTTCTTAGCCGCGGCAAGGCTAATTTCTCCCTCTGTAACTCTATAAAGATTTCATACGACCCAAAATGGAGTACAATTCTTACATATGGGCTGGCGCTTCTAGTATTGCGTTAAAACATTTGGATAAAGTCCTAAAATGGGCTATTCGTCTAATCAATGACCCAAATGTGACAGCTCATCTTGGACATCGTCGTATAGTAGTCGGAGATCTCTCCGTTTTTTATAGATATGTCGTAGGCATCGGGCATCATAAACACCTTCGTTCGTAATTGTATTCCTTTCCTAATTTTCCTTTCCCACCCTAGTTAAATGTACCAATCGGTATAAAAGCTCCTCAACTAGTGTTTTGGCTATGTATAAAAAAAAAAACTTTCCCTTTTGGCTTTTTCTTTTACTGCGATAATAACATTTACATATCGCATCCAGATCCTGGACATAATTTCTTCTTCTACTATCCTTTCTTCTATAAAATTCATGAAAATTTCACTTAATATGTATAGGGGATAGCAGATTTCCAATGTAGCTGTACCTTTTGTGGTTTTGTAATATTTCTCCTCTAAACATGAAATAGTTTTCATTCATACAAAGGGCTGCCAATTTTAAGCATATGGTTTTTTGTTTACATTCCCTCGAATCATATATTTTGTCAAGCCATTCCTCTGGTTTTAAAATATGTTCTTTAACTGGTATGCTACGGAAAAGTGCATTGACATTGAATGAAACCAACTCTTCACTTTCCCTTATTTCGGTATTCTTAATTTTTTCTATCAGTTCAGCTGTATTTTTTTTTTATAGATCTTATGTTCATTTCTCTGCTTAGGTTTTTTAACTCTGCTATTAACGATTCCTAAAGACAGCGTCCTAGGCCCTAACTTATACTTGCTATATATTGCCGATGTTCCAACAACACCAAATATTGACATGGCAGTATTTGCAGATGATGCGGCTCTAATGGCCACAAACACATCGGAGCGACAAGCAGTTGAGCAACTCCAAATGGACACAAAATTGAAAAATAAAACTGTACGAGGAAAAATCGGTTCATATCACATATAAAGGAGGAAATCACACTAACTTTGCGTGTATATAAACAACATACAAGTCTCAAAGGCGGAAACAGTAAAATACCTTGGATTACACCTTGATTCGCGCCTCATGTCAGACAAAAAGCAATACAAATAAAGCAAAAGACAAGTGATGGATAATAGGAAGGCAGTTCGAACTAAGCCTGTACTCCAAGTTTCAAATATATAATAGTATAATTAAGCCCATTTGGACTTAGGGCAGTCAGCTTTGGGGTTGCACTAAGAAAACTAATTTATTAATTTATTTATTTCAAAATAAATTCCTTAGAACTATAACAAACCCATACCGGTATGATTCAAATGATGATATCAAGGTAAAAACAATCAATGAAATCATTAGGAAACATGCTTTGAAGCACGAACACAGATTGGTTCAACACATCAATTCAAAGGCGATTGAGATATTAAATAGAGCAGAAGTTATAAGAAGGCTGAAAAGGGTGAAACCCCACGATTTAGTGGCATAAAATAAAAACATAGGGGAGCAGAAATATTGATTCCTGTAAGCCCACACGGGTCTTGCTTTTTAAGTTTTTAATATTGAATATCAAAAAAAAAAAAAATTAACGATTTGGCTATGTTGCATATTGGTAATGCTTTGTAGCTATTGAAATGATTTAAAAATGTCATAGCCTTACTATAATAGGATTGTATACATATCTATGTTGCAAAAGAGGATTGTTTAAGCTTAAAATGATATCAATTTTCTTGAGCACTTGCAAAATATGAAAATTTTCTCTAATCTTTTGAAGAAATGCGATATAGCTCAGTGCATTTAAATAAGTAATTTAAATTGTGTCTCTATACATACAAAGTATATGTGTTTTCATAAAATTTATCTATATATTTCTTTATGTTCCTTAATGTTCTGTAATATTAATTACAAAGAGTGGAAAAGTGTAATGTTATTCGAGTATTTATTTATTTATTAATTCTTCTGGTATATCAACTCATTAAATGTGGAAAATTATTACTAACCAAAGCTTCCTTAAAAGTGTAGTTCCATTTATTTAAATTGTTATTAAATTATACTCTAAATTATTTGTTTTATTCCACTGATACTGGACTAGGTAAAAAAAATCCATAAAATATTTTGCATCTAAAATCGAACCTGGCTTCTTTCAATTTATCTATTGCTCAACCCGGGATTTTAAATATATATACAGTAATCTCCCGATTTACGAAGGCTCTTTTTACGAAATTTCGAAGTTACGAATATCATTCGTAAAGTACAAAATTTGTTATACGAATGAAAATCGCTGTTACAAACAAAACTGTGAAAATTAATTTTGCTATAAAAATCTCTGGTAAACTAACAGGAACGACGATTCACGATTGCATTGGAAGTAGACCTTGATGTTTTACGACTGTTCGAAGCAAGTGAGAAAAAAATTGAAATAGATAAAGCTTTAGATCTCTCTACTTCGACTGTTTTTACAATCAAGAACAATCAAGATAAAATAAGAAGTTGAATCTATTTCAGTTGCTAGTTCAGATGAACTATCATCTACTGACTGATACGACAGCTCATACGGCACATCAGATTAAAAATAATATTTATAATTAATTTGAGTATCATTAAGAGCTCTTTGCCTCAGAAACACGATTTTTTCATCATCTAACTCTACATCAGAAAATTTGTTATCTTTTCTTACAAAAGTATGACGTAATAAAGGTTATTGTTCTTGTGGAGGCAATCCAACAAATGAATGAATAAGATATGCGCGTAAATGTAATATACTTCAATGTAATTAAACTGTTATATACCTACCCATAAACATCATCATCATCATGATATCTCATCCATGATACGAAAACAGAAAACACTACACAATAATTCAATTAAATACATCAAGACAATAACCTTTTATGGCAAGATGTTCGGCAAAACTAAGCTTAATTATACGTTAAAAATTTCAAAATAGATAAAAACTGAAGAAGGGAACTTCCCGAAATAATATTTTAATCAAAACGGCAGCATTACTTTTAAAAAATGTTGCTAAACATTTGGCAACAAAATATTATATTCATTTTTCATACAAAATGTATTGCAACGAATTTCCATGATGTCGAAGCTCATCTATATACTGAAAAACCAGCAATTTTAGCATTAAGTGAAACTCAAGTAAACAGTGAAAATAATAATTTCAACATTAATAAATATTCACTAGTTCCACTTTTTGTTCCCCATCGAGGGGTCGTCCTATATATACGATCTGATGTTGCTTACAATACTCTTCACAATTTCAAGAGCTCCAACCCATTGTTCCACTACATATGGGTTAAAATCCATGTTGGAAAGCACATCATCCACTTCTGTTTTCTATACAGATCACCTCAGTTAAGTGGGCCCGAAACTATTGTGGAATTAGATAATCTATCTGACACAATCAACACGATTTTGGAAAACCATCCAGAATCTGAAATTGTGTTAGCCGGAGATTTTAACGTTCATAATATCAACTGGCTCAAACATTCTAGTCGCAATACTCCCGAAGGCACGCAAGTTGAACTTTTTTCTAATTTACACAACCTTTCTCAACTTGTAAAAAGTCCACCAAGAACCCCGGACCGGATTGGCGATAAAATGAATCTCTTAGACCTATTTCTGACCTCTCATCCCGAGAAATATTCCACATTTGTTAATTCTGGACTTGGCAAATCTGACCATTGTCTTGTAAATGTCAGTTTCTTTACAAGCACATTGACCAACCAAAATGTACATCCCAAAAGATTGATCTGGCATTATAATCGAGCCAACTGGGATGGTCTAAACAATTTTTTAACAAGCTTTGATTGGTCCTTGTGTTTCCAACATAAAAATGTTGACTTTGCTTTACTCAAAGGTTGAGACAAGAAATTTTATATCTCCCTAACATTAGTAGAACCTTTTGGTCCTTTGCTAAAAATGTCATGCATAACTTTTGGGAATCTTCATTTCCGCCACTAATAGACCATGACAAAATAATATCAGATTCGGTTGGAAAAGCAAATTTATTTGCCAAATTGTTTTCTGCTAATTCCACTCTTCCCCCAACGACTCAAAATCCACCTTCAGTTCCTATAAGTAACTCATTCTTCGGAAGAGTCTACTTCAGAACTCGTGCCGTTGTTAAGGTACTTAAGAATCTGAATATCAGAAAGTCTACCGGTCCCGATGGCATCCCTGCTATGGTTCTAAGACATATAGCCTTCGCTATTTCCAAACCATTGCGCAACTTATTCCATTTATCCTACTCTACAGGAGTATACCCAACCCAATGGAAGATTGCGCATGTTAACCTAATTCCCAAAAAAGGCGACAAAAGCAATCCCTCCAACTACAGGCCTATAGCTATAATACCGATCCTCTCCAAAGTGATGGAGATCTTAATAAACAAAAAGCTGATCAAATATCTTGACAGCCAAGGTATTGTCCACGATAGGCAATATGGATTTAGATCCCACCGGTCCACCGGTGATTTAATGACATGCTTTTACGAGAAGCTAAATATTTGCTTGTACAATTCGGGCGAAGCAAATATTGTGGCTCTAGATATTTCTAAAGCTTTCGATAGAGTATGGCATAGCGCATTATTAGCAAAATGTCAAGCAGTAGGCCTGGGTCTCTCTTCTCTCAAATGGATTGAAAGTTTCCTCTCGAATCGTACGAACGTGGGTACGCATCTATGTATTTTAAATACAAACTTATACTAATATGGATCTCGTATATTCGCTATACGTACACTTACACAGAACGTATCCTGTTCCTAAATCGTGGGACTACTGTACTTATAAGATTGCTATTCATAATTATTGATCTTTAGATCTCTGAGTTAAAATTTTACTGGTCCACAACGTTCAGTAATCTTACCTAATCTAACTTGGTCTTATAATAGTGTGTATAATCAGTTATCCATAAAAAAAAACAAGCAATCAATCAGTTTCGAGTCAATCAATTTAGAATAAGGAAAATCTGCATAAATGTATTTTTTGAATGCATTAACATTGCTATTCTTTTGGTGTTGCAAAAAAAAAAAAAAAGCAAATTAAAATTATACTCATTGTTTGAATATACAAGTACATAGAATGGGAATTCAGAATTTTAAGTGAACTCAAGAGAGTGACAAGATTTTAACGAGGTCTCATTTCAATATATATAGTGTTAGATTCGTGTTAGAAAACAAAAATATAGAAAAAAAATTTAAAATAGAAAAATCATAGCATATTAAATCTGTATACAGTCTTTGCACCAAATAACTTGATGGTCTTTCTATAATTTAATACATTTTTTTTTTTGCTAAAGAAATAATTTTTTCTCGTAGAGCAAATTTTTAATTTAAAAAAAAAAACTGGGTTAGATTACCACTCACGTAGAAATTTGACTGGTACACGTAGTTTTAGTAAAATTCTTACAGTCACAAACATGACAGATGATATTTATTTTGTGGGAAAAAAATATAAAATCATTTTTGCTACTCCACAATATTATGATGTTTTATGTTATGACGTTAGGTTGTTAATATTGGTAGTTATTGCATAACACTCGTACCAAAAATTTGCTTTGAATGTGAAAAAACTCAAACAAAAGAAAATTAATTTAGTAGTGGTTTGGCTTTTAGGCGGGAAAAAATAATTGTCAAAATGACCACAAAATTAAAAATGAAAAGAAAAAAATTGAAATGATAATATGATGGAAATCTTATGGAAATTTTATCTGGTCAGTAGAATTTTTGATAGTGTTATTGAAATTTTGATCTAATGAAAATCTTGTCATAATTATAAATTTAATAGCGCCTAAATTTAAATTCTACTGCTGCAACTATTACAAAATTCTGCTTAGATGTGTTTCTTCAGATATTATTAATTCTAGGTCAAATAATTTAAGTGGTGTATAAAGCCTAAGTTGTCTATTACACATCATTATTTTCATCAATCTTCTTGTCCATATATTGACAATATACTGATGAAAAGAATTATGAGCGATTACACATCAATAATGCACTCATCAATCTGCTTATCCAAATTTTGACATTTTGCAAGGACATAATGTGAAAGTGTTCCGAATATATTGATAATTTCGAAACATATATGAATATTGGAAATATAATTTCTGGACGAATGTTTTTGACTTCAATTTAAATTGAATTTTTAAAGTAAATGTTGTGTCTACAAAACAACAAATTATATTTTTTGCATATTTGAATAATATACAATAATTGTTATTATTATTAAAATTAATGTAAAAATTGTTCTTTTTAGAATTACCTTATAACATTATCTGAACATTCCCCAAAAGCCATTTTTTTACCTCTGCTGATTTTGAGAGCAATATTTGTTAATTAAATTGAAGATTATAATGTAATAACAGGTAATACTATCAATGCAAGTGTCATTTATTATTGTTATATATTTATTTCACTAATATATATGTATATTGTGTATATATATAATGAGTAAACAATAAAGAAAGAGTTATTCTGTTTAAATAAGTAAACCAACAATATATTGATGAGAATTTTAACAGAAATATTGATTAGAATAGAACCACCATCAATTATTTCTCATCAATTAACGGTCAATATATTGACAATAGATTGACGATTGATTGATCATTCATTGATGTGTAATTAGGGCCCTAAACCTTTAATAATTGTCATTAATATGCTTTATTTAAATATTATATCTTTATTACCCTCCCATGCTCTAAAACTATCATTCTAGATCAAAATGAAGTTTTAATTGCTAACACTTGAATAAAACAATCAAAATTGTATGTTCAGCTTCCTGTTGTTTCGATAGTCAAAATTTTATAAATTAAATTAAAACAATAAAAATATGCATATAGGATTAGCCCCACAATTCCAACTATTGAATATAGACAGCACAATTTCGTTCGGTTCGACCCTATTTTGTTCTCCTGTAAAAAATAGTATTCTATACACCTATATTAGAATAATTGGGGACTGGGTAAATATAATTCTGTATTAAAAAAGATTTTAACCAAATTTGTGGCGATATTTTAGGTCAGAATTAATCATACAAAAAAATTTCTAGTGCATACAAAGCAAAAAAAAAAAAAAAAAATGTATGCATTTACAAATTTAACAAATAAATTAAATTTTTTTTTTTAAATATTTTTATTTTATAAACAAAAATTAATATGAAATAAAAAATAAAATGCATTTAGAAAAACAAACAAAAAAAACTTTAATAAAAAATTAAATCGAAATGAAATAGAAATTGTTTTGTTTTTAAAATATAGCTAATAACAAATTTTTAAATTAAATTTTAATATTTTTAATTTAAATTATATCAGATCAGATGCCGTAAAATACTATAATATGCAAATTACAAAACATCCTATATTAATACTTTATCATGTACAGAGAGAGAGAAAATAATCATTATAAAAATTATTTGTAGAAAATTTAAATGCTTATTCAGGGCATTCTTGTATAGCTGGAAAGGAAAGTGTAGAATTGTCAAGTAGGAAAAGCACCTACTGTACGATTTATAATGGCAAAACTATTCTATTAATACAAAGTGTAGAAACGTTGTTGGAAAAAATATTAGAATTCCTGTAGGAATAGTGATAGGAGTGTATCACGGAAAAATAGTAAGAAAACTATGACGTCATTAATTTTAATTAGGTACATTTAAGGTACATGTTCAGATAAAAATTCCAACATTGGTACATTTTAAAAAAAGTGACCACTTTCATAGGAAAAAACATTGGAATTCCAATTAATTTTCATTCAGCTTTTCCCAAAATCTGTACCATTCTGTACCATTGGTATGTGGTACAATTTCGGAAAAAATATTTGGAAATTCAATTGGAATTCCAACCAATGTGGTCAACTGGGTTAAGTTATCCAAATCATACAAAAAATTTCTTTTTTTCCTCCTTTACTCCATTTGGAAGCATATGGCTTCCACAAAGCTCTTCCATCTGACTTTGTACTGCACTACGTGTTTAATTTCATTTCATATTCTATAATGTTATTCTCTATTTCTTTCTGGATTGATCTGAGCTATGTTGTTCGCGGTCTATCTCTTCGTCTCTTACCCTGTGGATTCTAAACCAATCCTGTCTTGCTATATTGTTCGTAGGACTTTTAAGGGTGTTGCCTATACACCTTCATTTCCTTTGCATTATTTGTTTGCTTACTGGCTTTTGTTTGGACATTTCCCACAGTTAATTGTTTCTAATTTATTATTCGGTCCAGAATATTTTGCATATTATTGAAGACCTGCATTTTTCTTGTATAATTGTGGTTTATCAACCATGTATCTGTACCATACAATAAGCTTGATTTCACGCTGACATCATACTCTAAGTTTTGTGGCTCTGACTGTTTTAGTATCCACACAGTACACAGTCATCCGAAACTCATTCTGGATAATTTTAGTCGATTTTCTATGTCTTCCTTAGTGCATCTACTTATAATAATTATACTACTGGAAGTAAGGAAATTCGGTGACATCTTCCATTATTCAGTAACCTTCTAAAAACTGCCAAAGGAGAAGCACTTCAATCGTATTTAGAAAACTTATCACGATCTGCGCACACTGACTACTCTCTTCGGAAAGCAACAAGAAAACTTAAACGTCCACAACAACATGTTCCTCCAGTAACAAATATTAATCATGGAAGTTGGGCTAGAAGCGATATGGAAAAAACGAATATATTTGCTTTACACCTACAAAATACTTTCGAGGCATATCCCTTGGTAGTCTCAGATGCTGAAGATAATAACATCATCCAGTTCTTTGACACACCATATCAACTAGGTCCACCTATTAAAAAATTTAATATTAGTGAAGTTCAGAATACAATTAAAACACAGCTAGCCAGGTCAAAAAACCACCAGATCACGACGAGTTAACAACAAGAATGATAAAAGAAGTGTCAAACAAGACAATGAAACATTCCACGCACTTATTTAATACAATATTAAGACTGTGTTATTTCCCAGACAAATGGAAAATAGCTCAAATAATAATGCTGCCCAAACAAGGTAAAGAGCCCACAGATGTTAAATCATATAACTCGATTAGCTTGCTGCCAATTATGTCGAAATTTTTTGAGAAATTGTTTGTCAGAAGACTGAATGATACAATAGCCGAACTAAAAATCATACCAAACTATCAATTCGGGTTGCGACAAAAGCATTCGGCTATAGAACAAATTCACAGAGTAGTGCAGCATATAAATTAAACATTTGAATGTAAAAAATATTTCTTCTGCAGCATTTGTCGACATCACGCAGGCCTTCTATAAAGTCTACTGACACGAAGGGATATTATTTAAATTGAAAAAGCTGCTGCCTCACCATTATCATAAATTTTTTAAATAATACCTTAGTAATCGAAAATTTGTAGTAAAGTACCGATATTACAGATATTAGACAAATACAATCAGGTGTACCACAGGGAAGGGTTTTAGGACCAGTGCTTTATGTCATTTACACAGTCGATCTCCCAATATCACAAAAAATTATTGCAGCTACTTTTGCTGATGATACTGCTATTTTGCCATCCCATACAAATCCGATCATAGCGTCTAAAATACTGCAAGAAAACCTTTTTAAAATTGAAAATTGGCTTATGAAATGAAGAATAAAGGCAAACACATCAAAATCTTTGCACATTACGTTTACATATCGTAAAGGTATCTGGTCCTGCAGTAAAATTCATTTACTTCAAAGTCAACATCATATAACTGAAGACTTCAAAATCACCCAAATGAGCTGATTCCACAGCTTTTAATTACTCGGCAGCACATTTTCCCTTATTCTGCATAGTAGCTTTTTTATGTTTGTTAACGGAATTTACATGAGTTGTAGATAGAAATAATAAAAACAAGCGAACCTAGATACCTGGTTTCATTGCGGGATGTTATAATTATCAATAAAATGTTGAAAAGTTACAAATATAAATAATACTATTGTCAAGATCCTATTTGTCAAGTAGGAGTTTATTCAATTAATCAGAGTAGATGGGAATCATATAATTCTTAAAAAAATAATTATGGAAAGAAAAGTTTTACTTAAACCGGGACCGTCAGTTTGAAACCTAACTTCGATACAATCTATTCCATTGTATCAAACAGGAACAAGATTGTCTTCTCTCTCCAAGGCTGAATTAATATTTTAATACCATTTTTGTCGACGCTACAACCAGCTGTAACGCTCATGAATTATGAATTTGAAACATGAGAACATGGCTTTCTTTTTTGAAGTTTTTTTTAAGTTCAATATGCAGACAATTTAGAACGGATATACAAAAATTTTTTTCTAGAAATTGCTGTATCCATTCAACGTTGGACTGCATTATATGGCGCAACAAGTATAGGCTCGCTAATAGCAGCAGCAATCTCCGCACCTATATTAAGATGATCAACAACTGCATCCACAACTGAATCGTCGAACCAAGGATTAGATGCCTTTGGAAAGTTTACTTTATTAATTTTATCCTCCAAAGTGTTTAATTTAACTTTCAACATCCCCAGTTCAGACAATAAAACATCAAAACCTAGCATCGTACTGTTGTCTGTGCGCGGACTATTATTAGAACTATTATCTGCACCTATCATCAACACTGCTTCGATTATCTTCTTAATGCTGGAATTGATATTAATTTCAATGCTCTTAACCATTTCCATGATTTCATCATTCAGCAGATTTGTCATGTTACAAGAACATTTTTAGCATACAGTTGTCTGATTTCATTTTTAAAGCGCTGTGAAGCAGATTATTATTTTCACATTTGATTTCCGTTCAGTACAATTTATAATTGACTCATTAATGTGCTGTTTGTTAAGAGAATCCAAAATTTTATTGTTTAGCATGTATCAAAACTGCTTTCCATGTGGGCAAAATGATATAATATAATTAAATAACTTGTATTGCAACTTGAACAATTATTTTTAATAACCTCTAGGTATTTAGTACTTAGTAATAGTAGTTTAATGTTGGTAATCATAAATTAATAATCCTTTTTTTTAAAAAAAAATTCCAAAAAATACCAAAATTAAAAGGGAAACATCTAATTTTTCTACTCACTCTCCACATAGATACATGCCGGTGTTCAACTTTATTTATTTACTAACGAATGTGGTATGGAATGCATTCCATTGCTTGAAATTTGATTCAGGTATAGAAAAAAAAAATTATTTTTATAAATTTTGAATTTTTATTTTAATACCATAAAGCCAATCGTAAAAATGTCGAAATAAACAAAAAAATGTAAAACAAAAATAAATCTGAAAATCCTCGTTAAAACTTTAATGATAAGTAATTTTGGTTTAACCTTCCCTTTTTTTGTAATTTCATTCTTAGTATTCGCATATATAAAAATGTATATATATAATATGTATATATTATGTTAAAATTCATTCTAAAAATTATATTTAAGGATAGAGTATATTATTTATATTGAAAACGTGTGGTTAAAATTTTTGGTTAGTTTGGTTGATAACTTTGGTTAGTAGCTAGGTACAGTTGTAATGTAATTTAATATGCGGATTATATCATAAATTGTCTGGCAAAGGGTGGACGTTCAAATTCTTTTTTTATAATCATATATTTATACTATATATATATATATCATTAGCCATAAGACAACTGCTTCCGATTTGGATATAAGTTGCATTTATATTTATATATATATATATATATATTATATGCAATAATAAAATATTGAAAATAGAAAGTAAAAAAATTTTAAAGATTAAAAAAACTAAAATAAAGTATTTGAGTTGGTTTTTATCGACTTGTTTTACCGTAAACTCATCATTACCGATTTTTAATTTCATTCATTTAAGTGTATATCTTTTTTAGGATTACACGATGGAAATACTATTTTTGAAATAATTTTTATTAATTTTTTTTGGTTCTTGTAATCAAGTGTAATTCATTCAGATTCATTATATTTTTTAAACTTCATATGGTATTAAGTTTTAGATACCAATTAAATAAATGTTTATATACAAATCGATTTATATATGTTTAACATTTTTGAAAGTTTCCTTATAAATTCATAAATAATGATTAATATATAAAATATATTAATTACATATTTTTAATATTAAATCTGAGCTCTTTTACAATTGATCAAGTGCATCGGATCACAAATATAGTGGAAAAAGCGTTCGAAGAAAAAAAAGTCTGCTCAGCAATCTTCTTAGATGTTGCTCAGACTTTCGACAAAGTGTGGCACCAAGGCCTTGAATTTAAACTACATCGTGATTTACCAAGACAATTCTATGAATTACTAAAATCATATATGAACAATAGATGCTTTCGTGTACGTTATGCCAAAGAATATTCAGAAGTAAAAGAAATATCTGCTGGAGTCCCACAGGAAAGTGTTCTTGGTCCAATACTTTACCTGCTATATACAAAAGATATCCCACAAATTGACAACATTGCGATTCTTGCAGTTGACGTATCTGTCAAAAACTCCACAGCAAAACTTCAAAATGCAGTGAATAAAATAAGATTATGGACCCAACGATGGCGCATAAAAGTTAATGAAAGCAAATCAACTCATATAAATTTTACATATAAAAAGATTGCAACTATTCCTATCTCAATCAATAACAAATTAGTACCATACATCCAATACAGCAAAGTATCTGGGAATGACACTTTATGCTAAGGTAAGATATAAGGAACATATAAGAAAGAAAAAAGAAGAGCTAAACATTAGACTCAAAAAATTTTACTGGTTACTTGGGCGTGGTTCTGAGTTATCAGTACAGAACAAAATATTGATATATAAGCAGATATTAAAACCTGTGTGGACGTACGGTATCCAATTATGGGGCTGTGCAAAGAAAACCAACATCGAAATGTTGCAAAAATTTCAAAATAAAGTGCTCCGTGGTATAGTAAATGCACCATGGTACATACGTAACAAAGATCTCCACCGTGACTTGCACATTGAAACAGTCACGGAAGAGATCAAGAAACATGCAGTCAAACACGAGCAGAGACTGCAAACTCATGTGAACTCGGAAATGGCACCAGTTCTTCATATCGACAGCAGTATCCATCGACTCAAGAGAACGAAATCACATGAGTTGGTCACTACCTAAAATGGGAAATTCTACGCGGAACTATTGCTGTGGCTATCTCCTTCACGGGAAATATCATAGTGATAAAGTTCCTACACGGTAATTATTATGATGTTAGCGATCCTCCACGGAAACTATCACTATAATAATTTCCTAAACACGCGACCGAAAATTTACGAAAAAAAAAGTCATTAGTCGATCTTACGTAGATTGGTTATAACGAAAAAAAGATAGGTGGGCTTTAGTGGGTTCGATTCCTACACTATCAAGACGCACATGCGGCTGGAGCTCTTGATGTCCTTCGGGGCTTACCTCCTATCTTTCGCAAAAAAAAAAAAAAAAAATCTGAGCTCTGTAGAAATGTTAACATTAAAATGTGTAAATGTCCATGAAATAAATAAACATACTTTGTTATTTTATTCTTTAAATATTGCTAATAAACAAGGTTGTAATGCTGTACAAATAAGTATCTTAAGCGATAGACAATACGGGCTCAGAACCAAGTCAAGTACGGAAACTACAATTATTGATATGGTCACACATGTTCAAAAACTTAAAAAAAATAAAAAAATGGTATCATGAATGTTTCTTGATTTGTCAAAAGCATTTGATACTGTTGATCATAAATATACTATTTAAAAAATTATACAGGGAATCAGAGGGATGGGCTTATAAGTGGTTTTTGTCATACTGGAGCAATCGTACACAATTTGTAGAAATCAAAGATAATCAAAATAACAAAGAAAATATAAATTATGGAGTACCACAAGGTAGCATTCTTGGACCTCTCTTATTCACGCTATATATCGAGAGTATTCAAGAAATTTATTTAGATGCTGAAATATTTTTATTTGCGGATGATATGTGCATAGTATTTCAATATATAAACTATGTATTATTACAAAATAAAATGAATATGGAGACTAAAAAGATACAAAAATGGATGCAAACACATAAACTAATTATTAATACCATTAAATATATTATAATTGGTAGTAACACACCCGAATTCAACATCTGCATTTATAATGACAAGTTAGGAAAAGTAAGAAAATATTTTGGTATATGGATATAAGTTTGAAAGTGAATACACCATATAGAAGTACTAAGTGGAAAATTATCATCAACTGTCCTGTAGTATTATAAAATTTCTAAACTCTTACACAGTGAAATAAAACAGTCTATTTATTATGCTTTATTTCATAGTCATCTTAGTTACGGTGTTAAACTGTGGAGTACTAATTCAAAAAATTATATTGAAAATATTCAAGTAGTATAAAACAAAGCTATAAAAAATTTATACAATTATAAATGGAGAAAAATAACAGATTTTATACACAAAGATAATAAACTTCTAAAAGTTAGGGACTTTAAATGAAACTAATTATGCATATACATGATATTGCTAATGACAATATCCATACAATTTCTACTCTTAAGCAGAGGAAGGATATACATAGTGTCAACACCAAAAAAAAACATCTTTTCCATCTGAATAAAATAAGAACTTTACAATTTGGATCTTCCACAACTCTATATACACTGGGTACCAAGTTATACAATAAACTAGATATAGAATTAAAAGCAGAAAATTCAACAAATTTAAAAAATAATAGAAACATTTATAAGCTATAGTAATCATCAATATTTTAATTTCTCAACAATAAATGTTTTTTCTAAATGTATAGGATTGACTTAAGACATAGCAATTATTGTAAAAAATTTATCTTCTTCGCTTTTCATTTTTTATTCTTTCACTAAACTAATTTTAATTTCCGTAAATGTTTTGCAATTTTTTCATTATGCCTGTTACATTCTTTTTTTAAATTTTTATTCTTATAATTTTATAATGTTAAATTTTCATTATATATTCTTTTTAACTATATTTTTATAATTTTAATTATTATATTGTTATATTAAAAACCTAAATGTAAACTTATACAGTCTGTAATGAGATAACTCTCTTTAGACATTGTTTTTTGAAATAAAAAAATCTAATATTATTGATTGACATCTGATGTATAATAAATTAATTTAACTCTTTCTATGCTGAAAGAAGTGTAAGAATAGCATTCGGAGAAATAAAAAAAACTTTATAAAGTGTTGTAAGTAAAAAAGCATAATATTAATTTATAAAATAATAATTAAAATTAAGTAATTGAAAAAATCGATCCAATCGTTGCATAGACTCTATTCCATTTGAGGCAAAGCATCAGACGATTCAGAAATGAGTAATATATTTCCAATAATCTGATCAATAAACTACAAACTTTGCATATTAAAAATCATGGGGCTAGTCAACATCTGAATAAAACTGAATTTGGTAAAATCAACCATACTAGTGAATCCCCTGTGCAATTGCACACAAACAATTCTTTCAGGTACGATATTATATAAAAAGAAATATTTGTTTTGGTATAATTGGAGTTGTTTTCTGAATCGCTTGATTATTGAATGTATATATAATGAAATTAAACTATAATACCTAATATTTTATGATGAAATTAATACTAATTTCAATACAACTTAATACAGTAAAATCCTATTACTCTCGACTTAGTAAATCGATGTATTTTAATTCGTTTATAGTCAAAAAAGTTTGTAGTCACATTTCTGTTATAGTCAAAAATTTGTTTGAAAGAAAGTAATAAACTTTATAAGTCCATACAATCGATGTTGTTCAAAGTCGCATTAAAATATAACGCCAATTTTTCAATAAAACAAAAAAAATAAGTGAATTATCCTGATTTGTAGGTACATACCATACAATAGTCCTGATTTATAGGTACATGCATATATAGTATTTTTATATTCTTTATTACACATATGTATGTATATTTTGTGATTATATAACAGAATTGCTATTTACGAATAAAATAAAGTTTAAAATTATTATACGAAAAATATTTTATTTATTTTAATTTTCTTTATAAAAATACAATTTTTTTTTGACTACATCTATAGTCACAAAATGGCTACAAAAGTATGTTAGTAAAATATAATGGCTTCGAAAGAAGTCCAGGAGAGATTTCATCAATGGCATTAATAGTGTAAAGAGTACAGTTATTGACACCCTTAAGAGAAAAATAAGTTCTGTAAGCTGTAACTTTATTAAATAGAATGTTTTGCTAATTGAATTATGTTTAAATTCATTATTCTAATTTAAATTTCAATATTTATTAACAATAAAGTCTATTTAAAAACATAAATAATTATAGAATTTCAACATTTTCTAAAATATGTCCCAAAAGTACAATTGTTGACACCCTCGCATAGTCTGAAAAGTACAGCTGTTGACACCCTGCTATAATGATAAATGTTAGCTCTTAACGAATAATTTTAATATTTCATAACGTATTTTAATTCAATTAATATGTTTTAAAATAAATAAAACAAAACTAATTCAATATCATATAATTTTGACCAAAATAAAAAAGTACAAACAATATTTTTGAGATATTTTAATATTTTATAAAATAAATGAAATAATAACAATTCAATATAAGATACATAAATAAAAGGTTCATGTAAGATTTTAAAAAAGCTAGTTTAAGTTATATTCATTTTTTTGACATATAGATATTTCTATTTCTTTGGGAGGTCATTTATACAAATAGATAACCATAGGCGGGATCATGACTCCAGCAGCATAAAAAGAAACATTGCTATTACGTTTGCCATTTCTCTATCTATTCGTAGTTATTTCTTGCGACTTCGCTGCCAACACAGTTTTCGTTTTTCGGCACATCAAAAATTTTGTTTCGTTCCCGTTATACACAAAATCAGGATTTAGCAGATGCTCGTACAATTACTTTTTTTTTAGATATGCTTCAATGTTATCAAATCAAAATGCGATATCTGCAGAACGAACTGTGGCACTAGCCATCGTTACAGCATCCGTAATAAATGTGGAACCCAACCTTTTCCTGGAATGCCATTTTCATTAAAGGGATGTTATTTTGGTGTCTCCGTTAAAAAGTGCTTAAACGTATTTTCTTTTCGGAAATTCTTTCTTTGCTATGTAAAGATTCAGACTTCAATTTTTTATCCCTCACCTTCATTTGAAATTGTTGCAGGACCGTAGCGAGATTTAGTTAATTTTGGCCCTAATCTAAAAACCAAAGTATACCTTAAAATTTGGTATTTCTTTGTTGCTGATTTTTTTTTTTGATTATTTTTTAGTTATAATATAATGTAGTGTATTTTGTAGGTTTTCCTCTTTATACATTTTTTAGTTTTTAGCATTTTGGTATCTTTAAGTAAAATTGGTTAAATTAACTGATTGGCTAGTTATGAGTAGCTAATTATTACTTTTTAATCAAAAATATTTTTTGGCTATATAGAAATTCCAGCAGTACAATAATTGACACCCACACTATGTATTGACACAGTGTCAACAAATGTATTTCCATATAACAAAGTTATTGACACCTTATGACAATAATGAAATAGGTATCCAAAAAATTTATCAATTATTGACACCAATATTATTGAATATATTATGTACTATTATGCCTTTTTTTATCCTCAAAATAAGCTAAAAAACCTTTAACCTTTACAAAAAAATACTTAAGTTATAATTTTTGAATGTATAATCATAAATAATCCACAACTTACTTGAAGAGGTTTCTTAATGACATTTATTACGTTTTTGGCAAAACTGTGTACAACAACTGGCAAAAACTGAAAAAAACTGCGTACCGTCTTGTCACTTTAAAGATTATAAACCAACTGAATATTTTAATAAAAAATGTTTTATACTGCATTAAAGGGGAAAACCCGAATTATTTTTACAGATTTGTTCCCAATATTCCCAATAATTATTTTATACAAAAATTAGCAGTAAAATGGCTTATAAAATTTTGGGTGTCAATAACTATACCCGCTACGCTATTTGTGTCAATTTCACACATGAATTCAAATGCTGTGATAACTTTAATGGTTTTGTTACCTAAATATAATTTTGTAAATTTAGTATGTAAGTTAGCTTAAGTTGTTAATGAAATAAAGAATTATTATTATAATGATTTTTACACAGATTAACGTTACTTTGAATATCGTGCGGTTTGAAAGTTGAATATAGATGTTTCGCAAATAAACCTTGTTTTTTTCTTCAGATTTTGCCCATTGACTCCGTATATTTTCCATTGATATATTATTGAGCTTAAATGACCGAGGTTGATACAAATTTTGCAATATTTTTTTTTCTTCAAAAAATCGCTTTATTGTTTTTAGTCAAGCTGAGTAATTCATTTTGGTCTGCACTTAGATAATTTCCCTTTGCATCAATTTTACATTTTTGACTCACAACCATAATAATATATTATTTAAATTTTAGTCGTGGAAACCTTAGCAACAAAGAGTGCAATTTAGAATTCGAAATAAAATTAAATTGATTTCTTTAAAAATTTATTCTTAAGTTAAAAAGCAATAATCAAACAATAAAATTTGAATATTGAATATCAAGATAGGTATTAATAGAGATAATTGGAATTAAATTATCCTTTTTTATAAAATTTCATATTCCACACATCGTTTAATGTTTAGATAACACATTACACACGTGCTAAACTAATTCTAGAGATGACAATTCCATTTTAGAGATCAGATCATCTTTGGTGCCATCACAAATAGTTATTATTATTACTTTATGATGACTCACAGATTTTCCTAGACAATATTTATTTTGTTCCCCCTCCTAATTATATTTCGCTCCCATAGAATATAGAAAGCATTACTTTTTTTAACAATATATATGGGTGTTGACTAGATTATGATTGTAGAAGAATAAAATGTAGTATGAAAAAAAAAAAAAAATCAGCAAAGAATATTGTTAAGAAGATGATCAGCGAACTTTTCAAATGCTTGAGTTTGTTTTACTTTAAACATCTATTCACCAATATAAAGGATTATACATATATGATATAGAATTTATATATATATGTGTGTGTATAATTTTTTTTATAGACTGAACGGAACCAATTTTCAAGTTTTCGTAATGAATACTTCTATGAACATTTTCTGAAGCAATTCTAGAAAATAGAAAATCTCTCTTGATAAGCATTTAGTTTATAAGAGAACCCCGTTTAAACGTGTTTAAATTTTTAAAATTGTTTTTTATTGTTTTGGTAGGTTTTTTTTTTTTTTTTGTGAAACTGTAAAAAGGATAAAATTTACAAAATAAAAAAAAAATTTGTTTTTTTTTTTTAAAAGTAGTTATCAAGTAGTTGCTTAGTTGTATTTGTTACAGTCGGTTGTACATTGTAAGTATAGTGTTGAATTTTCTTAAAGAAATGTTCATGCTTAAATAATATAAAAACATTGTCTGAAAAATTTGGTTTCGATTCAAGTGTGATTTTTACAACACAAAAAAAAAAAAATTCTCTTTCAGATTAACATTTTAAATTTAAATTTAAAAAATGTTATACTAAGTAAAAAAATTCAAAATTTTTGATACATTATTTTTTGTGGAATAATGTCAAATTAAATTGGTAAATTAAATTGCATACTAGTACAGTAGATTAAATCGAGATAGTAGGACACTTTGGGACAGATAAAAAATCTAAAAATCAAATTTAAACAAATTATGTAGATATGAATATGAGATCTTTTGCTCATGTTTAAAAATAAAATCATTTCTGTGGCAACAAATCAAAACCGCTTATGTCCGAAATTGATGTTTCGGGTAAAATTGATTTTAAAGTTTTAATAATAGTTTAAAAATGTAGTAACGAACTGTACCAGTTTTTGGTTTTTTAAAATCTGGTTAAATTGTGTAAGCATTTAGAATCCAAAAAAATCCAAAAATTTTTATTTTGTTCCAGCTCCAGTTTCTGGTAATGATTTTAACTGGAATTATACTTCAAATAGGGGGGTATGGATTATTAGGTGTATTTCCTTTATTTATATTGAGAGGGCAGAAATTTAATTTTATTTGAGTTACTATTAGATTACTAGCTTTGTAACCCGTCATAAATGACGGAAGCAAAATAAATCCTAGTTTCTTTTTTTCTTTCATTAGATTCTTTATTCCGAAATTACAGTACTTATGTTTATATCACTTTTTATTTATTTTTATTTATGTTTATATTGGCCTAACACTAATCTTTTTTTTTTATATAACAGAAAAAGAAGTACCATACCAACAAATTTGTATAAAATGTTTGTATTTTTGTATGGTATACTCGTACTCACTTCCATTTAGTTATAATTCGTTAGTTGGGTTCCATTTAGTATAAATTATACCGTATTAGCGTTATTGAGTCCTCCGGGAGAGCAAATTTAAAAATAGGATCTGATTTTCATATAAATTTTGTCTTTTGTATACTGTATAGGGATCTTATTTTACTATATGAATAAACTGTTATTATGGTATTGTGTTATTTTTAAAAAAATATTCAAAACTTTGTATCTAAATTGGTAAAATTTACAAAAAATACAAAAACATTTTCATCAATAATTTGCAATTTAGAAAAAACAATGTTTTATTATCCGGCGTAGAAGTAGAGTTAATTATCCTACTCTACTTCTATCAAGTTCTATTGATTGAACAGTGAACATGAACAGTGAAGTGAAATGTGAACACTTAACACTGAAAATAAAATAATATTTTTGGAATGGAGCATGCAGAACATACAGAATAAAGATACAGCAAATAATAAAAAAAAAACAAAAATAATTTTTTTTGAGTGAAGTGAGTTACGCACACAATAATGCCAAAAATAAAAGGTAGAAGCAATAAAGTAGTATAATGTATAATATTATACAATACAAATATGCTGATACACATGTGTATTATTATGTATAATTTTAAGTAATAAGAATAACCTTTGAGTGAATTATGTTTTTTTTTTGTGTTAAATGCTGCTTGCCTTTTGGTTATTATACCATATTAAACTATTGATTAAATTTCTATTAGTCCTTATTATTATAAATCAAAAAAATTGTTTGTTTTATTTATATTATTATTATTATTTATTATTTTTCCTTATTATTTGCGAAGAAGACTAACATTAAATTAAAAAAATATAGTTCATGCAATCAATTTTTCCTGCAAAGGTTCAGCATGGTAGACAGGGGTTAAAAAAAAGCACCAGAGCAATTTGTATATATATGCATTTGTATACATATGCAATTTGTATATGTGTTGGAGCGTTCCGTCGAACTTACAAACATCCAGATAAATGCAGAATAATATATATATAATTGGAAGGAGTTTTAATAAGACTAATTTGTTTACGACAGACAGATTTAAAATCTTTAATTGCCTATTCTTCTGTTGCTCATATAGGTATTGTATTAAGAGGATTAATAACTTTAACATATTGATTGAGGAATATCAGGTGCCTATACTTTAATGAATGCTCATGGTTTATGTTCTTGCGGTTTATTTTGTTTAGTAAATATCTCTTATGAACGTTTAGTGAGTCGTAGATTAATAATTAATAAAGATCTTTTAAATTTTATACCTAGAATAGCTTTATGGTGATTTTTATTAAGTGCTAGAAATATAATTGCTGCTCCTACTTTAATTAGTTTATTAAATAGTCTTGATGTAGATAGTCTTGAGTAACTATAATTATGTTAACTTTATTATCTTTTTTTAGAGCTGCCTATACTCTTCACCTATATTCTTATAGTCAACATGATAAAATATATTCTGGGCTCTATTCGGTCTCTAGAGGACACTAATTCGTGAATATTTATTATTATTTTTGCATTGATTACCTTTAAATTTATTAATTTTAAAAAGTGAATTGTGTATATTACGACTTTACTTAAATAGTTTATTTAAAATATTGATTTGTGGTGTCAATGAAATGAAACATTTTTCATTTTAGGTCGTGGAAATTTTATCTATTTGTTTAGTTATAGATTTGTTTTTTTAATCTCTATGAGTTTACGTTTATTTATTACTAGACTTAGTTTTTTGATAATGGATTATACTATATTTATTGAACGAGAGCTTCTTTCTCTTAATTCATCAAGTATTGTTATAACTTTTTTATTTGATTAAATAAGATTAATATTTATATATCTCTTGTATTGTTAATTTCTTCTTTAGTTATTTACTATAGAAAAGAATATATATATGGTGATGTTACAATTAATCGTTTTATTATAATATTTTTATTATTTGTTATATCTATAATATTATTAATTATTAGTCCTAACTTAATTAGTATTTTACTTGTCTGGGATGGATTGGGTTTGGTTTCTTATTGTTTAGTAATTTATTTCCAGAATGAAAAATCTTATAATGCTGAGATATTAACAGCTTTATCTAATCGAATTGAAAATGCTTCCGTTGTTTTTCGATATTATGAATCGGACTGTCGCAGATATTCTAACAAATACCTATTTGAAAATTCCAAAATAATACATTATATAATGCAATATATGATGAATAATGACCAACATAACGGTCAAAGCAGATGTATAACGAAATTAATATTAATCCTAGTTATTACCTTTAATCTTTAGTTATTGGTGATATAAATAGTGCAAGCGTTTTTGAGACAAGTCCATCTATTTTACCACTAAACGTCACACGAAAGGGAATTTTAAAAGCTAATTATTTTTAATTTAAAAATTACAAAAAGGAATCAAAGTTGAATTGTAAGTCATTTAATATGTTCGCTGATGACCTGGCCATAATCAATGAAGAAAAAACAAGCAAAGAATTGGAAGAATTAATCAAAATGGACATGAGTGAAGTTCACCAATGGATGAAGAGCGACATAAGCTGACAATAAATCTAGCTTAAACAAAATATATGTTATTCAAAAGAAAGACAGGTGATATTTTCTATAAAAAATGTAAGTTGGATCTCGTGAACAGTTACAAATATTTGGGAATATTATTAGATGGAGAACTTAACGTGGGAACAACATCTAAAAGTACTAATAAAAAAAGGAAGAAAAATTGCAGGACTATTCAAACTAATAAATAAAAGTGTACCACCAAAAAATAAGAGAACAATTTATTACAGCTTATTCCATAGCGTAATTATGTACGGAATTCCAATATGGGGAACCTCGTGAATAAATTTGGGAATTCTGAGGGAGATGTTGTATCGGTGTAGAACCTAATGAGGGTAGCTGGAATTGATAGCTTTCCAAAAATATATATCTTTAGTGGCGCATCTTATCCTTTAAGGACGAAAAGGACATTTGAAAGTATCCTTGTTGTTTTGATGTTTTTGTATAAAAACCGTTATATCTGTTGATCTATTAGATATATATATATATATATATATTCAGTTATATATTCTTGAAAGATAGAGGTTCGCAGCATATTTTAATATTTAATTTATTTGATGATGATTGATGCTTCTGGTATGGAGATATTGTAGTTCAAATTAAAAAATTTTGGAAAAAAAATAAATCTTTATTATCTTTCTTGAAAAACCGAATACCTCAAGATATTACCATTAAACCACCCCAATATTTATGTACTGTTGAAAAGGTCTCATCTTTTATATTACTCGTACATACATACTTTATGTCTACGTCGAATAGTTTAGTACATATAAGCATTTACATTAAAAACATTGTTTTTTTTTTACCTTTTTTCTATATAAAACTAGACATGTGCATATTCGAAATAACAATCTCCCGAAGTAAATGGGATATGGTCATTAGGTCCTACGCCATCATCATTAACATCTTCCTCAGAAGAGCCATAAATTTAAACACATTACAGAAATTTCAGGATAAAGCGATAAAGAACTGATTTGGATATAAAAGGTAAACTTCAACACAGGAAATTCATAGAAAGCACAAAATATTACAATTGAATCATGTTATAAAATACAAACAGGTCACACAAATACATCTCATATTTACTAAGAATATTAATATAAAATTAAGGCGATGATGAATAATGAAGCTCATACATACTCAACTAGAAATGCAACTCAAATAAGGGTAACTGTAACATCTCCAACAAACATGACACAATATACAATACAGCATACAATACGTATAATGAATTACCAGTTGAGATAAAAAAAACTACTCAAATATCTAAATTAAAGTAGAATTACTGATTATTTTCATCAATTAAATAATAGTAATAATACTTAATATTATCTATAAAAAAATCAAATTTAAATACCTTCTATAAAAAAACAAAAAAATTCCTAATTTTAAAATTAAAATTGCAGTGAGTTTAAACTTAATTAGTTATAAGTAAAATTGTAAAAACTAAAAACATTCTGTACGAGCAATGGAGCTCATTTGAGTAAATAAATGAATAAAAAAAATAAAAATTCTATTAATTTTCTTTAATTTTGTTTACTTTGAAATCAATTAATGGAATTAAGTGCAATTAAACCTTATATCCGCAGGATGATATAATAATTATATATTTTTTTTATATATTTTAAAGATAGTCTAAACATTGTGCCAATTTTATAATTATAGTTTGATTCCACATATTTTTTTTTCAGTATCTAATTTTCTATATGTAATAATG
The DNA here is from genome assembly GCA_963942445.1 of Argyra leucocephala. Taxonomy (NCBI): domain Eukaryota; kingdom Metazoa; phylum Arthropoda; class Insecta; order Diptera; family Dolichopodidae; genus Argyra; species Argyra leucocephala. The sequence continues at coordinate 149,278,961 of OZ012679.1, forward strand.
GAGTTGTAATTTGTTAAACAAAATTATTTTCAGGATTTTTTTCATTCATCATAACACTACTAGAACTGATCAGTAGGTATTTAGACTATACCTATACAACTTCCTGATTTTCATTTTGATTGACTTTATAACTTATTAAAAGATGTCAATAAGACATCTGTGAGTTATAAAAATCGACCAAAATTTGTTGATGTCCAGAACTTGTTCTTTTTATTAAAAGTAAAATGAAAACTTTAAACTTTAAAAAATTTATAATTATAGCTATAAATTTTTTTGCAAATTTTGTTGGTTAGTTTATTTATGCACAAACTATAATATATGATTTAGTTGTGTTACTAGAATCTATTCAATTGTAAAGAATCCAAAAGACTCATAGATGTTGTGCTACTACTATACCACTTTACTCTTAGACTGAATATTCCAGATAGAAAAAAGTTAAAAACGATAACTTAAGCAACTGAAACTTGTACTTGAAATTTTAAATATCATTCAAAACATATACGAATATTATAATAAAAAAATTTCAATTTTCCTATTGATGTATTTATTTCCAAAAATATTTTTGTCATTCTTTTAATTTTACACGTTTTTTTTTTTTTTGAATTTCTAACAATAAAAAAAGGTTTTCTATCTTTTTTTTTGGCTTTTATGTTTATCCACACCTACGAGTATGACCCAAAGTCTGCTTTTATTACGTGTTCTTATACGTTTCGGTTATAAGTAGGTTATTTGATTATATGTGTAATACGTATATGAATGGATATAATATTTGGAACAATTATATGGAGTATATATATATATATATATATGAATAAAAATGGAAACATTGTAAAGCTATTAAAATCTAAAAAGGTTATAATTTTAAAAAAGCATGGTGATGGTACTGCAGAATTTATACAAGGATATGAGTTGTTAAAGTTTTTCCAATTGGGACAAAAATTTAGTACAACAATACATCAGTACATGATAATAGAAAAATGTACATATATATATATATAATATATATTATATTACCTACTGTTAGCACATCATAATGGCGGGTAGGTATACATTGTCTGCTTAATGCTTACCAATTTGTTAATTTCTTTATATAATACATGTTAAATTTGGATTAAATTCAATAAAGATTCAAAATTACAAAAAAAATAGGTAACCATAAATGTTATCACATAATATACATATAATGTAATGTAATGTATATAAGTAAGAATTTATAATTGAAATTTTGTAGAGTAGAAATTACGGTTGAGTGTATATCAAAGTAATCATTATGAATATTTTGTTTAATATCAATCCTGTTTAAACTGTAAGACCAAAAGTCAATTGCATAGTAATTGCAAACAATGCTTCGGAATAATGGTTTAAAGAAAAAACGACACAAAGTAGAGGAATGCCAATTTGAATTTATTAAGTTAGAGTTCTTCAAAGCAACTGTTAAAAATACATATTGAATATTGAAATAATTGTAATAGAGTCAGTGAAAGTGAACAATGACAAACTAAAGACAAAAAATTAAACTATAGTCAATAAATAAAATAAAACTGTAATTTTAGGTTAGGTTTATATTAGATTTTATATTAGCATAAAATAATTAATTAAAGGTTTTTACTTGATATTTTGTCCTTTGCAAATTAAATTTATTCTAAATATTTAAGTCGGGTTAGTTTAAATAATTACAAATCAAAGGTGCAAATATTTTAGTCTCTCTTGAAATATAGAATTAAAATATATGAAAATAAATATATTGTACAAATACATTAAGGCAATAAATAAAGTAATAATAATAATAATAATAATAATAAAACTGTAATTAACTAACATGAAAAGAAAATTAATTATAGGTACACTGCCAAACAAACCACCAAACATTTAAAATATTAGATAACTCTTTTTAAATGACACTTAATGGTAAATATTGTACAATTATTATTACCACAATGATGCTAGTCTGTGTATACCGGCAAACACTAATATACACTTCTATGACAAACACTATGTTAACACACCTAAGCATATTTGATCTAATCAAAATTTTTTTTTTTGCAAAAAATAAATTTTAATTAAATTAATTTAGTTTTTCATTTTGTTTTCATACCTTTTTTTAATCACTTACAACGATTTCCAAATTTGATTTACTTACACCCTTTGTTTTGTTTTAAAAAGTATAAAACAAAAAAAAAAAAAAACTATAAACAAAGAAAATTCTGTATTTCAAATTTACTCGTAAGCATTTTAAAAACCTTAGCAGTAGTCATTTACTTACTATCCTACTACTAAATTCGTCTCAATACACACTAAATACACAAACAAGCAAACAAACAAACAAACAAACAAATAAAACAAAAATACAAAATCACTGTTGGCAATCCCGTAGAAATTCCCGCATTAAAATACACAGTTGGTTAGGCAAAGGAATCGAATTAATTTTTTTTTTTTTTTTATTTACAGGATATTGAAATACTTATCCTTTTTTTGTATATTTTTAATTTTCTTTTTTTTTCGTTATTTTTTTTTTTTTTTTAGTTTTGTTTTTGTTATATTTTTAATTTAATTTGAAAATGGTTCGGTAAAGTATTTTTGAAAGAGAGTGTGAGTAGTTAATGTACATAATCATATGTATATGTAGATTTACATGTACATTCGATTCGATAACAACATTACATTTCGTTTTACCTATCCATTCTTAATGGTAATAATCGTGGAATGGAAATGATGATAGTAAGATGAAACGAATGAATTAATGTGGGTGGTACTTATTTTTTTTTAAAATTAAATTTTATTTATAATTTTTTATTTTTAATACTTTAGGATATTGTTTTAAATTCAATAATGATTAGGTTTTAAATATACAGAATGTTTATTTAGAATTATCTTTTAATATGTGCGAATGAACTGAGTTGAACTTAATTAATTAACTATTTGCAAATTAACCCAAATTAGTCCTGTGTTGCCATATGTCAACAGCTAACATATAGGCATTTTTGCTTTATTAAAATAAAAACCGTTATTCTAATAAAAGTAGGTAGTATTGCACTTTTTTTTTACCTATTTATAATATGTACGTATTCATATTAGGCTTTGAAATTGAAAAGACATAAATAGAAATAGTGCAGTATATAGTTTTAGTTTACTGAAAAACAAGTGTGAAAAATGGATGACATGAACAATAAGTTGCATTATAATTATAAACTAGCTTTATAACCCGCCATAAATGACGGAAGCAAAATAAATTCTAGCATTTCTTTCCTTCATTAGAGTTTTCATTTCAAGTTTAAGGAAAATACGTATATGCTTACTAATTTATCATACCTTTATTTTTGTATTATAACGCTTTTAATTACCATATAAACAGAATATTTGTAGTAAGGTGCAAAATTTTCTATTCCCTGAGGGGTTATTTACTCGATCATTTTAGCGACATCGTTTTTGCCAACATTGAAAATTTATCGTATAATTCAGAATCAAGTTAATCCTGTTAACATTCAATAACATTCGCTGCGTAAGTTTAACGTCAAAATTTATAGCAAACAAATAATATTTTATAACGAGCCACAACTTTGAACGAAAACAATTTTATAAACAAAAATAAATAAAATTGTAATATAATATAAAATAACAATAATATTGTAAGTACACATAATATTTATTTTGATGAATAAAATAAAAACTCGTGTTGGAGAAAAAATTAAAATAAAAGAATTTACTGCAAATAAATAGGTATTTACAAAACAGTTCATAACTTGTGAACCATTGATCGGTTATTGAAAATTTCATTTCATTTCAAAAAATTCATTATCGAACTATTCGTGTTAAAATTCATACATAATTATTATTTATAACATACATTAAAAAAAAAAAAAAAAAAAAAAATATGGTTTAACCGATACCTATATATACCTACCTACTATATTAAAAAAAATTCATCATTCTCTACACCATACATTTCTACACACTTGAAGAAAACAAATAAATTTAATTTAATTTCTTTAAAAATGTATAGGTTGTTATTGTTTTTATGTGTAAATCAGCAGAACCAAAACCTAATCCCATAATACATACTAAATATTATATACGATCATAAATTTATATATCATATTATAGATATATATTATATATATTAAAAAAAAAAAACAATAAACAAAAAAAATAAAAATAAATAACATTTTTAACTCATCATCATTGCATCATATTTCTGGCTAGAGTATATATATATATACCTATAGTACTGTACAGGCTATGCATACGGTATGGCAAAACTATGATGCTATGATCATTATCAGAACAACAACAAAAAACAAAGAAAAAAATAAATAAATAACTATTTTAACTCTTGATCGCATCACATTTCTGGCTAGAGTATATATTCCTATAGTACTATTACTGTAGTACAGGCAATGCATACGGCGGCAAAACTATGATGCTATGATCATTATTATAACAACAAAAAAAAATCAAAAAAATATGTAGACACATATGCATATTGTGTATAGTTTTAAGTAATAAGAATAGCCTATAAGTGCATTATGTTTTTTTTGTGTTAAATGCTGTTTGCTTTTTGGTTATTATACCATATTAAACTATTGATAAAATTTCTATTAGTTAGTCCTTATTATTATAAATCAAAAAATTTTATTGTTTTATTTATATTATTATTATTATTTTTATCTTTCCTTATTATTTGCGAAGAAGACTAACATTAAATTTAAAAAATATATTTCATGCAATGGTATTTTTTCCTGCAAAGGTTCAGCATGGTAGACAGGGGTTAAAAAAAGAGTGCCAAAGCAATTTGTATACAATTTGTATACGTATTCCGTCGGACTTACAAACATCCGGATAAATGCAGAATAATGTATATATATCATATTAAGCCGTAAATACATATTGCAATTTGTATATGTGTTGGAGTATTCCGTCGGACTTACAAACATCCAGATAAATGCAGAATAATATATATATATATCATATTAAGCCGTAAATACATATTGCAATTTGTATATGTGTTGGAGTATTCCGTCGGACTTACAAACATCCGGATAAATGCAGAATAATATATATATATAATATTAAGCCGTGATTACATATTGCAATTTGTATATGTGTTGGAGTATTCCGTCGGACTTACAAATATCCAGATAAATGCAGAATAATATATGTATAATATTAAGCCGTAATTATTAAATTTTATTTTTGGATAATTATTTTAACTAAATGTAGTTATTTGTTAAGGGGGAGTTTTGCAGTTCAAAAAGTATCTTATACAAATTTTTTTCATTAGTATTTATCTATTGACATATGTCAACGCTGGGCTAATCTATTATAGAAAACATTTGTTCAGAGTATATTATTGTATGTGATTTATTTTTGTGATTTTATAGAAAATTAACAGAAAAAAAGCATTATATTATTTAGATTATTTAGAAGAGATTTTCTCGGATATACCAAAGTCTATATTTATTGAACCAAATGAAATTGGACATTTATATATCGTTATTGGCGAATATAATAAGTACATAAGTGGCGTCGATAGAATGGATAAGAGCATCAGTTTATATCATGTTGGGATTCAAGGAAAGAAATGATGGAACAACATATTTGCATGACCTCTTGATGTATCAATATACAATCTTTGACAAATTAATAGAGTTCACAATCCGGAAATGCGTCAATTGCAATTTCGTTGACAAATTGTTATATATATTATTGTGCATAATGACCACAGCCGCTATCTGCTGGAAATATAGAACGCAAACGTTCCCTCTCAAAAGCTTTATGTTTTATAATATTGGACACTTGGACTGCTAGTGATTATTGTTAAACAGTTGTCAGAAGTATAATATGTATCAAATGTGATAAAGAGCTGTGCATACGTTGTTTTGAATCTTATCACAAGCAATAATATTGTGTTTCATTATTTAAATATTTTTTTTATCAATTTTTCATCTCTTATTGCTTATTTATAATTTTACTAACATATTTTATTCCAAAATCTAAAATTTGTATTTCATATAATTTTTTCTCCTCCACATAGCAAGTGTTGCCATATGGCAACATATGACTCCTGAACGGCAGAGCAGTTCCATAAACACAAAAATATTATGTTATTTTGCTCAGGACTAACAGTTTTTACTAAATATAACCTCAGAATTAAAAAAACAAATAATTTGGGCTAATTCGGGTTAATATAGACTGCATTAAACTTTGAAAAATCATTTTTTTTTTGTCAAAAATAGAAGAAGAGCTTGCATTTCGAACAAAAATTCCACTTATGGATTTAATTTGATATGAATTCGGTAAGAAAATTATAAATTGTTCTGAACATCTTAATGTTTCCAATGTATTTTCAATTTCGATTTTTCTTCAGATTATATTAAATTTTAATCTTATTGGTCTCTTAAGTTAAAATTTTATTTGCTTATAAATTTGACTGATTATTTTTTATTTTTTTTTGCTGTTTTACATTAGGTGGGGATATTTTATACCTGTTCGTAGACGTTATTCTACAGAGTGAAATGGAAATTAATAAACTCCATATGCAAAACACATAAAATGGAATTAAGTTGCATATTGGCGATGTTCTAGCAATAAACATATATTCACATACCCTATTTTTTTAAGATGGGTATATGCTACCTCTCATGTTTTACGAATGAACCACTTGAGTGGACATTCTATAGATTTAATTTCATCTGAACAAGAACTAACAAAAGATAAATGTAAAATAAAGACTGAGTTTCAAAATATGAAATTGAAAAACGGAATAATTCGGTATAGTCTTTGAACCGAAGAAGTTTGGAATTAACATTGGAGTCACCAGTAAGACATAAAGTTTATTTCTGTATTTTTTAAAAACGATTAAACGGATTCGAATATCTTAGGTATTTCATTTGTTGTATAAAATTGTATAAGGCTGTAAAAATTTCTAAATCAAAAGGAGCGAAATTGGCGCTTAGTTTTTCTGGCTTGATAATGTCTTTTAGATAATTTTTCGATTTATAGCCATTCTATATATGTTTTGATTTTTAACCAATGTAGAAATTTCTTGGAACGAAGTTAAAAATCAAAAATAGGATTTTTATAGTCAATTCAAAAAATAATAAAATAAAAACTATGAGTTTCATTTCATTAAATTCGATTTTGAACCGATCAAAATATTTTATAAATCTATAGTAAAACGGACATAAATTTTATATTTTATTATTTTTAAAATGTTTCACCAAGAGCCCTTTATCGTATTCAGTAAAATGTATACTACACTCAAATCTGATTTTTTACATTCAATTACTTGGTCAAATCATAATCAGCAGAACTATGCGACTACATTTGAGAGAGCAGCTATAGATGTATCATCATCAGATTGCATCAGGACACTGTCATAACCATGAATATAATAATTATAACTAAAGCTGAATTTTCATTGACCAATATTTAAAATTTTAAAAATTTTATCGGCTCTAAAAAGGGAGATGAACATGAAATGACATTATTTTATATGAGAGCTCATGCGTAAGACAAGAACAGACAATATTTTTTATCGGAGATATTTTCACAAAAATTTGGGATATTTTCAAAAAATTTGGGATATTATACTTTGATAAAGTATATTTATAAAATATCGGGGACAGTTTCTTTACACTGGCAACCCTTTTTTAACAATTTTTTGAGTAAAGATATGTTACAAAAAATAATTTTTTTCAACAGATAGTTTTGACAGTTGAATTGTTCTTTTTTGTGTATTTCCTTGCAGCGGTCTATTTTTTTCTTACATAAAAATTCAATAAGCTATCACCCTTTTTAGAGCCTATAATATTTCCAAGATTTTAAATATTGCTCAATGAAAATCTACCTTAAGACTAGTTATTTTCTTTTTCAATAAAAATTTAGTACACCCTAACCATTTGATATATTTTATGGCTTAAGTATATTTAAAACCACTCCCGACACAAAATTTTCTAGGCAAAATTTCAAATGTTTTTTTGTTTTGTTTGTTTGTTATGAGCCGTTTTCTCTTTTTTTAATTCACTTTTTTATTACTTGGTACTAACAAGTGAACAGTGTACTGTAAGTAAATTTATACACATACATTTATATATGTTTATAAAAGAAATTACTGGTTTTACAAATATATGAGTTTAGTTGTGTGTGGGTTAGTGAAGGTGTTAAATTAAAAGTTTATAAAAAAAAAAAAAATCACTTTTTCATGTGTGCTTTTAAAATCACTTTTTTATGTGTGTACCTTGAAAACTATCTTGAAAAATATATCGTATATTTTGGGATCACCTCTTTAGGCTTTGAGCCCATATGTGTTTTTGTACAAAGGCAAATTAACGCGTATTACAACTTTTTTTGAATGTGTGTTGGCACAGGAGATATAGTTTGAGGTTGAAGAGAATTCAAATAAATTTAACGGGAATTATAGAAAAGAAAAAAAAAATATTTTAAAAACTATTTTAGAATTTGTTAGAAGGAAATATGATAGGGTTTGAGGTTGTAGAATTAAAATAAAATTTTATTTGAAAATTTAGAGTTCTTAGTTGAACATTTTTGTTTGTTTTTGGTTTTTCTGGTTTTTTTGGTTTTTTTAATTTTGAAGTTTTCTTTTTATGTTTCTTAATTGTAATCTGATTAGTTCAAATATGGAACTGATAAGATGTGGTAAATATATATTTAAAGCGACCCAACAAAAAAAAAAATATTTATTTTATCTTTAGTGTTCCAGAAAACTTTTATGGATTATAATTATCATAAAAAAAGAACAAAAAACAAAAACAAAACCATACAAAAACGAATATAAGAAAAAATAGCAAAAATTTGATGTTAGTGGCATAATCATATTTCGTTATTACATCGTTGTAACTCTACTGACAAAATGTTTCAACTAAAATAAATTTGTATTTCGAAAAAATTTCATTACTACAAACTTCGTGCAATTTTGTGCCACTGGTAATTGGACTTTTTTTCGTTTCGTTTGAAAGAATTGACAAAAAAAAAATTAGATTGTATCAATGAAAACAGCTTAGCCTTATACAAGTCTTAGGCTATCACTATGGACCTCACCGGTCTAAGTGTGTTGGCGTAATGTCGGCAGCCACTATTACCGACAAAAGTCTTAATGAATATTTTTAAACTGCAGTAGAATACAATTTTCATCATTTCTAGTATGATGCGGTATAGATGATGGAGAATGATAGTATGTAAAATAGCAGATTATTATTATTATTAAATATTATATATATAATATTATTCAATTTTAATATATTTCATTTTTATAATTATTTAAAAATGTCTTAATTATATCAGATAGATTTGGTGCCCGACAGATATGTCTATGACCATTATATATATATTATTCTGCATATATCTGGATGTTTGTAAGTTCGACAGAACGCTCCAAAACAATATACAAATTGCATATGTATACAAATGCATATATATACAAATTGCTTTGGTGCTTTTTTTTAACCCCTATCTCCCATGCTGAACCTTTGCAGGAAAAATTGATTGCATGAACTATATTTTTTTAATTTAATGTTAGTCTACTTCGCAAATAATAAGGAAAAATAATAAATAATAATAATAATATAAATAAAACAAACAATTTTTTTGATTTATAATAATAAGGACTAATAGAAATTTAATCAATAGTTTAATATGGTATAATAACCAAAAGGCAAACAGCATTTAACACAAAAAAAAACATAATTCACTCAAAGGTTATTCTTATTACTTAAAATTATACATAATAATACACATGTGTATCAGCATATTTGTATTGCATAATATTATACATTATACTACTTTATTGCTTCTACCTTTTATTTTTGTCATTATTGTGTGCGTAACTCACTTCACTCAAAAAAAAATTTTTTTTGTTTTTTTTTTGTCTTTTTTTATTATTTGCTGTATCTGTATTCTGTATGTTCTGCGTGCTCCATTCCAAAAATATTATTTTATTTTCAGTGTTAAGTGTTCACTTTTCACTTCACTGTTCAGGTTCACTGTTCAATCAATAGAACTTGATAGAAGTAGAGTAGGATAATAAACTCTACTTCTACGTCGGATAATAAAACATTGTTTTTTTTTAAATTGAAAATTATTGATGAAAATGTTTTTGTATTTTTTGTAAATTTTACCAATTTAGATACAAAATTTTGAATTATTTTTTAAAAATAACACAATACCATATTAACAGTTTATTCATATAGCAAAATAAGATCCCTATACAATATACAAAAGACAAAATTTATATGAAAATAATATCCCATTTTTAAATTTGCTCTCCCAGAGGCCACAATAACCCTAATACGGTATAATTTATACTAAATGGAACCCAACTAACGAATTATAACTAAATGGAAGTGAGTACGAGTATACCATTATACCATTATACAAAAATACAAACATTTTATACAAATTTATTGGTATGGTACTTCTTTTTCTGTTATATAAAAAAAAAAAAGATTAGTGTTAGGCCAATATAAACATAAATAAAAATAAATAAAAAGTGATATAAACATAAGTACTGTAATTTCGGAATAAAGAATCTAATGAAAGAAAAAAAGAAACTAGGATTTATTTTGCTTCCGTCATTTATGACGGGTTACAAAGCTAGTATTTTAATGAACTATCAAAACGATGTAATTCTACTGGACCAACGACCTCTTAGATCTAATGCTATTCTATAAAGCTTAAAACCAAGATGGAATGGTACAACATAATCATCTTCAGCACATAATATCATAAATGGTTGACGAAATTCATTTATATGCTGATCTGATTCAAAACGTAATGAATTTGAATATAATAAATTTGATATTGTATGATCGAACCAGGAAAAAAACGAAATAAAAACGCCATTGGATAACTTTGTAATTCTTCTTTAATATTTGTTAATGGATTTTCTAATATTAAACAATGTGGTCCATAAATATTCATATTTGAGCTAATAAATGTGTTGAAACACCATTACCAAGGGAATGTTCCGATATAAATATTGGATTAGTTGTAATATTTGATATATAAATATATGCATTCATAGCACCCTCAACATAGCCTTCTTTTGATGGTGAAATTTTTTCAGAATCACCCAAAACCTCTATAATCAATATTGCAATAACATGATAACCCAATTTTTGAAATACATGATAAATTTCAATGCGATGATCTTCGCAACGTCAATCAGAATTACTACGTAAATAAATTATAATTGGTCCTGGTTGTTTTAACATTTTCTCATAAAATTGATTTTCATTATCACATGTAATACCATTTTCATGTTCTTTATTAATTTCTAAATAATTTTTATTCAGTTCTAAATTATTTGATACTTCTGTTAAATTTAAAATCTCTTTAATAGCTTCATTGCTTAAATTTAATTCTTTTGAGAATTTTTTGCTATCTGAATTAGTAATAAATGCAATGCACTTAAATTAATTTCATTAACTTCATCCTCTACATCTGGATCTTTTGTTTTAATATAAAAATTTCTAGTTGCATATAGACTGCTGGCACCAGGATTTTCAAATTCACAGGCTTGTAGAACAATAATGTTAAAAAGAAAATTTTTCGTTGTAATCCAATCGAATGTTTGAATATGATTGGACCAATTACAAATACTATAATAAATACTAGCAAACATATTTTCAATGTATTTATATGTAGGATTACACCTACAATTCACCTTTATTTCATTTAAATTTATCTAGTTCTACATTTTATTATTTTAATTTTCAATTCATTTTATACTTAAATTTATCGCTTTAATACTCCTAGCTTGATGGCAGTTCCTTTTTAAGTGGGCTCATGCAAAATTCTCTTCTCAACCTCTGCCCATTGTTTCTACTACCACTATTCCTACTGCTACAACTATTACTAACAACTAGAACTATTACTACTGTGATTGTCAGCTTCTAGTGGTGTGTTGATATCCCACATTAATGATATTTCGTCTTTGTTAATTAATTAATTCTATTTAAATAATAATATTTATCTTAAAACATACAACACTTAAGACATTAAATTTAAAAAAAAATTAATTTTAAATAATCCTGCAAAAATAAACATTATTTCTGTTGTTCTACTTACATAATTTAATTATTTAACTAAAATTTACATAACTAGAATTTAAAAAAAAAAAAATAATAAAATTAAAATACAAGCAAAAAAAATCACCTTTTAAATAACTTTCTTGGACGCGAATATACCATTATGAGTCTAAGCTTCGAAATTAATTTCCCGCTTTTTTGTGGGCTTATTGTAGGTAATTCAGATAAGTAGTTAATTATTTCTGGTATATTATGACAATCAAATGTCAGTATTCCAAGAATTTATTTTCCCTATGTAAAACAAGCAAATCACTGCGATATCTGTGAATAGCTGTTTATGATTTGTTTGTATATATTAAGTGAGCAAAATAAAATTTACCCTATATCAGTGTCTGTCCCTTCTATTTGATTATGAAACTGGAAGCGGTAAAAAAAAACCCATCCATCGTTTTCTATCTGCGGGTAAACTCTTTAATTACGGTCAAATTCTCTTTTGATTACTTGCTTCGACCAAAACTGTTCCTCCTACACCCTCAGCGTTTTTCTTGATCTTTTAACACGACATGTATTCAACGACAAGAATTCAACTTGAAATGTTATTTCGCAATGTTACTGTCATGTTTCCTCAGATATCACGACATTTTCTTTGTCAGTTTTCCACTTATATTAGTTTTTATTTCGTTTTTTGCTACAACGTTCTGCTGGAAATGTTTTTCTAATTGGCATTTATTGATGTACGCTTGAAGTTTCTGGTGAAATTGGTCTAAGCTTTCTTTGAGAGTGTGCAAGTGATTTGATTTTACATTTGAATTGAAAAATCTGACTCATTTTATTCTCTCTACAATTTTGTTTTTCTTCTTTTGATTAATAGGTTTGGTGAGTAAATCCACAAAAAACAAAATCCATAATGACTTTTGCCACAAAAAACGATCGAAAAACACAAAAATCGCCAAAATAAAGAGGAGAAGGTTAAAAAATATTTTTTTGTTAATGATTTTTTTTGTGGATTTCAGTTTGTGAACTTAGTCACCAACCCGTTTAATATCACCTTAACCTCATATCTTCCTTATTTAACATAATGTGACTAACAAACAAATTGTGGAGTTACAAAGTAGATTTTTGTAATATAAAAATAAAATGGTCAAGAGCTTTAATAACGTTTCCATTGCATTTAATATTTGTCCCAGAAGCAAAATCGAATGCAATCATTTGATAATTAACAAAAACTTTACCCCATGTGATTGTGACACTTTTTTATTATAATTTTAAAATTTAATAAGTTAGAGAAGGGAAAACTTAGTTATGCTTCATTCGTTTTTTTTCTAAGATAATCCCCAAACATATTTTTGGTTTGAAACGATACTTATTTTATACACGATACCTTAATACCTTGAACGAATTAGTAAATTGGGGAAAGAAAAATATCCCGTTGATCAGTAGGGACATTTTTAATAAATTTATTAATATTACTCTTTAACTTTTGTAGATTGTACGTAGGTATATTTTTGTATTGGCGAAAAATGTTTGTTGGAATATGGTTGCATATTCGACAAAATTTGACTATAAACGAATTTTCATAGCCAGTTTTAAGCCACTAAGGAATTTGTACGTGTAGCGCCGGGCTCTTGATGTAGTATTTCTTGATTCCATTTTTCTTAAACCTATCATTCAAAATAACTTGTTACATATCTCAAATGTAGCTTTTTAGTTGATAGTAGAGCAAAAATTATTAATGAAAGATTTATTGAAATACACGGATCAGGTTAGATAAATTACGGTTTTTTACTCTCCGGAAGCTTCTTATTGTTTTTAATATATAGAATTAATTTAACATGTTGGCTACCGTTATCACCAGTGATACATACATTTTTCTCCTTACAATATTATTCACTCTCATTTTCTTCCCCAATACTGTTATCACCAATTATATTTACAATGTTAAAATTTATAACTGTTACAAAGAAAATGTCGATATCAATGCTGATCACGATACCTGAGAACGAAAGTGGGAATTTTAATTGGCGATACATTGGTCTAGCATTGAGATAGTATTGGCTTCGCCCTATGCCCAATGGATGGGGTTGCAGCACATTGATGATGATGATATATTGGTAGCCAATGTGTTAAGATGTTACTCAGCACTCTAGTTATTTTGCTTGACTTATTAGGAAGGTTTAAATAAAATATTATAATAAAACAATTATTTTTTGAAACAATGTGACCAATGGAATGCCTATTGTACACGTCAAGTCAGAATATCAATAAAAACTTGGAGAGTGACAATGTTAATCGAAGTAGATAGCAAATACGGAATGCGGCTGCGACTGATGATGATTATCAGCAGATGGAATATAATGTAATCAGTTAATTTTAACTTTATGGCACATGGGATTACACCGCAAGATTATAGTAAATAACATCAAATTACACAGAGAATACACCACAATTATGGAGAAAATGAACAACATTAAACGTGGCTGCAACTGTAAATTTTAATAGCTGATGGGAAACAATAGAAGTAGTCAATAATCAGTCCATTGCACACTGATAGGATCACATCAAAATTATGATGAATATGATGATGACTTATGATATTGATCAATTAAAATAATATACAAAACTTCAAAATTACCTATTTTTTGACTTGCAATACTTTTGTAATTGAAATACGATAACTGAATAAAAAATGATCAAAAGTAAAAAGGGATCTTCAGGATTCGTTTTACTTTTGCTTTATTTAAAACTGTTTTACTTTTGAATATTAATTATTTTTGTTTTTGTTTTTGGTAATTAGAACAGCTTTGTTCATTAAGCTTCAATAATATTATTACAATAATAGCAATTCATATATACAATTTATATGGATGGTGTATAGTGTTGGGTGTAGTTGTGTTGTAATAGTAGGTAGTATATATTATATAAATAGGAAAACATTTTTTTTTTTTTTTTTTTTTTATAAGGATCTTATTTTGATTCTACAAATATTTATGTATAAAGAAATTATTATAATAAAATAAATATTTTGAGAAATACAATTCAATTCCTATTTATGTTTTATAAACATTAAAATGATTTTGACCTAGTTTGAAGGTTTCTTTAAAAATATGAAAAAAAAAAATTATGTTTGTGTACACATACAACATTTATTATATATATATATATGTACAAGTACATATATTATATACAAATGAAATGAACATTCACAATATTCCAAAAGGATTTAAAATTCTATTTGTGTATAATTTAGTGAACTTTATAATATAGTAGGTATACATTAAAGGCGTTTTATAAATTTTAAAGGCTGCATAAAATTTTATTTAATTTGATTTTAAATTAATTAAAGTATATATTTAGGTTTGGGAATATTAGATTTTTATTTTTTATTTATAAATTTGATTAAAAATAAATATGTAAATAAAAATGAAGATAATTAATTAAAAATAAATATAAGGAATAATATAATAATATACTGTAGGGGGTGAAAATATAATGATAAAATTTTATGAAAGTAAAAATGTATAGTGTTGTAATATGGACATGTTACAAAAAATAATTAATTTAGAAGTGATCAAATAAAATTAATAAATAAAAATATTTAAATTAATTTTTAAAAATTTAATTCTAATTTTTGATTAGAGAAAGATAATATAAAAGTAATATTTAATCAGTGTAAATAGAATAACCTTCATTGTAACATTTTTGTAAGCTGAATCTACCTAAATTGATAATCATTGAAATTTCATTTAACTAATTTCTATTTAAAATGTAAATATGTTGTTAAATTGTGAAAAAGTATATGTAATGGTGTCATTTATCCCTTTCACTCACTCTGAGAGTATATATGGTTTCGGTAGAGAAGCATCAATTAATTGATGTATTAGTTTCTTGTAATCATAAATTTTTAATAAAGGATAGTTGATTATTTGACTTTTTTTATAATAGCTAGTATTGGTGTAGACGTGTCTATAGAAAAAAAACCAATTTGATACCCCACGGGATTTAAATTTCTGAAATGAAATTTTTTTTTTTTTTTGCGTGGATTGGTGGGAATCTTCTTCCATTTTGTGTTAGATTTTTACTGACAAAACCTTATCTTACTGACTAAATTTCTTTGTCCAGAGGTATAGCTTGTCGCTTGCTCTTTGCAATATATTTGTAGCCTCGTCAATATTTGATAATACTGCCATCAACGCAGTATCGTCAGCGAATGTAGCTACAGTTATATTATCCATTTGGGGTAAATCATTGGTGTAGAGCAAATACAGTATTGGACCCAGAATACTACCTTGAGGCACACCCGTTTTAATATCTCTGATAGTAGAATACTCTTCGTCTTGTTTTATTCTGAATAGTCTGTCTTCTAGATATTATGAGAGAATATCTACGTATTGTTTAGGTAACATATTAGTTAGTTTATTTATTAAGCTTCGTTGCTATACTTTATCAAAAGTTTTAGCTACATCTAGAAATATAGTAGAGTATACTTGCTTTTCTTCTAAGGCTTTTTCTATTTTATGTCTATTATCCTATGTATTTCATCGATTGTCGAGTGCTTAGATCTAAAACCAAATTGATAATTTGGAATCAGATTACTATTTTCTATGATCGGTCTCATTCAAATCCATAGTAGTTTTTCAAATAATTTTCATATTATTGGTAGTAGTGATATTGGTCTGTAGGATTTGACCTAATTATTTAACCTAATTTATGCGCTTACCTGGCTTTGGTATCATAATTATCTGTGCTATTTTCCTGAAATGAAAATGACATGAAAATTTGCATTAAAATTTCTTTATCAAATGGTTCATTCTTACTCCAAACTGATCTTGAAAATATTTGGTGTATGAATGGTAATCGTCTTTTGAATGTAAAAAAAATGTGCAGAGATGATTTATTATATTTTATTTATTCAATTCAGCTCTTAATGTTAATATAAATAAGACGATTAGTCTTTATCCAATTAAAAATAACAAAAGAAAATATTAATTTAAATACATACTTAACTTACAACTAAACCAGCCAAATAACTTACATATAATAAAACAATTAATTCAATTGGACTAAATTAAACAAACTTAAAAAGAACGCAAAAAAAAAAAAATAAAAAAAAAAACAATAAAAATATTTAATTCAATTAAAGTAAGTTCAATTCAAAGTAACTTATTAAAAACATGTAAGTAAAAACATGAAAAATAAATATAAAAAATAAGGCAATAATTCTTATAATACCCAAGTAAACATTGGCCTAGACCTTACATTCTTTTTTATAATAAATTAAAAATTAAATAAAACACTTGTTAATATTTCACTGATTAAAAAAATATATGTAAATTTTCTTATATATTTTATTTTAATTTAATATTTTAATAAAAATAAAAAATAAAAATCTGAGCCGACATGTTTCGTCTTTCTAAGACATTATCAAGACTAAAGAAATACAATAAAATTTAAATTTACAAGATGAAAAATAAATATAACTCAGAAAAATACATATTCAATTTAGCATTAATATACTACTTTATAATAGTAGGTAAACAATCATCAATTTATATTATTTATTTTTATAGGACAATATTATGTAATACCAGAATAAAAAATAGTAACTGGTAAATTACTAGTAAAATTATACATTTATTACCGACAAAATTTACAAAATATAGAATTTGATTTAAGATGATTTTTAATTTTAATTTATGAATATGAAAAATTTCATATTTATCCAAAACTCCGCTATTTTAAGTGTTGAGCTAAGCCTGATGACGGATAAGGAGAAGATACCGGTTTTATATATTCGGTAAATCTAGTTTGGAGGGTTGGTTTTGTTTTTCCAACATATAATCCATCACATCCTCCACACTGAATTTTATAAACTCCACTTTTTGTTAAAATATTTTCTGTTAACAAAAATACTTTTTAAAGTGTAGTTGTTAAAAAATACCGGTTGTATATTAGCCGCCCTAAGTGGTTTTGTTAAATATTCGGAAATGTTTTTGATATACGGTATTTTTCTATATAATTAATTATTTCCTTATCATCGTCAATTTTTGGTGGTATCGAATTAAAAATGTATTTTCTAGATTTAAATTTTAAAATTTTGTAAACCAAGTCTTTTTTATATCCATTATTTCTTGTAATGTCAATTATAATATTAAGCTCCTTTCTAAATTTATCGTCAGTTAATGGTATGCTAATTAATCGGAATATTAAATTATGGAACGATGACATTTTAGTTGACCAAGGATGATTTGATGACAGAGGAATAACTGCATAGGAAAAAGTTTCTTTTCGATAAATGTCAAAAAACAACTTGTTATTAGAAACATTTATGGTCACATCCAGGAAATTAATTTTTTCCCATCCATATTTCACAGTAAATTTAATGTTTTTATCCAATTTGTTTAGACATTTTTCAACAAAAACATGTAATTGTCTTTCCGTGCCTGTCCATAGACATAACTGATCATCTACATATCTTATCAAAAATATAATATTTTGCATCAAGTAATATTGGTGATTAAATAAAGTAGTTTCAAAATCGTCCATAAAAATTTCAGCTCCCAGTGGTGAAAAACTCGAACCCAAAATGGCTTAACAATCAGTTTGTCTATAAAATTTGTTGTCAAATTCAAAATAATTTTGGTCAATACATAAATTAATCAAGTCCATTAATTGTAACCCTATGTCTCTATCTGAAATATTATTTATAATTTTTGAGTACAAAATATCCTTCAATTTGTTAATAGGAATAGAAGGAAATAGACTTGATACGTCAAAAGACATTAATGTCACATTTTTGGGCAATATTTTTATTGCTTTAAGCTTGCTAATTAATTCAATAGAGTTTTTAACTGAATACTTTGGTTTAAAACTAATAAGATCAGGTACCATTGAACACAATTTCTTAGCTAATATTTTTGTGCTGGAGCCTTAAAAGCTAGTGGATGTAGTGGGATACCATCTTTGTGTAATTTACGTAATTCGTAAAGAATTGGAGCCATAGCCTTATGAGATTTAAATTTAATTTTTTCTTTTAAGTCGAATATTAGATTAGATTTATTAATTGAAATGTTAATTAGTTTTTCAAATTTTTGAGTTGGGTCATATGGTAACTCTATTGTATTCATATCTTTTATAGTATTTAACATTTTCTCAATATATGATTTTTTGTCCATAATAGAAATTGTATTACCTTTGTCTTCTTTACATAAAATTAAATTCTCATTTTTTAATTTGTCTTTAATATTTTTTATATATATATTGAATTATTTTTTGAAACTACTTTCTCTTTATTATTAATACCATTAACATTAATACCTACATATTTATTGTGGGCAAACTTCAGAGCTTTATTAATTTATAAAAAACAAAACAATATATTGTTGCGATATTTACTATTATCTAAGGTTTTACCTTAAAGTATTCCCAACACAGCTCACTAAACTTGTTAAGAGATAATTCACAGCTAATAGTACTTGGCAGTGCATTCCATAAGATTGCAACTCTTACAAAGAACGATATATGTCTAAGTCTGCCATTGTGACGCGAAACAATTAAATTCACACCCCTAGATGATCTTCTAAAGTTCAACTTATTGTGTAAGCATATAAGTGTGGCTTTAGAAATTATTTTCTTCATGTAGTAGGTATATCTGTAATTCAAGAAATTTGCGAATGAGCAGTCAAGTATCAATTTAGATACATCACTAATTCTATCAAATCTACGGCGATTGGTAACAAAACGGGTACATACATTAAAGATAACATTTAATCTAAACAACTCACATATACTCATACCCGCATAGACCACATAGCAGTAAGTAAAAAATTGCATAATTAAAGACAGGATTAGTTTCTTTTTTTCCCATTCCCTCAAATAATATGAAAATTTTCAAAGCTTACGAAGACGTGAGAAAACACACCCAGAGATGTGATTTATGATTAGTGAAACTAAAGCACAGTCTATTGTGGTTCTAAATATTGAAGTCCTATACTGCCTTGCAAACTCGGAAGATGCCTACACTAGTTCTTGTTGTTCAGTTTTTAACTACTGCGTGCATTTATTTTATATGAGTTATAATTTAAATTTGAATAGGTTGGTTGTATCGAAAAAAAACATGAACAATATATTTTCGAGAAAACAGCAAAAAGAAAACATTTAATAGACCCATGATCCACAATATACCTAAATAAGTTACTGTATTTTCCTGCTGTATCAACTTTACTGTCATTCTGACTAAATTTAACGTAAAAATAATTATTATAGAAAATTGTAGTACAGAGATAATTCTTTCTCATTGAAAAATTCACGCCTTTTTATAGTTTTGTTTGAAAAATTGTATTTTTCACTTCCTATGCAAAAATCGTTTTTTAATTGCATTAAATTAGTATCTGAAGATAGTTATCATAGTAGAGAGAGAGAGAGAGTATTCAATTAAAATAGTATATATTAAAAATAAATTTTATTTTTGTGAAAAAAAAATATATATATATTTTAAATAATATCTATCCTATTTTTCATTTTCGGGTTGACGATTAAAGAAAATTTATATAATTTGCATTAAAATAACAAAAAAAGGACAACAGCACAATCAGAACATTTTTTTTCATCTTAGCAAATTAAATTAGTAAATAAAAAATGAAGGAAAAAAAAAATATATAAATAAGCGATTTTCAATCGAAAATTGAAAATTTATTTTGTGAAAGGATGACTATTTTATACAGTTTTCATCGAAATTTAATTTTTTTACTTGCTTTTCTTTTGTTCTTTATTTTGGCTCTATTTCAGCTCATCATCAATTGTTGTATCCTTTGTATTCGCATCAATAAATTTCAGTTTAAAAATTTATTATATATTTTATTTTGTTTTTTATTTTAATTTTTATACATACAATGGGTATGACTATTTGACTATAAATGTATTCGTTTCCTTTTTTCGTTTAGATTTTTGTTCGAAGAAAATATCATTTTATGTCCTTTCATTTATTTATTTTTTTTTTTTTTTGAAAATTCAGAAATATTTTGGTTATATTACTGATCTGTGTTTACCGATGAAACTGATTTTGGACCTGTGTGTAGGTAGTGTTGCCAAGCGTAAAGAATACAAAAAAAAAAGACAAAAAAAAATAATTCTTCTTAAAATTTATTTTAGCGGTAAAGTTGTTCTCTTCTGTTGTAATAAAGGTCTTTCTAGTCTTTTTTCTTATTATTTTCGCACGATTTCGCGAAATATTTCATAAAATACGGTTATCTTTAAAAACAATGTAAATTTTGTTTTCAACTGAACCGAATATACTGAGTTTAATAAATATATAAATAAATAGGATTGTAGGATCAGATTAGGGTAGTAGGGAGTAGTAGAATGATATTAAACTAGCAAATGAGCATTATTGGTAATGCGAACTAAATGCATTATCACTATTATTGATTGTTTAAGTTAATAAAAGTTTGTAAACCCTTGTACTTCAGTATGTTTTATGCCACAGTTACTTATGCTATACATTTATGGGCAGTTTTGCTCTTTTACGAGTAACGTTTAATTGTTTACACTTTGAAGTAGATTTTAGTGTAAGAAAGCAATTTACAATGTAAAGTATGCTGTATAGAATAAAAACAATGTTGACTATGATGTAAACAATATTTATTTTTTCAGTAGATTCGGTTCATTTCAAAAATTTTATTGAAAAAATCCAGCCAGTATATTTAGGTAAATTTCCTTGTACAAAAACACTGTCAATAATGTGGCTTGATAAAGCATATGAAAAATGTATTACAACAACTTTTAAGTCTTGAATCTGTTTTATTAATAAATTGATTGGTGGAAAAATTGTTCCATCAATGCTAAAACGATTGTTTTAATGTTGTATAATCCTACCGTAGGTCAAGCTTTTATACATGCTTAAGACTTAACTGCAGATTGTGAAACAGCTGAGAAATTGTCTGAAAATGATGTGGTGTCTGTTGATAGTACAAAGGTTGATATGTATTCGACATCTGTGTCCGACAACAACATAAACAGATGAGAAAATTGTCTCAGCACTTCATGTGGCACACTAACTGTAACAGCCGGAAATCTATTTATCAAAAGATGTTTTAAATAAAAAATTAACATCAATTTATAAGTATTAAAGCAAGTTGATTTGAAAATATTTTTTATTGATAAAGGTGGAATTAGAATTAAACCATGTGATCGTAGAATAGCTAAATCACAACATAAGCAAATTTTATGATATAAAGCATATTAAAATATAAAGCTTTTTGTACCAAGATATGAATTGATTAGTACTTGTTAACCGTTGAAGTATTTCAAGAAGAGTCTGGATGATTTGGACTGAATTTATTTTACGAGCTTTATAATAAATATATAAAATAATATAATTTTGTTTTTTATTTGTAGAAAATTCAGGATTTTTATCTGAATGGTAAATTCATTATTATTTAATTATGTACATTGTCTACGCGCTATAAAGTGGGCATAATGGTATTTTCTACAAAGTATTGTTACAAAGTATTGTCGAAGTGTAGAAAATAACGTATTCTACATAATGTAGCTTACATCGCACAAGACTGGTTATGGAAAAATGTGTATAATAAAAATATTAAATTAATTCAAACTCCCCGAAACAAAGCAATAAAAAATGTATTTGGACACAACGGAACGACAGCTCAACATTTTCATTTGAATAATAAGATACTACGAATAAATTTATTATGTAAATAAAATTAAGTTGGCTATGCATGTGCATTATATGTGTACTAATAATATTATCACAAACGTACACAATAAAGTGGGAAATACATGTGCAGAATTCTCATGCATCGCTGCATGCAGATATGCATGCATATCTGCGTGCCAGACACATGTGCATATTTTATTTGTCAAAAATTGTTTTGTTTTGAAATAATGTAGATAATTGCCGCCAATTAGGTATACACGTATACAATTTGTTTGTATAGTAATAAAATTCAAAATAAAATAATTTTTGAAAAATTTTAAAGTGAAATGTTATTAAAAGTGTTTAATAAAAGTTTTAATTTAATAATTTTTGAAAAAATTTTAATCACATATTTTGTTATCTGTCACTATCATGATTGTAACAAAATATAATTATATGAATAAATTAATGCTAGTTTGTTGTGCATATATTTTGTTATATCTAAATATTTTAAAAATTTATTATGAATATTGCAACAAAAAAGAAAAAAAATCTAGACTATGGACTAGGAAAGTTTTCGTTCATTTAAAATTAATTAGTTTTTTTTCAATTACTTAATTTAAAATAAATTTTTACAAAATTGATTATAAACTATTTACCACAAAAAACAATAATAAATATGTAAATATTAAGCAATTTTATGACGTTTGTCATTATTTTTTTATTAGTATGAGTAAAATGACAATTTTTACAATCTTTCGTGTTGGTAGCTCTGCCGCTGCGCAGCAAAAATTAGAAGTAGAGATATCATGCATCAAATTTTCTGCGTGCAGAATTACATGTAATTGGTTCCATATAAAACCATGTATTCTAATTTATTTTTGTTGCGATGCATGCATAGTTCTGCACATGTATTTCAGGCATAATACAGTTCTTAAAATGCAGAAAAGATACGAATCACAATTTCCAGAATTAGATTTAACAACTATGATACAATCAAGTCTTTATAATTTATAACGAACTGCCAGAAGGAGCTCAAACAAATAAATGATAATATCAAATAATTTAAAATTAAACTTAATGATTATTTTATCCAGATGTTTTTACTAGCTGTTGATTAAAAAAAAATAATAATATAAAAATTTATTTATTAATAGTCGATTTTGTGTTTATGAAGTTGTATTTTTTAATAATACTAGTGGATCCCCTGTGCAATTGCACAGTAATAGTTCTTTCAAACACAGTTTTGTGTAAAAAGAAAAATTTGTTTTGGTATAATTGTAGTTGTTTTCTGAATCGCTTGATTATTGAATATATATAATACCTAATACTTTATGACGAAATTAACACTAATTTCAATATAACTTAACACAATAAAATCTCATTACTCTCAAAGTATAGCAGGTCGATATATTTTAATTCGTTTATAGTCAAAAACGTTTGTAGTAACAATTCTGTTATAGCACTAGATCAACAATGAATTATTTTATTAAAACACTGATATATATATAGTTTTTTCCCGTTCTTTATTACAAATATATATATTTTGTGATTACATAACAGAATTGCTTTTTATGAATAAAATAAAGTTTAAAATTGTTATGTGAAAAATATTTTATTGAATTTGATTTTGTTTATAAAGATGTAATCGTTTTTTTTTACTACGCCTATAGTCACAAAACGGTTATAGTCAGAAATATTACTGAAATTTAGCGAATGACTATTGAACAGTGTTTAACTGCATATATTTTTTTTAATGATAGCAGAAGCAAATGAACTAACATTTATTATATCATTTTTGAAGAGTATAGATCTGATCTGATTTTTGTTTTTCTGTTTTGTTTTTAATTTTTGTTTATGTTTTTGTATTTGTATTTTTTGCTATAAGTTTGTGTGTTTATTTAAAATGACAGAATTTTTATGAAGAATTTTTAAAAATTTCCCCCTTATTGAAATTTCTTTTAGAGTATAGATGACGCTCAACTTGGAAATAACCTTCACTATTTGGTATAAATATTCAAAATGTTTTAAGTATTCAATGTGGTGTCAATAATTTACTATTCAAATATTTTTGCTTTTTTACTCACCTCGTCGTTCATCTTGTGTATTATAATATAAGATATTCCCCACATGGCCTTCCTTGTGTAATATATATAAGATAAAAAAAATATTTTTTTAATATAAAAAAAAAAATTGAATTAATAGAGAATCGTACTCACTAAAATTTGTGATATTGAAACCTATATTAACAATATTATCCTACTAATTAATTTTTTTTCCTACTAACAGTGCAAAATACCATCTGCGATAAATAAGAAAATAAATAAACAGAATTTGACTCAAAAGAGAATCGACAAAAATTTCTGATATTAAATGATGCTTTAACCAACTCAACTAATCCTATAAAAATT
Organism: Argyra leucocephala; assembly: GCA_963942445.1. Taxonomy (NCBI): domain Eukaryota; kingdom Metazoa; phylum Arthropoda; class Insecta; order Diptera; family Dolichopodidae; genus Argyra; species Argyra leucocephala. The sequence goes on from OZ012679.1 coordinate 149,304,067, forward strand.
GTTTACCCAAAATATACAAATAAAATAAAAATTGATTTTGATCACGACGGCCTGCATCATCGCCGATTGATTGAATGAAAAAAAAAACGAAGTACACGAAAAACCACGAAAAGTGTGCCTTCACTAATCGTGCTCTTGTGTATTATAATATAGATATTATTTTTACTAGGGGACCCTGTTGAGTAATTATAATGCAAGTTAAGTCGTAGTTATTAGCTTTTGTTTAAAAATTAATTTCTGATACAGGTTTTTTTTTCTCAGAAAATTTAATGTTAAATACACCGGAAGATGACAGGAACTGAAATAGAAATTTTCTGTGTCATAATTTGATTTTCTGTAAGTTGTTTTTCAATTTAAAATACATGCTATTAGAAATTAATGTATATTTTAATGCAACGTGATCAATATGTTTCATCGTTACGGTAGAAATTTGAATTAATAAAAATTAATTTAAATCTGTGTAATTTACCGCATTAGTCTTTTTTTTTATTTGCTTTTTATTAATACTCTTAATTATAAATTATTTAAAAACCAATGGTACAAATAAAGACATGAGAAAAGTTTGGAAAATAAAGTTAAAATTTAGGCTGTTAGATTCAATTTTAAAAGTTATCTGATATTTTAAAAGTTATCTGAATTACCTATACTGAATTATGAATTACAATACTTTGAATTACTAAACTCTGTATACGAACTTAATAAGCTCTTTGATGTAAGAGAAATTATCTGTAAACAAATAAAAATAAAAAAAATGATTTTGACGTGCACTATCATTATTAATTCGATGTTTACCGTTTGGGGAGGAACGGCGATACCTTGATAATAAAATGGTTCATATAAATCCTGGCATTTCAAAATTTTAACTTTCGAAATGCTCGCTTCAGTAAAATCCAGTTTTGTTATGCTTTAGTTTTGTTCTGCCAGTTTCTGACTTCTCCTCTGAATTGTTCAAACAATATTTTTTTTTCCAGCAGTTAAATGTAGATGGCATTTTTTATTAAAAAAAAAAAAACTCAACCTAAATAAAATATTTAAGATTTATAACTGTCATAATAATGCCATCAAAAGATAATTAAAAAAAAATTTAAAATATAAAAAAATATGTTAATTATTTTTTTTTTTTAATATTAAAATATTTTTAATCATTTTCTGATGGCTTTATTATTATTGTTATAAATCTAGGCACAAAGTTCGATATTGGGTGATAATAAAAATTTCAGTAATTGAGATATTATTATTTTCAAATTTGTTGCACTACGCTGACAATTCTCAACTTTTTGCGATCATTTATTGCATCAGTAGTTTCCCACATACTTATGCCAATTTATAAAAAATCCGATGAAGCTATAAATATGGAATTTAATTTAATTGCAAAATATTTTATTTTTAATAATATTTATTGTGAAATGAAACTGTTGCAAAGATAAATAAAATACCAATTTGAAAATGAAATCTTAGCCATGCCAACATCTACATACACACATACATACATTAATTAATCGAAGGTGTTTGTTTTTAATTTAATTTTAAGTTTTGTATAGATGAAACAAAAAAAAAATAAAACAAAAAAAATTGAAATAATTTTGATAAGAAAATCATTCAATTTGGCCTGACTAACTAAATGCAAGCAAAGCGGGCTGAGTTATAACTGATACCGATTACTGACTGATTACGAATTTAACAGAAAAAGGAATAATTCGTTGATGATTTATTGTTTATGTGATTGTAAAAAAGGATCTGATATTCTCTTTTATATTATTTTTTTTTTATTTATCTTTAAAATACATTATAGAAGAATCACTGGAATAGAAAGAGAAAGAATATGTATGTTTTTATCATAATTATTATTATTCTTATTATATTATTTTGTTTTTTTTTTTTGTTTTTTGAAGGTTATGATGTTCAACCAAATGTTTTTTATCAATTGATTTATTAAAAAAGAGAAAAACAATTTATACTCATGTAAATAAATTTGCTGAGAAACTAAAAAAAAAAAAAAAAAAAATTTAAAAGAATGGAGGAAAAAAAATTAAAAACAAAAACTTTTATTTTGCTTTGCACAAAAAACAAAAAAAAAAAAAACAAACCAACAGATAAAAACAATAAATATAGAGGAAATTGAAATTTATTTCAAGGTTAACTGGAAATTAAAATTTTTTATTATTTTAAATTTTAATCATTTTAAAAATTAAAGTCATATATTTAGTATTTTGTATATTATATACAGGATGTCCTTAAATAAATAAAAATATGTATTGTATACTGAAACTGTCTGATTGTGTGTTTCAATTTCAATTTTCGAGATATAATAAGAATTCGTGTGATGGTGAAATATAAGCTCCGGTGTTAAAAAATAAAACATGATAGTGCATATACCAAAATGTATATTTATTTATTTGTATATCAGTTTACATGTATGTCATCCCTTTCGAGATGTAAGCCAATTATTTTTTTATTATTATTTATTTTATCTCAATGGCAACAGGGTACGAGACCAAGTCGAAGCATTTTGCTTTCATGGAAAATCGAACCAAGGACGTTTCGGTTCAAACAAAATGTATATTTTAAAAGTAAAATTAACTTATTTTTAATAAAATAATTAAAACAAATAAAATAATTATTAAAAATATACCGTTATTTGATTCAAGTATTTGTATAGCTATTACGATATGTATTAATTTATGACTTTTACCCTTCTACTAACAGCATGTATCTGATCTGGTTTAATTTATTTTTAGATTTTTCTGATCAAAGGTGACGGTGATTTACTAACCCTACTGGATGATGAGTTATTGCACATTTAAATGAAGCAAGCCTTCACCTAGTAATAGACGTCTGATGTGCTTGCTCCAAGCATAAATCTGACCGTATAAAAATAAAATAACGGCAAAAGAATACGGTGGTAAGATTAAATTGTGAAAAAATGTAAAAGTGATAAAAAAATAATTGGAAACTCCTCTTTAAATGTAATCCAGAGATAATTTAGTGTTGTTGATTTCTGCTTTACTCTCTTTGGGAGCATAGTGGCTTTCACAGAACTCTTCTATTTGACTCTGTTCTGTGCTAAGCGTTTAATTTCACTCCATGTTCGATTGTTATTCTTGGACTGATCTGAGTCATGTCTTCCGCGACCTACCTCTTTTACCCTGCGGAATCCAATCAAATGCCTGCCTTTCTATATTATTCGTAGGTCTTTTAATTGTATGTCCTATCCACCTCTATATTCTATGCTTTGTTTGTGTGCTTATTGGCTATTATTTGGCCATTTCCCAGAGTTTATTTTTTCTAATTGTTCTGGTCCAGAATATTTTGCATATTATGCGCAAACATTTGTAGGTGAAGAGCTGCATTTTACATTTTTTTTATTTTTTTTTCTTATCTTCTTTACAGTAACTTAGGTAGAATCACCTTTTCGTGCTTAATTAAGTACGGTACTGCAATTTTACAATACAATCTACATAATATTTCGAGTATTTATTTAACAAATTACTGGCTTATCAACTCATTAAATGTGGAAAACTACTGCTATTGCCAGGAACTAAGCCTTCTTAAATAGAATAGCTTTATTTTTATTTAACTTTTTACCAGATTATACTCTCAATTATTTTTTATCATTTATTTTATCCCAATGACAAAGGGTACTGGACCAGGTCGAAAAACTGGAACCAGAATCGAACCTGGGACGTTTCGGTTGAAAGGTAAGCGCTCTACCTACTGCGCCACCCAGCGTGTAAATATAGGTATATAAATATATACTTATATAAATATAGGTATTGATATAATCTATGATATAATCTAATGCTATTTGTTTATCAAATGATATTGTTTGTAGCCGTGTTAATGAAATGCAGCTGATGTGAAAAAACAACTTATTGAAAGACTAAAACAAAATTATATTTTCCGCAGCAAATATACGAGAGTACGGATATAGCAAATTTTGCTCAATTGAGGTCTTATGAAACAGAACACTCGATTAAAGAAGAGTTTTTATTATGTGAGCCACTTAAGAGTCAGTAGAATTATTTGTTAGTGAAATATTTAAGAAAATTGATGGATTTATTACTACAAAAATCAAATAAACTGGAAAAACTGTGTCAGCATTTGTTGTAAAGAGACAGTGTTCGTGCAATGATGGGGAATTATAGTTGTGTGATAACCAAAATCATAGAAGTTGCTCATCATGCTCAGTTGCGAAATTTTCGAATTGTAGCATATAAAAAGAAGCATTAGCGTGCAAATAAATGCTCAGTGAATTAAAAACTGTAGCAATCGGTGAAAATAGTCAATTTTATTAAAGCACGACCACCAAATTCTCGAATGCTCATGATCTTGTGCAATTTGAGTTTAAATCCTTTTACACAGTAAAATCCGATGGTTGTCAAGAGGTAAAGTTTTAGTTCACCTGTTTGAGTTGCGTAGTACAAATATTCCTTGCCAATACAAATTTTTGTTTTTTGGATGAATTGTGGTTAAAAAGATTAGGATATTTAGCAGATATTTTCGTAAAATTAAATTAACTTAATTCAAGTTTTTAAGGCAGCTGATGCTCTTACAGTCGCGGATGAAATAAATGCATTGGTAAAAAAATTGGATTTAGGATTCAAGACATAGAATACAAATTAATTAATGCTTTCCAACATTAGAATTTTTTTTTATAGATAATAAACTACAATTAAAGAATGAATTATGCTTATATATAAAAGCAAATTGCTTTCCACTTATCGAGAATTTTCTTTTTAATTTCCTGAAAATTGGATAAAAGTCATTTGGATAAAATAGCCTTTTTCTTCTGTAAAAAAAAAACTTTACAAAAACTAGGTGATTTTTCCGTCAAAGAAAGGGACCAGCTTATAGAAATATAATCTGATTTTAGTCTGCAGAACGAATTTAAAAACGAATTCAGTTTTTAGCTAGAAAAACAGAATTCGAAATAATTTTCAACAGGGTATTAAATTTCTAATGCCGTTCAGAACATCGTACATGTGTGAAAGTGGATTTTCAGCTATGATCAATATTAAAAATAAATATAGAACTCGATTGAACCTTGATCCCTTGCTTACCCTTAAAATTAGCCAAAATTAGTCCTGACATTGCCACAATCACTTCAAATAAGCAACTTCATTCGAAATCATCATCGAAATTATTTACTATTATAATTTTTTTAATAGGAAAATTAGAAAAGGAAATTTAGAAAAGAAAGGCATGCCATAGGAAAATTAGAAAAGAAAGGCAGTATATTAAATATGACAACACAAATAGTGGCATATGCGGATGACATAGTAATCATGGCAAAAAATTACAGATATATGGCAGAAGTATTTGTACAACTAGAAGCTGTGACACAAAAAGTAGGCTTAAAAATCAACGAAGACAAGACAAAATATCTAAAAATGTCAAGAAATGAACAAATAAGAAATACTCAGAATATAACAATTGGAGAGTACAACTTTGAAGGAGTTACAACCTGTACATACCTCGGAGCAACAATAAGAAGTGATAATAGTATGCAATGCTGTATTCATAATAGAATTCAGGCCGGAAATAGATGCTACTATGCAAACAGAAAGTTGCTTCAATTAAAATTAATATAAAAAAAAGCCAAAATGACGATATATAAAACTCTCATACGACCCATAGTGACGTATAGATGTGAGGTATGGACTATGAACGTGGCCGAGGTGAATAGCCTGCGCATATTTGAAAGAAAAATTCTGCAAAAAATACTCGGTCCAAATATATTACAGAATGGAGAATATGTAATCAGAAGCAACAGCGAGCTCAATAGTATGATTGATAGTGAGGACATTGTACGGTTTGCAAAGGCCCAAAGACTAAGGTGGGCTGGCCACGTAAGTCGAATGAGCGAAAGCCGAAAGCAAGCAGTAGGGCTGAATAGAAATCCCGATAGCAGCCGTGGTATATAAAGACCAAGAAGCAGATGGGCAGACAACGTGAAAAACGATGCTCAAATATTACAAAACCCAAATTGGAGACAAGCGGCACAAGATCGATCTTTTTGGAGGAGCATAGTGATGAAGGCCAAAGCTCACCCAGAGCTGTAGCGCTATAAGTTGATGATAATGATGATTATAATTTTTTTATTTAATTATATTATTGTTAATGCTCCTAATATACTATTATTTAACGGTAATTTAACGGTAATTAAATGAATTGTTCCTATTTATAATTCATAAAATGTTAAAAAAATTAATTATTTTTTTTTTTAAATTTATAGTAATAATAAATACATATTACAATTACAAATTCTTTTTACTTTTCATATGTATAATATAATGGTTCTTGTTTTTAATTTTACCAATTGGTACAAAAATTTAAATGTTTAAGAACTGCTGATGTAATGGAAAGTGCAAAATGAAAAACCTTAAAAAACTCACAATGTACTGGTTGGTTGTAAATAACTCCACAAATATCAAATTATAATAAAGTTTTGCTACTTTATCAAGTTATAAAATCAATTTGCTTATATGATGCCAAACTCTAAGGCACTGTCAGTTAATCTACTTAATGTTGTAACTGAACCTGAATCAAATGTTCTAAAACTGGTAATAAAATTGTGAGAATACAGAGATCTTGAGTTAAGAACCAGAAACAAATCTATAATTATAATTGACAAGCATTTAAGGTCCTGCGCAGTAGACCCCTCTTTATTTTATTTCGATTCTCCTACTCCTTAATGAACTTCTAATATTTATAATACATAAGATTGTATATAAAACAAAAATTCGCACACAGTTGAAAATTTTGTACTCATATGATTTTATTATTCAGCAAATACATTATGTATAGTGAGTTCTTATTAAAATAAAAAACAGAAACAAACAAATCAGTTATTATAATTTACATATGGACTTGCAAATGAATCTATATACATATGCCAAAAAAAAACAAAAAAACAAATTCATCTAAAATAAAAAATATAAAAACAACCAAAAAAAAATCACTTGAATTCTTCATTATTACCTTTTTAAGTAACTGTTTCTAAATTTTGGTTATTTGTAGTAATAATATAGTTTTTATTAAAATTATGTATTATGTAGGTATATATATACGTACCTCTTTAATAACAAAACTTTTTATTTTTAGTAATTTTATCACTAAATGCCACTTACTATAGGGAATATATCGGAAACGAAGCATTATATGAGGAACGTGTATTTATGTGTCCTAAATAAAACTTACTAACCACGAGTGTAGTAAGTTCTTTTTATTAAACACGAGTGGTTTCTGCTATATCGTGCGAAGTCTATGTCAGTACGTAAATTACTGTTTTTTTAAAAACTTTAAATTTGACTTCAACTTGAAATATAATTACTCAACAGGGGCCCCTAGTAAAAATATAATAAAGAACAATCAAATTAGTTTTCACTATCATGCCAATCTGCTGTTTCGTAATCAATACATAACTAGATGATTTAAATGATTGAAAATAGATATAGTATTATCAAAAAATTATAATGTGTGACAAAACAACAAAAGTGTAGGAAAGCATAGACAGAAATGTATATTAAAATAAGACGGAAAAATTGCTAATTTATTGGTAACATTTTTACAAAATGAGTTGTCAATTTGTTAAGAGACAAGGTGATAAATAATAAATAATAACAAATAATATTAATAAATAAATAAAAAAAATTATAAATACTAATTTATGACAAATCGTATCAGATCGAAAACATAAAACATTGTGGCAATAATTTTATAAATTTCAAAGGCTGTATCATTCCAAATTTAGTTGAAAATATGAATTTACAGATTATCAAGAAAATTCTATCTGTAATTGAAAATTATGAAAATTTATTAGTAAATTGAAACGTTTTTTTTTTTTATCATTTTTAATTAAATTTTTGCCATTCTAATTAAAAATATCAGTTTTACATGCCGAAGAGAAAAAACAAAAAAAATGTATTTAAAAAAAAAAAAAAAAACAAAACTAGATTGCAAATTTCTGATTAATATTTTTTTTTATTAAGCCTCTTCTATCATTATACATCTAAAATTTATTAATTTTATAATTTTCACTTTGCTTTTGCAATTTTCAAATAAATTTTATTTAAAGATTGCAATCAACAGTAAAATTAATTTTGATAAAATGCAATATATCTATATCTATATATAATATATATATATATATTTTTTTAAATCGAATGAAATTTTTTTCTATTTAATTTTGTAAAAAATTCACCCTTGCGCTTTTGCAAAAGATTGAACATATATGAATTTTGAAATTCTATAATAATTATTAATAAATGAAAAACAGATATGTAATTAATTATGAAATATGAAAAAAGTGAAAGGATGTGGTATTGAATGAAAATAAAATAGATTTGTTGAAAATGTTCTAATATTGATGATTAAAAGTTATTTTTTTTTCTTTTTTTTTTTTTTTTTGCAAATTGATTTAAAACTGCAATCGAAATTATTATGAGTTTAGGAAAAGATATTAAATTAAATTAAATTTTAATGGTGAAATTTTGAATAAAAAAATCAATTCTATGAACAAATTTTTCATTTATTAAAATAGAATACGACTAGACTCTAAAAACTAGTTAATTTAAAGATTTATTAGACAACAACTCTAAAAATAATTGAACGTTAATAAAGATAGAATTTATAACTTGTAATTAAGTATAATACAAAGTATATCAAAATTTTTAATATTTGTAACATGAACCAAGTGCAAAGTTTGTAAAATTAAAAATAAAAATAATTGAAAGAGGTGTACGTAGGACCATTATTTAACAAACTTTACAATAAGAATATTGACTAAAGGTAGATAGATGGAAGTGAATATTTCAGTTGCTTGTAAAAAACTATAATTAACAATTAGTTGTCCCTTGCAAATGTATTCTATGTAAAAATACAATTTCAGTAAGCCTTCAAAACAAACAACGACTACTGATTCGCTCGAATTCAGTACTATACTCAACATATCGACCTATCCAAAGTAAAGTATGACAACTGGGAAAAGTCAATTTTACAGGAGGAGCAATTTAAAATTTTATCATATTTGGAATCTATTTTAAAAGAATTAGCTGATGCGTAATATGATCTAAATTTTTGCCAGCATATTATTTTAAGGTATATTATTAATTTTTGCACTAGGTTTAATTTCAAAATTCGTTAAGTTCGAGATGTTTGAATTGTACTAGTTCTATTTTTACCCTTGTTTTTTATTAACATAATAATATCTTGAGATGTAATACTTTAACATGGAATAAATGGAAAACTAAAGTTCGATAAAGCGTAGATGTCATAGTCTTGCTGGGAAAAATAATTCCGTACTATGTTATATCTCTCAACGTAGTAAAGTTACATGGATAATTATACGGAATTTTTATTACATCTTTTAATATAATAGTTCGAGCTACCTGGTTTTACATTAATAATTCAACAAAATGGTATAAAATAATATATAAAAGTTTTAAATTGTAGTGTTATTTTTAAGTTAATATAAAAAAGTTGAGGTACATTTTAAGAAAAATAAATTTTATTATATTAGCAAAAAAAAATTAATAGCATTAAATTATCAGAAATCCATTTGTTGGAAAAACAAAACTAAAAACTTCTATTTCAATCTTACTTAAAGTTTGCATACTTTTATACTAACTTTGATTTTGTTTATCACATTCTTCATTTTAATTTTGGTCAGATATAGGTAGTTAATTTTAATTTTATGTTCCATACAATAGATCATATTATTGACTTTGATACAAAACTTAGTTTCATCAATTTAATTTTTACATTTTAATTTTCCTTTTCTTTTTCTGAATCATGTGGGTCCTCGAATTTAACTTTACTAATTGGTAAAACTGATGTATATAATTTTTCATTAAAAATATGTTTTCTTTTTTTCGGCTCGTTTTTTATTGTTTAAAATTATAGCGTTGTATTCATCTTTTAAATCATATTTGCTTACTTGGCTCCATAAAACTTTTTCTGAATTGATGTCCTTATCTAAATGTAAGCATTAAGTTAAGTTCTTAAAATTATAAATTTCGTCTTGGACCATTTCTATAACCATGTATGGTTTTCCAGTTTTTTTTTTAACATTGTATTAACATAAACCATTGACTAGGTACATATAATTGCTTCCCTTTTTTTCTCTATCTATATCAGTTTCGTTTTATGTATGGCCTTGCTCTAAAAACGGTGTGTTACATTTATATTATACGGTTTTGCAATCTTATTGGCCTCATTTACAGTTATTTTATGTCTTCCTCTTGAATCAGGCAATAAAATTCCAAGATGATTCTCAAGTTTCTTGAAAGCTGTTGTTATCCACTGCTTATTAGTATTCAAAGTATACATAAACATTAACTGTCAAACCCAACATACATAAACATTAACTGGCAATCTCTTCTATGTTTTCACTGTTTCGGTTATTTAAAAAATAGTTTTTTATAATCTTTGGATTTAGTGTGCGGTCTTTTTGTCAAATGTTTTTGTACGCTCTAAAATAAATTGCCACTGCATCATCTTACTACCTAATTTCAAAAAACTATTAAAAATCTTAAGACATTCATCAACTTCAAATTTTTGATAACACTTCAATTGGCAAGAACAGCTATCCTTTAAGAGTCGAGCAGCTCTACTCTTTTCCTTCAGTTCACTTATATTCTAAACCAAAATTTAACGCTTTTTTAGACTTATTTCTTTCTCATTGATCTGGAAAAGATTCATTTGCTTATGAGAATTGTCTATGACAAGTAGCAATTCGCGCCAAAATATCCATGTAAGAAAGAGACAAACCGTATTTGACGTAAAACAAAATTTCTCCACAATCAGTAAAAAAAATACAAACGGTAAATATAATAGATGAATTGAAACATATGTTATAAATAAAAGTATGACAAATCGAAATGTTTTACTAAAAACAAAAAAAAATTTACCTTAAAGTATTATATATCGCCTTGTCTGATTGTTTTTTATGTTGAATTTGATGAAAATTAATACAATTGGACTTAGATTACTTTTCCTCGGAAGATTTTTCAGTTTTTAGTTTTTGTTAAAATATGTTTATGAGTATAACTTCCTTAATTTAGGGTGATCGCTGTGTAATTTTGACAGATTATAGATTGGAATATGGGCAATCAGATGTATACCATAACTCAATTTGCAGATAAGTCGAGTTGTCATACTTTACTTTGGATAGGTCGATATGGGGCTCAAAAAAGTCAATTAGATCACTAATTTGATTTCCTATTTGCACTTCTGAGGAAGCGCTCAAATATTTCTGAATCATCTATATTTTTTACAGCTGAGACATTGCCAGTTGTATATATTTTATTTATTTATTTATTTATTCGTTCTATTCTCAAAAAGAGCGTTAGCTCATACACAGAGTGATTATTAGTACTAAAATTTTAAATTAAATGTTAAATTATACATCATAGTAAACAACAAGTAGAAAGTATAAATAGCAATATGATATTACAAAAAAAGAGAAAATATAGTAAGAAAATAGCTATATAGAATATTTATAAAATAGAAAAATGTAATAATTATTGAGCAATTTATATCATGTATATAAATTTAATTAGTTTATATTTAATTCAGTAGTAAAGAAGATTAATTAAATTTTTTTTATGTATTTTTTAAAATTTTTTATAATCCTTGTTTTTATTTGTAGTTGGTATTTTAATAAGTTCATTAACTGATGTACTATAAATGTTGCTTAGACCATTTTTTGTATTATGTTGATGAACTTCTGGACCTTGTTGAAATGTTGTCTTGGTGATTATTTGTTGGTGTATTAGCTATTTTATATATATGACTCATTTGTACTAATTTTAGTTGATCCTGTAGTAGCATTAAGATCTTAAAGTTCTCATATAAACTGTTAATAGACGTTCTAATATTTAAATTGCTATACATATAATAATAGCTTGGGTGCATGGTCTTCTATAGACTGATGTAAGCTATTTTGATTATTACTTTATGTGACAATACGGGACCTGGCTTGAAGTTTCTTAGTTTTGTTGTTGTTACACGATGGCCATATTTTTTTATAGGTTATGTACAGATAGTTGGTCTGTATCGTTTTGTGTTTAATTTTACCAGCTTCCAATAGAATCAAGGTTTTTTTAATGATTGGAATCAAGGTTTTGATAACGAATTGCTGAATATATGATTAAGCATCTTATTTGATTTCTTAATTGTCAACAACTTTGCTTGAAAGACACTTACATAATTAGGATAGACACTTACTCATTAATTCATTTGTTTTTGTTTAGATCAAATAGATTACAATTAGTTCTTAATTAAAAAAAAAAATTAATTAATAATTAACAAAATTACAAAAATTTCTCTACAATTTACAAAAAAAAAAAAATGGAAGGAAATGGGAAAACTAGAATTATGCATTGACAAAGGGTAAGAAGTATATATTGTGATGATGTAATTTCAAGACTTATGACAAAATATGGTAGAATTTTTTTTATATTTTTTTTTTATTTTTAACCATGTCTTCTCTTTTAAAGCTCGGACTTAAATATTTAATTCCAAGAAAACTGTAGCAATAAAGTTTTTTAATTTGATTTCCTCTTAGTGAAAGATCCATGTAACTTTTATATTTATTAGTAGGTAGTAGTGGGTGCCGACAGTGCGCCGACACATTTAGACCAGTGAGGTCTATTGTGATATTTATTAGTTAACATAAGCATCCTATTAATTGACTTATATTTACCGTAATTTGTCCGATGAAAAGGGATATTAAAAATGTTCATTGAACGACCGTGTCCTAGTATTAGTATTAGCATTCACCATACTTTTAATGTACCGTGAACTTAACTTGTAATATAAAACAAATATTTGAAATTTGTATCATAGATTCCAAAGAGATTAAGCTATATTACAAGTAGCCTTAAGCGATCTTTATATATGGAGGGAGAATAAGAGAGTCAGTCCATGGTAGATTAAGTAAAACATACATTTTTCTGAATTAAATCAATTCTACCAATATGAATATTATAGTGTGGCAACAACACTTTTGACTACCATGCTCAAGATTGTGATGAACAAGTGACATATATACAATGATCTGGCAATATATGGAACAATCGAACCCAACATAAAATTCGCTTTATTAAAAATTACTCCCAGCTCCTTAACCCTTTTAATAACACTGTCGATGAAAGTATAGTTAGGAGCAACTAGTGTTAGGCGACCTGTAAAAGTGGTGACATTACATTTCGTTATTATATAGGGCTCCTCTGAGGTAGATGTTGTATCGCCGTAGGACCTAATTACCATATCCCAAGGATAGCTGGAATTGCTAGCTTTCCAAAAATATATATAGGCGCATCTTATCCTTTAAGGACGAAAATGACATTTGAAAAAATCCTTGTTGTTTGTAGTTTTTATATAAAAACCGTTATATCTGTTGATCCACTAGATATATATTCTAGAGATATTGCCGTTATAGAGATATTGTAGTTCAAATTAGAAAATTTTGGAAAAAACAACAATCTTTATTTTCTTTCTCGAAAAACCCAAAGAGAAAAAGGGTAAAAAAAAATAATTTTTTTTTACTGTAAATGCGTATATGCTCTAAACCAGCGGTCGGCAAACTTTTTTGATCATGGGTAAAATTCGTCTAAGATGAGATTTTTATGAGCTCGAAGTGGGTCAGTGGCAATTTTATATGAAAGTAATTTAAAAAAAATAGTTAAGCCAAAAGTGAATTCATTTATTATCAAGCAAAAAAAGTTTTATATAAATATAAATTGGATAAATTCAGTACACTATAGTAAAAATAAATAAAAAAACAACAAAAATAACAATTAATATTTTAACTGCTGTCAGTAGGCGAAATCAATGGCTTCCATGATACTGTACTGTTGAAGTTAATTTGGATAAGTTTGGTTCATATTTTGACATTTTAAGCCGAACACATTCATCAGAGTGCAAGATCATATCAAGATGATTTTCTTCCGTTTTCTCTAAATCTCCACAAAGTCTTAAATTTATCAGTCCATAAAGTTGAACTTCTTAAATCAATCAACTCTAGACTAAAATTGGTGATTTCAAGGAGTTCAAAACATTGTAAATCTAAAACAGTTTCATCAATTACATCCACCTTCGTTATAAATGCAAACATTGGGCCGTGCTTTTTCAAAGTTTCAAATCTATTTTCAAATTCGTCTTTCATGCTATTAATATAAGACTCAAATTTTTTTTACATCGAAATCATTAACATTTCGTTTTTCTTCTTGAGTTTTTATATGTGGGAAATAGTTAAATTTACGCTTTTTTATATCCATTTCAAATAAAACTAATTTTGAGCAAAAACTCTTCCATTCTTCATATAATTTTAAAATTGTGTGGCGATTACCCTGAAGTCGTTTGTTAAATTCATTATAATGGTTCATTATATCAGTTAAGAACAGAAGTTTTAAGAACCATTTTTTATCATCAAGCTCGGTTTTTAAGCGAAGCATATGTAACCGTAAAATGTATTCATATTCAAATGCTGTGTTCTTCTTGGCTGTTATTTGTTATGCTATGTTATGTTAAAAACTTAAAAAGAACATTATAAGTTTTCAACAGCAACAACTTGTCTTTTTTCTATATTTAGATTTTTGTAATCAAAAAATATATTTATTGATTTGAAATCAATTTTACATTTTCGAAGCGGGTAACATGAAATGATGATTTGCAGCACCCGCGGGTCATACTTTGCCGGGTGCTGCTCTAAACTATTATGATGTAGACATAAAATATGTATGAACAAGTAATAGCAAAAAATGAAACCTTTTCAACAGTATATAAATATTGGTTTCATGGTAAAATCTTGAGGTATTCGGTTTTTCAAGAAGTAAAATAAAAATTAATTTTTTTTCCCAAAATTTTCTACTTTGAACTACAATATCTCCATAACGGCAGCACCAATCATAATCAAATAAATGTTAAAATGTGCTTCAAGCCGTTATCTTTCTAGAATATATAATTATCTTTCTAGAATATAAATATGTATATCTAACGGATCAACAGATATAACGATTTTATACAAAAACATCAAAACAACAAGGATACTTTCAAATGTCCTTTTCGTCCTTAAAAGATAAGATACATATTTTTGGAAAGCTAGCAATTCCAGCTTTCCTTGGGATGGTCATTAGGTTCTACACCGATACAACATCTCCTTCAGAATCCCCTTATATTGCACCATTGTACCATTATACCTATAGGTACCATTAAAGAAAGGTAAATTTTATTGAATTGTTTTAATTTTACAAGATTTCTGTCTGAAATGAAATAATGTGAAAAGCATTATAAACAACATACAGTCTCATGTAGTGAAAAGTATTATTAATGCTCGTAGTTATTTAAGTTTTAAGTTCATGATTAAGTAACTGTCTCTGAAAAACTTTGTCAAAAATTAACACTACCAAAATTGTTTTAATCTCATAGGATTCTATGACTTTTCTATTACGACATAATGAAATCGATTACAACCTAATGAAATTTTAACACATTACAAATATTTATAAAAAAAAATATTTATTTGCTTGTCAGGGGACTAAATTTTCAGAAAAGAATACCCAGAAAAGTACTTTGTAAAAAAAAATAAAATAAAAAACAAAAAACTTTTCATTTAAAAAAATTATTTTCTTCTAAAGAATCAAAATGAAAATCATTAAACTGTAAAAGAATTGGAACTTTTCTTTATGTTAAGAAAAATCACATCATTATAATTTTAATTAGTTCCTTGTTTCAACTTTTCTAATAATTTATTTTTTGTTTGCTTTTCTTTTTTGTAAATGAATCAATTACGAATTTTAACACCGTCATCCTTGACAATATTCAGTGAAAAATATTACAGAAATTAGGAAATTGGATCACTATATGTACATTACAGCATATTTACACTTCAAATTCTCTAGAGAGCTAGTAAAATCTGCACTATAGAAAATTACAATCTACACTGTATTTTTGAAAGATAATCAGTAAGTTTAAAATATGTGTTTACAATCTGACTATAATAAGTATAATTTGGGAAGTTATTGGACAATATTGTTGTGTATTTGGTTTATCATCTTTGGGATATCACCTAAATTTTTAATACAGTAGTCTAAATCGATGACGTATCTGGGTAAAGAAAATTTGTTTTTAAAGGTGAACTCACTTTATATTTTTTAAATATAACACAGAAAATATTTATTTATAGTATGATCCCCTCGTTAGATGACTGACATTAATCAGTTGGAATCGGTTCAGTGAAATTTTTTACGCTTCGCTCTAAGATGATTGTATCCACTGAGATTTCCACCTTATTCACACCATCTCAAACTTATTGACTTGCAGTTATTATCTGATCAGATCTGATAATAACCTGATACTTACAGGCAAAATGTTAACTCTCGTAATTTCAAATTTTTTGGTTGAAAAAATCAATCGGAATAATCTCAGGACCGCTGAGATGTTCCACAGTCCATTTCACTCTACAGAATATGATACATATTTGAGCAATTACTAGAATGCTGAAGTAAATTCTAGTTTAAGCTTTTTTGACAACCCCGAAAGCGTTGAGACTATTAACAGTATAGACTGCGTAATAATGTACGTAATGCTAACTAGCTACATTATTTTGTTTTGCTTTTCTTATTTTCTTTCTTGTCAATAATTGGTTATTTTTTTGTTTTTGTTTTTTAAATTTTATAATTATTAATTAATCTTTTAATATAATTTGAATTTTTGAAATCTATTGATTGATAATCTATGATTATGCAAAAAAAGAGAGTAAACAAATTGAATAAACGGTGACATAATATTTTCATATTAAAGATGTTGAACTATTAAGACAAAGTGATATCATGTTGTCCATCCGTGGTACCATAGAGTGGCAAATTATTTTTTATATAGTTTTCTATCCTTAAAAAACTGTTTCATCATGTACAGAATTTGAACCATCACCACCATCGGTAGGTATTTTTTTTGATCGAGTTTTTAACAATTGACTCGTCTACACAGGTCACTAAATTATGAATTTTGTAATGCTTAATTTTTTTATAATATTCGTTATATTTTATTATTCTTTTTTAATAATAATTCCACTCCATAAAAAATTTTGAAACATAATCAGAATGATAATTTGTAATAATGTAAATTTATTTGTAATTAATGTAAATACAATTTGTAATAATGTAAACCTTGGCGGAAGACCATTTAATTGTGGACTTGCATTAAAATTTTAATCATTAAAATTATCATACTCTTTTCAAGACTCTATTTAAATTGTGTAAAAGAGGTTTTTGGCTGGCATTTGACTAAATTTTAATCTAATACTATGTTCGCATTTATCGAATTAACTCTCTAACCATAGTATAAACATAATTTTAGAGTAATTTATTTTTGCTTTCATGTAAAACCAATTACAATTGTAACCCTAGTTGAAAATAAATCACACTTAAATTATATTAATTCACATTCATAATCCTGCTTTTATGTTATATCGTAGTTTTTATCGTATTTTTAAATTTTTGTGCAACTTGGCAATGATATTTTTGAAGTTTCAAACAAGTCATGTTAATAAAATTAAAATATACCTAGACCTATATATTCAACAACGATATATTCCAGACAACAATAGTAAAAATTAGAAAAAAGAAAATAAATTTGTTATATTTTGTCAATTTTAAATGTTGAATCTTTTGAAAAATAAATTATAAAAACAATAAATTAATATGAAAGAATTATATATACATATATTATATTTGCCTAACATAACATAAACCAAAATTATTATTTATTTTATTTTTAAAAATTTGAATTTTTAATATTTTATTTTATTTTTAATAGCATTTTGTCTTTTTGGATTACCTACAAAATTAACAAAAATTTTTTTTACAATTTTTTTAAAGTATTATTTATTTTTTATTTTGATAAACAATCAAAACGTCAAACTAAGCTATAGTTTATATAATGCGAACACTTTTTTTTCAACTTTCATGGTTAACAAACGTAATTTAAAGACAATGCGAACATACTATTAAATTATATTAAATTCACATTCACAAACCTGATTTTATGTTATATCGTATCGTTTTTCAGCAATCCCGATAATTATATATTTGACGTTTCAAACAAGTAAAAATGTGAATAAAATTATTAAAATAAATTTTGTACCTACCTAACAAAATACTCATGATATTTGCAATCAAAAATGATTCTAAATTTATTTTAATTCAAAAATTATTCTAAATTAATTAATTTATTAATTTTTGGATTCATTTAGTTTTTTTATTTCCAAAAATATTTTATCAATATTTTTTGTTGTGACAGCGAAAATAAAATAAAAACAAAACGTCAAAATTAACTATGATTAAAGTATAATGCGAACACTATTTTTCAACCATATGAATAAACATTGAAACACGATGTGAACATTATATGAAAATACATCAGTTGACATCGTCTAATAAGGCCCTAAGGTTGTGAGTTTTTAGAACGATTAAGTGTGACACAATTCGAATCAAATATGAATTCTAATGGGCATTATTAGACGATGTCAGCATTAATCATTGTCAACACAGGTCAATACTACATCTACTTGCTATTATACCGTTAAATGTCAACAGTCAAAAGTTATTTCTGTATTATTGAATATAATATTTTCTCAATATAATTTTGTGTATAACAAAAAATAAATTCTGAAGCCAATAAAAATTTTTTGCTCTTGTTTATGTATTTGTGAAATGCATACATGTCGGTACATAATTTTTTGTAAATGATTCAAATTTAAAATTTATGGGAGTATATCTTGCCACTTTCAAAATAATTCTCATTGCTCGATTTTGTAATTTATTCATCATTTTCCGTGAAAACATAAAAATAATGGACGAACAGTACTCAAAATGTGGTCTAATCATAACATTGAAAATTCTGATTGCACTAGATAGCGAAAGTCGTTGCTTTATTTTAGAAAAAATAGTACACTTTTTTAACGATCTTTTTCTTTATATATTCGCGATGACTTTTAAAATTAAGCTTATTATCTAGAATTAAAGGTAAATATTTCATTTCATTAACTATTTAAATTCTTTAATTGCTTATTTTCATTTTATTATACTTAACACAAGCATATTACAAAAATATTTCTTAAAATTAGAATAAAAATTAATATTAAAACAACAAACATAATTTTTAATTTAAATATAAAAAAAGAAAAAAGAAATTAGACTATCATAATTTTTAAATATATATTCAATAACTTTTACTTATTTATGACGAAAATAAGAGGTTATGGTAACAAAGAAAACAAGTTAATTTTAAGTTGTTCCTTATTCATAGAAAGATTAATGTTGTCTCTGTACCTGTTAACTAAGAGAAACATTCTGTTAATGGGTTCGAACTTACCATAATTTGTACGATGATGAACAACATTGAATATATTTTCAGAGCGAAAACGTGTACTAATATTACGATGATGATTGATCTTATCTTTGATAATTAGTGAATCAATTTTTCCAGAATTAATCATTAAAATAAATATGACGTCAGCAACTATTCTTCTAGATTCAAGAGTGTTTAAGTGTAAAAGTTTTAGTCTGTCTCTGTAAGGTGGTAAACGTATAGGATCAGACCAAGGAAGGTTTCTTAAAGCGAATCTAAGGAACTTCTTTTGAATAGCTTCAATCCTATTGATATGGTCGACGTAGTTAGGTGATCATACTGGGCTAGCATATTCTAGATTTGAGCGAACTAAAGAAGTGAATAGAGATTTAATTACATAAGAGTCATTAAATTCTTTTGACCATCTTTTAATAAAGCCTAGTATTGAATTTGCTTTATTGACGATAATGTTGAAATGTTGTTTAAATGATAATTTATCATCGAACATGACCCCGAGATCATTAAAACAACTAACTCTCTTGATAATCTTGTTATCAAGGGTATAATTCGAAATTATCGGAGAAGTTCGACGAGTGTAACTGATTTGAGCACATTTCTCCACGTTCAATTTTAATCCATTGACGTCACACCAGTTTAAGAACAAATTAAGATCTTCTTGAAGTAAAGTAACTTCATTAGGTGACTTAATTGCCTTAAAGATTTTGACATCATCAGTATATATGGATACGCTGCTATTTCTCAAAATTGTTGTTACATCATTAATAGATAAAATGAACAGTAGTGGTCCTAAGTGACTGCCCTGCGGAACTCCAGAATTAGCATTGTATGGATCAGAAATAATTGATCTAAAAAGTACATTATATGTTCGGTCAACTAGGTACGATTGAATCCAATTTATGAATGTTGGTGGAAAATTAAGGTTAGCAAGCTTCTTAGTAATAACATTGTGTGGTAGAATATCAAACGCTTTACTCATATCAGTGTATATTACATCAGTTTGAAAACCAGCTTCCATTGTGTTGCAAAAAGAAGAGCAACATTCTACTAAGTTAGTAACAGTTGACCTATTTTTCATAAAACCATGTTGGCAAGAAGATAAAAAGTTTGAACAGATTTCATATATAGAATCATAAGCTATCTTTTCAAAAACTTTTGGGATACAAGATAATTTAGCAATAGGCCTGTAGTTAGTAATCATGTTTCTGGACTCTTTTTTGTGCATTGGTCTGATAAACGACTTTTTCCAGTAGTTTGGGAATATGCCAGATGCAAAAGAACGAGTGAAAAGAATTGACAATGGCAGAACAAGGGATTCAGAACAATTTTTTAACACGATTTCAGGCACATTATCTGGCCCGGGAAAAGAATCATTATTTAATCGATCTAAGTAGGATTTAATTTTTAAGCTTGAAAAGTCAGCTCCAGGTAACTCAATAATATGAGAATTAACAGCCATTAAAGAATCATAGCTGTCCGGCTCACAAGTGTTCTCTTCAAAACAACTTGAAAAAAAGGTCTTAAAGAAATCTGCAATGACTGTCGCATCATTGGATGAATTATTATTATAAGACATTGACGCCGGAAACTGATCTGATTTGCGTTTGGAATTTACAAATTTCCAAAATATTTTAGGATCACGCTTTATCTGGGTAGATATACCGGATAAATAATTTCTGTAGTTAAAATTCAGAAGACTTTTATATGAATTAAAAAGACTAACAAAATTATTATAATTTGAATCACTCCTATTTTTCATATATAAAATCCATGACCTGTTCCTTTTATTCTTCAGTTTTTTAAATCCTTACATCTATATTATCGCTAGCTATGTTATGGCTAAATATAATACCTCTTGTTTTCTTAACATTTAATTTCAACTTATTCATTATAAATCATTCGTTTAAATTCTGTAATTAACGAATGACAGCCATAATATCTAAGCATTGGTCAAAGTTGTCACAGCATGTGTAAATTAGTGCATCATCTGCAAATAACCAATATGCAATATGGTTTTTTCCATATCGTTTATATAGAGCAAAAAAAGTAGAACAATTTTTGTTATTACTAGTGGATTCCCTGTGCAATTGCACAGAAGTAGTTCTTTCAAACACAATTTTATGTAAAAAGAAATATTTGTTTTGGTATAATTGTAGTTGTTTTCTGAATCGCCTGATTATTGGATATATAGATGTAATGAAATTAAAGTATAATACCTAATACTTTATGACGAAATTAACACTAATTTCAATATAACTTAACACAATAAAATCTCATTACTCTCAAAGTATAGCAGGTCGATATATTTTAATTCGTTTATAGTCAAAAACGTTTGTAGTAACAATTCTGTTATAGCAATAGGTCAACAGCGAATTATTTTATTAAAACACTGATTTATATATAGTTTTTTCCCGTTCTTTATTACAAATATATATATTTTGTGATTATATAACAGAATTGCTTTTTATGAATAAAATAAAGTTTAAAATTGTTATGTGAAAAATATTTTATTGAATTTGATTTTGTTTATAAAGATGTAATCGTTTTTTTTTTACTACGCCTATAGTCACAAAACGGTTATAGTCAGAAAAATTACTGAAATTTAGCGAATGACTATAACCGTGTTTTACTGCATATATTTTTTTTAATGATAGCAGAAGCAAATGAACTAACATTTATTATATAATTTTTGGAGAGTATGGATCTGATCTGATTTTTATTTTTCTGTTTTTTTTTTCAATTTTTGTTTATGTTTTTGTATTTTTTGCTATAAGTTTGTGTGTTTATTTAAAATGACAGAATTTTTATGAAGAATTTTTAAAAATTTCCCCTTTATTGAAATTTCTTTTAGACTATTGATGACGCTCAACTTGGAAATAACCGTCACTATTTGGTGTAAATATTCAAAATGTTTTAAGTATTCAATGTGGTGTCAATAATTTACTATTCAAATATTTTTGCTTTTTTACTCACCACGTCGTTCATCTTGTGTATTATAATATAAGATATTCCCCACATGGCCTTCCTTGTGTAATATATATATAAGATATAATTTAAACAAAATGAAAAGTTTATTTTATTGTTTATTTAAATAAAAAAAAGGTACCAATTTAAACCTTTTTTTTTGTTATTTACTTTTTAATCATAAATTAAAATATGTTTATTTTTTATTAAAATTAAATATTATAAAATCTGTAAAATAAATTTGAACAATACAATTTAACATAACGTTTCACCAATATACTAATAAGATTTCCTAACCAAAATACTGTACAAATTATATTATATTTATTGTACCTACATTTTAGCTGTTTTAGTATACATATATATAGGTAAGATAAATAATGCTAATTGGTATAATATATATTATATGCATACATCTACATAATACATCATAGTGTCAAAACCTGTCAACTGTGAATACATTTCATATATGGATAATAAGTAATAAGTATATATAATTTGTATACTTAGATTTATTTTAAACCAATCGGTTTCGTATTTTATTGAAAAAATTGAGAAGAATTAAAAATTACTTTTTTTTTATTAAAAAAACATTGTTTTTTGTTATTAATTATATTATATTATAAAAATTAATATTATAGTACATAACAATAAAAAAAATATTCTATTAATAAAAAAAAAAAAAATTTGAATTAGTAGAGAATCGAACTCACAAAAATTTGTGATATTAAAACCTATATGAATAATATTATCCTACTAATTAATTTTTTTCCTACTAAAAGTGCAAAAAACTAAATGTGATAAATAAAAAAAAAAAATAAAAAGAATTTGACTCAAAAGAGAATCGAAAAAAAATTCTGATATTAAATGATGCTTTAACCAACCCAACTAATATCTTATAAAAATTGTTTACCCAAAAAAATATACACATAAAATAAAAATTGATTTTGATTGCCACGGCCTGCATCATCGCCGATTGATTGAATGAAAAAAAAAAATTAAGCACACGAAAAACCACGAAAAGTGTGCCTTCACTAATCGTGCTCATGTGTATTATAATATAGATATACTGAAATTTAAGTTTAATTTTCTATTATTATAATATTAATTAGATATTCTTTAAAAACTTTGTTGAATATGCTGATCCCATGATTGTATTGTACTTACTATAAGTATTTCACACTATCACAATTTTGTTTCATATTTCCTTATCATATTTAGTTTTATATTTTTATTACAAATTATTTTTTATTTCAATTCACAAAATAATATTTGCGTATACACATTGACTAACATTGCTGGCATATAATTTAATCATCGACTCTATTAAAAGCAGCTGCTAGATCTTTATTGATCTCAGTCCTGATGAATAAGATTTATTTCAATATACAAACAATTTTTTTCAGTTTATTTTTCTAAAATTCTAAACTGTATTATTATATACATATATAGTAACACTATAAGCTAGAATAAATTTATGACAGTTTTTATGTCAAAAATTACCATAGAAATGTCAAAAATTTAATTTAATTGAGAAATTCGCACATAGCCTAAAGATAACTTTTATGATTTTTTAATATGGTTCAACTCCCCAACACCACTTTTTTGATTACACTCAATTAGGTAAAAATATAAAAAAGTAGGTGGGTGGTTGGGAGATTGCGTTAAAATAACCAACCAACGCACTTGTTATAAAATACTTCAAAACAAAAATAAACAAAAAAAAAATTATTTTGTTTCTTTCTTACACCATAAAAAAGTTAATTATCCGTATAAAAAAAAAAGTTCTATTGTGATCGTTTATACATTCTTTTTTTTTTTGACATTTTTAATGCGTGTTTTTATTATAAAGTACTAAAAAATGATTTTTATTTTCTTTTTTTTTGTTTGTTTTATCTTTTATTATTATTTTTTTTTTTTTTTAATTTTAAAACGCGGTCGTATACTCTAAAATATTGTTATTTAATTACTGTTTGGTGATGCCGTTTTTTTTTTTTTTTTTTGAAACTGCCTTCAATAAAATAACAAAAATATGCCAGCGTATAGGAAGGAAGTTTTAAAGAGCTTTTTAAAAATTTTAAAATACTTAATTATTTTATTGACATTATAATAATTAGTTTTAATAATGAAATTGCTGTAATAATGGGTATAATAAAAAAATAAATTTAACAAAAGACAAAATATGTATATTTCATTAAAACTAATTAAATAAAGATTTATTTATTTATTTTTCTTTGTTTTTTTGTTTTATTATTATTTTTTTGTTTTTGTATTGTGTTGTGTTGTAAGTAATTTGCTTTTGAAAATGAATTATTTAATACCATAAAAATTTGTTTGAGTATGAATTTGCTGAGTATGAATATAAATACTAATAAAATTTTACTTACACCTAGAATCACACATTTAATTGGAGGCAAATAATTCAGGATGTCACATAATATTATAATATTTTGTTGAATTTGAAGAAAATCTAATTTTGGAATAATAGAATAATTCCATTGATTCGAAGCTACATTATTTGACTAATGTTATTGGTAAGATTTTATTTATGTAGTCGGATGAAAAGTAAATATTAATATAATTTTTGTCAAATTTTAGCACACCTAAATCCAAAAACAAAATCATATTAAACTATTTTTGATAATAATATTTGTTTCTAGTGGTATGTTTAATTTATTATATTTGCCTTAATTAACTTGCCTTGGACTTTATATGTTTGTTTCAATTTGCTTCAATTCAACAAAATACCCATTTCAATAACCATTTAACCAAAGTATATCCATAAAAAGAGTATGAACTCATGTATGTATTCATTTGTTTGCACACAAATTCATATGCAAATTTGATAAACATTGTCAGAAATAGACGATAATAAGAATTTTACGTGTAAGAAAAAGAAAAAATATAGTAAACAAAAGAGAGTAACAAAAAAAGTTGGCTGAAATTAAATAAATAAAGTTTATAATTTTGAAAAATATTTTCGACAAAAAATTTCGTTGAAATATTTAACAATATTATTTTCTAAATTGTATCAACTATGCATATGATTTTTGGGGGACCTAACTAAAACAGCGTTATCATATTCTTTAAATTCTGTGATTTGTAAATAGATGTTGTCCTCAGTATTATTTTATAATCGTATACCAATATAATAAATATTTAGGTTTACTATAATTTAATATTTAATTAATAAAAAATAATAATGTTTGTAACTCCAAATTATTACTGACAAAAATATAAATAATATTTTATATTATTGTAATGTAATTATAATTTAATATTTTTAATAGGTATATAAGAAAATAATAATGTTTAAAACGTAAAGATTGAAATAATAAAAGATCGGAATTAATCCTCGTATAAGGGAACAAACTAAATTAGAACTAACGTTTTTTGCCACCCTGCCTCATATAAATAATGGGCGGAAACGTAAACAAATCCAAAGGAGAATAATGAGAACGCAAAATTATTTTACAGTATAAAGCAAAAGGCAAACATCTGTTTTGTACCTTTTCTCTCTCATAATAAATTTGGTATACGATAAGTAAATGTAAAGTTTACCTCTTTTAACTAATGATATTTTGCTCGGTTTGGTATTTCTTAAAAATTAGGTTTACGTAAAATGGGAGTGTGTATTCTTGTTAATATAGATTATAGATATTTTTTTTTTTTTTTTTTTTTTTATTTATTTTTCAACATCAAATATTACACCGAAAAAAAAATTATTTACAAAAACGGTGGCTATTTCCTTATTTAACTAACTTAATTTTAAATGAATTTTTTGTTAATTTTCGTTCAGATTTTTACTCTAATATTTTTCTTATAATTTATATTTATACCAAGTTTCCACTTAACTTATGTATTTTAATCTTTGCTAAATATTTATTTTTGGCAAAATTTTACTAAAACCCAAATTAATTCTTACAAAAAAAAAATCTTATAAACTAAAATAAAACTTAACTTATCCTAACCTAAACTTAAAACTACTTTGTATAGTTAAACTATCCTAATCTATTTAATGGAGCTTCCTCCAACCACCAGTAATCCACTTTATATCTTTTGTCCCTATCCGGGATGACTATATCAAATTTTAATTGATCCTGAATTAAATTTCGAGGATCAAAATCGATAATTTTACATGTAGCCTGTCTATTATAGTGAAATAATATTGGGACATAGTTTTGGTTTTGTATATAACCATTCTTATCTAGATAAATAAAGGACTCTGGGGACACAAAACCTTTCTGTAGGCTATTTTTTATGTATTCATCATTATGATAATATACATGTGATATTAAGCCATTTGCTGTATTTCTCATTGCTCTATCAAAATGCCTACGAATCAGATTGATAAAAAAATTATCGAATCTGTTTATATTAGCTAATTTCTATATAAACTTGTTGGAATAATATTTTTTAAAGTCTGATTGCAGTGTTCTATTTTTCCCCAGACAAACTCTAATGCATTTCCGTTCCATTTTCCTAATTTTTTCAATATTACTAACACTTATATTATACCAAATGGGTACTCCATATGCCAGCACTGGCCTTATAAGTGTTTGATAGGCTATCAATTTTACTTTGGGCTGGATTGTTTTATTGTAAAACAACCCTTTCGCTGCCATTAGAGCTTTAATGCTTTTCGAAGTTGCGTTGTCAACTTGATTAGTGAAATTCAGGTTGTAACTTAGCAAAATTCCCAAGTACTTGACTTGTTTCCTGTTCACAATGTTTTCATTATTTGGAGTTTTTATATTGAATTTTCTCCAATTCTTTTTTAAATTGTGGTTTACTTTGCCTATAACATTTCGGAATAAAATTGTTTCGCATTTATTAAAGTTTATTTTTAAACACCAGATCTTGCAGTATTTGATTGGAATATTAAACATCTTTGCAGTTTTATTTTGGATTTCTCTGACTGATTTATTTGCAGAATACAGAATAATATCGTCTGCGAAAGCTAAAACATAACTACTACCTTGTATGCGTTTTAATAACTCTATCAGCTCTATTATGTATATTGAAAACAGAAGTGGTGAATTTACCGCTCCTTGTTGTAATCCATTTTCGATCCTAAATATTTTATTCGCTGTGATATTATTATTCGCCATAACGAATACACCCTCTGACAACATATCTTGTATTAAGTTGACTAGCTGTCTGGGAAAGTCATAATTTAGTAATTTATAAACCAAGCCGTCTATCCAAATGTTATTAAATGCTTTTTCAAGATCAACCAAACAGGCGCCCACACCCTCTTTTTTATTTATGTGCCAGCATATATCTGAAGTCAGTTTTGTAATTGCGTGAATGGTTCCATGACCATGCCGGAATCCAAACTGATTTTCAGGCAAAAATCTATATAAAAAAAAAAATTAGAAAGCTTAGAAAAGTCCTTATTATAATTAAGGACAGTAAAAGAGTCTCATATTATATGTATTATATAGTAATGAAATAATTTTTTGTAAAAAATTATTTTAGAAATTGTAAAAAAATTTTGATGTCAAATAATGTTTTAAAAGACATCATTATCCTATAGGTAGGTGCCACCATACTATTTCTGTTTTTTTTTTTAAGACCAAAAATCGCCGAAACTTGCCGAAATCGAGATTTTCAAATGGGAAGGAGTACTTTTTAATGCAAATTCAGCAGATTCTATGATGAAATTATGTTAAATTATTTTTTTTGTTTTCTTAGTATTTTCATGTTATCATATTTTTTATCTCAGTTTTGGCAGAGACTATAATAGAGACGTCGAATTGCGAACAAAATATCATGCATTTTTTTTTTCTAACTATCAGTTTTTAAATTTAAAAAACTGATACTTGTCCAAGGATTTCTACCAATTTATTAAAAGGTAGTTGTCCATGTTGAAAAATAAGATAATTGTAGCCTGTACAAATTTAAGTAAAATAAAATTGTTATTTTTAGCTTATACCATTTACATTACTTAACCACTTATACTACTTATACATATTATTGGCTATTATTATTCATTATTCTTATAAAATCTTGTGTATATGAATGAATATGTGGGTTTAATTTGAATGATAGTTCAGATTGCAATGATAATGAATATTAAAAAAAAAAAATATATTATATTGATTGAATATAATAAGGTAACCTGCGTACATTAATTTTCTTAATTTATTTCTAAAGTTAGAATACGTTTTTAGTGTAGATGAATTAAATTTTCTTTTTTTTTTTCAAGTTATAAAGGTACATATTTTTCAGAAAAAGAAGAGGTCCGGGCCCCAAATGTCAGGACCGAAAACCTTGAATTTTTTGTTTATTTGTCATCAGTACAAATATATGGTCTTTGATCCAAACTTCCGCACATTCGGACCTATCGAAAAAAAAATTTTTAAAATTATTTATAATAATTATTAATAACCTTTTTTCAGAAAAATACAATTTAAGCACATGATATAGGGCTTCGGCCCCAATTCCTGGGACCCCGCACCTACTGTCTTCAGCGCATTTAAGAGCCATTGTACTCATGACCAAAAAAAATCAAGTTCTTCAGCCCCGACATTTGGGGCGCCGAACCTCTTGTTTGTATCGTGCTTGTGACCCATTGTACAAAAGACATGTTGAAGAAAAATAAAAAAAAAATTTTTTCAAGTGCTTTGTGAGACGGTACCCGGACCTATTTTTGCTGGAGGCTGCTCAATTTCTTGACTTGGCACTTTCAACCAGTCACCTTTAGAAGATGTAGTTCTGATGCCGTTGATTGATAAAAACTTGCTACATGAATCCTGTATTAGTACATATCCAGTCAAATGAAATTCAAACAAATTACAATGCAGGCAAATCGTAAGAAAACAGGCTAATGATACTACGGGCAAATGAAACACAGGTTATGACACGCTCCCAAGTATTTTTGGTCAAAAGTATTTTTTTTTTAAATTAAAAAATTATAAACTTTTTAATATACGTAAAACCGAATGTTACAAACATAATGGGAGAATAAATACCTTACAACAAAATTTCTTAACTCTGTACAAAAATTCATTTTATTTGGATTCAAAATCAAAAAACATTCTTAATTCAAATTGATTGTAACTCAACCATACAAAATCAAATTATATACATATATATTATTTATATGAATATATAAATTGCTTTAGTATGCATAATAACGCAGCTGCGAAGAAAAAAATTATTTTTCGTATTTTGTTTTTAATTCCATTCTTAGCTTGCTTTGAATTTTGAAAATTTTAATTTTATAAGAATCATAATTTTTATCATTTCATTATTTCATTTCGATACTGTTAGCGACATCTGTGCTATTTTTGCTCCAATTCGACGTCTCTATTATAGTCTCTGGTTTTGGGTTCCTACAAAGTTTAAAGAAAAAAAAAAAAAAAAATATTACTTTACAAAAGTTACTTATTTTTTTGACGTAGAATCCGAATTTGCATAAAAAAGTACCCCTTCCTATTTGAAAATCTCGATTTCGGCCAATTTCGGCGACTTTTGGTCTGAAAAAACTGATCTCCCTTCTTTCCCGGAAGTTGAAAATATCACCAATCGATAGAGCTCCCTTGATTTAGTGAATAAAATTTTTATTTAATTTTAAAAGAACGGCTCATTCCCCTCCTTAAAAACTGATACGCATGATTTGGAACACCCGGTACAAAGCAAAAAAAAAATGCAAAAACAATTTATTGTTAAGTTTATGAAAGCTGAATTGTACTATATTAATTTATAAATGATTGAGATAAGTCTAACATCTAAAAGTAATGCATACTGAACTCCACAAGAGATTCGATAACATTACATTTGTTGACATTATTTTTACAGATATAAGAGGAAATGTAAACAACTCAATACATTTACATTATCAAACCCAGTTAAGGAAATTAAAATATTTAAAGGAAAAACAAGTAGTAAAGAACGAAAAGAAAATTGATAACGGAAACCAAAAAGATACTATGAATAAATTTTTCTCAAGATTAGTAAATTTATCAAATTTAGTTTTCAGCGAACCAGAGGTGTCTTTATTAAATAAAGGTTTGAAATTCTCTCCAAGTTATCAAAATAAGATATCAGATTATGAAGAATTGGCTATAAAAACTGAAATGGCAGTATCTCGAAACAACATATGTATCAACAACTATGGAAAGGATGGATTTTGGCAATTATCCGTAATCACTATTTCATTGATAGAAATACAGGCCACAGCAACATAAACAGGTTTGTCAATAATATAGAATCTATCAAAAATAAATAAACTTAATATATAACCAAAGATAACATTTTTATTAAATAATCAAATTTTTGATTTTTGTTAGAGATTTGAATACAGTTTTGATGTACAGTGGTAGGCAAAATTAATTACACACTCAATAAATTTTTACATTTTTTTTTTTTTGTTTTTCTTTTCTAAGGACGGAATTTACAAATGTGTCAAAAAAAGCTTTGGGAATCAATTTCACAAAGTGCTCTTAATTTAAATTTAAATTTTCGGTTGAAAGAAATCTCAAATGACTCAGGTAGTAACAGGTTTCTTTTGGTATGTCATCCGGCAAAAGTAATTACACATTTGGTTTCATACGGTATAATTAATTAAACATCAGGTAAAACTAAAGAACTATTGCTAATTTTTGAATAAAAAAGTTGTTTACAGTGAAATAATTTTGTTTTAGTATTTTTACATTATTAATGTTTAGTTATTCCACCTTGTGCATCAATAACAGCTTGCAATTACTTTCATATTGAAGTTCTTAAATTTCTACTTAAGTCCTTAGGTATTTTTATCTAAATATTCAGTATTTCTTCAATTCTTTCAGCTTTTTTCTGCTTTTATCGATTTGTTTCCTTTCCATTGTTTCGTAAATGCGATTTGTTTCATAAATGCGCAGATGTTCTGTATAACATTTCAAATTAAGTTTTATGTTCAAAATTTTCTTTTTACATTTATATTTTTCAGCAAAACTTGAAACATTATTAAATCAATTAAAATTACAAAATTTAATTGTGCTGTTTCTCATAAGATGGACTATTTGGTGAATACGATGCGCTTGATGAATATGGACATAAATTTTGATCTAAATGTGTCAACTGTGATGATGGAGAACTAGGACTATAGCAAGGTGATGATGGAGTGTTTCGATCTACATTTTTTAATGTCCTGGGATTCTTCTGAACTATTTGAGTCGCTAATTATAATGTTGGTGAAGCTGGTGAATAACTGGGACTTTCTTGTGAATACTTTGGAGAAGTAGGATTATACGTAGGAGATGTTGGAGAATATGAACAAAAATTTGCAGAATAGTCGGGACTATTAGGAGAATAATATGGTGATGATGGAGAGTATATTGGAGAAGTAGAAGTATAACAAGGTGATGATGGAGAGTGATTCGAACTACATCTTGTTAGAGTACCTTTTAATTCATTTTTAATTTCCTGTGGATCATTGTAAACTTGTGGTTTGTAATTAATTTCAATGTTATTATTTTCTTTCTTAGTTGATATTGCTTTTAAATTAACTTCAGGTTCATAAAAATCATCGCTTTCTGAGCCAACATCAAGCTTTTTTGGAATTTTTGACAAAAGCATGTGTTCTTCATTTAGTTTAAAGTTATTAATTTCTGTTTCTTTTGAATTTTCAACATTATCATATATAATATCGGGTGCTTGTAATGTATCTTCATCACTAGATTGTAAAGTTAGAGTATTATTGGATTCTTTGTTTTTAACATTTGTCTTTGAATTTTTAATTGCCGGTGATGTTTCGATTTCCTCGAATGAATTTGCATGTTTTATATCATCGAA
Source organism: Argyra leucocephala (assembly GCA_963942445.1). Lineage (NCBI taxonomy): Eukaryota > Metazoa > Arthropoda > Insecta > Diptera > Dolichopodidae > Argyra > Argyra leucocephala. The sequence goes on from OZ012679.1 coordinate 149,336,182, forward strand.
TAAACCAACTTCTTCGCAATTTTTTACTAATCTTCTAGTAGGCGTAGGAGTACAGGTTTGGTCAGTTTCAATTTTTAAATTTATTTCAGATTTTTTCAGTGGGTCCATTATGACTACTATTATAAATTTATTTTGTCAGGGCTCTTCGTTGGCCAAGTTAGAATGTTCAGTCGGACACCCTAAAGAAATCGTTTTACAACGCAACCTCTACTAAATGAAGCATTATCTTGCTGGAAACAGCAGTTATCATCAGGAAATATTCTGCCTTCTTAAGTGAAAGCATGTTTATTTAATATTTTAATATATCCACATTGAAATAATGTTGCATCTGTTAGAAACAAAGGTCCACAGCCATAGTAGTAAATGTATCCCCAAGACATAACACTTCCATCGCCATGGGAATCAAACGATTAAACCACTTTATACTTTAACTCTTCTGGAAGATGAATGTATTTTTTTCCAAGAGCTTAAGTGGAATGTAAATTAACTCTCCTCTATCCACAATACGTTATATCAGTACTCCAATGACTCATTAACATATTTTTGAGCAAAAGCCTCACGTTTTGAAAAATTTGTTGGTAAAATATTTACTACTTTACGCACCCCATAAGTTTGAATATTAAAATATTTACATATTCTTCGTATTGTTCGTTCACTCCCACTTTTTTCCAATAATTTTTGCTGACCCAAAAGTAATTTTAACTGGGCTTATATCAGAATTTTCATTTTAATTACTTAAGAATTTGTAATAGCCTTCTTTGGGTCTCTTAGTAACAACTTCATTCCTACTAGATCTTTCCCTGTTTTTCAAGCTACCGTATTCCTCTTTTTCCTTTACAAGGTTCTAAATAGTTTTAAATGAAATTTCATATATCTCTGCTAGCAACCGAGCTAGTGATAAGCAACAACTTCGGCACGATTTTCAATATTTAGTTCGTTTGTCTTACGTATTATGGATGAGAAATGAATCAGTAATTTTAACAGAATAAAACTATTTGAAACTCTATTAAGAGCTGCACTTCGTCACATTTAAATATTAGAATACAAATTCAAAAATAAAAATTAATTAAACGCTATCAAAAAATGCAATTATTCGCTTCAATAGATCAAAATGCAATAATGTGTAATTAATTATACCGTATGAAACCAAATGTGTAATTATTTTTGCCGGGTGACATAGCAAAAGAAACCTGTTACTACCTGAGTCATTTGAGATTTTTTTCAGCCGAAAATTTAAATTAAGAGCACTTTGTGAAATTGATTCCCAAAGCTTTTTTTGACACATTTGTAAATTCCGTCCTTAGAAAAGAAAAACAAAAAAAAAAATGTAAAAATTTATTGAGTGTGTAATTAGTGTGTAATTAATTCTGCCTACCACTGTACATTTATCAGTACACACTGCACAATCTTGATAAATGAGTTGTTCTCTACTCAATACTAAATGTTTAACATGATCTAAAGTAATATTAGCTGAACGTTCATAAATCTTTGATGAAAAACTCAATATGCCACACGGACATAGGGGACTTTCAGACATAAGTTCAACAAGTGAAAATGGAATAGTTGCTGGGTTATAGGGTTGTCTTATCGCTTCAACAATTCTAGCAGCTATCTCCGACAGTGTTGGAATATATCCCTTCTTAATTTTACTTATTAAGTGTATATTTGGTTAGGTTGCAATAAAAAGTTATTATTCCAAACATCTAATGTATCAAAGTATATATATGTAAATTGTAAATACTTCAAATTGCGAAGTCTTCGTATTGCAAAAGGTAACTTTATAATACTGTTTTCATTTAATTTTAATGTAGTTACAATTTTTTAATTTTACAATTTTATGTGGAAAATAAGATAATTTATTTTTACTCAAATTCAATAACCTTAATTTATTTAAAATAGTTCCATTTGTAAGCTATTCCCAATCTTTTAATGATGGATTTTCACCTAAACTATTGCTTGATAAATCTAATTCTGATAATTTTAATTTAGCGAACTCCTTTGGTATCTTTGAAATATTATTTTCACTTAAATTAAGATTTGTTAAGTTTTTTAGGAAAAGAATTTGTGAATCAACTTTATGAAATTGTTACAATTTCAACTGTTTTACGAATACAATGAAGTGGAAATTCACTTCTTTTAAATATTGATAATTTTTTAACAGGATGTGTTTTTTGTGGAACTGCTGTTGTAGCGAAAGTACTCAAAACAATTTTATTAAATTCAACTTTTCCATCAAGACCTAATCTTAATGTGATCAAAAATGATTTCAATTGAATTGGATTACACTTTATCAATATATCATGTTTTGGCATTTTAAAAGCTATTGTAGCCTTCCCATCATTAATGAATTTTGTGAATATTTTTCCAATATTATCTTTTACATTATATTTAATTCCATTTTTGTACTGAGGTGTAAATAACATTATGAATAGTTGACCATCTTCTTTTCGAGGAGGATGAATTCCTACAGATAATGTTGATTTGACTGATTTACTGGATAGATTGTTAGGTAATTGACGGTATATTGTTTGAGTTTCACATGGTATTTTCATTTTTATTTTATACTACAACTTAATTATTATTGTTTACGTTAAGAATAGTAGGTATTTTGGATATTTCACTTCTAAATTTTGTATTGCACTTGTACATGTAATTGTACTAAATCGAATACAAAGACAATGAACTCATCATCAGCATAGCAGATAAAGGTAATACTATAATAATTTTGAATAGAGGAGATTATATATCAAAAGTAGAAGATTTTATTTTTTCAAATAATTTGGTCCTTTTTGAAAATAATCCCACAGACAAGTTTCAACGTAAACACATCAGCAGTTTAAAAGAATTCAAATTTAACTTATTCAAATATAAGTTAATGAACCCTTCAGCTCCAGTTCTCTATGGTTTGCCGAAAATTCATAAATATAATATTCCTATTAGACCAGTAGTCTCATATCTTAATGCTCCAACATACAAACTTTGTGCTTCCCTAAATGAAGCACTACAGAATTTAATGATGTGTTCATTAAAATATTCTATCAAAAACTCATTAGAATTTGTTTCAAAATTGAAAGGTCTATTAATTTCTTTTAATGCTTTATTGGTATCCTTTGACGTGATTCCAGTAGACCGCCTAAAAATCAAAATCAAAACTGGACTCATTAAGAATTGATCCTAGGCAAAGGAATGAGCTGATTCAACTTATAAACATTTGTGACGACCAAAATCTATATTATAATACACAAGAGCACGATTTCGAAGGGCATACTTTTCATGGTTTTTCGTGTGCTACACGTTTTTTTTTTTTTCATTCAATCAATCGGCAATGATGCAGGCCGTGGTGACCAAAATCAATTTTTATTTTATATATATTATAATACACAAGAGCACGATTTTGAAGGCACACTTTTCGTGGTTTTTCGTGCGCTTCGTTATTTTTTTTCATTCAAACAAATTTTTTTGTCGATCCTCTTTTCAGTCAACTTCTTTTTATATTTGGTTTTTTGCACTTTTAGTAGGCAAAAAAAAATTAATTAGTAGGGTAATATATTCAATTCGCAATGGAAATTCAACACTAAAATGTACAAAACTTTCTAGACCTCACCTTAGGTGTGTCTAACATAAGTCTAACATACAAAATATATAGAAAGTCATCGACTACTGATATACAGTTATTGCTGCAGACTCTAAAAAATCTTATTATATAAAATTGGCGGCTTTTAATAGTTTTGTTCATCGTTTAATTAATATTTCTTTGTCAGCCCACATAACATTTTATTGTTATAAAAACAAAATTAGTGCTACAAGACTTCTATATGACTCCCGATAATAACTAAAGATGTCATAATGATGTTTTTATGGGAATAATGTGATTAGTATTGCTATAAAAATGTTCTTATAGCAATTGCGGGAGTTGTTATAATGGGATTTTCCGCAAGTGATACAGCAATGTTTTTATAAATCTAAAAGTGCGTAATCCTATATTAAGAGTTGTTATAAGAATAGAATTGTTGGAATAGCAGTAGTGGTGTTATTATTTTACTGTATTCCTATAATGTTACTAATAAACTTACTGTAGCTTATAGATAAATATTTTGCGACGGTCATTATTTTCTACAAACGAGGTAAATTTTTTTTAAATAAACAAAAACTGAATAGTTTTATTTTGAATTTTTTTTTGCAAGAATATCATTTTTACTTAAAAGAATAATTATTTAAATATCAAATTTGATGTTATGCATTAATTAACATACATTATTAAATATTTTAAAGATGCAATTTAAAAATATATTTTCTTTTATTTATTTAAAAATTGGTTATTTTTGGATGGCATTGTATTTTTTCGAATTATTTTTATAATAAATATCAATGAAATTTCATTCCCAGCCAAATTTTGCATTTTGGTCACAATAATTATAAATATTAATACAATTTTATTTTTGACCGATAAATATTATTTATTAGTAAGACATTTTTTATATTATTAACTAATATCTATCTCCCTTTCTCAGGAAATAAATATAAACTCCATAAAATTATTATTTCAAAATAAAAAATAATACTTTTCTCACTCTCGCATAATATAAATTATTTCAAATGAATAACATTTCAAAATAAAACATATACATTAATATATGTATACTAATCCAATAACAATATTACCGCACTTGCTCCGGTGCCTTATAGGATTCCCCATTTTAATTCTATAACGTATTTATAACCTTTCGCAGCAATTGCGGAGCACTCAAATTAACACCAATACTGCTATAAGAGTGTTTATAATAGTGTTATAAGAGTGCGCAAGAGTCTTATAGCAATAAAATTGTTACGTGGGAGAGAACGATTTCATGCAGGAATTGTCAATAATTAAAATTATCGCTAAAAATAATGGCTATGATGAATGTATCTTGAATAATATTTTAAGACGAAAATTATACCAAAAAACGCAAAGTTTTGTTTACTACCGAAAGGGTGATGAAAACAAGAACTATTGTTCAATTAACTATATGGGGAAAGTCAGTAATAAAATTTCTGGTACATTAAAAAAACATGCTATATTTGCTATATGGAATCTAATAATAATAATCTCCGCAGAAAATTAGTTAACAACAAAATTGAAGACAAACAAATACTGCAAAAAGGTGGGGTTTACCAAATTCATTGTGATAATTGTGACGCGATCGACATAGGTCAAGCAGGTAGGAGTTTTAATACTAGGATGAAAGAACATATAATATGTATACAACAAGGAAAACAACAAGAGGATTAAGTGAACATTGTACCATAACATTTCAAGTAATTTAAAACCTTTACATTTAATAAGTAAAGGAAAGAAATTAGATTTTTATGAAGGCTTAGAAATTAAGAAAGCAATAAAAAATAAACAAAACATTGTTAATAATCAAATAGAAATTAATAATTTAAATTCTTTTGCTATTTATGATTGTATTTTCAATTATCAATAAATTTATTATTTGTTACCTGTAATCTAAGTTTACTTTAAATTTAAAATTTTTGAATTTTAATATATGTAAACTTTACCTGGTTAATTTTTTAAATTTATTAAAAAATTTTTGTATTTAATGCTTTTAATATTTTGTTTTGATTTCCATTTATAATCCATGATTATGACCAAAAGGTCGAAACACGTGTCGGAATAAAATAAATTTGTGAAATTAAAAAGAGTCTTTTATTTTTTAAAAACTGTTTTATTAATTTTAAATTATTCTTGTTTATATGATGTTCTTCTTGCTGTGCTACCGCTGACCTAAAAATTGTATAGTTTTTTTTCCTCGCCATTTCTGCTTGCCTTGTATGTTCCTGGAATCTAACCGTAATCAACCTCTTGTATTGTCCTATGTAAGCTTTTATGCAATCTTTACATAATATTTAATACTAAGCTAACCAAAAATCCAGAATTCCAAGTTTTATTTTTAGTAGGATAAAAAATAGTTTAAAACTTGTTGGTAAATTGAATTTTTGATTAGGTAACGCTACTTAAATAAGGTACGAATTATGGTAGGTCATATTTAGGATGCGTTCTCTTCATTTTAATATCTTAAATAATTTCTTCCCATATTCACCAATTGACCATTTCTTCATGCATTTTTTGCTCATTATCGTTACAAAATTTTGAAAAATAATATCTAAGTTAAGAGAAATGAGTTTTATAAACTGGAAAATATTAAATTTTCCATGGCAAAAAAAAAAAATTCAAAGTTTTCATAAAACAGAAAAGAAACAAAAACATCAGTAAGTGTAGTAGATTTATTCAACAATCTTAAAATATTTTTACGTATCATTTTTCTTCCACTAAAAGTTTTTACATTCAAAAAATATAAGTTTGAAAATAAATACGATTCTTTTGAATACTTGAATTTTTTTGTGATGAATATAATATTCATTTTGTAACAGGGTGTCTTTAAATCACTTCTGTATAGTTAAAAAAAAAAAATATTTTAAATTATGAAATTATTTCCCTGTTTAATTAAATTAAAAAATTTAACGATTGTAGCTATATCCTTGCCGAAATCCGGTACACATATGAAATAATTGGGATTACTTATTATGAATCATCACATCACATCTTCAGTTTTCAAGTATCATATTTTATAATCGGATTAAAATACTTTCTTTAAATTTTATAACTTAGGCTTCAGACTTATATTATCACATAAGCATGAAATTAGAAAAATTGATCAATTTTTAAATTTAACCTACTATAAGACAATTCTTTTACCTTATTTACATCTGAGTATAGTGACGTGAGTGCGCAAAAACTATTTACCACACTGAATCTGGGAACACAAAACCTTTCTGTAAGCTAAATTTTTATGTATTCGTCATTATTATAATATATATGTGATATTAAGCCATTTGCTGTACTTCTCATTGATCTATCAAATTGCCTGCGAATCAGGCTAATAAAAAAATTATCGAATCTGTTTCTATTAGCTAATTTCTATATAAACTTGTTGGAATAATATTTTTTAAAGTCTGATTGCGGTGTTCTATTTTCCCCAGGCAAATTCTAATTTAAATTTCCGTTCCATTTTCCTAATTTTTTTCCATATTACTAGCACCTATATTATACCAAATGAGTGTGCTCCATATGCCAGCACTGGCTTTATAAGAGTTTGATAGGTTATCAATTTTACTCTGGGCTGGATTGTTTTATTGTAAAACAACCCTTTCGATAAACAATGAAAACTTGATAGACAGCATCTAACAAAAGTAATTTTATAACTTAAAAAGTGATTTTTAGGTCATCATCACACGTTTTGTTTGTAAGAAAAATAAAAAATAGTGCAGTGGCTATGTACTAGTGCAGCGGTTCTAACATCTAACTACTAATCAGATGCTCTTTAGTTCGAATGATTACTTACTTACTTAGGTGGCCAACAGACCATGTAGGTCCTGGGCCTGACTCATCAACATCCTCCATTTTTGCCGGTCACGGGCGTGTTCTATCGAGTTGAAGATTCCAAATTGCTTTAAATCCGCCGATATTTCGTCTCTCCAACGAAGGTTTGGTCTGCCCCAACGTCTTGTACCTTCCGGTCTGGAATCGAAGATTCTCTTGGCTGGAGGATTTTCGTCCATCCAATCTAGGTGTCCGAGCCACTGTAGTCTCGACTTTAATTTTTGTGACTACGTCCACCTCATTGTACAGCTCATAGAGTTCGGCATTATATCTTCTCCTCCAGGCCCCATCGTCGTTCTCAGGACCATATATCCGACGAAGAATTTTCTTCTCGAAGACACCAAGTGCATGCTCATTTGCCTTAGGCAGTGTCCATGATTCTGATCCGTAAAGCAAAACCAAGACTATGAGAGTTTTGTAGATTTGTACTTTGGTGTTTCGAGAGAGGAGATTTGACCCGAGATGTTTTGACAAACCGGAGTGGCAACGGTTTTCAAGAGTTATTCTTCGCCGTTCCTCCACATTGATGTCGCGTGTGAGATTAACACTGGTTCCAAGGTAGGTAAACTCCTGAACTACCTCGAAATTATATGTGCCGACAGTGATGTTTTGACCAATATGATGTTGAGAGGTCTTTTTATTTGTCGACAACATATATTTTGTCTTATCCTCATTTACTTTGAGACCCATTCGTTTCGCTTTTTCTTCAATCTGGATAAAGGCCTCGACGACCGTCCGTTGTGATCTGGCGATGATGTCAATATCGTCAGCATACCCTAGTAGTTGTTTACTTCCGCTCGTCGCACTATAAGTTCCAGTACTAGATTTTCTCATAAAAGTTCGAATGATGCTCATAACATAAATGCTAAATTGAATTTATCTTTTATTATTCTATAAAAAATTAAATGAAATTTATTTAAAAAAAATGTGTAAGTAAAATAAAGGAGAGTTGAGAGTAAGTATAATTTGGTATTATCTTCAATAAAAATTAAATTTACGAAGGCCTTTATGTAAATAAATTGCAGTATTTAAATGTTGTTATATACGAACTGGTATTCTATCTAAGCTTTACTGGAAATTCGATAAGAAAATGCATGTATGCATTCAGTGTTGTTCTTTTACGTGTAATGTTTAATTGTCTACACTTGTCCACACTTTAGTGTTAACAAGCAATTTACAAATTATGTTGTATAGAATAAAAACAACATCAACAATGATGTAAACAATGCATTATTTTTCCAGTAAATTCGGTTTCTTTTTTAGAGTTTTATTTAAAAGCATTCGTTAGGCATATTTAGATAAAGTTCCTGGGTAATGAAACATTGTCAACAATTTGGCTCGTCAATATAAAAAATGTATTACATCAGCTAAGGCTTCTGTAAGTTAAATGTATTACATAAGCTGCTAAGACTAGTGTATAGGTTAGTATAAGCTTAGAATCAGTTTTATTAATTGATGGTGGTGAAAAAATTGTTCCATCAATGTTAAAACGATTGTTTCAATCTTGCATATTGATAGCGGAGAGTAAGCTTTTTTACATGTCATGAAAAATTTCCATTTTTGATCCTACTCTTTTGTTTCAGGAAGATAAACTTCAGCGGTTTGAAAACTTAAGCATATTAGGTATGCACCTTAATCGAAAAATGATCTGGAATGATCATATATTTCATGTTGCAAAAAACGCAGCCAAATGTTTGGGTTTTTTTAGCCGCTGCAAGGCTTACTTCTCCCCCTGTTACCTCTTGAAAATCTATAAAGCTTTCATACGACCCAAAATGGAGTACAATTCTCACATATGGGCTGGCGCCTCTAGTATTGCGTTAAAACATTTGGATAAAGTCCAAAAATGGGCTATTCGTCTAATCAACGACCCAAATGTGACAGCCCATCTTGCTCCTCTTGGACATCGTCGTATAGTCGGAGCTCTCTCACTTTTTTATAGATATCTCGTAGGCATCGGCACATGCTCAGTGGTAATTAAATCTATATTACCTCCACTTAAGCGTTTCCCTCGCGAAACACGAAGGGCAGCATGTGCTACACCATTCCTACACCATTGAAATCCCTAGATGGCAAAAGACAAGTTATGGAAATTCGTTTATAACTTCAACATCGCGAATGTGGAACCAAATTCCATCTTATGTGTTCCCAAAACATGACAAATTTTATATTTATGACCTAAACAAATTCAAGATGAACATTAACATCTTCGTTCGTAATTGTCCTCCTTCCCTTTTACCATCCTCCTTTCCAAATTTTCCTTTCCCACCCTAGTCAAACGTACCAATTGGTATAAAAGGTTCCTACCTAGTGTTTTGGCTATGCATAAAAAAAAAAAAAAAAATGTTTCTGACTTAACTGAAAATTCGGAAACAGCTGAATAATTGTCTGAAATTGTTGGGGAGTCGGTTGATATTGCAAAGGATCTGTATTCTACTGTTGTTAAAGGTATTGTGTTTGACAAAACAGATGGGAAAATTGTGTCAGCACTTCATGTGGAATACTAATAGAATTTATAATAAATATATAAAATAATATAATTTAGCTTTAATTTTTTCAAAAAACTCAGTATTTTTATTTAACTTAAAGGTGATTCATTATTATTTAATTATATGTACATTGTCTACGCAACGAAGTAGACATAGTGGCATTGTCTACAAAGTATTGTCGACATATAGGAAATAACGTAATCTACCTAATGTAGTTTACGTCGCACAACACTTCATGCATTGAATATTTGTATTAAAGTTCTAATGGTTGCGGAAGTTCGTAAGCAACAACTTAAATAAATGGACTTAAATGTTCAAAAAAATAAAAATAAATAAATAAAAAAATTTAAATTAAATTAAAAAAATCAAAGTTGATTAAAAATATGGATTCTGATTAAAAACAATATGTTTTAATAATAGTCCTCCCAACATTGTAATAATCTACCGCACAATCAATTTCCATTGACCACTACTTCGCAAACATCCTGTACATTTTCTTGAATTGTAATCATACAAAAAACAAAAAAAAAAATTGATTAATATCACTATTCATAACATACTTTTAGAACTATTTTTGAAAGTCTGGATTTTAAAACATTGTGAGAAGAAAATGTATATAAAAACAAATTTCATATTTACAGGCATTGTAGCGAAATATGCTCTCTATTCATATAAATTCAAAGAAAAATTCTGTAATTTTGAATCGTTTTCAAGGATTATTACGTTTACAACATAACATATTATATTATAGCAAACAAAAAAAAAAAAAAATAGTTGTTTTTTTTTTTTTTTTTTATTATTATTATTAATAAAATATGTATATCCTTATCGGGCTATAAAAAATGTATTAAAAAATTTACAAGAAGGAAATATTAACGTAATTTTGTTAAATACATTTTAGTTTTTTTTTTTTTTATTTTTATTTTTACATTTATTATGAAATTGGATAAAAATAACCATAACACTGAACATAAATAAAGAATTAGTAATTTTCAAGCACCTGTAAATTTATACAGTGGAATAATTTAACGTCCTTTCCTAATAATAGTATATGTATGTATTTAATAATAATATTATGTAATAATAATATGCAAATTATATTGCAAAATGCAATTTTGAAAATCAGGATACTCATGTTTATTTTTAGAAATCGGATATTATGATAATTATATTATTATTGGAAGTTATTTGAAAAATTAAAAATATGATGGTGAGAGTAGAAAGAATTTATATTTAAATTGAATATACTACAATGTTATTTATTCGTAATAAATATAATTTTAAACAAAATTTGTTATGTATGTATTTGTGTACAGGTTGATTATAATGTTGTTTTCGTTCAGCGAGTCACTCGAATGTTGGAAAAATTTACTTAATTTATAAATAATATATTTTTTATCTCAAATTTACTTTCATCTGAAATTTCAGTAATTAATGATAAATTCTGTAGATTTCATAAATCAGTAATTCAATAAAGTAATTCTTATATTAAAAACTCTACCAATTTACAAAGAACTGAGATAATAAATTCAGAAACACGAATTAGGATATTCAATACTAGATACGTTTGAAATTCTTAATCTATAAGTTAAAAAATAATTAAATAGAACCAAACCATATAAATATAATTTAAGTTTTGGTACGTTAAAAGGTAGCTAGCAGATCGATAAACTAAATATTCATACTTGTGATGTATAGGTGTATACTACTTGTGTTAGTTTAATATTTTAATACTAGCTATTCCCGACGTAACATTCGCCGGTCTAACATTAGCATTATAAATGAAACAATTTATTTTATTTATTTATTTTCTTTATTTTCTTAAAAAAAATCAATGTTTTACATATTTTTTTATTACATAATAAATAAGTTACAAATTGAAAAATTTAAAACTAAAATTTTCTTTATTTAATATCTTAAAAGTAGTTTAACATTTTAATACTTATTCAAATATTTCACTACAAACACAATTCTCTATTTCACAGTTGCTTTGTCTAGAGTACGATATTTTGATAGTTTTAGTGTAGTATAAAATATTATGAAATGTTTGAATAAGTATTAAAATGTTAAACTATTTTTAAGATATTAAATAAAGTGAATTATAGTTTTAAGTTTTTCAATTTGTAACTTATTTATTATGCAAGAAAAAAATATTTAAAGCATTGACTTTTTTTAAGAAAGTAAAATAAATAAATAAAATAAATTGTTTCATTTATAATGCTAATGCTAGACCGGCGAATGTTACGCCGGGAATAGCTAGTAAATAATAATTTTATTTGTCTTTCATAGAATCAAATTGAAAATTTTGACCGCTAATAGTTTTGAAGAAAAACTTTTATATAAGGCAGCGTTTATAGGTTTTTGAATTGTGTTTATAACGTATAAATCATGTTCATTAAAGTTTGACATCCGACTTTGTTATAGAATATCATAAATTTTTTTTTTTAAATAATAGTGCTTGACACGCATTTTCGTATTTCGCAAGTTGAAAAATAGATTTTGCGAGAAAAGATATTTATAAACTTCTAATTATGTTATGCCAATATATTGAAAGATACACATTAAAAAATATAAAAAATGTGTATTAAAATTATTATTATTTATCAATACAAATACTTATAATAAATGATTTACTATTTGAATATTTATATTTTATAAGTGTTCTGAAATTACACTGAATATTTATATTTGTTTATAAGTATTTATTATTAGTATTCGTCACGCATGTTCGCATCTTCGTATTTTGCAAACTTAGAAATTGGATTTTGCATGAAGAAATATAATATACTTTGCAACTATTTTTGTTTATCTTTGAGATATGTAATAAAAACTTTTGAAATAAAATTTGATGTAATTGCAATAAAATTTTTAAATGTAATAAAAATAAGTAAAACAAAACTTTCATGAAACAAAATCTGATGTCTAAACGCTCCCTAACAAATACTATTAATAGAGACATACATTTCAACAAAATGTGGCGAACAAAGATGTCGCTTGCGGTATAGATATGAAATTAAATGCATTTAAACTAAATACATACCACATTCACATTAAAAACACATTAAAATAGTCATAGACACGATTTTTGTGTTTTTTTTTATTATCATAATAGCCCTAACTATTTCAAAACTCAAAATAAAAAAAACAAAAACATTTATTTATAGAATTTATATTTTTATTTCACTTCTTTTAAATTTTGGTTTTGACGTTTTGGTATGATTAGGTATGATCATTATAGTAAAGGTTATGATTGGTTACGACTTTGTTTAATCATATCGAATCATATAGGCCATTTAACGAAGTATCATAAGACATCATATGACGCCTTATGACTATTATAGTTAGGATTAAAGCCAATAATTATGCTTTTTCTCTTATTGTTCAGTTTTTATTGACGCCTTATGACTATTATAGTTAGGGGTAAAGCCAATAATTATGCTATTTCTCTTATTCTTCAGTTTTTATTGTTATATTGTTATCTCGCTAGGGTCTCTGATGTAGGTAAGGGTAGTCTGTGATTTTTCTTTTTAAAGTTTTTTTTATTTTGATGTGTGAATTGGAACTTGATAATAATGTCATAACATATTTTGTTTTTCTTGTTCTTAGCAGATCTTAAATTTCGGTTTATGATTCTCCATGTACAATATTATATTTACTCAATGCTACTGCGCATTTGAATTTATACTTTTGAATTATTTGTTAATAAAATAAATAAATTTCAATTATTGGAATTTGTGAACATGGTCTGGGTGAATATATTTTCTAAATTTACTATTTGTTTTACCGGTAAGTTTTTTTGCTGTAATATCGTAATATTGTAATATTTTAACAAAGCTATTTTATATAAATCGATATAATAATAATATTCTGATAATTCGGTTCTTGTCTTTGCTACTTTGTTTTTTTTTTTAAAAATTAATTCATATAATTAGATATAGTCAATGCTATTGCTCAATAGGTGAACTGTTTTTAGGTCAATTTTAATTTGTTTTTGGTTTTATTTGGTTTTATTGTTTTGTGGTTTATGTCTTTAAATAAAATTTTGCGCAGTTCAAATAAAGTTGTCTAATCTAGTTGAAAAAAGCTTTGTGTTGTAAAAGTTTTGTGAAAAGTTTAACAGGCGTTTAAGCGAATTAATATATAAGATGGCTGATTAAAGGTAAGCATTACTCTATTATAGTTTCGAGCTTCTTGTTCCTATATGAACATTTTTAGAACTATCATCGCAAATCAGCTAACAATGTTTTATTACATTCAAAAGTACTATATGCCATTTTGAACAAAATCACTAACAGCATCATCATAACTCAAAGTTTTAAATAAAATCGTTAAATTGTACAAACAATATATTACAAAATATATTTTCTAATATTTTACATTTTACTCAAATATTTTGGTACTGCAATACCAGTTCTCATTTTATTAAATTTCTACATAAATAAACACAATTAATACTGAGCCTAAATTTAAAATACAAAAATGTGATTCAGCATAGTAAATATCAAATTAAAATTGAAATTTTAGGTCATTAAAAAAATTATTAAGTTTCAAGATGAATTACGTAGGTACGCTGTTTTACCTTTAAAGAGGTTAAATATAAGTTCTAATTAAAATTGCTATTAAGTAAGGATCAATTTTTGTATATATAGTATATACAGTAGTAGAATTAATATTGAAGAGTAAAAACTGATTTAGATTTATGACATGGTAAGTCGGTTTATTTTTTTTATCAAATTCGAATAACAAAAATATAATTAAAACATAACAAAATGCCTCTCCCAATTAACTTCTATTTTCATAAGGTCACATTTAATTTTGATCACATTCTAATAATTATTAAAACTCAATCTTCTGCAAATAATTGGTTTTGAAATTTTTTCATGTGTGAACAATATTTTTCAATACAATATAAGTACTCGTATACTCGTATTGTAAATATATTTTATTTCGTATACCTACACACACATTAAATCCTTCATGTCATTGAATATCCTTGAATGGTGCATTTAACTTATACTAGAAAATATTTATTCATAACATTTTATTTTATAGTTGGTAAATATTTGTAGTTAAAAATGTTTTGGAAAGATATTTACTTTTATAATATATTATATGTAGTATATAAGAGTAAATTTACTGGATACATTTAACTCTTTAAAAATGTCAACATAGAATTAGTTTAGATAATGCTGAAAATGCAATAATGGAAAATAATTAATGGTTGATTAGTTTAATTTTGTATGTGCAAAATTGTTTATAATATGAATTAAATGTTTGTTGTTAGGACTGAATTGAATATTGAATTTAATATTTGAAATAATAAAAATTTATTTTTAATATAAGGTATACTTTAAATTAATAATTTAATTCGGTAAAATTGTGTTGGAATATGGTATAGTGACTATTAACATTTGATAACTAATCAATGATTGTAGTTTCCAATATTGCTCTCGCTATAGGATGTTATAATAAAAATAATATTTGTCTTTCAAATGGTATAAGAAAGACAAATATGTGTAATGGGCAAAACTAAAGCACATATAGTCTCCTGAAGCAAGGGTTCTTAACATTTTTGTACTCGTGACCCATCAATTTTTTGTGACCACAATTTTTTAGATAATAATTTATATTTGTTAAATTATCTCTAATAAATTGATTTTTTTTTGTACACTGAGTATAAAACATACGGTGCCATCAAAAATGCAGTGAAAACGTCAAATTTACAATGTTTTATGTTCAAAAATGTTTGATATCAGTTTTAATACTACAGTGAAACAGCATAGTGCAAATCTGTGAAAATTTTGATAATACATTTTTTAAAATCTATAGTAATCGGTGTTTCAAATATAGCGTCATAAAAACAAGTCAAAGTTAGTCATTTTTAGTTAGAATTTCGGGAAAAAATTCATTTTCATTCAGTTTTGAAAACAATTTTTATATGTTAGTAGATCAGCATAATTCAGTAAGAAAGTAAACAAAATCAAAGTAAATTTTTTATATTTATTTCCATATTCATATTGAAAAATTTCATATTATTGTTATTCTTTTTACATTTACATCATCAGAAGATGAACTTTACAAATCAATTATATTATTTGAAATAATATTACGAAAAATATTTAAATTCAATTTTTAATCCACATAACTTTTTAAACGCAAAAAAAAAAAAAAAAACCCGTTTCAAACACAAAACGATTATGCAGTCAAAATTATGATCAAATTATGTCAAAATTATACTTTGTATTTTTTTTACATTGCAGTGGTTATGTATCTTAATCTAAACAATGTCTCGATACAGTATTGAAACCGCAGCGAAACTTTTTCACTGCATTTTTGATGTCACGGAATATTATTTCATTATCTATTAAAATAAAATACAAACTTTATAATTTAACATAAAATCAAAAATGTAAATAAAAACTTCAACAAAAAATAATATAAAAAAAATTTTAAAATACATTGAAATCAAAAAATATTCGGAAAATAGATTTCTGATCCTGGACATTTTCAATTAATTTGTTAATTCTTGGTTCTATTGTTGGTCTATTGTTATCGGCATGCAGGCATTCAATTGCGTTTTTTTTGGTTTTATATTTATCATTTAGTTTAGAACCCTTTTTTGCACCAATATGTACTTTCGAAAGGTAACAAATTTGGCAATGCTGCTGAAAATGATGATGAATATTCTGCATGTATTCAAAATTAAGACACACTTTTATTTCATTTCATGAAGTTACTATCATTTATTAATCCCAACAATGTATCTTAATCAGCTGATGATAAATTGGTATTTTTTCAATAACTGTTGTATGGATCTTGAATCCAGAATTTGTGGATTTTGAAAGGTGACATTTAATTAGTGAATTTACAATTTTGTTTAGCTTTATTGTTAAATAAAATAATTAAAGTTTTTTTTGTTAAAATTTTTCCTTAACTCATGCCATAATAATAGTCATAAATTAACTGCTACCGTAAAATAAAATTAAAATGTACCTAGCTGTAAAGACTTACTTTAGTGTCTATATCTGTTGGTATTAAGCTAAACAGAAATGTATAATTAAAATATTACAAATAAAGCACTACTACTACTACTACTACTACTACCAGTTACTACTACTAATTAGTACGTTTTGTTTCCCAATTGAAATTTTGAATCAGTTTTTAATCTTGAATATATTGGAAATATTGTTTATATATATTTGATTCTATCTTTGCATCAACCATTGGATTTTTTTTCATACCATTAATTTTGTTACACTTTGATTGAAGTCCTTCCATAGATAAATTTTAACTAATTTAGAATATGCAAAATGTAAACATAAATGCATGTATACAAACTATAATAAATGTTTGTGAAATACAATGGCTTGGTCCATAATATACATTATCGAAAAGATCCAAATATTCCCAGTGAGTTAAACTTTTGTTCGATTTTTTCGTTTTTATTCTTCACTCTTTTGAACAAATATTATTAAATTTTTTACTATAATCATCTGCCGAAAATGGAAAATTTCACCCACATTTGTGGGTCACCCGATCACATTCATTGGTCACCCAATGTGTATTTTAAATTAAACTAAAATTTATTATTTAATTTAAAACAAATATATAATTTACTTTTTTTTTTTTTTAAATATGACAAAAAGCATGTTTGCCGATGGCTTGAAAAGTTCGAATTTCGAGTTTTCTTTTCATTCTTGTTAAAATAAGAAAAAAAAAAAATCTTTCAAATAAACTGATTGACAGCCATAGTAATAATTAAATCACAATATAAAACTAATTCAACAAAATTTGTAGCTACAGGGTGGCTTTTTCAAGCAGTGTATCGAAAATGATATATCAGATTTAAACGATATCTAAAAATTTTCAGATAAAAAAAAATCTAGATTCTTTTTTGTTGTTTTTTCCTCTTCCAAGCTATAATTATACAAATACTGCCTTTTTTTATTACGGACCACGTATTCTGCGATTGAATACTTGGAAATCAAATAACAAGCTATGCTAAATTGGCGTCAATAGCTTGATGATAAGAGGTAAGAATTCAATACCTGGTTTTGAATTCTTGGAAATATAATACCAAGCCACTATAAGATCAACGTCAGTAAATTAGTATAAATATCACAACCGATGCTCAGTCGTCATCAGTCGTAATATAAAAGAGAGTTAAAATAAAGTGAATATAAGATAAACTGAGCAAAAATTATTTCAGAAAAAATTATTTCAGTCTACGAGAAATAGAAGAATACCCGAAGACCCTGCTCGCATTTATATCTTATGGAGGAGGTTCAGAGGAAAATGATAGCTTTCATTAGAGTTTTCATTTCAAGTTTAAGAAAAATACGTATTTGCTTACTAATTTATCATACCTCTATTTTTGTATTATAACGCTTTTAATTACCATATAAATAGAATATTTGTAGTATGGTGCAAAATTTTCTATTCCCTAAGGGTCATTTACTCCATAATTTTAGCGACATCCTTTTTGCCAACATTGAAAATTTATCGTATAATTCAGAATTAAGTTAATCCTGTTAACATTCAATAACATTCGCTGCGTAAGTTTAGCGTCAAAGTTTATAGCGAACAAATAATATTTTATAATGAGCCACAACTTTGAACGAAAACAATTTTAAAAACAAAAATAAATAAAATTGTAAATATAAAAAACAATAATATTGTAGGTACACATAATATTTATTTAGATGAATAAAATAAAAACTCGTGTTGGAGAAAAAATTAAAATAAAAAAATTTACTGCAAATAAATAGGTATTTAGTTCATAACTTATGTTCATAACTTGTGAACCATTGATCGGTTATTTAAAATTTCATTTCATTTCAAAAAATTCATTATCGAACTGTTCATGCTAAAATTCATACATAATTATGATTTATAACATACATTAATAAGAAGAACAACAATCAATATGGTTTAACAGATACCTATATATACCTACCTACTATATTAAAAAAAATTCATCACTCTCTACAACATCACTCTCTACAACACTTGAAGAAAACAAATATACCTTAAAAATTATAAATTTACAAAGATAAGAAATAAAAAATAATAGTACAAAATTTCATTTAATTTCTTTAAAAATATATAGGTTGTTATTGTTTTTATGTGTAAATCAGCAGAACCAAAATCTAACCCCATTATACATACTAAATATTATTATATACGATCATAAATTTATATATCATATAGATATATATATATATATATATATATATTAAAAAAAAAACAAAAAAAATAAAAATAAATAACAATTTTAACTCTTCATCGCATCACATTTCTAACTAGAGTTGATATATATACCTATAGTACTATACAGGCTATGCATACGGTAGCAAAACTATGATGATATGATCATTATCATAACAACAAAAAAAAACAAAAAAAAAATAAGTAGACACATATGCATTTTGTGTATAATTTTAAGTAATAAGAATAACCTTTAAGCGCATTAAGTTTTTTTTTGTGTTAAATGCTGTTTGCCATTTGGTTATTACACCATATTTAACTATTGATAAAATTTCTATTAGTCCTTATTATTATAAATCAAAAAAATTGTTTGTTTTATATATATTATTATTATTATTTTTTATTTTTCCTTATTATTTGCGAAGAAGACTAACATTAAATTAAAAAAATATATTTCATGCAATGGTATTTTTTCGTGCACTGGTTCAGCATGGTAGACATATTTGTATACATATTGCATTTTGTATATGTGTTGGAGTATTCCGTCGAACCTACAAACATCCATATAAATGCAGAAAATTATATATATAATTTTTGTATTTTTATAATTAATATTTTGTTATTCTTATTGTTACAACTTTATTGATTTGTTATGTACTTATAAGGTTACAATTATATAGTCTGCTAAGAGATAGTTAAATCTAAAAACAGATGTGGTAAAGAATGTTAAAATAAAATGTCAAATATCTTAAATTCATTCCAACTAATTGAATTCTCAAAGAAAAGTTAAAGTATAGTGGAAGCTTTAAATAAATTAATATACTCCTTTTAAGCAACCACACTAAGTTAAAATTTCTGTTCAATTTTATATTAAAGCAAATCAAATCATTAAAGTCAGTCAATTGTTCAAAATTTAGGGTAAAATAAATAAAACCAAAATTTAAATCAACCTTAAATTTGTCTTTAATTTCATTTCATTTCAAACAAATCTTTAAAAATGGTTGATTTTTGATTTTTAATTTTGTTTTTTTTTTTACTTTTTTTTTTTGAATAAAATCTCCTGAAAATTCTTAGATTTTATCAACCAACTGCTCATAAAATACAATAACAACAATTTATTTAAGTATTTTTTCCATTACAAAATATTTAATTTTTTTAGATCATCTATTATTTTTAACATATTAGGTTCATTCAAAAAATCATTTATACATCTACTATAGTTATATTTTATAAAATATACGGTTTGTTCATAGTCCTTTCTTCTCAATATTGTATGTATAGGTCCTTTTTATTTCAATAAAATAAATCTTATTTTATTATTTATAAATAAAATTTATAAGCTCACTATTTAAACTGTGAATAAATAAATAAAATCACAAAAAAGGTCAAAAATTTACTAACCTACACAATACCTACATAATAAATGTGTATTATACTTTTACATATTATACAATATGTACATAATAATATATTATTTGAAAAAATAAGAAATAAAATAAGGATATTGATAATAAAATTCAGAGAATTTCAAGGGAATCAAGAAAAATTTAAGATGAAAACATAAAAAATAAAAAAATAAAATAAACACAAAAATACCTACGTTTTTGTAAAAATAATCTGCCGCAAAAAGTTAGAGGATTTCATGTAAAAAAAAATAAAAAACAAACAAAGTATGGCGGAAAAAAGATAGGTTACCTATAGAAATCAGCAGGAATCCTTGTTTCTTTTAGACTGAATTAAGGCGAGTAACATAATTGAGATTGGATTTATACTATTAAAAATTTATTTTTTTTACAATTTTCGTTGTATTAGTTTCAAGAAAACTCAGTTGTTTTACCATTTTTTGGTTTATATAAAAAGAAAAAAAGAAAAAAAAAATTAAATCTCAGAATTACCTGAAGTAACTTTTTCTAATTTTTAAAGGATTTAATAAGATAATTATTTTTACTCTTAATTTTAAAGATTCATTACAAATTAATTCGCTGATTAAGATTAAAATGGAAAAAATATTTTTGAGAACTGTAATAAAGGTTGTCTGGGAAATCACATTTTTACCAAGTCGTTTAATACACCACGGACATATTAATACTGACGGGTTCATTACGGGTCTACTGCAGCTTCCTCTTCACAAACACTACACAGTCTTCCAAGCTGAAATCTTTGCTATAAACTCAGCAGTGAACATAATTAAAGAGTAAAGATTGTCTTACAAAGTCATTAGAACCTTTAGTGGCAGTCAGGGTATCTGAAAAACTCTGAAAAAGTAACCTCATCAAATTTAGATTGGTAGAAAAATGTTCGGAAGCCCTAAACCTCATAGGATTCCGAAATAAGATACAACTGATCTGGATTGCGGTTCATAGTCGCTTGACTGGAAATGACGAGCTAGCCAGATCGTCGGCGGGTAACATTTATGACCCGAATATTTGTATATCTATTGGTAATATTAAGCTATCGATAGAAAACATCCTGAAAAGGGAAACAAAAATTCTTTGGGAGCATCTTGAAGCCCACAGAGCTTCCAAAATATATGCACAAAGAATAAACACCAAAATAACCAACTCCCTGCTAACTTTAAATAGACGAGGCTGCAGGCAGATAACCACATGAATAACCACATGTGTGGACTAGCTCTAAGTGACGATCCAACCTGTACATACTGTCTGGAAGAGGAACGAAACCTCCACACACTACACATGTTATAGGAGAGTGCCTAGCTCTTTCAAGGCTGAGACTAAGGCTGTTGGAAATGCACTACATAATCCCAGAAAACTTCTGCATGATAAAATCCTCAAACCTATTTGACTTTATCAAAAAGGATCGACTAAGTTGAGGGGTGGAGGATTTTGCATAAGGAGCTAAAAGCCTACTTACCGATCCTGATATATTAGGGCTAACTCCGCACGAAAAAAAAAATTAAAAGAAAGTCCTTTAATAGTATACGTTAGGCATAATAATCAGATAGGGTGGTTAAACAAGCGTAAAAGCCATAAGAAAATTAAAAAAATTATGATTTTGTAGGTTCGATGAATTGGAAATCTATTCTATACGTCAGACTTTTTTTTTATAATAGAAAATATGATTTTTGGATCACGGACATTCATATTATCCGCTTTAGATCATATAAAGCCACAAATTATATAGATCTTCTGAAAATCTTACAAATGATTGAAAATTAGACAATATATGTTATTAATAGGTGTTATTTGATGATCGTATACTACATGCTAAGAAACTATATAGAATAAAATAAAATACAAATCAATCTGCTGATGATCGTGTAATAATATAAATCGATTAAGATATTACTTGTTAGTAAAATAGAGGTTTTCATTTTTATTATTAAAACTGTTTCACCTATAGAGCCTGCTGCATATTTTATAAAAAATATTGAAATTAAAATGCATTTCATTCTTTTATTTATTTTCGCCGGAATTTGTTTACTTGTTATTGTTCAAGCTGTGAATGGTGAGCATTTTTGTACATTCTACTGATACGTTAGGACTATAGGTTTTACATTATAACACCTTGAAATGTGGAGAGATAATACACAGACTATACAATAGTTATTTTTTTATAGATTTTTGGTGTATCTACCAACTACATCAGAATAAATTTGTCATCAAGATGATTGCATAACACCATTTTATTTTTTTAATGATAACCAAATTGTATTGCAAGTTGATTAAAAAATATTACAACTTCAATATCTTGAGCTTATCGCAATATCTTGAGTGATATAACAATATCAAAGAGGTATCAGTATTACTGTTGGTTTCTTTAATTTTGCTTTTCAAAACAGAATTTTGTAATATTTTGTATTTTATACACATTTTTAGGATTCAAACAATAATTTGTAAATTTATTTATAGGTGCATATAGGGTGCATGAAAAGATATACGTGTGCCTTCATACATTTTCAATAGTAAAATAAAGTATCTTAGGGAAATAAATTTATTTTTGATACCAAATATTCTAAGGTACGAATAGGTATAATACGAATAGCTTTTTGATGTATATGAAAATCTCAAATATCCTAAAAAACCAATAATTTCATTCAAAAATGTTTTTTTATCAGTTTTTTGTCAAAAAATTCAAATTGAAGCAATTTTTATACTTTCAAATAATTGCATAGTGAATTTTTGAGTTCAGAACTGAGAATACAATGTCTTGTAACGGGTAGGCCAGTGGACAGGTCAAATCTTTATTGAAGAAATTAACTCAAAGTAGTCAACCTAGGTCAATAACAAAATAATGTTATAAAAATTGAGCCAGAATATGCACAAATTAGTAATTTTTCATTAGAACAGTTTATTTAAGTTTACATTGAATATATATTCTTACAGTGGTTTTTATATTTTATTTTTATTATTTGAATTCGTCTTTGTATATTTAAAACAAACAAAAAAAAAAATATATATATATATATATATATTTAAGACAGTTAGAAGCTGTCTGATAATATTACGTCTTACATGTATCTAAATCTACCATATTTTTTCTTATTAATTGAAGGTCAAACTATAGCTAACACAATAATACATGCTGCATTGCTTTGGCTCAATTGAGATCAATGAAGTATATCTATTTCTACTTTCTTCTTGTGCTCTCATGTAATTTTTTTGTACACTCTCATTATGATATTAACATTATTTTTTTGACAGGTAATATCTAAATGTTAATATGTGGATCACTGAAAAGATGGAATGAAAACTGGACGTAATCGGAACGAGAAGTAGGATCACTGCAAATATATTGATTCAATCTATAGCATCAACTATAGAAAACATATAGAAAATTTACCTGCTATATAGAATCAAAGATAGGTGTATATTTAAATATTTTATATAAAGATATTAAAATTTTACCTATATAGAAACTGTTAAACCCATAAGTCCTTGGTAAAAATATTTCCTTATTTAGTCAAAGAATCAACCCATTTTACTTACCGAATTGCTGTGTATTTTATTATTCTTATATAAATTACATATTTAAATAACCTTTTTTCATTTTTTTTTTTTTTTTTTTGAAATTTATTTGCTCAAGTATTAAAAAATTTAAAGCCTTTTATTTGCATTACTTTTTAAACACTCAAATTTTTTTTTTTTTTTTTTTTGAAGACAAAAACGAAACCCATTCATAAAATTTATCCTAAAATTTAATATTTGAAGAGCTAAATAAATTAAATTTATAGTCTGAGTAAATAAAGAATGCTAACAAATAAAAAAATAAAAAAAAAAAACAGAAAATAAAACCGTGAGAGCAAAAAAATGATAGCGAAAGAGAGTGAGAGAGAAGAAAATCAAAAAAACTATTCAAAAATCTAAAGAAAGAATGGAAAGAGCAAAATAAATACGACACCAGAAGAAATTTAACGGTGTCTAACTCTATGAAGCATAGAAAAAAACATAAAAAATACTTTACAAACAATTTAAGAAGCACCTACAAAATAACGGTATATAAAGTAAGAATCATTTTATTAACTACGAAATGACGCTATAAAAATGGAGGTTAAAATTAACAACAATATATAAGTACAACTGCAAGACCGAAAAAAATATACTATGATGACGACAACGAAAACGAAGAAATGAGAATATTTGTAGTATGAATGTGTATATGTGTAGTAAAATAACAAAAAAGCATTTCTAAGAAGAAAAACAAGACGGGAAAATGCATGAGAGGAAAAAAAAAAACAACAAAACAATAATAATAAGATAAATAAAAAAATTTACTTTACGTTTTGTTATCATTCTCAATTTTCATTTTATTTTTACTTTTTATTTATTTTCAACAAAAAAAAAAAAAAGGATTCAACGTAGAAAAGAAAAACAGCAATCACAAATATATAAACACAACACATTAAAATTTAGGTCAAGATTTCAATAGCATCTTCTGGTGTATTTTTTTTTTTTTTTGCTTTCTTATCTTTTTATTTTTATTTTACTTATATTTATTTTTATTTTGGTGTTTAAATAGACACAAAACACACATAAAAAATCAAAGATAGATAGATAGATAGAAAAAAAGAGAGAGGGACGATTAATAGGTTAGAAACTTGAAGAGACCAAAGAAAATAAATACAAATTAATTTAATTTCTTATTTTAAATATGTACAATTCTTACCATATCAAATGAATTTTTAACTAAATTGTATTTGTAAATTGAATAATCTGTAAATTAGGTATACATGATATAAACTTTTAATATTTTTATACACTATTTTTATTTCTACGTCTTTTTATTCTTGAAAATAGGCATTTAGTGCCTGTTTTTCTACAATATAAATATTTTTTTTTCAATTTTGTACCATTTTGTTTGATACCATCTTTTTGGAAGTTTTCCTAGTTGACGTATGACATTGATTTGGCCAATCATTACTACCTTCGCCAGACGATCTTTTGCCATTCTAAATGGTAATTTCGTCTATGTCGACTTTAAGGCACAATATCTTGAATGTTGATATTTTGAAACTCTCCATATAATATCTCGGAGATAACCTGAAATAGGAGAGCGTATATCATATGCCTGCATTTCATTTGCCTGCCTTGATATTTGACTGGATATGATAAGTATTCATTGTAAAAATTTCATGTAGTTCTTATCAATCAAGTGATATCAGAACTACATCTTCTAGGTGGTGACTGGTGAAAAGTCCAAGAAATTAAGCAGCTTCAAGAACTATTTTTGTAAAATAAATTTATGTGATTATAAATTTTTTTAAATCTAAAATATTAAAATTTTCATGTCATTTTAATTTTAATAAAAAGAACAAGTTCGATTTATTAATTAATATTGATACATAGACATTTTATATCACCATTGTATCTATAAATATTATTATTATAATTTAACAAACAAATATGTTTAGGAAATGTGTTTAAGAATTAACAAACAAAATATGTTTAGGAAATTATTTCGTTCATCATAACACTATTAGAACTCATCAGTAGGTATTTTTAGTGTTAGACTACCTATACAACAGGCACGAAGCGTCCATATATTGAGTTGAATGAGTGCTTCCCCAAATGAAATATTATTTATTATTTTTTACAGCTTAATATAAAATTTACATTTAATTTAATATAAAAATTACTTAACTACAAAAATTCAAATCGAATGAAAAAAAAGTCATCTTAATTTTTTATTATTCTTTCAATCATACAAGCCAACAAGAGATATTCAACACAGTGATGATATTCTGAAAATTTTCAAAGTACTAAAATTATAAAAAACTAGTACTATATAAGCTCCTAAAAGCACTAAATACATTAAAAAGGTGAAACAGAACGAAATATTGCAATTCAATGAAAATGTAGTCATAATTCATAATTATGTTCAAAATTAATTCAATTTTATTTTCACTTTTATTTCAAATTTTTATTATTTTAAATTAAAATAAATATAAAAAAATATCTTATGACTAATTTATAATTACTAATTATTTTAATCTAATGCCTCTTCGTAATGTTAGCAATATTTTGAAAATTGCTCGGACCGGTAATTGATTTTATAATATTTTTGTCCCTTTATTATATTGATATTTATCTTCTTAATAATCTCGGAGTCGGTTAAATGAGTTTTAAGGCAATAATTCAAATGATTCAAAACTTAGAAAGGTATATTATGTTCTGCAATGAACAAGCTTATCGTAATTTCAAATTTTTTAGCCTTGTCAATAAATTGTTTCTCTTGTTTTTTCACACTTAACATTCGTTTGTGCCCCAATTCATGTCTTTTAATGTGAGATTTTCCGCCAACAATACCTATATTACAAATAACACATTATTTACCTTATTTGGAATTGTCCGAAATAAGCCAACCAATAAAGCCATATTTCATTTTCCAAGATTCGCGAAACTTTTGGGGATAACATTTTGAGTTTTTAGTTTTCGGTTAATTTTCATCATTTGATTCATCGTTATTAAAATTAATTATGTACATATGTATATTCATTATCTAAGGATGTACATTATTACAAACAATTATACTTACGAAAATGAACTTTCATTTTCACTAACAGCTGATTTTTTTCAATTATTGGTACAGGGGATAATTTTTCAGGTTGTATAAGCCATTAGTGTAAAAATAATTTAAATATTGTTTTAAGGTGCAATAATATATAATATTGATGTTATTGTAAACTTACTTATTCAACATCTCAAAAAAATTTAAATTACAACGATTACAACAGTCAAATAAATTTTTTACAATTAACACAAAATTAGCTCGCTACCCCGCAATTTACATACGCAGTTTTGAAAAGTATTTTTAAAGAAAAGCAAATTTATAATGAAATATTTTTAAAAAATTCAAAAATTTCTGAATGGGTACTAGATTTGTTTTGAAAGTACTATAGTATTTTTTAGAACTGAAAGTACTAAATCTAGTACTATAGTACTAAAGATATCATCCCTGATTCAACACCCACAAATTTAAAATATTTAAAAATAATGCCTATTAAAAATCATTATTCTCTTACCAATATGCTATACCTACCTTACCTATAATAATTATACATAATACATTGCATAAAAATATAATGACAAATTAAATATTTTTCTCCTCAGTTCTCTTCTTATTTACAATATGCATACACTCAAACACACTGTCTCTGCCTCTATTTAGTATTAGTTTCTTAGCAACAACAACAAAATAATAAATGAAGCGACAATAAAATAAAATCTTAGAAGGAAAAAAAATTGATTGAGTTGCTACAAATCTACCTGATATAATTAGAAAATATCTGATCGAAAATACATTATGAAGGGAAACAACAACAAAATATTGCATGACACAAAATGAATTTACAAACAAAAAAAGTAGCAAGGAATGAATTAATTTTGTGCATTATTATTGTTGTTGACTTAAATGAGAATTAATATTTATATAAATAATGTATGTAGTTTTGGGTTTTTTTAGAGATCAATACTACTGATTTGTGTTAAGTAATTCTATAGTTTATAACATTGAATGTGAATTGTTATTGAATGTGAATTTTGTTCATATTGTTTATTTTCAGCCATAATTTTCTTTTATGCAGTTTTCAAACAATTTGTTAACAAATGTAAAAATTTAAAATGTTTTTTTTTTTATTATTTATAAATAATTAAAATAGATAATTGTAATTGTGTTATTGAAATTTTAAGAAAAAATCATTTTCGGTTAGAAGTTTTGAGGAAAAATTATTAATTGTTAAAGATGGTAAACCAGGACTTGCTCTACTAATAAAAACAACAACAATAAAACGAGGTAATCAGCATTTTTCAGTAAAATCTTTTCATTCGTATAAGAGGTATTTTCAAACATAAATATAGAAAATTCATATTCACACTTTTTTTACATTGCTTTCTTAAAGTCAGAGCTTAAATTAATGTTATATTTTCAGATGAAAATGGTAATAAAAAAAACAGTATTTTCGAAATATTAACATTTTTAATTGGAACTGGATTAAAGAATAATTCTTTTAATAAATATTCCCAACTTTGTAAACTCATGATAACACTTCATAATAACCACTTCAGTTGAGCGATCGTTTTCTGCCTAAACAGAATTAAAACTACTTTGAGAAGTAGATGTGAACAATTTTGAGTGTCGGAATTAGCAAAAATTTCAATAGAAAAAGAAAAGCCAAAGCAAACTGATGCTTTCTTTAATAGTGCTTCCCCAGCTGAAAATTCCACGCCCCGTCACTGCTATTCCCCGTCACTGCTATTCAACTCCTATTTTCATTTTGATTGATTTTATAACTTATTAGAAAATGTCAATAGTACATCTGCGAGTTAATAAATATAAAGCTTTTACTACGAAAAAATTAATGGGCTTTTCCAAATATTGTATACGCTCATCCCTCCGCTTTACGGAAACTCTTTTTACGGAATTTCGGTATAACGGAATTGAAAAATTAAAAATAAAGGTCTCTGTTTACGGAAAGAAACCTCTATTTACGGAAAATATAAAAATCCTAAAAATTTTTTTAAACAAATCCTAGAAAAAATAGGCTTCTTTTTATTTCAGTACACAATAATCTATAAATATAATCGTAGTAGGCGATGAGATCTGTTTTGCAATTGCAAGCAAAAATGAAAATTTTGTAGTCACGTACTACGTTACGTAGTCACAAAGTTGTTTTGCATTGTGAAGGTCGATTGTGCTGATATTACAGCAGCTCATGAAAACTTTGAAAAATATTATTGAAGAACGAAAATACGTTCCGGAACAGATTTTCAACGTTGATGAAACTGGCTCCTATTGAAAACTTATCCCTGAAAGAACTTTTATTTCTGTGGATGAAAAATCTGTACCAGGATTCAAAGTGGCAAAAGAGAGCTTAACATTTCTTATTGAAGGTAATGCTGCTGGAGATTTGAAGTTAAAGACACTCTTGATTTATCTCTCCGACAGTTCACAAGCTTTCAAAGGATGTAATAAGCTTTCCTTACCTGTTAATTGGAGGTCCAATTAAAAAGCTTTGATGACTTTAAGCTTATTCGAGAATTGGTTAAAAAATTACTTTTGTTCCGAAATGAAATTACATTTGCGTGAGAAAAACCTTCACAATAAGGTGTTGTTGTTACTGGACAATGCTCCAGTGAATCCTGTGAACTTGTCTGAATTGTCTGATAATGTGAGAATTGAGTACCTCCCTAAAATACTACAGCTTTGATTCACCCGATGGATCAAGCCGTGATATCTATTCAAAGCTTATTATTTGCGTAGAACTTTCAAACAACTGATTGCTACTACAGAGAACAAGGTGTCAGATCGTGTTTCCATTAAAGAATTCTGGAATTGTGAATGTTTTCTTTCTTATTGAAAATGTAAATTTATAAAATGTTTACATAGTACACATACATAATCGGTAGGTATGTAGTATATATAACAGTATTTATACACACCTTATGTACATAATTTCATATATGTACATATTTTTAAAAAAAATCGAAATACGGAATTTCGATTTACGGACAACTTTTCTGGAACGGAACGCTTCCGTAAATCGAGGGATAAGTGTATTATATTATAAAAATTAATTCAAAATTAAAAGAGCTAGTACAATGTTAGCATTTTAAACTTTAAATATTTATTTTTAACATAAAAAAGATTACAAAACAATGAAATTTTGTGATTTAATTGAATTTAAGCTTTGAAATTTAAAAATATTTCGATTTATAAATTTAAAAATATTGACATTAGAGATGAATCGCCATTTTTGTAATGATGAAATGGCGAAATAGGGTAAATATACCGTTGTATGGTAAATTTAATATTACTCTCATCTGTGCCCTGATTAATTTGATAGCTGGCATTATTTTAATTTAATATAGATATAATAGAAATAATAATTAGAAACAAAAATGTTTGAGAATTTTATTTTTAATTTAAAAGCAAATATATTTTAAATATTAAGATTTAGTTGAGAAAAGGTAGGTAGATAAAATATTTTATTGAGTAATAAAAAAACAAATATGCTGAAAATTTTGCTGCATTCTTCTCCTTTGGCTATGAGGTCATAGAAGTTTGTCTAGACTCTAAAGATGTTCTAAAATCAAAATTTTGTATTTTTCGGACTAGTTCTTATATTAGCCTTTATTAACTTACCTACCTAGTTTATATTTGTCATATTCAACTTATTCTATATAAAATAATATATTGTACAGATTTTATAATATTAAATAATAAATTTTTTGTTGTGTTTTTTAATGTAAATTTTTAAAGATTTGAAATTTTTGTCTGAAAACTATTCGCGTACTTTTTATTTCAAGATGATTATTTTTGATACCTCAAATTATCTTTGACTATTATTTTACAGTTTCTTTCACAATTTAAATATCATCCTGTCAATTTAAAATTTTACAAATTTTCTTTATGCAAAGAAACTATTTTTTTGTGATAGCACCTGAACCTCATACCCTATGTAAAGTGAAAAAAATTTATCATTTTTTACATTCTAACTATGCACACATTAAACTTATATTATAAACTTAAATGTAAGCAAAATATTGATGATTTGCGTCGTTATGGTTAATTTTATACATAATGGAATTTTATGGTTATATTTTGTTTATCAATTTAACCGAAATGTGTGCATAAAGTAATTATTTTCTCACATTCACTCTTAATTGTGACTGAACTGAATTGTTATTGTTCATGCATCAATTTTTTTTTTGTTCTTCTTCTGTTTATGCATCCATTTGTTGAGTTACATTTATGTTTGTATTATTATATACATGTATGCAAGTTAGAATGAAAAAAATTAAATTAAAATTAATGGCGACTATCTTTTGGCAGCCATGTAAATCAACATTTTATCAACAAATCTAGTAATTGGTTTAATGCTTTATGAGTTGTATTATTAGTAAGTTCCCAGAGTCGAAGTTTCTGAGGTATTGAAAAATTTCCCCACTATGAATAATATTATGTTCATGAACTATAATAACAATAACAATACAATTTATTATTGTCTTTACTTGTGTAATTTTGATTATTACTAGCCATATTATTACTAATATCCTCAAGTGATTCCATCTGGTCCGAGTTAATTATGGGAACTTGAATAGTAGCAGAACTTAATTATTGCATTCTTGCCGCTTGTAGTTTAAATAATTTTGTTTTTGCTCCTTTTTTCCTGCTTCACTCTCCGATAACACGTATTCGTAAAACAAAAAGGTTTTAATGACATTATTTTCTTTTAGTTTTATTTTAACTTTAATGTTTTTTACCTTTGATTTGTGAAAAATGACAGCTGCCGTATATATGCATACACATCCACCTTGTAGTCGTAATAGTATTAAAATGTGGACATGAGTATTGTTTTTCGTGACATTAGATTTTATTTTTTACTTTATATCTAAATTTATTTAAACTAAAATCATATGCATTCAAGTTGTACAAAATGTGCTTAAATTTATACAAAGGCATACTTTTGAGTGACACTGTAACAATAGAGTTTGGTAAAAATTGTAACCATAAAGTTTGAATTAAAAAAAAAAAAGAAAAAACAAAATGATCCCTTATTGTGACCATAAGTATTTTCAGAATAACAAAAGCAAACATTTGCATACAATGTATGCAAAATGTGTATGTAAATTTCGATTTCAGTGTGCTTAAATACGGTTTTGGTGAATGGTACTATGCTTTCAAAGTGGAAGGATTGAAAAATATAGTTTTCACACTGAGAAACAAATTTAGCAAAAAAAAAAAAAAAACTTACCTTAAGTATAAAAAAAAAAAAAAATAATTATAAATTAAGAAAACAATAAACAAAGTAAATTAGCAAATTAAAAATAAATTTATCTGTGTTTAATAATATATAAACTCTAGTGTTATTTGACCACATGGTCAGAAGCACTCAACTAAAAAATAAAACTAATAATAAAAATAAAGTGAAAAAAACTCTCACAAAAATGTCACCAAGAAAAGTAAAATCACAACAGGTTACAGATAAAGTAGCCCAAAAAAATAAAGAATTGATTTTAGACAATTCATCACTAAAAAAAGAACTACTAGAACTTAAAAAAAAATTAAATGAATTATTAAAAAATAATAACAAAAATATTAACATAATATATCATATGCCAGTATTACAGCTGGAAACAAATATACTAATACAAGTAACTTAAATACAACTTCCACTGGTGGATTAAATCCCTCAATCGGAAATATAATTCCAATACCAACTGAACTCAGCAAGAGTTTGTCCAACTTATGCCAGAGTTTTAAAGTATTGGAAACAAAAATTCAAAGTCAAGCGGACTGAATCGATTTTCTATTCGAAAACCTCGATGCTTAACAACGCTTTGAGACAAAATAAATTAAAAATAATATCTATTAATGTCAACTCCTGTAGATCATATTACAAGCAGTTGTCATTAATAGATTTTCTAAACAAGCACAATCCGGATGTAGTAACGTTATCTGAGACGAAACTTAATAAAACCAATCGTATAAAAATTAAAGGGTATAATATTATTAGGCACGATAGAGCTTCACCTACAATCGGAGGTGGTACTGCAATAATAATTAGGAAAAGTTTAAAATTTCGAAGACTTCAAACCGAATTTTTAAAATCATTTCGCTGTTTAGAAGTTTGCGCAGTGGAAATTAACGGGGAAAATAATAATAAACTTATTATTTTATCTATATATGCGCCAGTGAGTCATCAGGACGTATTCCACAATGAACTGATAAAACTCTTTGAAATTTTGAAACTTTCCGAATTATATAACTATTACATTATTTGCGGCGATCTAAATGCTAAACACCAATCTTGGGGAAATGCTCACCACAATCCTCGGGGAGTACTCCTCAATAAATTTATCGAAAATAACCGAATATTATACAAAACTTCCTTATACACCACCGAAATACCTTCGTACCCTAGGGGAAACTCGTTCCTAGATTTGGTTCTAGCCGATGCCAGACTTACACTTAAAACGACTAATACTGGTAAATTGGAAACTCTAATTTACGACAGCGACCATCTAGCTATATACACTGAGTTATCACTTAGAGGGAACGAATTCACTACAACCTCTACAAACAATGAACACTTCCTTTACGGAAAAGCTAACTGGAACAAATTTCGGAAACATATTAACATCGACATTCAGCTTGATGAATCGCTTAACAGCACGCCCAATGATAGAAACTTATCAATTACCGAAATAA
The DNA here is from genome assembly GCA_963942445.1 of Argyra leucocephala. Taxonomy (NCBI): domain Eukaryota; kingdom Metazoa; phylum Arthropoda; class Insecta; order Diptera; family Dolichopodidae; genus Argyra; species Argyra leucocephala. The sequence goes on from OZ012679.1 coordinate 149,369,971, forward strand.
ACTGTTTTCTAAAAAAAATTGAACTTATTATCCAAAATGCCATGCAAAAATCAATACCCCTATCAAATTCCAACAAAAATAGCATTGATATTTATGTTAACCGGGTTATCAACCAATTAAAAAAAGTTAAGAGCCAACTACTAAGTTCCAAATTCAAATTACTAAAATTAAATGCCAATAATACTACTTCAATAAATTTAATAAATTCTCTTTTAAAAAATATCAATTGCTTAATAAAACAAAATTTTACATTAAATATTAATAAATACTGGCATAATAGAGTTGCAAATATAAAAGTTTGCAACAGTAAAAACATGTTTGCGGAAATCAAAAATATATACAAGTCGTTCAATCCTGAAAAAATCCACAAATTAAGAGTTCACCGTAGTCATATTCTCAAAATTCAACAAGCTAGTATAAACACTAACAAATTAAAAATAGAAAACGAATACTTCTGCATCGAAAACGAAAATGACATCCTAAATACCATAGGATCTCATCTTTCACAAGTACATAACCAAACAAACCAAAGTGTTTCTCCATATGATAATCAAGTCATGACTTCTATAAATAATTTAAAAATACGCATTCAATAATACACTAAAGGCAAATAAATTAAGCGCAGACCAAACTCAAAATAAATATTTTATTACAATTCAGGATCTTAAAGAAATATTCAATAACTTAGTAAATAAAAAATCTTCTGGTATCGATAAAATACATCCTAACATTGTTTTAAAGCAACTCCCGGATTCGCTAATAGAAAGGTATTGTATAATATTCAATAATTGTTTAAACATAAGTTATTTCCCACAAGATTGGAAAAAAGCATTGGTAGTTGCAATAAAAAAACTGGGCAAAGATCCCTCCGATCCAAATAGCTATAGGCCTATCAGTCTATTACCCAACATAAGTAAGGTCTTCGAAGTTATAGTTAATAAAATCCTAGTAGATGAAACCATTAAAAAAGGATTAATACCAGCAAATCAATTTGGTTTTCGTTATAAACATAGTACAATACATGCAATGACAAAACTATCTTCTGATATCTGCAGACATATAAATGTTAAGAAATGTGTAGCAACTTGCTTCATTGATTTTGAAAAAGCATTTGAGACACAGTCTGGCTTGATGGTTTTATATACAAGCTGCTAAAATACAAATATCCGCCACACTTAGTATTCTTGATTGAGAGCATGATAAGGGACAAAACTTTTAGAGTAACTTCTGGTAACAAAAAGTTCTCTAAAGAGTTTTCGCTAAACAACGGTTTTCAACAAGGTACTGTGAACTCGCCTGTATTATTCAATATATATATATATTAGTGAGCTGCTGGACTCTCTAAGCAAAAGCTTAGGGCTTAGTCACAGCATAGCTTTCACTGATGATCTAACCATATATACAGCGAATCACAATATCCAAAAGGCTCAATACCATTTACAGAAACTATTTAATAAAATGGTTGAGTATAGTGTCAGTTGGAAACTTAAAATTAATTACCAAAAATGCGAGAGTGTTCTTTTCCGTAACCCTGTCAACTTGGTCAATTATAATATTAAAAAACACTGGAGAGAATTCCATATAAATGCTCCAGACAATACAAAAATCAGCAACTCGAGTAAATTCAAATATTTAGGCATTTTATACTATCATAACTATAACTTCAAAGACCATATAAAAAATCAAATAAAAAAAGCAACGAATGCCTTTCTAACATTACGTAAACTTTTTTATTCGAAAATTCTGTGTAGTAAAGTCAAACTACTTTGTTACAAGAACCTGATAAAGCCAATATTAACTTATGGTTGTCCAATCTGGTTTAAGATCAATTCTTCTTTGATGGAAAAAGTCAGAATAAATTGAACGAAAATGCCTAAGAGCATGTACAAATTTGAACAGAAAACCTACATCAAACTATCTGCACTATTATTCTAATAAGGCAGTTTATTCAAATGCCAACATTATCAGAATCGATAATTTTATTATTCGTCTCATACGAAATCATATCTAACGGAGCAACGAAGTTCTAGAAAATTCCTTAATAAGCCATCCTTGGTACGAAAACGACCTGTATATTAAAAGGTCATTAGACACGGGATTTGATCCGCCAGAGGGATTTGTATTCCTAGATAAAAATAATTACATCGAAAATAGTGAATATATTCCTATTATATAGCACTATAAAAAAAAATAGTTGGAATAAAAAAGTACCATTAGGTATAAATGTAAGTGATGTGAATGATGCAGATATATTTTCATTTGATAAATATGTTCCTAATCAACACAAATTATAAAATTCCAAACCTTTATTTTGGAAACAATTAGGATTAGGGTAGGTTATAATTATTAGTTAGGTTTTAGTTGTTAGTTAGTGTAGTGTAGTATTTAAGTTTTACAAAAAATTTATATGGTTTTTTTTTTCTGAATAAATCTTTTCCAGTACCAAAATTAGTCCATTAGTTATTTAAAAAAAAATAATATTTAACATAACCAAATTATATAATTCAAATGTAAATATGTACATAATAACCAATTAATATTAAATGTAAGTAAGAGAGCTAAATATAAGTTAGCCATATGAATACTTTAAGTTATATATAAGAAATCCTATTTTTAAGTTTTGTTTTGGAATTATTAATTATATATTAGAAATATAAATAAAAAATAAAACTATTAAAAAAAAAAAAAAAAATTAATCAAAGTCATTTTTATCAAAAAAAAAAGGAGCAGTTTTTTGGACAGTAAATAAAACAGATTTGACAATATATTATGATCACTAAGGGCTTACAATAACCACAATTTCAGTCCAAATACATAAACTTACATAATCAAAGTTTAGAATGCAAGTGGGTAACACTGTCCTGTATTAAACCTCTTCAGGAAAAAAAAGGGTAAAAAAAATTCAAAAATTTTCTATTTTTCTTGGAATGCACACGTTACAAAACACTATACATTTTAGTTTTTGTGTTTCCTTTTCTATTTACCTTTTTCTATTTTTTTTTTTTTTTTGTTTAAGAAAACCATTAGCTTGAGTTAGGTTCTTGCTTGCTGTTATGGATTAAGGATTCTCTTTTTAATACAACAATCTTTTTCCAACTTGAGATATCTTCAAGTTTATTTTGTTTTTGTTGTTTTTGTTTTTTTTCATGTATTCATTTGAATGAATCTAAAATAATCCTTTTGTTGCTGTTGTTCCTTTTTGTATTTGCCTGAAAAATATTTTCTATAACACTGTTATTTAAAACAATTTTCTATCACATTTTTTTTTCTTCTTCTACTATGATTTTAAAATTTCAGTTGTCGTGAAAGGAAACACATAAAAATAAAATTTAAAAATAAATTTAAAAAAAAAAAATATGTATAAAATAAAATTGTGAAAAATCAGCATGGAGTCCTTTTCTTTAATTATGTATAACATCAAAATTATGTCAACAATTTACTATAAAAAAAAACAAAATAAAAAGAAAAATCAGAATAGCAAAAAAATTAGAAGGATCAAAATAAGGATACAACTATTATTTTGACTATGTATTGTTGTTGTTAATGTTGTTATGTCATCTTTATAATTCATCTACTACAATTTTTTTTTTTTTTTTTTTTTTTTATATTTCAGTTGCAGGAAAACTCTATTATTTTATATTTTTGTTGTTTTTTTCTTGTTTTCCTATTTAAAATTTCATTATTCATTTCAATAGCATGCTAGCTCTATGTAAAAGAAAGAAAGAAAAAAAAAAAACAGATATTCGGGTAATAAAAAAATGTGTAAAATTGTTTTAATTTAAAGTTTATAAAATTTTATGATATTTAAAGGATATTAAATTAAAAAAAAAAAAAAAATCTGGCGTCATTTGAGTTTTTAAAGCTTTTTCATATCTTGTTTTTTTTATTTAAAAAAATTATTTATAAATAAAAATTAATTTAATATTTCTTTTTAAAGATTTAATAATAATTATTCGAATTCTCTTTATGCGTCTTTACTTTTGTTTTTAATTAAATTTCATTTTTATATCGATTTATTGTATACTTAAATATTAAAATAACTGTCAATTTACAAAAATTTCATTAACTTATGATAAATTTTGAAAATTTGGCGAATCAAATTGAATGTAAAAATTTTTATCGTTCCATACGAATTTATTTATTATAAAATTAAAGCAAGGTTCTAAATATATTAATGTGGAGCATAACAAACTGTCACAAACTGTTACAAATTGTTTAAAAAATGTATTGCAACACTCAACACCAGTTATGGTTTCAGTGATTATCCTAGTGATCCAGATGGTATAAAAATTGAACAATACTTACAGTGGTAAAGTTTTTATACGTGTGAGAAGGAGTGGCCATAACGGTATGTGCGAACACAAATGGTGATTATTACTTGTGATACTAACGGTATGCAATGCGTTAAGAGCTTACTTAATGTTTATTTTGTAAACTGAGATTTAAGCTATTTGCATCAAATGATTTGAGGCAAGGTGCTTTTGTGCAGTCTGGATTAAAAGTTAAGTTAAAAACAAAACTATATCAAATGTTTTTGTTATGTAAACTGTGTTCGCATTTTACTGAGTTAACTATTATTAAGTCGCTACCACCATATTGTGTTTATAATTTAAGTGTGTTTTATTCCTTTTTTTTTATATAAAATCAACCTTATAATCTATTTAAAAATAAATTACATTTACTTACTTACTTGTGCGGCGCTACGGACCTTAAAGGTCATAGGCCTGATGAAAAATTGTCCACCCCACTTACTTCGTTCACGAGCAGAATCTTTCCAGTTAGTTATTTGAAGTTTTTTTTTATATTTGCCGATACTTCATCTTTCCAACGAAGGTGTGGCCTTGGGCCTGCGGCTTGGATTCCAAGAGTTTTCTAGCTGAAGAATTTTCATCCATACCGTATACAGGGAGATATTCCAGCCAATGGAGACATCTTATTTTGACTATTTTTCCTAGGTTCATGTCATTGAACACCTGCAACTAGCTATATAGTTCGACATTGTATCTTCTTCTTCAAACCCCTTCGTCAGATACAGGGCTATAATTGCGACGTGGAATTTTTCTCTCAAATACATAAAGTGCATGTTCGCTTGGTTTTGGTAATATCCACGATTCAGAATAATATAACACCATCGGAAGAATGAGCGTTTTGTATAATTGCGTATTTTGTGATAAGAGCTTTGAACTAAGTTGAGCTTTGGACAAACCGAAGTAGCAACAGCTTAAAAGAGTAATTCTTCTTCTTATTTCAACATCGATGTTATTGGTGTAGTTGATTTTGATTCCAAAAGGTGGATAAACTCCTGAATTATCTCAAAATTGTATGAGCCGGCAGTGATGTTGTGCCCTATATGATGTAAGGGCATTTTATTTGTCCTTATATCGACAGAATATATTATTTCGTTTTATTCTCAGTTAACCATAGTTAAGAAACGTAATTTAAACACACTGAAAACTTGCTACAACCCTAACTACTTATTACCATTAACATTCGCCGGACAATTTTCTCAAATATCTAAATTAAATTTTGTACATTGCACTAAAATTAAATAAAGTATTCTCTGACATACATACATCCCGTCGTCCCGATAAGTATTATGACAACACCATTTTAAATTTATTAAAAAAAAATATCTTTATCGTTAATTTTGTTAGGAGAGGGCTATTTGTTTTATATTTATGAATAGAATGAGATTAGTAGGTATTTAAAAATAATAAGCAGATATTGGATATCATTCTGGACTCAACAACATACCAGGGTTTGTTTCTATTTTTTTTTTGGATATTAAAACTTTTTTTTCGGTCATTAGATCAAGGATAATAGATCTAGAAATAAAATATAATCGTGCAACAATAATTTAAAAAAATATTATTATTGAGCAAATTATGCAATAAAATTAATGTAATGGTAATTGATTTTGGTTATTATCAATTTAAAATGTTTTAATTGAGTATGTTTACAACCAGTAAAGAGTTATATTTGACTTCAAGTTTGGAATGACCAAATGTAGCAGAAAATCGATTAGTAAAATTAATCTCTGACAACTTTCTAATCTAAAGTAAAACATTATGTAATTTACGGCAGTTAACAAATGATTTCAAATTCCCATTAACTGAAGTTGACGTTCTATTTTTACATATTATTTGAAGCCTAATTTTGTATCGACTGAAACTCATTTGGTCAATGTCAAATGTCGAGTTTATATATTAGTAATTAGACAATCACCATGTAGTTATGCTTGGAATTTGACAAATACATTTTTTCCTGCTGATCAACGTAAATTTTAAATGGTAGAAAAACTAATTTAATTTAATGAAATATCATAGCTTGGAGAAAATTTAGACACGAATTGATTCAATACAGGGTGATATTGTATCAAGAACATCAATGAGTTTAGTGATAAAAAAGTGCCGAGTAGTTTTTACATATAACAATAACTAGGGGCCCCTGTTTTGTAATTATAATTTAAGTAGAAGCAAAATTTAAAATTTTTAACAGAACATAATAATAACATTATACAGAATAGTATAAAAATAATAAGATATATTGAATGACACAAAATGGCTCTATTTTACTTAAAAGTTTGAATATTATAAAACCAAATAGAAATTTGTTTAACCCGTATGCGCATTTCGGCCATATATACAACTTATTTACTAATTAAGAATTCACTAAGGAGAAGTGAGATAAAATGAAATGGTGTCTACTACGCATGTCCTTAAATGCATGTCTATTATAATTATAGATACTCTATTTTTGTTTTTGTTGTTTTTATATTTTTTTTATTTTAGATGAACTTTTTGTTTTTATTTGACGTATTATTTAAATAGGTTTATTGCATGCAAAGAATTTCTAAACAATAAGAAGTCAAACTCGGATATGTATTTTTGCTAACACACCCAAACATTTAAAAAAAAATTGTTAGAAATAGACGGTAATAAGAATTTAATGTTCACGAATGAAGTGAAATATAGGAAACAAAAAGGTGTAGCGAACTTAATAAGATAAAATTCAAATAGAATGTGTGTAAATAATAATTTTTCGTATTAAACTATTTATCGTGGTATCTATTAAAAGTTAAATTTTAACATAAAAAAAATTTACTTTTTGTTGTATTTGTTTAAAATTCCAATATAATATCTTTAATTATTATCCGAACTTTTTTTCTCACTATGCACTTAATAAATAATCCCGCATATAAAAATTTCATAAGCGTTTTCAAATCTTTTGTCAGCCCAATAAAAATTTGTATATAAAAATTTAGGCAAGCATATGCTGTGTTCTCTTTCTTTCTCATTTATACGGCAATGCTAAAGTAGGTATAGTATGATAGGTTTTACTTGTTTCAACTAATCAGGAAATATTTTGTTGTGGTTTATCTAAAAAAAATTCATTAGGTTTACGTAAATGAAGAGTTTCCCTTCTAATATGAGTTGAGTTCATTAAGGAGAAGCGAGATAAAATGAAAAGGTGTCTACTGCGCAGGTTCCTAAATGCTTGTCAATTATAATTACAGATACTCTAACTCTACTATATAAAAATGAATTTGCTAGTCATATGAACAATTCAACTGATTTTTTATGTTTTTATATTTTTTATTTGAGATGAATTTGTTTTTTTGTTTTTATTTGGTATATGTACATAGATTCATTTGCAAGTATATGTAATTATAATAACTAATTTGTTTGCTTTTGTTTATTATTTTCATAACATCTCACATGTGTATAATGTATTTGCTGAATAATAAAATCATATGAGTACAAAATTTTCAACTGTGTGCGCATTTTTGTTTTATATACAACTTATATATTATATTAGAAGTTCACTAAGGAGTAGGAGAATCGAATAAAATGAAAAGTGTCTACTGCGCAGGTCCCTAAATGCTTGTCAATTATAATTATAGATAGGAACGTTTTATTTCATATTTTAAGCTATTCAATTACTTAATAGAAATTATAAGCTCTAAGTAGATTATTATATAAATATTTTGATCGATTTCATTTGTTACGCTAACAAAATTTAATTTAGTGAAACATTTTTAGAATTTTTAATTTTTTATATTTCAAAATGTTGAAGTCATATTATATTTTTGTTCAACTTCAATTATTGTTAGTATAATTTTATAGTTAAAACATCTTGATTGTGGAGTCGTGTTCTATTCGAAGCATTCTCAGTCAATATTTTGCTTTACAAAATAACACATTCATTTGAAATTGAAGATGTGTCTGCATTGGTTAATTAGAAACATTCTGAGGTGACTAATTCAAAGACACAAACCAGGGAAATTTTTAATAGATACTTTATTTTCAATTGGGTAATTTCAATTATTGTTTTGATAATTTTAAAAAATACTTCTAATATGAAAAAGCTTCATATTTTATTGATTTTATGATGCTATTTGGTTCTTGTATGTTAAATACATAGTTTTCCTATATGGGTTTAGAACTTGGATATAAATAATTTATTTAAAAGATATAAAAATGAGATACTTTAATTTTATTTTTTTTATTTATTAATCGATAATTTTTTGCGGTAATATTTCGATATTCAAATGTTTGAGTTCCTGTCTCTGGTTTTTGCTTTAATTCACCGAGGTGGAAAGTTTTACAGACATTATTATCGTTAATAGTAATAATAGTATAGAAAGAGAGGACTTTTTCATACATTATAGATCATTAACGGTTAAAATAAGTATTTCTGAAAAACTTAATACCAACATTCAATTATTTTCTATTCTCTTAAGTAATTTAATACGAGTAATTGCATTCGAGTAATAAAAAATATAATGTTCTACAACAAATTTGTAATTCATAAAATGACATAAGATAGGAATGATGCATAAATAAATTATTTTAATACATTTTTTATGTTTCTTTTGTTTTTTTTAAAATTATTTATTGACTTTTTTATTACATAATTTTGAACCTATTTTTCTGGAGCTACTATATAGAAAATTTCCTACAACCCAAAAGAAGTTAAAAATTCTATTTAAATTGATATTAAAAATTAAAATTTCAATTTAAGTTTTAAAGATATGTCTTATTTAAATTATATTTAATACATCATTATCATTATATCATAACATTTTCATTTCAACAATAATATAATTCAAAATTCTATTTAAAATCCTATTTTATGAGTATTTCAAGGCAAAATAATGAAAGTCCATTTTTAATATTTATTATAGAATCTTTTAAGGATTTTTAAATTTTCTAATTATGATTATTGTACTATTGGGATCTATTTAGTCCAGTTCTATCATACTATAACATACTATATAAACATTTTCAAAAGAAAATGATAAACTGACAGCGATTATATATTTAAAAGTTCTATTTTAATATTAATTAATTTATTATACTGAATAAATCTGATGAGTGAATATTATTCTTTTTTTGAAACTTTATTTGAAATTTTATTAATTTTAATTTTTCTTATTTTTGCTTCTCTTATTATTGTAATTTAATTTAATTCCCATAACATCAGTTGAAGTTTATTTTTTGTTATATAAATATTTTTTTTTTTATTTAAATATTTCATTTTAATTATGAGCAATTTTAAAATTATTATAGAAATGTTATTCAATTTTTGTTGTTGTACTATAGTATTATAATTTTAATATTTGTGCTAGTAATTGTATACTAGTAGACCCGATGCGCTTTGCTAATAGTTGATAAAAACATCCGTAATACATACAGAACAGTAATACGTTCATGTAGGAAGTGGATTAAAGTGAATTTTGTTTGTTAATACAAAAATCGTACAAATTAATTATAATTCTTTATTAAAACATAATAATAATAATAATAACTTAATATTTTGAATTTTAAATTATTACAAAGCTTGAAATCTTAAAATATGCTACCATTCTATTATAATTTTCTTTAGTAAATAAAATTTTTTGTTTTTCCTTCGTGTGCAAATATAAATGATGCCGAAGGTTTTCCAACACGTGAACATCCTACGTAAAATTGCCAATGTGAGAAACAGTCATTTTAAAGATTTGACCCCGATACTTGAAACAATTAACCTTTCAATTTTTTATTGTCATTGCAAATGCTAAACGAACTGGAAATTTAATACATTCAAATTGCTTAATGTCACCTGGATAATGTCAATGTATTCCTGGTAAGTTAAGTGCATGTAAAAATCTAATTAGGTAATAAATTCACAGATTCATCATTATCCATAACGCAACCGGTTGATTTATTTGTAATTGTTTGGCCATTTATGTAGTTTTAAATGTCTATATTTATTTCATTGACATCTTAATTTTTGCTGCCTATATAGTTCGATCACTCAACCATACGATACACACTTGATCTTAAGTCGTCTTATCATGATAAGACCATGTTAAGACGTTAAAGACCATGATAAACACTTGATATTTAATCGTCTTATTCTGATTCATTTAGTACACAAAAAATGTCAGGCAATGTTATTAATTCTGTTGTATTGTTGACTGTTATATTGGCATTTCCAATGTCTATTAACTGACAAATAAATAGCCAGCTGCATTACTTTGTAGTTGTGTATGCATATTGACATTGAGTGATAATTTTTTAACTAATCTCCCCAAATTTAGTGATTTTATAATTGCGTTTAATTCATCTGTTATTCTAAAAGCGCTTGTTGCCTTATTTTATAGTATGTATGTTTCTACAGTGCCACTTAGGCGAAGAAACTATCTAATGAATTATTGTATTATAATTTTTGAAATAAAAAAATTTATAAAAAAAAAAAAAAGCCGATTTTTTGTGACAGCAGCAAAAACTCGCATAAAAATTTGACCATAACACAATGAAGCTTTTTTTAAAGCGGATTTTTTATTTAAAATTAAAATGACGAGTAGTGAAAAAGTGATTTTGGAAAAATTTAAGAATAATCTAAAACGTTATGAATCACAAAAGGAAAAGCGACAACTGGAATTTTGGGTTAGGCCATTATTTATAGACAGAGAGGAAACTGGTGCCAATTATTCAACATATTTACAAAATTAAAAATTCGGATTCAGAGATCTTCTTACAAACTTTTGCATGCTTGATTTAGAGCAATACCTATCTTCTTTCATACCATTTCCCTTTTTATTATGGGTGCTATTCCCATTCACAACAAAATTTAGTTAAGTTGTCTCTTACACAACTCAATCAATAGACAACACAACCGAGTTTTACTATTCTAAATAATAACTTTTAGCTGTTGTAAAGAGCTTGTATGTCATAACAGTGTTGCCATTGATAATAAAATTATATACAATTTTATAATAAAAGTTTATTTTTCGATTATTTTTTTTCTTTACGAATTCTAAATTATTATTAACAAAAATAAAATTTTTAAAAATAATAAAATTTTACTACATACCTCAATTTCTTTTTTTTAGATAATTTTTTTTCTTTAATTCTAACAATATAATATAAACACAATTGCTCTTAACCAGTTGTAACATTTTAATTGTCTCAGACAACTTAAATATAAACCATTGTCAATAGGAATTTATTACAATATTTGTACAAAACTCAACTTAAAAATTAGGTTGTGTTGTGAATCAGAATAGAGAAAGATAACAAAGATGTCAATTACAATCTGTTTTTAGATTGTGTTGTGAATCAGAATAGCACACATAGTGTATATTTTTGTAATCAGAGTTGGTTTTGGCTTATAAACAAGGTTTTGTTGTTGTTTAACCAACTCGATTAATTTTTCATTTATTGCATTGTCTGAAATTTAAATATATATATATATATATATCAGTGACGGGGCGTGGAATTTTCAACTGGGGAAGCACTATAAAAGGAAGCATCAGTTTGCTTTGGTTTTTCTTTTTCTATTGAAATTTTTGCTAATTTCGACAGTCAAAGTTTTTACTCACATCTACTTCTCAAAGTAGTTTTAATTCTGTTTAGGCAGAAAAACGATCGCTCAACTGAAGCAGTTATTATGTTATTATAAATTTACAAAGTTGGGAATATTTATTAAAAGAACTGTTTAATCCAGTTTGAATTAAAAATGTTAATATTTGCATATACTGTTTTTGTTATTTAAATTTTCATCTGAAAATATAACTTTAATTTACGCTCTGACTTTAAGAAAGGAATGTAAAAAAGTGTGAATACGAATTTTCTATATTTATGTTGGAAAATACCACGTATACGAATTAAAAGATTTTACTGAAAAATGCTGATTACATCGTTTTATTGTTGTTGTTGTTATTAGTAGAGCAAGCACTGGTTTACCATCTTTAACAATTAATAATTTTTCCTCAAAACTTCTAACCGAAAATGATTTTTTCTTAAAATTTCAATAACACAATTACAATTATCTATTTTAATTATTTATAAATAATAAAAAAAAACATTTTAAATTTTTACATTTGTTAACAAATTGTTTCAAAACTGCATAAAACAAAATTATGGCTGAAAATAAACAATGTAGCATTCAATAACAAAAATCTATAGAATTACTTAACACAAATCAATACTACTCTCTAAAAAAACCCAAAACTACATGCATTATTTATATAAATATTAATTCTCATTTAAGTCACCAACCACAATAATGCATAAAATTAATTCATTCCCTGATACTTTTTGTATTTGTAAATTCATTTTGTGTCATGCGATATTTTGTTGTTGTTTCCCTAGATAATCTATTTTCTATCAGACATTTTCTAATTATATCAGGTAAATTTGGAATGAATATCAGCCACTCATTCAAATTCATTTTTTTTTCCTTCTAAGATTTTATTTTATTGTCGCTTCGTTTATTATTTTGTTGTTGTTGCTACGAAACTAAATTCAGACAGTGTGTTTGAGTGTATGTATATTTTAAATGCGAAGAGAACTGAGGATAATGATATTTAATTTGTCATTATATTTTTTTGCAATGTATAATTATTATAGCATATTGGTAAGAGAATAATGATTTTTAATAGGCATTATTTTCAAATATTATAAATTTGTGGTTGTTGAATATCTCTTGTTGGCTTGTATGATTGAAAGAATAATAGAAAATAATGATGTTTATATAGGCATTATTTTTTAAACATACATAATGTAGTTAATATCAATGCATATAATTTTTGCTTGAAATTTTTTTTTCATTCGTTTTGAATTTTTGTATTTAAGTAATTTTTATATGAAATTAAATATAAATTTTATATTAAGCTGTAAGAAATATTTCATTTGGGGAAGCACTCATTCAACTCAATATATGGACGCTTCGTGCCTGATATATATATATATATCTATGTATCTACATATAGTAATATTTATTTCATACAATATCTTTTACAAATTATAAAATATATTTAGTCTACTACTTATTTTGAAAAAATATATTTATAACATTAAATCTGACACTTCGTTAAAAACAAGCCTCTTTTTTTTTGAAAAAATCAAACTTCAATTGAATCTTGGCTTTTTATGCTGGATTTTTTTCTTAGCCTTTTATGCCTCTTTTTCATTGTGGGATGCTATTCACGATTCCATACATTTTGAATTAAAAAAAAACTGTCATAAAAAGTTGCCTTTAAAAGCCACCATAAAAAGCTGTAATGTGGGAAGAGCTTAATATTTTTCTAAAAATTACGCATATAAATTGAACTCTGGGTCAATGGCGATTTGGCATAAACCACTCTCATAAGCCATAAAGCTTATATATATAAATTTTTGTCAAAATTGGTGCAGTAGTTCTTTCGGAAAATGGTTACAAACATACATATAAAGTATCTACATTTTAAAATAGTTAAAATAATTTTCAGAAAGAAGTTTTGAATTGTACTAAAAAAAAAGTGAGTCAATTGGAATGATTGTGTCAACGTGGAATCGTTTTGTGATAAAAATAACAGAAAATATTTCTATTGTTCTTCGTTTTGAGCTTTACTTCAGTGACATTATGTAGCTGGTTCTTATTATTTTGGATCCAGATCCAGTTAGGTATTTTAAAGAAATGTATGTAGCCTAGGTGAAATAAGTTTATGAATTTTCAGATCAATCCTGAGCAACATTTTCTCTTCGGCCTCGAAGGGGAAGGAAGTATTTAATATGTAAAATTGGAAAATAATCTTTTTATTTTTTATCAATAATTTATTTACCAAGCTAACATTGACAAAGTTGAAGAAAATGGCCAAAAACTGTTATATAAAATTAACTGTGGTAATTGTGATGGTTTATATTCTGGTAAATATGAAGAAAAAAAATCGTGGACCACCTACTGTGAAAATGATGAAAAACGTATTAAGAAATAAAAAAATATCAAAAATAAAAATGTTACAAAAACATAACAAACACCGCTTTTCGGAATTTAATTAATTAAATAATTGCCAATATATAAGAAGTAAATAATAATTAAATAAATTTAAAGTAAAAAAATATTATTTGTTGCAATTCAACAAGTTTAATAAACATGGTTTGTAAAGGTCGGTTGAAATTATTAATTCCATGTCATTTTAAAAATTACCCACAATTGTTTTTGTGTAATTTTAAAACCAATTATTTCGAAATTAATCATAAATAAGCTGTATAGGACATTATTGTTAAATTATTTAATTTTTAATTTATATAAAAAAGAGAAAAATAATTAAAACCAGAATTAAAAATTTAAAAAATCTTTAATTCTATGAATAAAAATTTATATAATTTGCCTCAGATTAATTGTTTTTAAAAATTATTGTCTTTTTCTTTTTAATTTTCTTTAATTATTATTTTATTTTGTTTGGTCGGAGGAGTAAACAAAAGATGTTTTGGAAAACAATAAGAAAAAAGTTTGGTTAGTTTTTCATTTTAATTTATTCAAATTTTGAAGAGATCCTTAAAAATATTTTTTTATTCTTTAAAGTCAATTAAGAACTTATTGAAAAGGATAATTCTACTTTTTTTGTCATTTGAGTGACATTTTGTATAGCATTTTCTTTTCTGTATAATATTATAATAGTTATGATTTTGTTAGTTGATTTGTTGGTTAGTTAAACTTCAAATGAATTTAAGAAGTTTTATTCTGGTGATTAATGAATTTTTTTGAATATGGGTTTTTTTTTTTTTTTTTTTTTTCAAATTTGACCCAAAAATAAATTTTTATGATTTATTTACTTGAATTCTTTTGTTATGATTTTGATAAAGTGTTTCGAATATATTCAGTTTTTGAATGTATTGAATTTATAAAATTATTTTTAATTATAAATTTACAATAAATATTTTTTAAATTTACTCCCTTGTCCATATGATCACTCTGTATTCATATATTTTTGTGAAATTATATTACTTTAAAGATATTCCTGTAGGAATAATATATTTGTAAATAACGGTTATTTATTTTTTATTTATTTCATTGTTTATTAATTATATAAAAATATTCTTTTATTGGTGAAAAACATTGACACAAATTTAATTTTACATTAATTTTTATAAGTTTTTAAGATCAAGAGCTTTACAAAACAATTCAGAGTATAAATAGCTTATAATAATAATAAAAGCTTAAAATAATATAAAATAAATTTAAAAAGTGTTATGCAAAATCAAAATATAAAACTTGATCTGTAGTGAGCAAATTAAACAAAATAGTTTAAAAGTTGAAGAGATTGACTTCAAGAATCAGAAGTGCCAAGTGTAGTTACAAAAATTAACTCAGCCAAAATAAAAAACGCGATATAAAACATTTAAATCTTTTCAAGATAGCAAAAATATTTATTAAGTATAGTTTGACTTCAATAATGTTCCATTAAAAATGTTTGACCAAAAATAAAAAACCTGAAAAAGAAAAATGTTACAATGAATAAATTAAGCTGTTTAACAATAATTGCTAAGTCAAAAGTGATATGTGTTGACTTTGATTTAAAAGTAAATGCATCGAAGTCAACATATATCATTTTTACTTCAAAAAAGTAGATGTTCTCAAGTCGTTTTAAATAATAAAATAATCCCACAAAAAAATTATATTAATTACTTAGGTATATATTTAGAAAAAAAGCTAAGCTGGCGTACACATATTGCCATTTAAAGAAAATTGTTTGATGTCAAATTTAGAAGTATGTACTGGCTAATAGGAAAGACCACAAACTTATCATTAACAAATAAAATATAATATATTAATTTATAAAGTCATAATAAAACCTATTTGGACATATGGAATCAAGCTTTGGGGTTTCGCAGCGAAAATTAATATTAACATAATAAGAAGATTCCAAAATAAGATGTTGCTCAGTCTAAGTCTCAGTCAAATAAGTCACTAAACATTGAATCCGTCTTCAATTTATTGACTAAATATATAGCACCAGCTACAAACTTAAACTTCCAACTCATTCAAACAATTTAGCCCGGAACGTAATTTTTTGATTAGATTTTTAAAGATTCCGAATATTGAATGATCATGACTCCGAATGTACGGATAAAGATTTTGAATGATCCTGACTCTATGGTTATAGATCTTTTTTTCTAGAATAAATAAATATTTTTTGGGTCTTCGTTTGAAAGCTGGACACGTAATGCCGGCCATAGGTAGACCATTATAATTTTTAATGTTGGTTTCCATTATTAATTCCAAACGGTTTAGTTAATCGGTGGTCTTAAGTATATCACGTAACTAAATTAATCCATTTTATTACGAAATCCCTTGAAAAAATTTTCAATTGCAGCCTTTGGCGAAAGACGAATGAATTGCGTTTTTGATAAAAATGTATTTTCAATACAGTTGTAAAAGCGTAAATATTTGCAACTAAGAGTTCATTGCCTTGAACTCACTTCAGAAATCATTTTATCTACCATCTAAAATGATTAATTTTGCTTTCGGAATTACTATAGAACGTTGATAGCTATTTTAATGTTTTTGGA
Source organism: Argyra leucocephala (assembly GCA_963942445.1). Lineage (NCBI taxonomy): Eukaryota > Metazoa > Arthropoda > Insecta > Diptera > Dolichopodidae > Argyra > Argyra leucocephala. The sequence goes on from OZ012679.1 coordinate 149,386,794, forward strand.
TATTTTTTTTCCAATTTTGATAAATACTCAGATTTTTTAGGAGTGAAAAAAAATCTTGAGCCAGTATTAGTCCATTCTTTCAGCTCAATGTTTTTATTATTATTGTGGTTGTTGACTGGTATAGCTTCAACATGTTATATTTAGTTTCATTAATTGTGTGAGGCAATAATTCAGTTAAGCTAGTTCAGTTAACTAGATTGTCTTTTTCAAGATAATCAGTAATTAAAGTAAGCATTTAAGGACTTGCACAGTATGCACATTTATTTCTGTGGCAATAAGTATTAACCACTTAAGTGCACACAGATTTTATTGATAAATTTTGGAAATTGAATCCAATTAGTAAAAATGTTTAATTTAATAATCATTTGCGGATGCGGAAAATATCAAGTATTCTATGTTTATGTACAAACAAGTAGAAGTTGTTAGCCTGGATTTATTTAAAAAAACAATTACATTTTTTTCCAATTATAAATTTGGTAGATAATAAAAATAAAAAATATTTTGAATTAATTTTAAAATTATGTTTAACGGAAAATCTATATCAATTATAAAAACACACAACAAGAAATAGGTCAGTCGTGGTATCAAAAACGTCGTACAATTAAGTGCTAACTGGTTTTCCAGAAACAACTGAAATGGCCACTTTTACCTACCTACGAAGACTATTTAACTTTCTTACCCAAATTACACTAAATTTAAATTTTATTTAAAAAATGAATGTGTTTCAAATTGAAATTATAGGTCCATGTCAAACCATTACTATACATTATTTTCATTTCAAAACTTTAAATTTGACTTTAACTTGAATTGTAATTAACCAAGAGGGTCGCCTAGTCAAATTAAAATTCTTAAATTTTTAATTCAGAATTGCTTTTCACTTCAGGTCCTCATATTATGTAGAACAAAATTATTTTTATGCAAAAACCACCAGAAAAATGTCATTGAAGTAATTTGATATAATTTAGGTTATAAATAAAATAGTTTGACGTAAATTTTATTGTATTGAATTTTTCAAAGCATGAAACAATCATTATCGGTTTGTGTTAAATTATTTGCAATACATGAACATATTTAATTGATTCAATAAAATGTGAATGTTTGTGTGTTTTGAATACGCAAAATATTCTGATGTTGATTTTGAAGAATAACCTTCGTTGTCTAATTGAATATAATTATTATATGTGCAACTATTATAATTAACGATATATAGGTTATAGAGGCAGAGAGACCAGCTTAATCAAAATATTAAAACACAAAATGAAACATATTATTGTCTAGTTGTATTAATTATTTTGTCCTCACTAACATATACACGTATATTTTTGTTAAATTTTAATTAAATTATTTCATTGGTTTAATATTTAAGAATTTTATGTTTAATTTGATACAATTTTCATTGTATTAAATAAATAATATAATTAAATTTTGTGTTCAAAAATAAATAAAATATATATGTATAGGTATATTTTAAAAATAATAGAATGGTATATGATGGATTAAAGTAAATCAAAGTATTGTAATTGCAACACTTTAATTCACAGATTAATATGAAAAAAAAAAAAACAAATTTAAATAATTATTATAATTTTTTTTTTTTATTTACATGAGTAATAAAAACAAACACCAAAAACCATAAACCACATTTTGGTATTATGTAAGAGAACTTTGGGAATTGTAATTAAATTTTTAATCAATTCTCTTAAATTTTTTATGAAGAAGCTTTAAATATTGATTAAATTAAATAAATCACCAGTAAAACATTAACAAAAAAAAAAAAAAATCGTATAATTTTTTTTTTTTTTTTGATTGAAGGAGAATCGAATAAATATATGAAAATATAAATCGATTATTAGACTTATTTGAAATTTTTAGAAATAGTTTTAAATAATTTTATTGTTAATTGTAAGTTTTGCGCTACACATTTTAATATTAAACTACTGAGCTTGGGTAGTCAGTTAGTCAGCTGAGTGCTATTTTGTCCTATACGCCACTTTCACGTTTTTCTGAATTCCATTCGATTCATTGCAGCTTCTAAAACCTAGGAAAGAATATCTCTAAGTCCAAAAACCTGAAATTGGCGTATGGATCAAAATATCACTTAGCCGGCACTCAGTCGTTCGTTGTTTTGGCAAAATCGTTTGTTTAGTTGTTGATAAATAACCAATGAAAAAGTTTGCATGATGAGAAAAAAATTTTCAATTATTAAAAGTCCTATAATGTTTCATGAATGAAATAATAAACAGGAAATTGGATAGTCAGACAAGAAAAATCTTTAAAACATTTTGATTTTATCAGGAATCGAATCTGGGATTTTTCAGTGCAGACGTTATGAAATTAAGTAAATTTAAATTTTTATAATAACTTGAGGTGGCGGTAGTTGTGAAATATTGTTTGTTAATATCTTGTTTTCTGGTAATAAAGTTTATTAGAATGCTGCTTTGTTCTTCATTTTATTCTTTTTAGTTTTTATAAAAGAAAATTTAAAGGAAATTTATCAAAAAGCGACCAAAGAGAAGTGGAGTGTTGACTGCAGATAAAGAGAATGGGCCAACTAAACAATGAAATCAAGCACATAATACCTTATAACAAAAATATATACATGCACAGGTCTAGATAAGAAATTACGGTCTATTTAATTCGGAAACAATACAAAAATTAATAAATCTGTTCGAAAAAAAACAGTTATATTTTAATATTGATATTTTATAAACGAATTTTAATTGATATTTTGATGACAAAAATTTAATAATAATTCGTTCCCTATACAAATATTTGTTTTGTTAGAACCTTTTAAGTCATCCTTGAAGCTAGGATATATTACTTCCAAAACACCTAATATATATTTGTCCTTTTCTTCAGGAACTTACCCGTCCTATTGGAAAGTTGCCCAAGTTTATCCTATTCCTAAAAAAGGTGACAAAAGCAATCCTTCGAACTATAGGCCCATAGCTATTACTTCCATTATTTCCAAAACGATGGAAATCTTAATCAATCAAAAGTTGAAGAAATATCTTGATAGTAGAGGTATAATTCATGATAGTCAATACGGCTTTCGAGCTCAGCGTTCCACTGGTGATCTCATGACATGCCTCTGCGAAAAGCTTAACACCAGTCTTCATCAATCTGGTGAAGCTGCTGTTGCAGCTCTGGATATATCTAAGGCTTTTGATCGAGTCTGGCATTCTGCTCTTATAGCAAAATGCAATGCTGTAGGCCTCGGTCCAACCATTTCTAAATGGATCGAAAGCTTTCTCTTAAATCGATCTATCATAGTTTCAGTTGACGGTAGTTTTTCCGACCAACTTCAAATCAATGCTGGTGTTCCACAAGGCTCCGTCCTTTCACCCACCCTATTTCTCATTTTCATTAATGACCTTCTCAAATTAACTTTCAATCCAATCCATAGTTTTGCCGATGACAGCACTCTAGTAGCATCATATGATTTTCTTAAAACAAATAATGTTACAGCTTCAGCAGTCAACTCCAAAAGAACAATGATGGCTGGTGCACTCAATCACGACCTAGCCAAAATTGTCGACTGGGGTAGAGCAAACAGAGTCGAATTTAACACTTCTAAAACTCAAAGCTGTCTTGTTAGTAACAAGCTAACAACATTCGAACCAATTCTCCGGCTTCAAAATGAAGTTATTCAGCGACTCAAAGACTTGAACATTCTCGGGATGCGAGTGAATCAAAATATGCACTGGAATGAGCATATTTTCGATATTGCGAAAAGCGCCGCCAAATGTTTGGGCTTTTTAAGTCGCTGCAAAGCTTATTTTTCATCTCTAGACCTCTTAAAAATCTATAAAGCATATATACGACCCAAGCTCGAGTATAACTCACATTTATGGGCAGGTGCACCAAAAACTGCTTTAAATTTTTTGGACAAAGTTCAAAACCGCGCCATTCGTCTTATAGGCGACATAAATGTGACCTCATCCCTTATACCACTTGGTCATCGTCGTATTGTTGAAGCACTTACTCTATTTAATAGATATCTGCTTGGTGTTGGCACTTGTTCCGAGAAATTAAAATCACTTCTTCCTGCTCTTAAGCAATTCAATCGCATAACACGAGAGGCATCAAGTGCACACCCTTTCACAGTGGAAATTCCGAGATGGTTTAAGTCCGGCTATGGAAATTCTTTTATAGTAAGAACATCTCGATTGTGGAATCGCGTCCCAATCGAAGCATTCCCAATAAGAGAAGGATTTTTTATTTATGACTTACAGAGGTTTAAGACGAATATTAACAACATTGTTCGCTCTTTCCCACAAAACTTTTCTTCTTCCTTTTTCTTTCATTTCCTTTAACTATCCTTTCCTTTTTCAAATGGTCAACGGTACGCAAGTGCTAAAAGGTTCAAAACCTAAGTTTTGGCTTAATATAAAAAAAAAAAAAAAAAAATATAAAAAATTATGTATATTGTCTTTATCAGTATTACTATTCTAAGTTTTATAATTGAAGGAAAAATGTTTTTTTTTCGATAAAATGGGAGGTCAAATAAAACCAGATTTTAGAAATGAAACAATGCCATTTTCCAAAATAAAAAATTATCATTTATTTTAGACAGTCTAAAACCAATATTTGAGACAACTTAAAATGAAAACGACACTAATTCCGAAGTGCAGAGTGAAATTTGTTAGGTTTAAACAGATTTGTTTGAAATCCAAGATAACCAGTTGTATGTAATACAAAAAAATAGTGCAAATAAGAAATAGTTGATTATTGTATTTTAGAGCCAATTATATTCAGAAGACTAATATTTCGCTCCAAAATTAAATTACCCTTCAGTATTGAATAAAAATTCCCATTATCTTTAAAATATATTTATTTTCGATTGCTTAAACATTTGTTAAAAATGTTTTTCTTGAATACTAAAATAAAAAGAAAATTATTTATTTTTATTTATTATTTTTTTTTTTTATTATTTTAATTATTTTTTTTTTGTTTTTTTTTTGTTTTTGTAAGGTAAAAACAAATTTATGGAAGTAACGTGGTCATTATTTATTTATTCGATATTGTTATTCTGTTGTTTATTTTAAGGTCATTTTCTATATAAATATTATATACCTACTTTGCATGACCCAAGAATAATATTAAAAAAAAAAAACAAACAAAAATAAAAAGAAAATAAACCTGGAAAACCGGAAATAAAACAAGAACAGGAAGTTTCTAAAAATTTGTTGTTATTATTATATTTTATTTTGATTATTGTTTTTTATTACAATTTGGATTATTTTTATTTTGTTTTATCAATTCCTATCCTAATAAAATTTACAAATAAAATATAATTTGTAACCATAATAATTACATAATCGAAAAAATCAAAGAGGAAGTAGTGGTCATGGAAAACTGGGAAATTTTTTTTTTTTTTTTTTTTTGGTGTTAGGTTAGTGTGATTTTGCAATTTCGGAAACAAAAATTATTTTACCATTAAATATTATTATATTTAAAATCGATTTTATTACAAATTAGGATTGCCAACTTCTAGATATAACAATTCCTATTTTGTTGTATGTGTAGATCTAGGTTTAGTAGTATCATAGTAATTAATATGTAAAGATTTCATATTTCAATAAAATATTATGGTAAAGGAATTTGAATTAGTAGATTTTTTTTTTGAATGCCACAGCAGCCAATGCTATTAAAATGGCGTGGTAAATTTGTAAAATTGAATAAAGAAGCTTAAATAGGTTATACAATAATTTTACTTTCATTTGGTATAATAATATGTAATTATTTATTTTATCTTATTTTATTGGTATTACTAGATTTTTGGTCATTCGTTAGATCACCATCTACCACAGTTAAATAATAGATTTAACATTTGGGGTTAACATTTGGGGTTAACTTGGTTGTTAAATTTTATGCAAGAGTTTATAACATCTGATTGGCTTTTATTGGGTAAGATGGGTAATGTTTGGCGGAAATCTCCACCTAGAATTATGAGCTATCCATAAAAGGTATAGATTGAGGGAAAAAGTTCATAGCATAAAAAAATAAAATTTGAATCCAAAATTATTATCCATACTATTCATAACTTCATACAGCATTTATAATAACAACAACTTATTCATATGAAATAATTAAAATATACTATATACATAATATTATATATATAAATTTATTATAATAATTTATTAATTATATAAATAACTAAAATAAACTACCTGTATAAATGTATTTATTAATATACATGTGCTCATAGCTTACAATATTCATATTAAACATCATTAGCTATATTTTGATCTGACTGAAAACTGAAAAAGAATAAAATATATATCACATACATTTTATTTACAATAACAATTTTTTTATATGAAGTAAAATTAAAATACAGTTTTTTTTTCTTTTGAATTTGCATTTTTGTTAATTTCTTCTATTTGAATATTCTTTATTATTATTTCATTTCATTGATAATGTAATCCTTCTTAATTTCAAAATCAATTCTAGAATATACACATCTACATGTATATGTCACAATTAGAAGTCTTTTCATTATGCATACACAGTACAATACACACTAAGTATTTTTTTTTATTTTTAATTTGTTTTTTTTTTTTTTTTTTTTAAAGAGATAGGTCTAGGTACATAAACAAACTCAGGTGAGAAGAAAAATTGTTGTTTACTTTACGTTTTCTTTTGTTTACTATTTTATTCTTTTTATTTTATTTTGTTGTAGTAACAGTTGTTACGGCATATTGGCAGCAGGATTGTTACGTTTTATTATATAAGATAAGATTCTGGCGAATTACTATTACTGACCCTTATATGGAATACTAGCAAAACTACTAGACGTTGTCAGGTTGAATAAAACTTAATAATATATTTTTAATTTCTAATATATTTTATTACACTACGATAACAAAGTCAACAATACCACTATTAAATAATATGCCATTTCTTTGTAAACAATATTTTGGGTTTTTTCTGATGGAGTATAAACCAACACGTTCCTTGCTGTAGTTGTCGATGAGAAGAACAATCTTCTTTCAATAGCAAACAAAAAAACAAATTAGAGTTTGTCACTGCGATTTGTTAATAAACATGACAAAACTCAATCTCGTCGGAAATTGTAAACGTTTAAGATCAAACGGTACTTCTAATGATATTAGCAGTATTCTAGGAATAAAAGTGTTCGTCTTTTCCACAATCAGTTTGAAATTATGCTTCATGCTTTAATGACTATGCAAAGTTCTTGTTATTAATCTAGTACCATAATTTTTTGTGATTCAAATTTCGTGGAAACAATACTGGAGCTCTTACTTTGGTGAGAAATAAACCCTGTTACATCCAATAAATAAAGATAGTCCACTGGGTAGATCATTTCCACTGGTAACTGTATCTGTCGATTTTTTAATACATGGACCCTCTGCAGTAGCTTCTGATTAATAAAACGAATCGTTACATTTTTTGTAGCTAACTCACATAGCCATGTACAATTTTTATGCTGATTTCTGAAATTCGGAAATACTTTTGCAATCAACTATTTAATATTTTTAATGGTTGTACTGATCGTGTCACATTTAAATCTTCTGAAATTTGTATTTCACCGAGCTGTATTAAATTCATTAGCTTGCTGCAAATGTTATTTTTGAAAGAGTACCTGAGTGTAAATTTTCAGATTTGTAGCACCTTTGATTATTGAAATATACTTGATAGGCGCTGAAAGTTGTATGGTAGCTATCCGAAGCAAAACAAATCTTAACAAACTTTCAAGTTTGTATTTGTTTATTTTATATTGAACACCCATGCATTTATTTACATGTCTATATTATATATGTCATAATTATTTTTTGAAACATTATTAATAGGTGCTAGGAGTTGTAGGATACCTACCTGGACCTATCATTTGATAGCTTTGTAAAGTACCACGTCCGGTTCCTTTTTTGACCATGAATAACTATGCAAAATTCAGAACTCTATATTTAAAACTTTGAGCGTGTATAGCGAACAAACAAACAAACTTTCCGTTATAAGTATATAGATAACAAAAACTGTTGTTATTAATTAACTTTTCTTGACGCTTATTCCATTTGGTTTTTAAACATCTATCTCTATTTAAAATTTTTTCTTTTTATATTCTGTCAAAATACATTTGTAAAAATAAGTAACTAAGAGACTCACTGCTGTAAAGAGAAAATTCTGAATTAGCTTCAATTTATTTAAATAAATTTACTTGCATATTGGACATTTAGAACAATATGAAATTACGTTCCAATACCAAATGTTCCAGCAAAAAATTTTCATCTTTTTCCTTCATTAATAATTTTTCTTAAATTTTGTATTTTTGACCAGTTGACAACTTTAATTTACTAATTCAACAACAAAATTATTGTCCTTTATCTGACTATATTATACTACAAGAACCGGAAGTAAAATAGAAGATAAACATAAAATATTATTATGTACCTTATAACATTCAATATTATACGCATTTTTTGTACAAGGATATGGGATTTGTAAAACTACTTATAAAGGTAATAATAATATATTAGGTAAAATTTGGAGTTATGTTAAAATAGCTAATAAACACATACAAATATGAATTTGTAGTTAATTTCAATTTTAGTTTTCGTTTAATATTAAGTAAATATATAAAAATATATTGTCAACGAATCATAGTTAATAGTTTTTAGAATTCGAATCGATAGAAATTTTATTAGAAACGATTTAGTTATTAAGAAAATTATTAAGATTTATTTCAAAAATAGTATAAAGTTATTTTAAGCATACTAATTTAAACTTACAGAATGGAGTAAAAATTTATTTAATAAAATTTCTTAATATTGGAATATTTATTTAAATATAGTAAATTATTTTTCTAATATTTATTAAAATCTTATTACGTAAAAATAATTTACAATCTCAAGTGGCTTGTAGGGTCAATCATTTAATTATTTCAATTGTTGGTCATAAGTCAAGAATTATATATATATATATTATTCTGCATTTATCTGGATGTTTGTAAGTTCGACGGAACGCTCCAACACATATACAAATTACATATGTATACAAATGCATATATATACAAATCGCTTTGGTGCTTTTTTTTAACCCCTGTCTACCATGCTGAACCTTTGCAGGAAAAATTGGTTGCATGAACTATATTTTTTTAATTTAATGTTAGTCTTCTTCGCAAATAATAAGGAAAAATAATAAATAATAATAATAATATAAATAAAACAAACAATTTTTTTGATTTATAATAATAAGGACTAATAGAAATTTAATCAATAGTTTAATATGGTATAATAACCAAAAGGCAAACAGCATTTAACACAAAAAAAAACATAATTCACTCAAAGGTTATTCTTATTACTTAAAATTATACACAATAATGTACATGTGTATCAGCATATTTGTATTGTATAATATTATACATTATACTACTTTATTGCTTCTACCTTTTATTTTTGTCATTATTGTGTGCGTAATTCACTTCACTCAAAAAAAATTATTTTTGTTTTTTTTTGTTTTTTTTTTATTATTTCCTGTATCTGTATTCTGTATGTTCTGTATGCTCCATTCCAAAAATATTATTTTATTTTCATTGTTCAGGTTCACTGTTCAATCAATAGAACTTGATAGAAGTAGAGTAGGATAATAAACTCTACTTCTACGTCGGATAATAAAACATTGTTTTTTTTTAAATTGAAAATTATATATGAAAATGTTTTTGTATTTTTTGTAAATTTTACCAATTTAGATACAAAATTTTGAATATTTTTTTAAAAATAACACAATACCATAATAACAGTTTATTCATATAGCAAAATAAGATTCCTATACAGTATACAAAAGACAAAATTTATATCAAAATAAGATCCCATTTTTAAATTTGCTCTCCCAGAGGCCACAATAACGCTAATACGGTATAATTTATACTAAATGGAACCCAACTAACGAATTATAACTAAATGGAAGTGAGTACGAGTATACCATACAAAAATACAAACATTTTATACAAATTTGTTGGTATGGTACTTCTTTTTCTGTTATATAAAAAAAAAAAAGATTAGTGTTAGGCCAATATAAACATAAATAAAAATAAATAAAAAGTGATATAAACATAAGTAGTACTGTAATTTCGGAACAAAGAAAATAATGAAAGATAAAAAGAAACTAGGATTTATTTTGCTTCCGTCATTTATGACGGGTTACAAAGCTAGTTTTATTATATTTATATATATATATTTTAGTGAAAAAAGTATTAAATTACAATTATTTAGAAAGAATCAAAAATCATTTCAAATCAATATGAATAGGTTTATTTTTGTTAATAATTAAGGGAATGACCTAATTATTTTATTACTTGAGATTATGAATTTATTATTATTATTTAAAATCATGTATATCACTTAATTGTGCCCATTTTGATATCCCAACTCGAATGACTTCTTTGTTGTTATTTGTTGTTTTAGCGAAACATTCTCACATCATTACACTCCCAAGGAAGCCAGTATAAGAGCCACGCTGTGCGATTTAGAAGAATGATTATATTACCAATCTTGACCCAAATCTGATTTAATTATTTCCACGTTTCCTTTTACTAGTATTTTTACTTTAATTACAAATATCGATCATCTGTGCTTATGACTAACTTAATTTTTCTTTAGTATTCTTCTTTTTAAAGCCTAATCGCTACAGTTATATATTTTAACTGTACCTAAACCTACTATTGTTTGTATTCATTTAAATAGCGGTGAGTATCAATTTGCTAAATCATTGTTTTATTTATTATGCACCTTTTATCCAATCATTATTTGTTATAGCTAATTGCGATAGTATTATTATTATTTACCTGTTCGCTCGAAGTTGCTAAGCTTTCTGATGTGTCTAATTTGATTATTTTTATACCTGCTTTATTGAAGAAAAATTGTTGTTTAGCAATAATTATCGACGTAACATAAAAATTATCTCTCTTTCTTCCTAATTCAGCTTCCCGTAAATGTGCTTGGAATAATTATACTATAATTAGTCTTCTAGAATGCTCCATGAAGTAAATTCTAACTCTAGTTATTTTGATCGTCAACTAAGTGTTTTAACTATTAAAAAACGAGTACGTCTTAATGTACGTTCAACTGAGACTAACTAACAACTGTTGTTCTTTTTAGCTTTGATACTTTCGGCCTAACTTTTTGAAGTGTTTTTATTAAATGTATAGCTATTAACATAGGTATTCATTTATGATTTTTTACCCTTCTACTAACAGCATGTACCTGGTTTAGTTTATATTTAAATATATTTTAATCAAAAGTGGCGGTGATTTACTAATCCTACTGGATGATGAGTTATTGCACAATTAAATAAAGCAAGCCTTCGTCTAGTAATAGACGTCTGATGTGCTTGCTCTAAGCATAAATCTGACAGTATTAGTGTCTTTTAATATAATTTCGAACAATATTGACGACTTAATATTTCTATGAGTCATTAAGTTTTTCTTTATTTTTTATATATGTTGTTGAATTGTATGCAACTTGTTTTTTTTTTTGGCTTCAACTTGTTATTAATAACTCCAAATTTTGATTTTTGAACATTTACTGATAATTTCGTACATATCATTTATTTTGTTTCAAAAATCTAGTAATTCTATCTATTTGGATCCGGTGCAGTCTCTTCTCTATCATTTAGTTTTTGTTTTCTTTACTATATCCATTTTTTTGGCAAGTCAACTATAGCGTATTATTTTTTTTAGATGTTTTCCTCTCACAATAGTATAGTTACTAATCTGTTCACCATCCTATGACATCATTCCCCAGAATTTTGCTAACAATCAAATTATTTTATTATAATTGTAATTAAAAACATCTTAACTATTGTTTAGAAAAAATAAAATACTGATTTTAGATTGTAAAATAATATTATTTGAATTGTTTATATTACATAATAGAGTGTAACACACTACACATCATATCAGATTTGACATGTGCTTATATAGTAGATGTTAGTTATAAAAGTAGACAGCCGGGAGCATGGCAGTACAATTATCAACAACAAAATTATAGAAAATGTCACCGAATTCAGTTACATAGGTAATTAAATGGAAACATAGAGCCAGATATGGAAAACCGGTTAAAACTAGCCGGAATAATTTTCGGATGACTTCAGGCTATGTGATGACAACCATACATTTTCAGGCGCGAGTTATATACTCAGCACAACACATAAGCATTGCTCATATATTACTATTCATATTTCTTTTATTCTAATTATTAATATTATCTATAGAATGCACCTGAATAAATAAAATATTTCCTTTATAATAAGATTTGAATATTTATCTCTAAGATAATAACTGGTAACAAAGCACCACATTAAAGATATTGAATATTAAAGGATGTGCAAACTAAGGGTATTTCATTTATCGTTTTGTTAAAATTATAAAATCTATTTCTTTGTTCAAAAAGTATAAATAGCGATACATTTTTGTAATATCAATAGATTTTTAATAAAGCATTAGAACATTAAACACCAACTTTTTATTGTTTTATTTTTTTTAATTATTACGCATCTACGATATGTAATTCGCGCTGAGCTTAGAATACTTATCCCAAATTGCGTAATGTTTAAAATTTACTTTTAAAACTTCTAACAATAAATTACTTAAACTCTTTTCATCGTTTTCATTTTTTTTGGCTTTTGTTTTTATAATTTTGTTCCCGCATATGACATTTTATTATTAATGTAATAGATATTAAACATACAAGCGCGAACGAGAATATATATGAATTGAATTGAAAAATACCAGCGCATGGATGACTGATGTGGGTGTAGGTTATTTTTTTAGTTAGTCATAATACTCATAATATGCCAGTCACAGTTATTCGGTCAGTGAATTCAGTTAACGTAATTTTAAGAGTGATTTAAAGAAGAGAAGAAAGAAAAATATTTGAAAACAGGTATGTAAAGGTAATATAAATTGTAATAAAAGTGTTTTTCAACTGAAATTCAACTAAAATAATATTATATGTACCTACGGGTAAATATAATTTTAATATAAATATGGATGAATATAGCCACTGGTTAATGGGTCCACGCGCTATGTCACATGAGTACAATAAAATTATAATCTAAAATGATAATAACTTTAGTTCATAAACTTTATTGTACCTCTGATCATAAGACATAGACGATGGACCCATTTACCCGCTAGGTATCACTTTATTCAAAATTATTTAGAAAGAAGAGTTTAATACATTGATATAAGTTTTAATGGGTGTTTTCTAAAATATTTTAATGTAGATATGGGAATCCAGCAGTAAATGGGTCCACGCGCTATGTTCCATGAGCACAATCCATTTATAATTTAAAATGGTAATAATTTTAGTTTATTAATTTTATTGTACCTACTCATGAGACATAGACCATGGATCCATTTGCCCATAAAAGTGCAGGTAGAAGTATTGAAAAGAAACTATCGAAACAAAATAAGAATGGAAGCCAAAGAACGACCCGAAGCATCGTCATCGACAACATTGCAGGCAGCAAAATATACTACCGATGAAAATGATTCATCATTTAGTTATTTGTGTTTATGTGTAATAAATATTTGTGTTTTTGATTATTTATCGTATTTTGTTTTTATAAATAATTAATTACAATTATTTCAATTAATATTCTTTCTTTTCAGTAATATTTTATTTGTATTTGATTGCAATAATTATTTGAGATATAACTATTTTTTATTTTTATTTATATTAACTTTAAATAAAATAAAATAGAGTAACAAGCAAATATAAATTTAATTCAATATTTTTTTTAAACTATACTTTAAAACAAAAAAAAACACATGTAAAGAATTAACAAATACTTATTATTACTTTAATAAGCCCCTAGAAGCTATAGAGTGCCAATCCAAACGCATGAAACGCTATTTGCTGAACTCTTGTCCATCGCATCAGTGCATCGCATTGCTAACTCATGAGCCCATATAATCCCTCAAAATATTGCGAATCTTGATCACAAGAGCATTAGTTGTGCTTGACTCAAACCGACGCATGCATTCAGAATGCGTTAGCCTGGCATTCAGAATGCATAAACCTGGACCCATGTAGCGGTATTTTCTGACTCTTAAAAACAATTTATACGGAAATGCGACGACACATGTTGGTCTTTTGTGTGGCGACTGAGCGGAGGCGAAAGGTCGTATTTACGGGCACAAATTAAAAATTTTTTGTTGGGTATATGATTACAAAAAACCAACGTTCCTGTATTAAGAAATTGATAAATAAGAAATACATAAGGAAAATGCGGTACTACGACGATAACAAATGCCTGCGAATAATATGCAAAATATTGCCTGCATAGGCTGCACCCTCAGATAAACAATATCGCAAAAAAAGCATTGTATTGCAATCCGCAGGGAAAAAGAGGAGTAGGTAGATCTCGAGAAACATTGTACAGTTGTTCCAGATAAACTTTAAGGCAATAGGAAACAAAGGCAAACAGCACAATATGGAGAGAAATTAAATACCTAGCTTAGTAGAGAGTCAGATATATGAGATTTTGTGGAAGGCCTATATGCTCCCAAAGACAATTAAGCAATAACAAAAAAAAATACGCATTCATTTATAATGATTATAATAAAATTAATTTCGCCCCAAGATGTAAAACTTCAATATATAGTTTAGCATCATGAATCATGGACCAAAACTTTAACAAACTTCAACTTTCAAATAATGAATTTCTAGTTAGTATAATGAAAATGATTTTATCATATCAATCAAATATACATTCAACAAATATATTTTCGATCTTCAAATAAATTATATTTAACAATTTATAGTTTAACATAGTCTGAAAAAAATATCCTATCATAAATAATGTAAAAAATAATAATAATAAAAACAAACAAACAAAATTTGAAAATAACATGAAATTTACAAACGAACAAGTAATTTAGATCAATTTAAAATTTTTAACAACAAATTTTCCAAATTCTACTGTAAACAGCTTTTTTTTTTGTTATTTATTAAAAACACAACAACAACAACAACAACAAAACAAAATATAAATTTATTTTGTATCAACTTTTCTGCTGAGATTTTCACAACTCTTCCAAAGTTAACATTACTTTTCTTCTTTAAAAACTTTCTGTTAACAAAATGTCAATTTGACAACATGTCCTAGAAAAATGAAAAACTTTTGCTTTTATTTTAAAAAGTTGTGTAAAATTGAACAAATAAATTGTTAAGTTGTGTTCTCTTTTTCTTCATTATTATAAGAAGCTAATGGGTGGTAATAGCTTGGTGTACATTTAACAGAAATAGTAAAGTCTTGATAAAAAAGAATAAATAAAAATTATATGAAATTTTGGGAAATTTTAAAATGATTGAACTGGAATTAAAAAAAAAAAAAATATGTACTTTAATAACTGTCAGAAAAAAATTTTCTTATTAAAATTAACTTTAGCAAATTTCATCTTCATAATAATTATTATTATTTATTTATTTATATCTCAAAATTTAACTTATATTCGTTAATACTAAAAATGTTATTATGTTAAGTTCATATATTTACCATACTTAATGTGGTGAAATGTAGAACTAAAAATATTTTCAGGTTAGAAGCAGTTCTCATTTTTTATATGAGATTCCACCATTTCAGTCGATATCAAAAATGTGAACCCTTTTTTAATAGAATATATCGAAGGCAAAAGTGAAAATTATCAAAAGGGTTGTGTTAACATCTTTAAATCTCTTTTTTTTCTAAATACCAGTTTCTTGTAGGCAGAGTTGTTCATATTCCAGTATTTCACCGTCCAGTACCAGTGCCAGTAAAATATTTTTTACTGGAAAATTTTTCAAGCACCAGTACCAGTAACAGTACCAGTACTTAAAATTACCAGTAATCAGTAAAAATACTGGTACTGGTCATCACCAGTATTTTTCCAGTACTACCAGTAAAAACCAGTACCACCAGTAAAAACCAGTAAATTAGTAAATTTTAGTGCAATATTCTCCTAATACGTTACGTAAAGTATCTTCATCGAATGACTAAATATTAAAGTATTCTAATATGTAAAGTATCTTAGCACCGAAATGAATAATTTTTAATGGTACATATTATATTAAATTATATAACTAACAATTATATTAAAAAAAAACGAAACTATACTAGAATATATAAAATAATTTTTTATTGATGAAGCCTGAGCTAACGTATCAGAAATCACTATAGACACTATCCGTAGTGCACTTTCAAAACTAAAGGAAGTAGAGTATAAATAAAACCAAAGTGTTTAAATATTATCAAAATTTTTTTCTTTAAAAAAAAATTTGTCAAACAATATTTGGATCGGAAAAAGAAAAAAATTTTTAAATTTTATTTTATGTAAATTTTAATGATAGTGTGATTACCTTGCACTTCTTCATCGTGTCTAATAAGCTCATTTGCTTTCAGAAGTACTAATTTCTCAAAATTAGTATCAGAAAGCATGCTCACTCCTCTTGGGCGTATTGAATAAACCCGCAAAGGAGAAAAGCCTTTCGACTGGAGCTGATGATGGGAGTGTTGTGTTCAAGTACAAAAACATTTTTTTTAGTTTGGCATATTTATTTAACATATCTTGATTTTTACTTGGATCCATCAAATAGTAAAAAATTTAGATTCAAGGCTGTTAAAATTCAAATCAATTTGATTTGTTGAATCTATAAAGCATATTATGCAAAATTTGCAACATTAATCTAACTCTAATTGAATAAATACTTTATAAATAAATACCTTCAATATTGTCACCATAATCAAAAAAATTAGTACCATTTTTCTGAATGTTGCATTCACTTTCTTCCACTTCTTTTTCCAGATTAAGAATGTTAGCATGTTTTCCATATTCTTTCATCCTTTCGTGGATGTCAAACGAAAAAGTGTTTGTTTTTTTCTTTAAACTGTTTAGGCATTTTAATTTTACCTCCGGACATAATACAGACGCCACAGTAGCATCATCTGCATCTGCGTATAACTCAAAATATTGTTGAAAACGTTTTAAAAGACATTGTTCCAATTCCAATGCAACATCTTTCAAAACAAACAGTTTCTCATAAGTGAGTAGCTTTTTTAATTTTGTTTGCAGTGTTATTAGCGATGGTATTAAGTAACCATAAAACATTGTTTATTCAGTTTGAAGAAAATTTAATGTGTCGGGTATAGGGCTCATTAAAGTGCAATATTTTTCCAAATAACTAATATCATTTAGGGTAAACTTTGAAATAGACAAAATTGTGCACAGTGTGTGCAATTTATCTTTTACCGACAACTTTTTCAATATCGAATCATACAAAGAGTTCCACCGTGTAATAACCGGATATTTCAAACCTATCCCAAGTACTTCATGGACAATCTCATAAGATTTAGGGCAACTCGATTTACTCCATAAAGCTGAGCATTTTTTCATAACCTAAAAAATAAATTTGAGATTAGCGCAGAAAAAACTACATAATTATTACTAAATTCTTACACTCAAATGACAAGATTCTATGTTTGTGTATTTTTTTATAATTTTTAGAAAATCAGTTGTAGCTAATAAATTTAAAGTGTGGCTTGCAAATCGTTGATGTTTTGGAAGTTTTTTGTTTAAATTTTCTGTATCTTCATCAAAATCGGGTAATTCTACAACTTCTTCGTCATAGTCATTGTCATCTAGATCTACCGAATCTATAAGTTGTTTCGCGTCTTCCGGAATAATATTTTTATTAAATGCTTGAATGCCAAATTCTTTAAACGCTTTGACAAAGTTGGATCCGTTGTCAGTTATTGTAGTCCTCACTTTATTTGAGCTTATGTTGAATTTACGATTAATTTCGTATATAAAATCACTTATGCGCAAATATGTGTGCGAACCCGTAAACCGTTTGCATGCTAACGCCACTGAGTGCCTTTTAAATCAATGAGTGTCTTTTAATCAGAGTTAAATAAATAGAAATATTAAACTAAATTCTAGTTTTCATAAAATATGGAAAAATATAAAACTATAGAAAGAATGATAAATTTTTAATCTTTAATTGAAATATTGACTGAAGTAGATCGCAAAAATTGTCTAAAAATTATTTTTTAATAAAAAATGCTAGTTAGAAAATTTAATTTAATATGTACCATTAAAAATTATTCATTTCGGTGCTAAGATACTTTACATATTAGAATACTTTAATATTTAGTCATTCGATGAAGATACTTTACGTATTAGGAGAATATTTCACTAAAATTTACTAATTTACTGGTTTTACTGGTGGTACTGGTTTTTACTGGTAGTACTGGAAAAATACTGGTGATGACCAGTACCAGTATTTTTACTGATTACTGGTCATTTTAAGTACCAGTAAATTATACTGGTACTGGTACTTGAAAAGTTTTCCAGTAAGTGTACAATACTGGTTTTTTACTGGTACTGGAAAATGAACAACTCTGCTTGTAGGATATTGTCTTATATCAAAACTATTTTAAACAATATTAATTGAAATCTCTTTTTCCTTCGATCAATTCAAAAATGTTATTATACCGTAGTGGGATAATATTATGTAAAGTACAAAAGTTATAATAGCTATTATGATATTACTTTAGAAATAAAAATAAAAATGCTGTAAAGTGGCTGTTATGTTATTATTATTTAAATATCATTGACTTAGAAAATAATCTTATCGTATATAATAATAAAAGAAACCTGTATGTTTGTAACCATTTTCCGGAAGAACTACTGCACTAATTTTGACAAAAATTTATATATAAGCTTTATGGCTTATGAGGATGTTTTATGTCAAGTTTAACCCCGCATATGGCCCTAGAACCAGAGTTCAATTAGAAGAAGAATAACCATAAAAAATAAGAATGTTTGTTAAATATTGCATACTTGTAGGCGGTAAAATTTATTCAGAAAGTTAATTTAACAATCAAACAAAGAGGTATGTACTTATTCTGATTGAATAACTAACATTAAATCTATATTTATTTTCTTATTCAATATTAATTTATTATAAACTTAGTTAATATATAGTTATGTAATAGATTTAATAAATGGTGTCTTTCAAAGATATATTTCAGCCGGTTGCTGTGCTCACACGGAATGAAAGAAACCGTTGTAGGAAAAAAACTCAGTCTCAGATGGACCATTGAAGAAAATTGAATAAAATCTTAAATTTTGTAGTTGTATATTTAAATTCTTAAAAATAGTTATAAAATCAAAAGAACAATCAATTTAATAATAAAATCTGTGTGAAATAAATAAATAAAATATTTTAAAATTCATTAATAAATAAAATTTGTGGGAAATGAATTAACAAGAGTTTTCATCACTATAATAATAACTTTACAAGTTAAGGAAAAATGTTTCGAAGAAGAAATATTAACTATATGCTAAATTCAGTGTTTACACTCAAATGAAATTACATAATAATATTTTTCGGTAATTAAAAAAGCATTTCATGACCAACCCAAATGTGTATTTTATCTTATTTCGTTTAAGTCATCCACACACTGGTATTTGAGTTCAAAAATAAAATAAAATAAATGTTTAAATATTTCATGAAATGGTGGAATACAACAACAAAAAAAATACGATACTGATGTGTTGAATAGATTTGTTCAACAAAATATTCCAAATATGAGTGAACAGCAAAAACAAGTGTGCAATACTATTATTCAAGTTATAATTCTAAAACTGGTGAGATCTATTTCCTTTTTGCACGAGGATGTACTGAAAATACATACTTGATTTTCTTAATTTTGGCAACAATACGGTTAAAAACACAAAGACATTAGATTGTACACTGCAAGATTTACGACATAACCAACAATCTTTTGGAGGTGCTCTTATATTTTTAGCAGGTGATTTCAAACAAACTTTACCTCATATACACTAATCAACACCAGCAGATTAATTAAACGCATCTATAAAATCATCACATTTGATTTGGTAAAAATTATCAATGCGTCAAACATGGGTATACAACTGTTTGATGCAGCTGCCCATTTATTTGCCAAGTCTTAGATATTGATAATGTCAATGTAACAATCAAGAATACAACAGAATTAATAACATTGCCTGACAACTTTTATGTATTAAATTATACAAATTATCCATAGTTGAGTGATCGCGCTATATTAGCAAAAAAAAAAAAAAAAGTTTTCAATGAAATAAATACAGACATTCAAAATAAAATAAGTGGCCAAGCAATTACATGTAAATCAACCGATTGTTTTATGGATAATAATGAAGCTGTGACTTATCTAATTAGATTTTTAAATGCAGTTGATTTGCCAGAAAATCCACCACATATTTTGCAATTAAAAATTGGTATGCCCATAATTATGTTACACAATTTAAATCAACCCCTGTGATAATAATGGCAAAAGATTATCAGTGAAAAAATTAATGAAAAATATTGTCTAAGCAACTATATTGGCAAATACAAAATAGAAATTGTATTAATTCCAAGAATACCATCAATCATTCCGTCAGATGTGACATTAAACAATTTAAACGTATTCAATTTCCAGTTCGTTTAGCATTTGCAATAACAATAAATAAATCGCAAGGTTAATCGCTATAAGTATGCGGGTCAAATTTTTAAAGTGACTGTTTTTCACATGGCCAATTTTACGCAGGATATTCAAGTGTTGGTAAACCTTCGACATTATTTATATTTCCACACGAAGGGAAAATAAAAAAATATTATTTACCAAAAAGAATTATGCAATGGAATAGTAACATATTTTAAGATTTCAAGCTTTGTAATAATTTAAAATTCAAAATATAAAGTTATTATTATTATTATTATGTTTTAATAAAGAATTATAATTAATTTGTACTATTTTTGTATTAACAAATAAAGTTTACTTTAATCCACTTCCTACAAGAACGTATCACTGATCGTTTTTTTTTTTTTTTTCTTTATTTCAATCATACTAATTTAATATAAAATTTCATTAACTTAAAACCAAATTGTAAGTTGTAGATCTTAGCCTAGGCTGTCTGATCTTAAAATTTAAAAAAATTAAAGTGCAAATAAAAGTTAATATACAAAGAAAAGCTATGGAACTGTCAATAATATGAAATAAAATAAATTGCATTATAGGAAAACTTAAAAAATAAGATAAACTTCAATGCTTAAATTTATAAAACGAAAAAAAAAAAAAATAAAAAAGAAAACAAAAAAGTACTAATTCTATTATAAAAATTATATATAAAGACTATTTAAAACTACTTATGAAATTAACTTTAACATTTTTACTGCAATTACTACTGTCAAACATTTTTAATTTTTATTATTGTTGTTGTAATAATACAAAATATTCTTATATTCAATTATTTTTGTTTATTTATAATTTATTTTTACTTTTTTCCATTTATTTATTTTTGTTTTTTTATTTTTATTGTCAACTAATATTTAATATAAATTTTTGTATTCCGGTTTTAAAAACTGTAAAAGAATCAATTTCTTTAAGTTGTACCGGCAGGTCATTAAACAATTTCAAACAATTATACAGACAGTTGTTTTTCTGTTGATTTGTTTTAAACAAGGACAGGTAGAAATTGGATTTGTTTCGTGTGTTGTGTGTATGGATGTCTATCATTCTACTCAAAATGAAATTATGTTTGATAAATTTTAATTCACTAATATTTTAAACGTACTAGATAGTTCTCGTTTACAAATATTAGTGAAACTTAAATATTTATCAGAATATAATAAATTTGTTGGATACATTTGTGGGTAGAACTGAATAATTTTTATTGATTTCTTATGAATGACATCCAGCTGACTTAAGGTTTGCTGGCTCGCACCGTTCCATACGGGATTGAGATATACAATGTGTGACACTATAAAAGACGAATATATTGCATATAATGCTTTGGTTGAGATAAAGTTCCGTAATCTACGCAATATGAAAAGATAGGGTGATATTTTGCTTGGTGTACGTGGTCAGTCCATTTCAACTTTTTATCGATAATTAACCCTAGATAATTAAAGCTATCTACAGTTTCTATTAATTTAGATTTATAAAAGAAATTTTCTGAGTTATATAATTTATTTCCAAACAAAATAATTTTGGTTTTTTTTACATTTAGGCTTAATTTGTGTTTAGTAATCCATATTTCAATATTATTTAGATCGTTTTCAATATCCCTCCAATGTTTTCAATATGAATATCGTATTACTGCATCATCAGCATACAGTTGAATTGAGCCTTTCAGCTTTAGTCGGGATATATCATCAATGTAAAGCTTAAAAAGGTCTGGTCCTAGGATGGATCCCTGTGGTACCCCTTTTTTAATAGTAAGGTAACTACTAAGAGAATTTCCTATTTTGACTCTTTGTAGCCTATCATTGAAATATGATTTAAAAAAGCTTATATTGGATGGACTAAAACCAAGATTAATCAATTTTAATAACAGTATCTCATGGTCAACGCAGTCAAATGCTTTTTGTAGATCCAAAAATATACATGCAACAAATTTCCCATTGTCGATGTTATTGGATATAAAATTTGTTAAACTGAGACATGCTGATGTAGTGTTAGAATTATTTTCAAAACCATATTGTTCTTCATGTAAAATGCTGTTATTTGTAAAAAATAAATTAAGGCGGCGTTTGATGATTATTTCAAAAATTTTTGACAAAGCGTTTAGTACAGAAATCGGTCGGTAGTTTGTTGGATTTGTAGTTGAACCTGATTTGTATATAGGGGTTACTATTGCTATTTTGAGACTTTTGGGAAAAACAGAATTTTGAATTGCATTATTTACTAATTTTACTTTAATGGCGATAATTGAGATGAGAATTTTTTAATGAATTTAGAGGAGATATTGTCATGGCCCGTTGCAGCTGACGACTTTAGTTCATCAATTATTTGTTTGATTTCTTCTTCATTTGTTAAATCTAGACAGAAATTGTTGAAGATAGTTCTTCTTGAACTATTTATATATGTAAAATCTATTTGGAAAGGAGAGATATTTATTTCGTCAGTTACATTCACAAAGAAGGAGTTCATTTTGTTAGCTATGTTGCTTTCATCACTGATAGTTTCATTATTAAAGTCTAAGGACTTAATAATTGTGTTAGAAGTACACGAATCAGTGTTATGAATTATTCTTTTATAAAATTTCCACAAGTTTTTAGAATTTTAAATTTCGGAGTGGATGTCATTTGAAAAATAGGTTTTTTTAGCTTCAAGTCTCATTTTTTTATATAAGTCAAGAATCCGTATATTATTTTTGTATTTACAAGAATACTTGTAATAAGAGTCTCTAATCTTTATTTTATTCAAAATTTCTTTCGTCATCCATTTCTTTTTAATTTCCCCATTCTTACCTCGATCGTTTTAGTATACTTTATGATAATCTGCTGTAAATCGGCAACAAAAGTATCAACTCGTCATAAGAATCAAAATTCGACCAAAAGCTATCTAATTTTATTTGGTCGTAATCCAAAACTGTTTTCTTTTCGGTTTTTTCTATGGTTAACGGTTTGAGATTCATATTAATGAGAAACATTTCATGATCTGAAAGAGGGGTACCCATTATCATAAAATTATATTTGAATTTAACCAAGTCGGTAAGAAGGTGATCAATAACAGTTCTAGTTGAGTGGCTAATTCTAGTTGCATATTCAGGAGTTATTTTATTGTATATTAAGAACCCATTACCAAGCAAAGTGTTTGTATATGTTAAGACTTGCTCCTTTTTGGTGTCAAGTAAGTTTAGATTCATATCACCTAAAATAACAGAATTTTTATAGGTTGTAGTAATTTCATCCAGCTTATCAATAAAATCTGGTACACGCGTTTCGTGTGATCTATATATCCCAATAATGTTTATGTTATGGTTAGTTAATTTAGTAATTAAAATATTTGTTTTATTAAATTCTTCTTCAATTATAAAATTAGAGTCAATATTTTCAATAATGTATATCGCAACCCCACCATATGGTTCTTGCCTATTTGAAAAATAAGGAACATATCTATTTATATTGAAAAAAGCATTTTCCTTTTTGATAAGCCATATTTCAGTCAGAACAATTATATGGATGTCAAAATCATAAGAATAAATTAGAGATTCTAAGTCGTATAGTTTGTTCCGAAGACTTTGAATGTTGATGTACATAATATTCAAGTTAGTTTTATTATTTGTAAATGATGTTAGGTTGCATACCCCTGACATATGCACAACATTCATATCCAAAGAAGGGTTTATGGTGTTAGTTGAGAAAATTTATAACGAAGAGGAAAAATAATAAGAAAAAAGAGGGAGAGAAATAAGAAGGAAACTGCATGCTTAGAAGAAAAATACAATAATTTCGTTATGATTAGAATAATAAGGAATGATAATATGATTTTAGTATTAAATCCGTTCGCGACGTGTAAATTATATTGATAATGTGTATAATAGAAAGTAAATTTAAGAAAAGAATAATAAATTAATAAATATATAAGTAGTGTTTTTAATATGTGATTTTTAGTAGTAATTTTTGTTTTTAAACGAAATCTAATAATTTTTAGCAGATATATTGTATAAATGTGTAAGAAAAATAAGTGTTTTAATAAATGTTTAAAATTATTGATCTGAGTGTAATACGGACATTTTGATCAACTGGTTGCAGCAAAGCGTACCGGGTCTGCTAGTTATGAATAAAAATTGAAATAAAAAACAAAAAACTGAAAGTTTTCAATTTTTCTTCTCATATCAATTCTGATGAAATGACTGTTATTATTAATCATATTTTTAAATAATTTGCTCTCCATGTACTTGATATTATTGTATATTTTAACCTGTCAAACTTTTTAATTCTTATATGCTCTACAGTAATAGAAGCTCAAAGCCCGTTTGCTCCATAGGCACATTGAAAACAATTATGTCATTAATTTGTATGGTATGGAGCAAATTGTCCACTATGATTTTTATGATGAAATATCAAATATCTCGTAAAGTACTTGAAAGACACCCCTAAAATTTAGCATATATAACTAGTTAAATATTAAATAAACTTAAAGTTAAAATTTCTACTATAGTTTTTCCGGCCAATTTTTTTCTTTTAATGTCCAAACTTTCTTTTTCGATTATCTCGAATTAATCTCGGATTACATCCAAGCAACAAGCGTAGAGATAAGAACTTTAACAGGCAATATAGGTAGCACTATATAGCCTACCCAGACACAACATTAAAAGCCACCAGTATGTTGAGTTCTTTAAAAGTCTTGGTAACCGATTTATAGCTGGCGGAGACTATAATGCAAAACATGGTTATTGAGGCTCCAGACTTATTACTTCAAAGGGAGAGAGCTATTGAATGCTGTAAATCTAATGAACCTGAATACTTTGTCAACAGGAGAACCAACATACTGGTATTCAGATTTAAATAATTCAACAGACATCATATATTTCTACATAACACCCTAAGACCCTAAGAAATGCAATATACTATCATGATTGTCTTGAACTGTCTTCGGATCATTCTCCAATAATTTTGGATCTACATATAGATTGCATTAAGAAAATGAGCCCGCCAGTATTGACATCAATCAAAACAAACTGACACATATTTCGGGATACCTCAAACGAAAAGCTTAATGTCAATACTCCTCTAAAGAATGAATATGATTTTGAAAATGCTATTGAACATTTTACAATATCAGTACAAGAAGCTGCATGGATAGCTACTCCTAGTAATAAACATATACACAAACAGAATAATGAATCATATTTTATCAAAAATCTAATAAGAGAAAAAAGAAGAATCAGAAAGCAATGGCATTTGAATCGAGCACCAAGCAACAAAAAACTACTTAACCAAATAAGCAAAAAACTGAAGAATGAACTTAAAAAATTTAAAAATGACTCAATAAATAAATACTTGTAAAAGCTCACAGCTACACAAACTACCAATTATGATCTATGGAAAGCCACCAGGAAAATAAAAC
Organism: Argyra leucocephala; assembly: GCA_963942445.1. Classification (NCBI taxonomy): domain Eukaryota; kingdom Metazoa; phylum Arthropoda; class Insecta; order Diptera; family Dolichopodidae; genus Argyra; species Argyra leucocephala. The sequence continues at coordinate 149,412,708 of OZ012679.1, forward strand.
AACCTATTCTTACAAATAATCCTTTGAAAAAACCAGATGGAAGTTGGGCTCGAAGTAATTTTGAAAAAAGTTGTTGCTTTGCGGAACATCTTTCTAAAGTTTTTCAGCTATGGAATGTCGAAAGTAACACTGAGGATGTCAAAGAATTAGAAGACGCTGCAAATATACCTTTTCAAATGGATTTTCCCATAAAAAAACCAAAGCATCTGAAATAAAAGATATAATTCTATGCGAAATAAACCCAAAAAAAAGCCCAAGTTATGGTTTATTGACTGGACGTATATTGCATGAACTTCCATTGACAGGTATAAAATACTTAACACAAATTTATAACGGATTATTAAGAATAAGATACTTTCCCATACAATGGAAAATTTCTGAAGTGATAATGATACGGAAACCTGAGAAAAGTCCTGAAGAAATTATATCACACAGGCCAATCAGCTTACTTCCAGTGCTCTCAAAACTTTTTGAGAAATTATTGTTTAAAAGGCTATCTCCTATAATATAAAGTTGTAAGTTGATACCAGAATTCCAATTCGGATTTAGGGCCCAGCACAACATAATATAGCAAGTACACCGAATTGTCAACACCATAAATAATGCTTTCGAAAAGAAGGAATACGTATCAGCTGCCTTTATAGACATAAACCAAGCATTTGATAAAGTCTGGCATGTAGGACTCCTCTATAAACTGAAAAAAATGTTCCCATCTGAGTATTACGAAATTTTTAAAAAGCATTTGGAAAATAGAACGTATTATATAAAACAAAAAGACAAATATAGTCAACTATATGATATTCAGTCCGGAGTTCCTCAAGGTAATGTCCTTCAACCTATTTTATACTTTTTTGTACACAGCAGAACTCCCACTTATAGCAGGAGTTCAACTTGCGACTTTTGCCGATGATACTGCCATATTAGCTACACATAATGACGCAAACGTGGCATCATCCGCTACCCAAGTGTGCCTGAATAAAATCCAAATATGGCTAGATAAATGGAAAATTAAAGCAAATCAACAAAAATCAGAACACGTTACATCATTACGCTGAGAAAGGATACTTGCCCACGAGTCTCTTTAAACAGTATTCCTATACCTCAAAAAGAAGAAGTAAAATATCTAGGAATGCATTTAGATAGAAGATTGAACTGGAGAAATCATATTGAAAGCAAACGAAAGCAGCTTGAAATAAAATTAAGAAATATGTATTGGCTACTAGGAAATAAATCACAATTATCTCTAAAAAACAAAATATTGGTATATAACTCCTCTATTAAAACCTGTATGGACATACGGAATACAGATGTGGGGTACAACTGCAAAAACAAATATTCAAGTACTTCAGAGATTCCAGAGCATATTTTTGCGGAAAATCGTAAACGCACCCTAATGGTACGTTCCAAATAACTTAATTACAAAAGACTTGGGAATTTCTTCAGTGCAAGACGAAATAAAAAAATTCATAATAACTACAAAAATAAAGTGGAAGACCATCCAAACAATCTAGGTCGACTGCTATTTGTTACGCGAAACACAAGCAGACTAAAAAGAAGAATGCCAAGCGACTTAATATAAAATAAATAATTAACTAAATTAACTGTAAAATAAACTAGAGATTAGATTTTGTAAATTAGTGTAGCTTATCACTGGATAGGCTACTTCAAGTCATATTTTCATCATAAATATTTGTTTATTGTATAGACACGAAAATACAGATTGTAAATAAAAAATGAAGTAAGAAAAAAAAAACAAAATTATTTCGGAATATAATTTTGTCCGTATGGACCAAAAGTGAATTCGTGCAACGAATTGTGTTCAAAAATATGTTTTTTACAAATTACTATAAAAATATTTAATTCCAAGTAAGAGTGTTTCTTGAGTATAAAGAAGAATAAGAAAACAATATGGAAATATACTAAACCGTTATGTCATCTGCAACTCGTTTTGAAACTTCTAATTTTCATAAATTTAGATTTTGCAAAATTACTATATTTTCTTTAATTTCCCTTAAATTTGCTTAATTGTAAATATTCAATACCCTAAAAGATTATAACCAATTATATAATTGTATCTATCAATTCCTAATTAAAAAAAATATATTACTACTTTTTTTTTAATTCAATTACTTTGTTTGTTCAATGATTTTTTAGTACACGTATATGTTCACAAAATTTCAACAATTATATTGAATTTATTCGGACAGTTTCCAGATAATTATCTAAAACGAAATTATTATTTTATTTTTCATTTTTTATTCAAAAACAAATAGTCCTGCGGTAACGGAAATAAGGAAATAGGTTATATTTAAAATTTGTTCATTTCTATTTCTCTAATTTAGAGTGGCATTTTGAAAATTTATTAAAGTTTCAATGGGGAAAATAAATTTTCCATGAAAAATAAATTTTCCCATATTATCATATTAGTAAATTTTTATTATAGATCCTTATTGCAAATATTATTTGTTATTTGTATAATATGTGTACTAAATTTGTTAGAACAAAACAAACAAAAAAGAAAAAAAAAAAACAGTTGTTTTTATTAATCCTCTGATAATACCTGTTATTTTATTGGAAACTGAACTAAACTTAATGGTTAATATCTATCATATAAAATATATAAATGCATCCTATATGGTGGATGGCAACGACGAGGTCACTATGATGTGAAATTAACTAACAATTTGTTTAGAATTGAAGTTTATTACATAGAAAATAGTTCAACTGTTCTCTCTCTCTCTCTCTCAGTATGGTATAATATAAATATTGTGTTGTGTAACCAATATTATAGGTTCCTGTCGTGTTTAGTAATCATTTGTACCATAAAATCCTATTTAAAATGAAACCTTGTACTACCAGAAATAGTTTTGACGGTAAACTCATAAATATATAAATGAAGGTATAGGCTATATTATAATATATTTATTCATGAATAGGAATATTGAGTAGATGATGTAGCTATTGTTTTTGTGTATTGCGTACAATATACAATGAAAGTAATACACAATTAAAAAGATATATATCAACTCTCCTATGTGATGTTATACATACTGTATAATATTATGTATGGATTGTCCATTTAGATATTCAATAAAAATAGACAGCTTTTATAAAGTTTTTTATGAATATTCATTCTAATATGAAACGTAAGTGAATACAACTGGGTACCCAAATAAATTTAAAGTATTTTGATTAACAAAATATTCAAAACAATACCCACCACCGCCAATATAATAGGCCTATTACTAAATTTTCAAATATTGAGTTTAGAAAAAAAATGTTGATAGGTATTTTTAGGTCAGCTTACAAAATACAAAACTTCTGTTCAACATAATTTTAGAAATTTGTTTTCATTTTTGATTAAAGATTAATCCATTCATTATTTTGTGGAATGAAAACAGATTTTTGTATTTTTCTTAAACTTGTAGTAAATAAAATCTGATAAATGTAATTTTGTCTCTTATTTCGATTAAAATTTTTGTTTTTCAGTTGTTATAGTCATATTAGAAACGATAGAAATTCATTCAGATTTAGAAGTGTATTTTATCGAATGTAAGGCACCTGAAAGAAGCCATTTTTATTTTTTCTAAGTAAACGCGACCTTTTCAGATCTACTGTACTTCTCCGTTTATTATTTTAGAATTACAGGTATATGTCCTTGATGAACGCTATTATTGCTTTGATGTCCATTTCAAAATTACCAGTTTTATATTCCTAACAATATTTATGTCTTTTGCGAGTCATTTTTTTTTTCAGATACTAGAAAATCATTGAAAGAGGCTTCAGGGACTACCTAGTACCAGGGAAGGCAGTTTGAAGGACTGTGGGACTTTAACCCACTAAAACTCCTATCGTTATTGCAACTAGTCTTATAGACTAACGATTAATTTACATTAAACTCAAAGAAACTAAGATGCCTTTGATCCAATAAGGTTTTAATAGATAAAAGGTTTTAACCCAACTCAAGTGGTCTTGTTCGTTTTAGTTGCTTAACAAAGTTTTGATTGTCAATTAAGCTAGAAACTTCGATATTGACATGTTGGATGAGACGAGTTTTATGCCGTGCAGCGCATTTTATTATTTCGTCTTTTATAAATGAGATCTATGAGATCTCGATGAATATCGCCATTGCGAACCTACCATGGAGCATATACTATGTTGTGCAGTACCTTATTTTGGAACGTTTGGATAGTTTGAATATGGATTTGTTTAGCACATCCCCATATTTGAATAGCGTATGGCCAGACTGGCTTCAATATTTGATTATACATCAAAACTTTGTTATAGGTCGAGACCGTAGAATTCCGCCCAATCAGCCTGTATATTTCTCTATATTTGAACTGGAGTTCTTGTTTTTTGATTTTCACATGCTCTTTTCATTTCAGTTTTGCATCCAAGGTCATGCGAAAATATTTAGCTTTATTCTCGCATGGAATCACGACGTCATTAATTTTAACTGAGAGAAGAGCTACTATGATTTTATAGGTGAAGTTTACATGACTAGATTTGGCTTAATTTAATTTAATTTTCTATTTTTTGCACAAGTTGAAAATTTCGTCATTAGCTTTTTGGAGTTTGTTTGTAGCTTCTTCTATAGTAGAACCAACTGCCATCAACGCTGTGTCATCTGCAAAGATTGCTATTTTTATATTTTCTACTTCGGGTATATCGTAGGTGTATAACAATTATAAAATTGGATCCAGTATACTACCTTGCGGTACTCCAGCTTTTATATCTCTTACAGAGGAGTATTCATTCTCATTTTTAACTCGAAAAACTCTATTTGAGAGATATGATGAAAATAATTGAACATAATTTTTAGGGAGCAAACAACTTAGTTTTTTGATGAGTCCTTCATGCCAAACTTCATCAAAAACTTGGGCTACATCTAGAAATACTGAAGAACAAATTTGTTTATTTGCCAGTGCCCTTTCTATAATGTCAATTCTTCGATGTACTTGATCTATTGTTGAGTATTTTTGCCTAAACACAAATTGGTGATTAGGTATTATGTTTCTGTTTTCTATGAGGGGTTGAATCCTTCTCAATAGTATTTTTTAAAAAAAACTTCGATATTGTAGGGAGCAAAGATATCGGCCTGTAGAATTTGGTGTCGTTAGCAAGCTTTCCTGGTTTTTGAATCATTATTATCTCTGCAACTTTCCATATACTAGGTATATGTTTAAGCTTAATACAGGCATTCATTATATATACCAAGAGTGTGAGAGCTTTGTTGGGCATATTTTCAGCACATTTGAAGTTATTAAATCCAATCCTGGGGCTTTATTTAATTTTATGTTTTTGATTTCCTTAATTACTTCTTTTCGACTTATAAAGGGAATATTTATGTCTTTTGCGAGTCATGTTGTCGCAATCAAATAGAATATGAGAGGTGGGTTCCTCTTATTCTGAGGAGGCGTGTTTAAAGAAGTCATTAACATGGTAAGGTATGCAAAATTATTCAAAACAATTAAAGAGTGTATGATTTTACAGTCAGACGACACACAAATGTTGTATGCACATTTTACTACAAGTAAAAATTTTCTTTTATTATTCCTTGGAATTATTGGGGAATATAATTTGGTTATCAGCTTTGTTTTCCCAGTTTTGCACTCGATCATTTTCAGAAGCTGATATAAGTTGGAATGTTCACCTCACAATCATGGTAAAGAAAAAAAACACATTAATGAATTGACTATGAATAGTAATGTTACAAGGCACATAAAATCACAGGATCGATGAAATATATAAGCATCCATTATTTTATATGAATTAAAAGCCCTTTTCAATTAATTTATAGTTGAAATTTTTTCTAGATAGAATTATGAAATATTAAAGTTATATTCACATACGACGTATATGTATTTCCTCCCGTCACCCATGTAGAACTTTAAAACAGATAAAATTTTTTCAATCTTAATAGATTAATCCAAAATATTTTGCACAGTCAGCTACGGTGCTTATTATATAGTGAAATATATTTGGCTCAATAAAGAAACAAATAAAACAAAACATGAAATAAAGCACAGCATAAAATGTTAAGGAAATACAAGTGTGTGGATTATGCTGAGATAACAGCCTAATATGGTCATAATAACGGTTGAAAGAGAGAAGAGGAATAGAAGAACATTCAAAGAGAAAAAACAGTAAAAACAAGTGATTTATTAGTTTTTGATAATTCAAGAAAGAAGAACGAACATTTCTTGATAGTTATTTATATTCAGGTTATATTTCAAGTGAATATAAAATTTATTAAATTGATAAATTGGTAATAGTTCCGAAAAGTTTTGGTTCTTCTGAAGGAAATAGTGAACACGAGTAGGACCTCATGACTATATAGCGTTCCTAGTTTGCAAAAATATATATCTGTAATAGCACATCTTGGCCTTTAAGGATGAAAAGGACATTTATATAAAACAATTGCTTTTCTCACCCTTTCCCAAGGATTTGTTTATTCAGGTAAATTTCAATGTAATTTTCGTAGAGAATTGCGAGAAAACACATTTGTTACTTGCAAACTTATATGGTATTTTCCACAGGTTATATAATGTAACCGACCAATAACATATAGTATAATAGCGATCAAGTAATCTGACTACTGATCAGAACGGTACCCGATTCGATTTAGATTAGCTTACATTAATGTGAAAAGTAGGGATCTGGTCAAATCATCGGAATCGCAAACGGCCTTATTTTGATTACCCTTATACTAATGTAAATTAAGCATTTCAGCCCCTGAGGATAACTGATTTATTAATTACACTTTATACATTCTTTAGTCGTATAATGTGTAACTAGTATTGTTTTGAAAACTCTGTATTGCCCAAGTGGCGAAGTCTATTACGAAAGAGACGGTGACATCGTAAATATCTTAAAAAAACATTCAACCTGATGCAATATGAAAAAAGTAAGCTAGTAAGCAACATCGTGTAATATGAGCTTTCTGAGACAATGAATTCAAACATTTGTGATAAAGCAGAATGAACATACAGCTTTTATTAACACTGTACAATATTGGGGTTTTAAAAATTTTTGTAAACTCAAATACCTGTCAAACAGGTCGTGGAGACATCGTCAACAACAATTGTGATCATGTAGATAATGTCTCAAGCTTTTGTGAGCTTTTGTATACATTTAAGATCATGTGGAAGTTGTATTCATCTTTGTGTTCATACATTTACGATGTCAAGGAAATTCAATTATTCACCGAGCAGATGTAAAATAGATTCTTCCTCTATTTTTCATATTCTGCATGTTTGGTAAGATCAAATCAATTATTTATCGGTAAATGCGATTCTACGTAGATGTTCTTTTACTGGGCAGTAGCTAGTTAGAATCTGTGCCTCTCTTTCATAGCCATAGAAGATGTGTATCTCATTTGAACATTAGTTTTCTTAAGAGAGTGTTATGGCATGAGCATTTTAGCTTATTAATTTCTCGGTATGTTGACTTAAGAATTCTAAGCTCAAGCCACGGCTTTAACTGCATTTTGGTTGTTCTAAGTGAACCCTGCAAAACGGCCTTTGTCCTATAAAAGGCGTAGGCGAAGATTTTCTCACTAGGTAATCTACCACTTCGATATCTACTATGCCAGAATGTTCTTCTTTGCACATTATTCGAGTCCCTTCCAAGGTATGAATTTTTAGTTAATGTTTATTCTTTTTTCATTATTCATAAAACAAAAAAAAAATTGTAAAATTTGTGACGTCATAAGCTAAAATATTTTATTAATGTTAAAACTCTATAATTTGATTTAATAAAAATAGATTTTCAAATCAAAATATTCCCGTTTTAAATTCGTATTATAATTGGTGTTGACGCCTTTTTAGAAATATATATCCTTAATAGTGAATCTAGTCTTTTAAGGTTAAAAAGATGATAAAATTTGGTAATATTGTGGTCTTAGGGGTTTTGTATCTGTCTAAATAAACGCTTATATCTTCCAAACTATTTTATATAGGCTAAAGTATACATCTATGAGTTATTAAACAAATGGACGATTGAGGGGTTATATGGTAAAACCTTGAGATATTTGGTTTTAAAAAAAAGATAATAAATATTGATTTTTTTTCCAGAAATGTATGGATCAACAGATATAATGGTTTATATATATTTTTTTGTTTTTCTCCGTACTCCTCTTAGGAGCATAGGTATTTCACTTGACATTTCCATCGTACTCGATTTCTAGCTGCTACTTTCACTTCTAATTCCGAGTCATTGTCTGAGTTCATTTTTAATCTGTTTGTACTGTCTAAGTAGGGGATTGGCCAGTAGGGGACAAGACCACTTTGATACTTTATCTGCGCGATAAGACGACGCCATATTTTTCTGCAAGTTGTCGCTGCGATTTAATCCATCTTTGACGTTAAGATGCCTGACGTAACTATGTTTACTGAGTAGGTCATGTCACATACTTTATCAGTTGTTGAGAATTGTGTAATTATTATTAATGTTTGTCCAATATTATTTATTATATTATTTGGTTATTGTGTTGTATGATATATATGAGTATTGATATAGATATTGATATAGGTAATATTTTTTAGTTATAAAGAGTAATTATTTTTATTCATTATTAATTTTATATATAATATTTTTGCTATTTGTTTTTTTAGTTATATTTTGTACCCTCCACGGGAATCGAACCCGTGACTACCACATCGTAATTCAAACACATTTCTGTGCTCTAACCGATTAGGCTACGGAAGGGATATAAAAACATCAAAACGACAAGAATACTTTCAAATGTCCTTTTCGTCCTTTAGCATAAGATGCCATCAAAGATGTATATTTTTGGAAAGCTGGAAACACCAAGTAATATTTTGGAATATAGTTATTAGGTCGTACGCAGGTACACCATCTCCTTTAAAATCCCCAAATTTTCTGCTATTAATTTTTTTGATGTTAAGAATAAAAGCAAAACATAAATGTACGATATTTAATGAATGTTTATGGGATCCGAGTAAATGTGGTTATTATCCAATGTTTTTTTGAAAATTATATTTTCATAACAATTAAAATTTACACACCGAATGATCTCCATTATAATATCTTCAATAATTTATTTATGTAAAATTTTACAAAAATCGAGTATACTTTTAGGAACTATTTCTTATACTTTTGCGTGTGAAACATGAGTTCATATTTTTTGAGCTGGTTTTTTATCCAAAATTTATCAATTTTGTATCTCACATATCCAATCCATTATTTTATCATATTCCAGTCAAACATTTTGTTTAAGGCACTTTTGTTTTGTGAAAAATAGATTCAAGATTTTGTGAACATGAAGTATAATTTTAATATAGATTTTCCAAAAATTATGAAAATGTCCTTAACAATCTATTTTCAAATTTAAAATTCATTTTATCCAAATATGCGTGTGTGTGTATATACATATCAATAAGTATTTTAACTAATGAGATACAAAAATGTTTATTAAATGAAGTACAAAAACCAAAACAACCAAAAAATAAAATAAAATTGTTTTCATTATAACGAAAAAGTATGTATGTGTTTAGGTGAATATAAACAACATACGCATATGCTAGTGTAAAATAAAAACAGCTAAATAGATGAACATTTTTTTACTTTTAAATTTTGTAAGCAATATTGTGTAATGTTTTGTTTCAATAATATTCACTAACTACAGCAGAAGTGTTCATTTTTTTGGTTAAAAATGATATTTTATTCTGTATTTTTCAATAGCAAGGATTATTTACATTAAAATGTTACAGTTAAAAAAAACTAAAATTAAATAGAAAAAATGTATATAGTCTTATAGTTATTTTATATTTTCATAACTGCTACATAGTATCATAGTATAGTACTGAATTGCATGATAATTTCTTGATTATACGGTCAGTTGAACATTTTGAAAATTTCAGCGGGCCACATATTAAAAATTATTAAAAAATAAAAATTATATGTTGGAGTACTTTAATTACTAATTAAATTTATATGATATCCAGTTCTGAAAAACAAATGGTTTTGATATGGAATTTATGATGGTGGAAACACAAATGGTGTTTTGGAATTGGTTGAGGAATTTTAATAAGCAAATATACATATAAGGTTAAAGTATGTATATAGCTAGTTTATTTATTTTGAATATTTTTATTCATAATCCTTCTGTAATAATATTTTTAACTCATAAAACATTCTTTGAATAATTTTCGCTTATATGAATATTTCAGACTTTAGTACTGAATTATTAGAATTTAGTTAGAATTTTTAGAAGACTTTAGTTAGAATTGTTTAATAATGGCGTACATTTATATAACAGCAATCAGTTTTGAAATAGATAAAAAATAGTTTAAAAATAGAAATAACGCCTTAAATTTCAGTCTTTTATTTACATCTATCGGTGATAAAAGCATTTGCGAATCAAATTGAGGTTTTTTCTAAATATATTGAGGTTTTTTCTAAATATATTCAGGTGTTTGCTAAACCAATTCTGATATTTGCTAAATAAATTCAGCTTTTTTTTAATCTGAATTAAAATTAAATTGTCTGAATTTGTTTAGCAAATACCTGAATATATTTAGCAACAACCAAAATTTGACTCGGAAATGCTATATCAATCTTATTGCACTATTTGACTATTTTGTTAAATTATTTTTAATAAATTTCATTACAATTATCTTAATAACTTTATTTTAAATATAATAAAAGATATGAAGTATAAGTAATGATAGGGGCAAGATTTGTGAAAAAAAATAAATAAGAAAATGAAATATGATGGAAAAGTAAATATGATAGAAGTGGAAGGTGAAATATGATGTTGATTTGGATGTGACTGTTTACAGATGAAATACTTAGATCTGATCGTATTCTGTCATTTCTAAAAAACCACGAGGCGTTTATAACAGATCGTAATACTTTTGATTCAAAACGTTCACCTATTTCTATATTTGAATTGCTTGTAGTACCCTATAGCTGAAGACAGTATGTCCAAACGGTGTCGAGACAAAATTGCATAAGACAAAATTAAATATGGACAAAATTTTATAATCAAAAGAATTACATGTTTAAATTTTTATAAAATTTTAAAATTATTTGGTTTTGTAATGAATTCGAGAATCCGGGACCTTGAACAAAAAAATTGTCCAAAAACCAAAATGTCAGTAATGTTTTATAATAAAAAACACTTTTTTTTTGTTCTTTTTTGTATTTGTTTGGTCCCCTTTCGTACCATCGGACCAATCCGATAATTTTTCAAAAATTTTTTATAATAATTATTAATAACCTTTTTCCAGACATAAACATAGAGTTTCGGCTCCAATTCCTCGGACCCCGGACCTACTGTCTTCATTACATTTCAGGCCAAGATGTACTGCTGGCAAAAAAAAAAACAAAAAAAAGGCCCGTTTTTCGAAGGTTCAATTACCACGTAGAAGATGTAGTTGTGATAGTGGTTGATTGATAAAAACTTTGCTACATGACATTTTTTTTATGAATATTTTTGATCATACTCAGTATCCAGTCAAATGAAAAACAGGCATATGACACGCATATTATGTAATTTTTTTTAAATGTGAAATTTTGTCTTATGAAATTTCGTCCAAACTGGTTTTAATATGGTTTGTGCATCATCAAATAAGGCCCTATAAGCTAGTAGAGTAGTAGTTGAACTTTATTCTGATGTGTTTTTGCTTTTGGACAATGTGAGCAGTCTAAATTCATTGTCAAGTAATTCACTGATTACACGCAAAAGTAGCCGTCGTAATACATAATAATGTTGTGAGGTCGGGTGTGTAGATGACATAAAGCCCAGGCCCTAGAACACTACCCTGTGGTACACCTAATTTTATTTGTATAATGTCTGTAGTATCGGTGTTGTATTTTACTTAAAAATTTTAGGTGACTTAACCCTTCGTACCATATCTGAAGGCCTGTATGATGCTACAGAACAGTATTTTTTCAACTCGAACGTTTCCTTAATGTGTCACTTTGCGAATTTGTTCTATGACCGAATATGGCGAAAGACGAATTGATAGTTAGGTAGTTAGGACGTTGAAATTGGTTATTGTTTCATTCAGTCTGCTAAAATGGGATTGATAATCAATATTCACAGTTAGATATAAAAATTTAGTTATATATTAAAATTGCATATTTTTTTCTTGTTTTAACCTAGAAATCTAATTTCATTAGAATGCTAGCAAAATTAGAATATATTTAGCTAGTAACAAAATCTGTTGAATTATTAAATTTTAATTCTTGTCAATTATCACATCAAATTATTTAAAAATTTATACATTTGTAATTTTTCATTGCCATATTCACGTTTTGTCAAAGTCCAGTTACGTACACACTCATTTTGCAAAGCCATTTATGTAGATGTTCCGTATTTCAACATTTATTTGTCCTACGACTGTATATTAATATAATATCGTCAGGACTTATTGAGACACTTGATTGGTTCAAACCAAAGTATTCTTACCCATCATACTAGTTTTGCCAATCTTACGAACTATACTATATTATATAGAAATGTACAGGCTATACATGACAATGCATTTCTAGTATTTTGAGAGATAAATGTACCCAATGCAAGTATTATTCATACTTTTGTTAATCTAAAACGCATCTGTGAAATTGTATTGTAGTTGTATTAGTGAACATTTTTTCTTTATGTAAACTACATTGTGATTCATGACCGGTAAGAAATAAGCAGAAACAAGAGAATACAAATTGCAAAAATATTACAATATGAAAACCAAGCAAAGCAAAACTAAAGATGAATTTCAGACAAAAAATTGTTAGCTTGCGAGCCAAGAATGAACAGAATAAGCCGGAAAGGTCTTAAACATGCCAATTTGACGATATAAACAAGATAGGAAAGTAATTTACTGCAGACTATATACAATATACAAACCTATGGAAAGAAATGAAGTTGAAGTAGGAGTATGCATATTCAGTTGGCACTAGATTGGCAAAACACCATTCAAAATGAGAAATTTTATTAAAGTTGAACATTTATTTTTTTTGTTTTTTTATGGCCAAAATAATGGGATAAACACACTAGCTACTTTCGCAGAATTTTAACCAGTTATTATAGCAATAGAATAACAGAAAGTATAAAGAGTTTTTGTATTTCTGGTTCGAAGTTCTGGTTCGAAGAGGCTCGACTACAAATTTGTAGGAAAGGGCTGCTCTGCGAGTATTTCGTTGGAATGGTTGTATTTTTGGCATAATATTTTTAATTTCGTCAGAACAATTACCCAATAGATATTTATAAAACAAAGAACATTTCCTACTTCTCCTACATTTCGACGGTGACTCAGCGATGTTAAGTGTTGTGTAACATCTCCATCATTAATAATTTTGATGGCTCGCTTTTGCACTTTATCTAAGTACTGGATGATACTGTTGGGTGCATCACCCCAAATATGCGAGTAATACTAAAGTCGTCGTCGAATGTATGCCTTGTATATTAGAAGAAGGTTGAATGGTGTAAAATATTTTTTACTTTAAGAATCCCAAACATTTCGCGGCATCTTTTCCAATTACAAAAATCTGGTCCTGCCACAAAAGTTTGTTGTTTATCTCCATTCCAAGAATTTTTAAGGTTTCGGAGTTTTCAATATTTACATTATCGAAAAGTATATTTGGTAATGAAGGACTTTGCTTTGTTGATATTAGGCAGCTCTGGGTTTTTGAAGCGTTAAATTTTACCCTATTTACATTTCCCCAGGCTTGAATTTTTTGGAGATCGCTGTTTAGAGCTCGAGAGATATTATTTCGTTCTCTATCTACCGAAGTCTGGGTCACTTCAGCAGCTTTCTCAAAAAAATACAAGAAATCAAAATGATCAAAAATGTTTACTACCTTTTGGGTAGTGAATAATTTGTTGTCTTAGGCGACTTTCATATTGGAATTTTTGATGTTTTAATACTCGTTTACAGCTTTTATTAGCCTGTTTATAAGCTATCTGGTTGCTTTCACTCGGTATGTTTATGTAGGAGTAGAAAGCTTTCTTTTTGCTTTTGACTGCTTGCTTGCATATATCACTGAAGTAATTATATTTTTGAGTTGGTTTAGCACTCTTAAGTTTACTTGGAATGAAAAGCTGCATTCCGAAAACTATAGTACTAGTTAATGCATTTGCAGTGAGATTAACATTACTGTGCCGAAAGATATTATTCCAATCAAAATTTTTGAAGAAACTGCTTAAACCATCCCAATTGGCTTTATCGAATTGTCATATTTTTCGTTTGGGAGGAATTTTCTGATTGGTAAAATTAGAAGCTATGAAGCGCGAGTTAATAAGGCAGTTATCAGAGTTGCCTATAGGATTATTTACAAAAATGATGTATTTTTCCGGATGTGAAATAATTTTAATTGGTGAAGGAAGCTGAATAGCTCTACATATCTACCTTCTGACGTAGTTTGGGCTAAGTATTAAAGTCAATTTTTTTTGTGGACATTTAATATATAATTCAAAACGTCAAATTGCAATACGATACCAAGTCAAAGACTTATTAACATAAAAATTTAGTATAGTTTGGGTCTAATATAAAGCTACATTCTGAATTTATAGATCTGTAGAAGCTAGCGATGTTTGAAAAAGAATTGTGGGAATTGTGAAAAACCAATAACATTTTCTACTATAACCGATTTAAGGAAATTGTGATTTTATTTTATAGCCGATTTGTGCGAACTACAATCTCTCACAATAAACTTTCTGGCAATAAAAGTATATAACGATAACATGATAAAAGGGTAATATTATGTACTAAATGGTATGAACATGTTCTGGTATCGAACTTAAACTAAATTATTGTTTGATGTGAGCCATATTTGTTCATGCTGCTGTTATAATTTTCTAAGTCTGATTTTGTCAACACTATCAATACAATTACGTTGAAATAAAATAAATGTTTGGTTGATTGCTGTAATTAGTTTTTGATTATTCTGCAACAATCCTAAAATTAAATACTAAAATTTTGTTTTAATGAGGAAAATATTTGATTGCTTATTTATTTATTAAAAAAAAAACAAAAAAGTAATAATAAAAATATATTCAAGTTTTCCAATATAGTATAATCGTTAATATAAATTAATATTAAATGCAATGAATTTATATATTATTAGTTTTGTATATTAATTTGGAGATATGTTTTCAATAAAATTTCATATTGACTAGCTATATTTTACTTTATTAAATTTTGTTTTTAAATTTTTTTACGTTTTGTATTTAGTTTTATATTGAAGGAGAAATTGTTCGGATATAATTATTATGAATATAAATTTAATTTAATTTAACTTTATGCTTGAATACTTTGTATGAGTCAAAATAATCGTCCCTTTAGGATTTGAATAAATAATAATTAAATTAATTAAATAATTATATGATATAAAATGATATTACAAAATTCAAATACGAAAGATTTTAATAAAAAATAGCTTAGTTGTGAATTTGACAATATTTACAAACATAAATTTGTCGAAATATAAACCACGTTTTCTTAAGATTTGCTATTGAGATTAGCGGGAAAGTTTATGCATATCCTGCAACTTTAAATTATTTGGAAAGATCTTCTAATGATTTTTATTGCGAATCTTTTTGCATCCTTTTTTTCCTCTACTTTTTCAAGAAATGATTTCACTCCTGATGAAACCTATTTTAGCAATCTGAACGACTTCTCTCAGAGTAATCAAGTTATTACCTTTGAAATCAAAAACATTCTTATAAAAATGCAAAACTATTGTTGAAACATATTTCATTATTAAAAGACGATTTTTCTTCCGGCCCACACGGTATTCCTCCGATTCTTCTTAAGGAATGCATGATTAACTTATTGCATCCCATTTCTTTTCTGTTTAATTTATCCCTTCAATCGGGCATTTTCCCCTGTTTATGGAAAAAGTCTTTGATTATTCCAGTTCATAAAAAAGACGCCAGAAATGAATGCACCAATTATAGGCCCATCGCCAAGCTCTCGTGTATTCCTAAACTTTTTGAGCGTATGATATATGATTTCTTATATGATTATTGTAAACGTTTTATTTGTGTTGAGCAACACGGTTTCCAAAGAGGTAGGTCAACAACTACCAATATGGTTGACTTTGTCTCCCAGGCAATGACCTCAATGGAGAATGGTTCTCAAATTGACACCATTTTTACTGGCATAAGTAAAGCATTTGACAAAACTCCTCATAGTATCATATTACTCAAGCACAAAATTATAGGTTTTTCACCACATAGCCTTAACTGGCTTGAGTCTTACCTCTCTTCTCGGGAATACTCAGTTTTATTTAAAACTGCGATTTCTGACCAATACTCAGCGTTTTCTGGTGTTCCTCAAGGTAGTCATATAGGACCCCTTAGTTTCATAGTTTCATTAGTTTCATAAAATTCTTAGTTTTGCTGATGACTCAAAGCTTTTTACTACTATATCTTCGTCATCGGATTGCTTAAAGTTACAAAACGATTTTAACAATTTCGCTTCTTGGTGTTCAAAAAGTGGACTTAAATTAAACACTTCTAAATGCCAACTCATTACCTTTTCTAGGAAAAATTCCATTCGGACAATTTGGTTCAGCTACCAAGTAAATGGCTGTCAGCTCTCAAGAGCGAATTCTATTATAAACCTCGGGTTAACCCTTGACCCTAAACTGAGCTTTAAGCTACATTATGATAACATAGTGAGCAAAGCAAATTCTTCTTTAGGTTTCATTAAACGCTGGTGTAAAGAATTTTCTGATCCCTACCTCACGAAACATCTTTATATTACATATGTAAGGCCTACCCTTGAATATGCCAGCCAAATATGGTCTCCACATTACTTGACTGACATTAACCGAATTGAATCGGTTCAACGAAAGTTTTTACGTTTCGCTTTGAGTAACTTTTCGTGGAATGATCCATTGCGGCTTCCACCGTATTACCACCGTCTTAAACTCATTGACTTACAGTCGTTGTCTGATCGTCGAATAATTGCAGATATCTCTTTTATTCACCAGATCCTTTCGAGTGTAACGCTAGCCCCTGAAATTTCAAATTATTTGGTTGCAAGATCCAATCGAAATAATCTCAGAACCGTTGAGTTGTTCCACATTCCCTTCCACCCTACTGAATATGGTAGATTCGACCCTATCACTAGAATGCTTCGTGAAGTAAATTCTAACTCTAGTTCTTTTGATCGTCAACTAAGTGTTTTAACTATTAAAAAACGATTACGTCTTAATGTACGTTCAACTGAGACTAACTAACAACTGTTGTTCTTTTTAGCTTTGATACTTTCGGCCGAACTTTTTGAAGTGTTTTCATTAAATGTATAGCTATTAACATAGGTATTAATTTTTGACTTTCTACCCTTCTACTAACAGCATGTAACTGGTTTAGTTTATTTTTAAATATTTTAATCAAAGGTGGCGATGATTTACTAACCTTACTGGATGATGAGTTATTGCACAATTAAATAAAGCAAGCCTTCGTCTAGTAATAGACGTCGGATGTGCTTGCTCTAAGCATAAATCTGACAGTATATATATTGCAACTCATTTACTTATATTTTTGTATTATTGTATTATATATTTGTATTATTGTATTACACATAGCCCTACAGCTAAACACTGAAATACGATATTCGCCGAATAAAATGTCTGCATGTTTCTGATGATTGTCGCATTGTAGCCATAAATTAATTTTACCAGAATCATTTACAGCTTTAACAAAGTTTTTTTTTGTCCTCTGCAATCGACAAAATGGTCAAAATTTATCGAAATCTAACATAGCCTAAAACTATAATTTTTTCTATACAATTATTGTCATAACTGTTGGTGGTATTCATAAAAAGCCTGTGGTCTAATGATATTTAAATTTACTCTAGAAGTTCAAAAAATTTACAAAATTTTCACTTTTAGAATAATTTTGTGCCGTATTTCATGTAGTTATTCATATTTTGATGTACGTGTGCGACCACACAGTAGTCCAATATAATCAAATTGAATTGAAACTAATTAAACAGTGTTGAATTCACAATTACAAACATATTTTATTTATTCTCATCAACTTCTGGCGAAATGGGAATAATGGAATTCTGCAATGTGAGCCATAATAATGGTATTATACGTTTGGTAAGTGCAATAATCAAAAAATAATGATGAGCTATTAAAACTGAACAAACTGAATAGTATATACGAGTATTTATCAAATTTTTGGTAAATTCCAATTTGAATAAAAAAAATATCTCTTGTTTTAAAATTACCAAATCAGTAAATTCCGCCACCATTTTATGTATTTCTCTCTCATTCTTTCACTACAATTTAATAGTTAAAAACTGTGAAAAACTGAACTGATAAACAAACTGTATAGTTTATATAGCATCAGCCCAAGAGCAGGATTCAAATCAGCTACAGGTAAATACAATATTGGATCATGAAAGTTGAACTGAATTGTTAAAAAAACTATGGAAAATAATTTATAGCATCATCCCAAAAGCAGGGATTCGAACCAGCGTTAACTAAATACATAATTGGAACAATAAAGGTTTTTAGTGTTTGAGATTGAGAGGTCTACTAACACTTAGGTAAATGAAAATGGAAAATAGTATTCTCTGGTAGACCGTTACGGTTAACGATTAGTGAAGTAAGTTTATTTTAATTTTAACTAGAAATAATTTAGTAAGAAATAAGTTAAAATTTCTACAATAAAATGTGCATGTAATAAAAATGATAAAAATTATTGATTTCTATATTTTTTCTGAAAAATTAGAATTTTTATTTATCGTATTAGTTTTATTAATTTTGTGGAAATATTGTTAAGTATTTATTTTTTTTTTATATAGAACAATATTGTTAATTATTCTAAATTGTTGGAAATTCATTTTGTAAATATTGGTTGTGAAAATTTTGGTTTATACGGTTTAATTGCCAATTTAAAAATTGCTTTATAATCATTTTCTGTTTTTATTATTGTTATTATTATTGTTATAATATGAATTAAATTTATAGATTATTTACAAATATTTTGTAATTTATATTTTAAATTGCTTCATTATTTTCGACTTGTATGAATGAAACAATATTTTTGTTTGTATTTTTTATCAAATTATAATTAGAGATATTATAAAGGTTAAATGAATTGTTATCCTAGTATTTAAAAGTAAAATTAAATGTTTTTCAATAGAATTAAATTAATTTGAATTTAATTTAAGGAATATTTATTATATTGTGTGCATAGTATTGAGGTAATTATTTCTAATGTTATTGAACTATTAATGTGGTTTTCTTCATTCTGGGGATATTGATAGATATATTAGTGGTAAGCGAGTTCGACTACTAGTTGCTCTGAATTCAAGCTAGCATAGTTATTCTATATATTTATATATATATATATCATGTATATTAAAATTTAAACTGAATGAACTGAATGTCCTTGCAGATAAGATTAAGAAAAATATTGAGAAAAAAACTTGAAAACAAGTATAATGAAATAATTAGATAGATATAATTTTTTTTAATTTTGAATATTATATAGACATCTAAAAAGCATGGTTTGTTTTACAATAGTAGGTCATCAATTTCTTTCCAATAAGTGTAAATTTATTATTCTAACTGTAAATTTATTGTTTTTCTACTAAAAAAACTGTAATACAAGATATAATAATACGCCAGTATTTTCGTATTTCGTTACTTTCAAAAGAATGTTTTACAAAATTAACTCTACGTCGTATCAGAGTAATAAATGGAAACTTGTAGATTATATTGAGACGCATGATATCAGTCTTGTAAGCTATGTTCCCAAAAAAAATAAATCTGTAAAAGAACCTTTGATAATAAAATATTAAAATTCAACAAAGGGTGAGGTAGATATTGTACACTAAATGTCACATGCATTTTCGGTACGAATTAAGACTAATAGATGGCCTGCTACAATATTTTACAATTTAATTGATGTTATATAGCTCCGAATATTATTGTGTTGAATATAATTATCTTATACATATTAATTAATTATATAATTATTTTTTTACTATTAACAGGCTTCGTTTTCATAATTCTACAAAAATTTTTACATATGTGCGCAGTACTTCATGTTCACTTATACACGCAGGTTAATAAGGGTTAATCATATTATTCATCTTTCGATTCGAGAGGTCCTTTGAACTTGTCTGGGACTGACAGTGAATAGGATAGCCGATTTGTGCGAGCAGATATCTCTATTAAAGCATAATATTGACTTCATAATTATTACGGTTTATTAAAGTTAAATTAATCAAAAATTATATATTCAACTAGAGACACCTGTTGAGTTGAATAATTATAATTCAAGTTAAATCCAAATTTAAGGAAACATAAGACACCTCCTTCATATACTGTTTCGTTTTGACATATTCTCTATAATATGTGGCATTTAATGGATAAATTTACTAAAGATAAAACAGTTTGGTAATTCAAAAGGTATATACGTAAGGATATACATAATTTTTTACCAAAGCTTTTACAAATGTTACTTAAAAAAAATAATTAGAAATTAAAATAAAAATTTTGTTATCAGAAAAAATAAAATTAATGTAATGGATAAATTGACATATTTATATTGTCTTCTTTTGTATCATTATCAAAAATATTATTCTTATTTATATTTACTTTAAATAAGTTGTAAGATAGAAAAATAATCGTTGCATTTTACTAAAATTCATTAGAATAATTTTTTTTTAAAACTTTTCTTCGATCGTTGGATTAAATTTATTCTGCGAATTGCTTCTCCTAAAATAATTTCAAAATTTTAACTTTATTTTCCAAATTTTCCTACTCATACAGTATCATGTCTTTATTTGTACCATTGGTTTTTTAATAATCTATAATTAAGAGTATTAATAAAAAGCAATTAAAACAGACTAATGCGGTAAATTACACAGATTTAAATTAATTTTTATTAATTTAAATTTCTACTGTAACGATGAAACATGTTGATCACATTCCAATAAAATACACATTAATTTCTAATAGCATGTATTTTAAATTGAAAAACAACTTACAGAAAATCAAATTTTGACACAGAAAATTTCTGTTCCAGTTCCTGTCATCTTCCGGTACATTTAACATTAAATTTTCTGAGAAAAAAAAACCTGTATCAGAAATTAGTTTTTAGCTAATACCTACGACTTAAAAGCTAATACCTACGACTTAACTTGAATTATAATTACTCAACAGGGGCCCCTAGTAAAAATAATATCTATATTATAATACACATGAGCACGATTAATGAAGGCACACTTTTCGTGGTTTTTCGTGTGCTTCGTTTTGTTCTTTCATTCAATCAATCGGCGATGATGCAGGCCGTGACGATAAAAATCAATTTTTATTTTATGTGTATATTTTGGTTAAACAATTTTTATAAGATATTAGCTGAGTTGGTTAAAGCATCATTTAATATCAGAAATTTTTGTCGATTCTCTTTTGAGTCAATTTCTTTTTATTTATTTTTTAATTTATCGCATTTGGTTTTTTGCACTTTTAGTAGGACAAAAGATTTATTAGTTGGATAATATTATTAATATTGGTTTTAATATCACAAATTTTAGTGAGTTCGATTCTCTATTAATTCAAATTTTTTTTTTTATATTAAAAAAATGTTTTTTTTTTATCTTTTATATATATTACACAAGGAAGGCCATGTGGGGAATATCTTATATTATAATACACAAGATGAACGACGTTGTGAGTAAAAAAGCAAAAATAATTGAATAGTAAATTACTTCATCATTGTCCTGCAACCCCATCCGTAGGGCATAGGGCGGAATTAAGGAGTAAATTACTTACACCACAAAAATATTAAAATTTTAACAAGTTCTTGGTGCTGAATACTTAAAACATTTTAAATATTTACACCAAATAGGGACGGTTATTTCCAAGTTGAACGTCAATTTTAAAAATTCTTCATAAAAATTCTATCATTTTAAACAAACACATAAACTTATAGAAAAAAGTACAAAAACAAAAGGACAAACAAAAATTGAAAATAAAACTGAAAAACAAAAATCAGATTAGATCATACTCTTCAAAAATTATATTATAAAAGTTAGTTCATTTGCTTCTGCTATAAATTTCAGTAACATTTCTGATTAAAACCGTTTTGTGACTATAGACGTAGTCAAAAAAAAATTGTATCTTTATAAACAAAATCAAATTCAATAAAATATCTTTCGTATAACAATTTTAAACTTTATTTTATTAATAAATAGCAATTTTGTTATGTAATCACAAAATATACATATTTGTAATATAGAACAGAAAAAAAATATATATAAATCAGTGTTTTAATAAAATAATTCACTTTTGAACTTTTGCTATAACAGAATTGTCACTACAAACGTTTTTGACTATAAACGAATTAAAATATATCGAACTACTACTTTGAGAGTAATGAGATTTTATTGTGTTAAGTTATATTAAAATTAGTATTAATTTCCTCATAAAGTATTAGATATTATACTTTAATTTCATTATATATTATATTCAATAATCAAGCGATTCAGAAAACAACTAAAATATTATAACAAAACAAATATTTCTTTTTACATAAAATTGTGTTTGAAAGAACTACTTCTGTGCAATTGCACAGGGGATCCCCTAGTTAATTTCTAATAGCATATATATATTTTAAATTGAAAAACAGCTTACAGAAAATCAAATTTTAACACAGAAAATTTCCGTTCCAACTACTGTCATCTTCCGGTACATTTATTTAACATTATATTTTCTGATAAATAAATAACCTGTATCAGACATTTATTTCTATACAAAAGCTAATGACCACGACTTAACTTGAATTATAATTACTCAACAGGGGCCCCTAGTAAAAATAATAATATATTGTATTACACATAATATAAAAGCTTTGAATAATTTTCAAACAAAATAGAAGAGATTCAAATCTATAATTGTAACGCATTTCTATTGTACATTACTTATTTATATATATATAAATAGTTTATAGTACAAGTATATATCTATATAGGCCATTACAAAAATTCCTCCAACAACAATTCCAAATTCCTACAAATAAAGCTTCCAAAAAGAAAACTAATTCAATTTACCACAATTGCAAAACAAAAAACATTTTTCGCACTCTCTTGATTTTTGTAAATAGGATGGTTTTTTATAGAATGGTGGTTTATTTTTTTAATTTTCTCTTATTTTTGGTGAACAGAATTTTTATGGTATAATTAAAATGAATTTACTATTATTTTATGTAAAATTAAGTTTTTCTGGTGTGAAATTGCAATTTTACATAATAATTGAACAAAAAAGTGCAAATTTACGCAAAGTAAATGTAAACATACACAAAAAGTTTAAATTTACTTTAAAAAATGCGGAATCATGTTTGTTCTGGTTCTTGTTCTTGTTAACCGTTGTGCTTGTTATGTATGTATGTATCAATCAATAAGCGTCGCAATAAGCATCATTTCTTCAGTATACATATAAATTTCAACCGAGTAACAAGTGCATTGTGATTAAAAAAAAATTATTATATATTTGCAAAAAAAAGCAATATTCAAATATTTCAACGAAGATGAACAATTCTTATTCTAACAATTTGAGGTATATAAATATATGAATTAATAATTTAATATTCATTTTAGTTTTCAAAATTTAATTTTTGTTTAATTATAGCTTGGAACAACTTTAACTGAAATATCAGAAAGGATTTCAACTAATTTGGCTTAGGCTGCTATAATTGGTATGTTAAAACGAAAAAGGTATTACATTTTTAATAAATTATATCACATTTTAATATTTTATTTTTTTTATGTTACTATGCAGATACACCAAATAATGTCACAACATATTTTTTTATTGAAAAAACGTTGGTGCAGAAGGAAGATGGATTCTGTGTAGTTGAAATGGTTGAAAAATTAATATGCTACTTCTACATTTTTAATTTGATGTATACGAAAAATATTTGCCAAACAATGGAATTCATTGTAAGATTTTTTTAAAAACACTATACCGAAAACATTCGCAGAAAAAAACCATAAATAATATTAGTAAAATAAATAATGGAATAAAAAAAATTTCACACACATAAAATTCTAAAAGCTTAATTTAATATAATAATTATTATGAATGTAAAAACACAAAAAAAGTTAACTATACTTAACCTTAAGTTTTTCAACTTTTGTATTAAAAATACTGAATGAAGTAAATTTAATTAAAAAAGTATAATTTTTTGTAGTTTTGTAATTTTAATTTTGTATAAGTTAGTTAGTCTGTACTTATAACATACAAAAATAATATGATAAACCTAAAACACTGAAGTCTAACTTTGATATAGTTATTAAGAAAAATAATTTTTTTGTATTTATGTACAATTTCTATTAAATATACAATTTCTTCTTTAAATATAAGTTAAATTTTTTTTATTTTAACTCATCCTACAATAAAACAAAATTTTAATTTTACTTATTATAATAGCACAATATTTTTTTCAATTTCACTCCATCTCAGCAGTAAATTCACACGAATGTGAGGTAAAATTCAACTTTTCATTTTAGTTTTACTGTGTCTTAATAGTAATTTTAGACGAATATGAGGCAAAATTGATATTATTGTCGTTTTAGTTTTACTCTCCCTTAGTAGTAAATTCACACGAATATTAGGTAAAATTGATCTTTATTATTTGAGTTTTACTCTGTCTTAGCAGTAAATTGACACAATTAATTCGCATATATTTTACACACCTTATGTGTAATTTATAATTTTTACGTCAATTATTAATATTACTACATTTATACTTGGAAACACAGTTGCCTACTATTGACAGTGTACACTACATTATTAAATTGTTCATTCTGAATGTCTAAAAAATGGGTTGAATAAGATTAATCATGGTTATGCTTTTAAAATGAACGTGTTTAGAGTAGGAATACAATATTTGAAATCATATCTATAATAATATTAAACTGTTATCATATCTATTATAATATTAAAGATGGCACTGTATTAAAACTTTATAGATTCTAATTGGTTGAATAAATATCACTGTCTGTCTTAAAAAAATTTTAGTTCTTAAAATCTACCAAATAAAATTGTTTTGACAACAATATTAAAGATCAATAAATTTTTTTATTATTTATTATTTTTATAAATGTTAAATTAAAAGCTTCTATAAACTATAAATTAAATACTAAAAATTTGTTAAGAGTTCAATGTCATACCATATACATATATATATATAACTTTAAAATATAAACTGAAATTTATATCAATGATCAAATTGAATTATAAAAAATGATTTTCAAACATGGACAAATCTAATTTTAAATGGCTGACATAAACTAAAATTAAGCAAGAAATGAAATAAAATAGAAAATCAATTTTAATTTTATTTGATCAACTCCTCTATGTTTGTGAAGCAGTTCAAAAAAAAAAACACTATTGACCAGTTTACAATCATTTTTAGTCATCATTATCATTGTTGGTCATCAATTTTATATTATTATGATGGCACAGAAAAGTCCAGAAAACTTATCAATTTTTATTACCGCAGTTGTAATAAACTTCGGATAAAAAAACAACAAAAAAAGAATAACAAACCAAGAAAATGTTCCACTCAATTTTATGATCTTTCTCTTACATCGTTTCCGGTATAAAATAAGAAAGAACATTAAAATATATAAAAAAAAAAAACAAATCAAATGAGTAAAAATAAGTACAAAAATAATAATAAAAAAAAGTAACAAAATGACGCATTTAAACCTTAACCTTAACTTCAGCAAAATATTGTCCATGTTTTTATTTTTGTTTTTGTTTTTTTTTTGTTTTTTTATTATTTTTGAGCCTACTAAATAATATTTATTAAAATTCATTGAAGTTTTTATTGAAACAATTCTTAGAGAATATGAAGTATTCTTATCAGGCTTATTAAACAGATGTAATAAAAATAAATTTTGGTCTTTGGTCAAATAAATTGACCCAATAATTAAATACACTCTACCATACACAGATTCGGCCAAAAATTAAATTAAAGTAAAACTTTAATACTAACTTGTAATCGGTTTGGTAAATATTTTGATGAAATTATAAAAAACAAAAAATTTTGAACAAATGCTCTAACAATGCCAAATAATTTTAGTCACTGCAGGTATGTCCAGGGGACGGGTTTTTATGTTAACATTTGTTATAAAATACAATAAAATAATGCTTTTCAAAAATAAATTGATTTTCTGCGAATTTATTTTATTTCCATACCTCAATTTTTTTTATATATATTTTTATAAGTTAAATTCAAAATATCGATTTTTATCCTCTGTGAGAGTATAGAACTTTGTAATAGCTTTTATTAAATTTTTTATTCATGATTGTTTTTTCAGGAAGTTGATTATTCTAGTGTGACTATTTGGTATCGTATTTGGTATGGTTTGTGACACCTATTTTGTCTAGTATTAGCCAAAACTTAGGTCACATAAACCTTTATACTCTCGTATCGTTAGAGAAAAGAAAAAGAGAAAGTAGTAGGAATAAGGTTCGGCGGAGAGTTGCGAACTATGTTATTGATATTAATTTTGAGTTTTTGTAAAATTAAACAAATAAAAACTATCCGTTCTTGGGAATGTTTGTAGTCGAATGCGATTCCATATTCTAGAAGTTCAATAACCAAAAGAATTTCAATAACCAGTCCTGAGCCATCTTGGTATTTCCATCTTGGTACAGGGGTGAGCATTTGCAGCTTTTTGCGTGCCTCGACAGAGTTTCTTAAGTGGGGAAGTGGTGATTTTAGTACCTCAGAGCATGTGCCTACTCCCACGAGATATGTATAAGATAGAGTTAGTGCTCCAGCGATACGACGATGACCGAGTGAAGCAAGTGTTGATGAAACATTTACATCATCAATGAGGCAAATGCCGCGTTTTTGTACTCTGTAAAAAAAGTTTCCTTTGGGACGCCCGCCAATAGTTGTATTCCATTTTTTGTCGTATCTAGGCTTTATGAATATTAAGCAAATCTTAAGGTGCAAAATATGCCTTACACGGATTTAAAAAACCCAAACATTTTGCGACGCCTTTTGTAATATCGAAAATATGGTTATGCAGAACTTATTTTAGTTTACTCGCATTCCGAGATTGTTTCAGTTTTTTTAGTCGCTGTAACCTTTTTAAAAATTTAGAATAGGTTTGAATGGCGTTAGTTGTTGCTTAACTATACAACTTTGAGTTTTGGAAGTGTTAAACTTATACCCCTAAGTCGGAAATTTTTACTACGTAATGGTATTAAATTCATTCTTTTGGGGTAAACCGAAGTAATGACGCAGCATTAGATTTTTTCAGGAAAGCGTGGGACGGTACGAGAGTGCTGTCATCTGTATAACTATGGATCGGGTTGTATCAAGATCATTAAAAAATATTAGAAAGAGAGTTGAAGAAAGGACAGAGCCCTGTGAAACACTTGCATTAATTTGAATTTGATTAGATGATACTCCATCAAAATGGTTCGATTCGAAAGAAAACTTTTAACCCCACTTACTGAAAATTGAACTTAGATGTGACATTTTGCTATTAGAGCATTATGTCATACTCGATCTTTTGAAATTTGACAGGACACAATAGCAACCTCATCAGATTGATGTAAGCTGATTTTTGCCTTTCGCAGAGGCAAATCATAAAATCGTACGTTGAACGGTGGGCTCGGAAGCTATATTGATGATCATGAATTGTACTATTGCTATTAATATATTTCACTAGCTTCTTGCCGATCAAAATTTCAATAGTTTTGGAGAGAATGGAAATGATGGCTATAAGTCTGTAATTTGAAGGATTGATTTTGTCATCTTTTTTTGAAATAGGGTAACCTTGGGGACTTTTCATTTGGATGGGTATATGTTCCCGAAGAAAATGAAAAATGGTCTAGGTTACGAAGAGGTTTAGAAATGGCGAAGACAATATGTCTTAGGGCAATGGCAGGAATGCTATATGAACCGGTATAGACTGCACTTTCACTATAGCCAACTTGTTGTGAAATAAAACTTTCATAAGAAAGAGTTTACTACAGGGATTGATGGATGATTTTGGGATGCAGGAGGAAGTGTGGAATTTGCTGCAAATAGTTTTGCGAATATGTTTGCTTTTTCAATTGAATGTCTGTTCCATATCACACGTTTATTGAATGTGGGCTTTCCACATCATTTAACTTTATTTTTGCTTTGCATTACTACTGATTATACCTGAGGTTTTGTTCTATGGATAAACATATAAACACTGCCAAAAGGCAAGCAAACATACACTTTGTCTTCAAGAAAATTTTTTTTTTGTTAAATGTATATTCGTGAAAAGGACAACGTGGTCTGGAAGAAAATATATTATTCCGAACTCTATAAAGTGCTATATGAGTCAAGTATTATATCACATATTTTTCATTCTTCTGACTCATGTTGTATCTCTGTGTCACTACATTATTTCTACAACAATTAAGTATACATATTTTGTTCCATTTACATTTGGCATTACAATTTGGCATAAAATTGCGGATATAGAGCAACAATAGCGGGGCCAAGGACATATAGACCTGCAATCTGAGAATAACAAACGAAGAATATTAATAGATCTGAAAACGTCGCGTCCATATAGAACTCCATATTAAAAAAAAAAGTATTACAAAATATTTAATTCAGCACATATTATAAAACATTTGATAATAGGAGTAAGAAAAAGATAAATTGGTTTTATTAGACTTTTAAACACAAGCAATTTTTAAAATAATTTTGCAACTGTCAACTGTCGAACACATCCTCAGACGTCGAAAGTTGTGCCTAACAAATTTTGTGATTATTGAGTCGGCTATCGACGTAATTCAAATTTGAAACCGGTAGTTGTTTTATCATTTGACTTTATCATTGATTAATCAGAAATCTCTGGTTCATACCCAATCATAGCGTGGATGTTGTAAAAATATTTGGTTTTCGCTATTCTTTCAAATTAGTTGAGAATTATGCTATTTTAGGATTATGAAGTTACTCTACAATATAATTATGTTTTCCATATTTCAATTAGTTGATTTACTTTAAATTCAAACTGCAAAATGTTATTGTGTGGGATTGTTAGTCCAGGACATTGCTTAAATCAGTTAGGGTGTTCATTTCACAGTGGTAGCAATTAATAAAAAAAAAATTTATATTACATTAATTATATTAACAAATATTTTGTATACATGTCTGAACGAGTACAGCTAAATGATCAAATGGGGTAACCGCAAAATTATAACAGGCATGTTTCGAAAAATAAATTATTGTTCAAGCAGCGGACAAAATTAATTTTTTTTTTGTTCTACAAAATATTGGAATGAGAAAAACAGACCCAACAACAAAGAGATTTCAAAGCTATTACTGAAGTAAATAAAAACATATCGTTTCCCTATTACATATTAATATCTCGCTGTTATCCTTTTTTACTTTTGCTGCTGTAGTAATTTAATTTTTTTTATTTGTGTACTTTGTTTTTCTTTTTTGCTGTTATCGTCAACCTTAATATATTTTCTACTTTATATTTTCTTTTATAATTTTTGTTCCTTATTTATATTTAGGATAGAGTCCGAATCAATAAAAATGGGCACAAATATGGAAAAAAAAAAACAAAAACAAAATGAAAATGAAAGTCCTCGTATTGGATTCATAACTATTTTTTATGTTATTTTATATTCAATAATGTGAGTGTGTATTTGAGGTTTTTGGGTACAAAAACAATAAATGAATAAAAATTGACCTAAATAAATCATAAATAAGAGATAAAATGTTAAAATGAATAAAAATATTTTAAATTAAAAGAATATCTATGGTAAAATATGAACTTATTAGTTGTACCAATCCTTAATGGGTCTAACAGTTACGGAATCAGGTAGATGTAGCTTTTTTAGGTTTAAAATATTACCATTTGGAAGTATATAAAATAAGAATTTGTTAAACTTACGCCTTTTTGATAGTTCAAACTATACATTTATATATAAAAGCTTCAAATCAAATATTTTTATTTTAAAAACAAAAATCTTTCTTCAACCACCACCAGTTCAAGCAAATTATCTCATATGTAAATTAAAAATAATGAAATTACATTTAAATAATGAAATAATGCCAAATTACAATTATTCATAGAATAAAATTTATTTTAGAACTGACATTTACGTACAGTATTATTTGGCAAATCACCTTTAAAATTGTTAACACATAATATTATAAAAACAATGAATCTATTTAGGCTAAGTACGCTATTGCGTCATGTTTATGGTCAACATAATTGACCTAAAGAGTATATTATTCATAATGTAATTTAAAAGTTCGGGGCAAAATGATAGTGTTTGGGATACTAAGAATTGAACAAGTCAAAAACATAAGCGTACTACTGAAAATATCGATGTTGTAAGCTAAAGTGCCAATAAAAATCGTGAACCATCTGTTAGACATCAAGGCGTATAAAATTTTGTTGAACCAAGAAGTTATATCAATGATGCCATCTTCAGAAATGTCTATGTATTTATGTGTGTCTATAATCGTGTAATCTTCAGAAATGTCTATGTATTTATTTAAAATTAGAAATATATTATAGCTCTTATTTTATCATTCTTTAATATTGCTAATAAAATAAGTTTATCTAGATATTGAAATGCCCCGTGTGTTCCTACTCTTTAACTTACTCAATGTATACTTGCTTTAATTTTCTTCATTATAATGTTATTTATTATTGGTTGATTCGGTATTGATTTGCTGCTAGAAATATACAAAAATTATATACCTACCATTATTACATCTCTTAGTCATGGTGGAAATGAGAGTTTGCAGTGATTTTATACTAGTCCGTATTAATGTATAAATGAACGTAGAAGTCCCACGAGAGTAACGGAAAGCTTAAAACCGTTAATTGACTATATTTTAGTTAATAATCAATACAATATTAAAAATGAAATTGTTAACGAATAAAAATAAGTGACCACAAAACTATAATAATTGATATTGAAGAGAATATAGATTTAGTAAAACCAGTAGAAATAACTTATTTGAAATATGACAAAAACAAATTCAGAAGCAAGATAATAGGCAGTGATCTTATGAAAACATATTTTTTAGCTTGCAATAGTACAGCTTTATTATTTAATAATGGGCTTAAGAACGTAGGTAGTAAACAAATTTATTGTTACAAAAGGATTAAAACATAAACAGCATGAATTTTATTCTGAAGATTTAGAATTGTTAAAAAATGAGAAAATAAGACAATATAAAATTTGAATTCTTAATAATAATCAACAAGAGTGGAATAAATATCAAATAATAAAAAATAAATTTAAAAATAAACTAAATAACGAAAAATCAAAATTCATATCAAACAAAGTTGCGCATGCAGTAGATCAGAAATGAATGTGGATGTCAATAAAAAGACTCGTTTTAAAGAAATTAAAAAATAAAATAAAAGAAATAATATTTAAATAATATTTAATAAAAAATACAAACTGAATTCAGTAATAGTTAATAAATTTAATAAGTATTTTGTTGAAAGTGTTGAGAAAGTTAATAAACTGATACCGGTATCAACTCAGTATGAAAATACAAATACAGAATTTAGATTTAAGCTGTTAATTTTAGATAATTTAAAAATACTACTAAATACAATCAATAAAAATAATGACATAAATTTTTGTCATTGATAGTGGATTCTTTTGACTTAATTGGCATATTTTACATATCATAAATGAATCACTAAGATCAGGAACTTTTCCTGAATGCTTGCAAGAATGTATGGTAGTTCTTATAGAAAAAATAAAAAATACAACAAAATGTACTGAATTTTGTCCTATCAATATGACAAAATCATATCAAAAATTAAATGAAATCATATCAAAAATTATCGAAAAGGCTGTATATAATCAGTTAGAGAAGTACTTCGGAACAACTGGCTTAATTTCACAGCATCAATCGTTGTGAAATTTTGTTGAATCTAGTGGTAACAAATTGGAAGATTGCCGTTGATGACGATAAAATTATTATAGCTGTTTTTTTGGACTTACAGCGAGCATTTGAAACTGTAGAACGTGACATTTTATTAAATAAATTAAAAAAGTATGGTGTTAAGCAAAATGAAATAAAATGGTTTCAATCTTATCTAAATTTTAGAAGACAAAGAACAAAAGTTAATGAAGCAGTTTCGGAACAAATTAATGTAGAGCTTGGCGTCCCACCAGGTACTATACTTGGTGTTATATTATTTTTAATATATATTAATGATATAGTAAAAGTTATAAATTTAGGAAATGTTGTATTGTTTGCTGATGACGCTTTACTTTATGTGGTAGGAAACTCTATTTATGAATGTGTTGTAAAAATTAATGACGAAATTCAATGTATAATAGGTACGTCTCCAATCTGGGTGGTGTGATCGCTAATTAAACCTATAGTGTGATGTTAAGCTTTGTGAAGCTAACGTAGTGAAGTTGCGAGTGCGCCAGCCCATATGTGAGAATTATACTGCGACTTAGGTCGGATATTGGTCAATTATTGTATATAAAAAATATGCTCTACTGCATTTTTTGGTTACATTCAAAATATATAGACTTGTTGTAGATTTTCTCCTTGAAATCGCAAATTAAAAACGTTCTGAATATTTTCACATATTTTTGAGAAATGCTTTCATACTTTGCCTTCAAACATTTTAAAAAAATAACTCTACTGAAGAGTAGAAAATATTATTCATATATTAAGTTAGATGAAATGATTCATATTGAAAACAGCAATATAAGGCATCATATAGGACCAAGTATTTAACTGAAATCAAAATTTGAAGGGAAAAATAATTACATAGGACTTGCTTGTTTCTTAGATAGGTGAATAAGTAGTTATTTCAAATATGTTTAGTTGATTTAAATTGGTTGATCTTTTCGTTAATCCATTATTCTATAATGTGTGTGTGTGTCGCTAGAATGTTCATTCCATTGGCCATTCCGAGGATTGTAAAAAACAAAAAAAAAAAGCAAATAAGATACCCCTCTGTATGGATGTATGGACAAATGCATTTAAAATAATTTATTAAACATAAATAATGCAAAAAAAAAAAAAAATGTATAAATAAATCCAAAACGAATAAAAAAAGAAGAAATTAGCTATAAATTCACAAAAAAAAAAAACAACAACAACAATTGTCTTATATAAACAACTTTTTCAAATTTTCTATATGAACGAATATAATATGAAGATCATAGTATATGTATGTGTTTGTGTATGTATAAATAAACTATATATACGTATAATATAAAAATTGTAGACACCTCTGTTTTAAATGTCATAAAACTTCCTTTTGTTGATTCCTTTGCATTGGGATAAGTTTATCTTAATATTAATAATATACGTATGTAATGTATATATGTATTTATTGTGGGTCTATGTCAGTTATTTTAAGCGAATTTCCCCAAAAGTACAATTGGTGTAAAGTCAGTTGACAAAAATCACTATTAGACAATAATGTTACTAGACAAGTACAACAGTACAATTGGTTTATAACAATGTAAGATTATTTTTAGCCTACCTGCACAATGATTCGTAAATTCGTGTTAATAAATAGGGTGTTAATAAATAACGAAGGGCTTCCAACGAAATATGATGATCTACATAAACTGTATATCAAATTTCATAATTCTATTGGTGTTAATGAACCAGAAGTAGAAGACGATCTTCGATCTTATCGAAGTCATTGTGAAAGTAATTATTACAAACACTTGAATTCCTCACGTGAAAGTTTTAATAAGTTTTTTCTCCCCAGCACCTCGAAATAATCTTCTTTATGTGCCTATTAATTCTAATTTAAATAAATATAATATTTCTTTTTATTATCAAAACATAAGAGGTCTTAGAACGAAGATAAGGAATGTGTTTTTAAATTCAACTATTTTAAATTTTGACATATTTGCTATAACGGAGACATGGCTAAATCCATCTAATTCATAACTCATATACTGTTTTTAGGAAGGATAGACACTCTGATCTTTCCAATTTTTCTAATGGTATAGTTCCGAAAGGGGGTGGTGTTTTGATAGCTATAAAAAATTCTTTTAATGCAACTTCAAGTTAATATTCCTTGTTTTGAAAGTCTTGAATTAATTATTGTAAAAATTGACTTTCATTCAAAAAATTTATTTCTTATTAACTGTTATATTCCTCCTGCTTCCAACATTAATATTTACACTTCTGTAGGTGAAACCATTGATTCAATTTGCAACGATTTTGGACCAAATGACGAATTGATTTTATATAGCGATTTTAATCTTCCGACCTTAAGATGGATAAAGCATGACGAGGAATATTTTATGATTCCGAAACATATTAGGGCGGAATGTGAATATGTATTTATTGATAAATTAAATACTAATTATTTACAACAAGTCTCTGAAATTTGTAACTTTCAGCATAAACAGCTTGATTTAGTGTTTACCTCGGAATGGAACAATTTGATTTTTTGTGATAATACCTTTCCTATTGTGGGTATTGATCAAATCCATCCACCCTTAAGTTTTACGTTTTGTATAAATTCGCCAATTGAATCGGATGTTACTAAGTCTTATTGTTTTAAGTTTAATAAAACAAATTTTGATGCTTTAAACGAATTCATTATTTCCTATGACTTTTCTTCCATATTTAGTCATATGGATACTAACCAAATGACGAATAGGTTTTATGAAATTATGTTTGATGGTTTTAGGCAATTTGTTCCAATATCTAAAGACCGGAACCCTTTTTCGAGTCCACCATGGTTCACTTCGGATTTCAGAAAACTTAATAATAAAGCCTGGCGTTGAAATAAAGCCTGGCGTTGTTATGTTAAATCAAATAATCTTTACGATTATAATATATTTTAAAGTCGAATATTTTCCTTTTAATTTTACTGATATGCTTATCATACAGATACGCGTATTTCGTCTACTACTACGTGGGAGGACTTAACGAAGATGAGGTCATGGTCTCTTTTGACGTAAAATCGCTTTTTCCCAGTATCCCAGTCAAAGAGGCTATTATTCTGGTAGAAGAATGGTTACTACAACAAGAAACTGGACCACAGTGGAGGACAAAAGTAAAACAGTACATAAAACTGATCCGGCTTTGCATGGAAGAAAATTATTTCACCTTTAGAGGAAATTTCTACAAGCAATTGAAGGGAGCTCCAATGGGAAATCCCCTTTCTTCATTCATCAGTGAAATTTTCATGGCTAAATTGGAGTCAGATTTAGCAGCAGAAGAACGGTTACCAAGATTTTGGAAAAGATACGTAGATGATATTTTTGCTGTAATAAAGGAAAGGGACTTAGAATCAACCTTAACTACCCTTAACGGGCTCCACAGGAATATACAGTTTACTGTCGTTAAGTAAAACAGGAACATCTCTAGAACTAGAGATTTACAGGAAACCTACAGATACTGACAGGGTCATCCCGAATACCTCTAACCACTCCTATCAACATCAGATGGCATCGTTCAACCACATGATCCATCGAATGTTAACACTTCCCATCTCCCAAAAAGGTTTAGTAAAAGAAACTAAGCACATATTTGAAATTGCGAGAATAAACGGATATCCGGAAAAAACCATCACGGCCTTACTTAGTAAACGGAAAAGAAGTGTACAATGGAATTCCCTCACTAACCTACTGACTGATCAACAACCCATAAGAAGAGTAGCATTGGAGTTTAGCAAGATTTCTCTCCCACTCAGAACGAAATTAAGAAAACACGGGTTAGATATCGTATATAGCAGTAGAACTAACCAACTCAAGTCTGTTCTAGGTTCAACTAAAGACCCAATCGAACAAATGGAAAAATCAGGTGTATATAAGGTAACTTGCAGTCATTGCAACAAAGTTTATATTGGGCAAACTAGGAGAAACATGCAAACGCGACTCAATGAACACCTGAAAGAAGCAGAACTGGCTAAAAAGAAGAACTCAATAGAGTTCCGATCCAAAGTAGCAGAACACATCATCCAGGAGAATCATAGCATTTCGAAAGAAGACATTGTAATGGTAAATTATATTAGAGATTCTAGGAAACTAGATTCAGCTGAAAGCATCGAAATTTACAAAACTAAAAATGACTCACTCCTAAATAAAGACCAAGGCAATGGATATTCTTCTTTATTTAAATTTTTAGTGAAATACAATAAAACAAATAACACCACCCCTACCTGTCACCCTAACGTCGGAAAAATTATTTTAAATACCAATAATAAAATAAATAAAAATATTTTTATTCAACCCCCTACCTGTGCTAATTCATTGGATAATAAACAACCATGCAGCTGCGAGAAACATCAAATTGTTACCTGTACGAATAAAATAAATAAGACAATTTTAGATTTCTTTCCTCAGTCGAGTACAAAACACTGAAGAAGTCTGCAAGTAGTAGACGAAATACGCGTATCTGTATGATAAGCATATCAGTAAAATTAAAAGGAAAATATTCGACTATTTTCACTGTTATACCAAAATTTTACTCTAACGCTGGAAAACAAGTTTTTATAAAAACTATATTTTAAAGTGTTTTTGATGAATTCAAAGCATTTTCGGAATTACTTTATAACGATTTTGTTCGTGGAATGTCTTCTAAATTAATATCAAATCCAAAACATTTCTGGAGATTCGTCAATTCCAAACGGAAATGTGATGAGTTTCCTACTCATATGAAATACAATGGAATTTCTAGTAATGATTCAGAAATAATATCTAATTTATTTCGCGAATATTTTAGTTCAGCGTACACTAACTCAATTTTCGCACCAAATAATGATGATTTTTCTCATTTAAGTGATTCTCCTAAAACTACTTGGTCTAATATTGATATTAATGAAGCTTTAATAAAAAAATATTTGGACAATCTTGAGACTAATAACTTTCCTGGACCAAATGGTATTCCCGAAGTTATACTTAATAAATGCTCAAGTGCCTTAGCAATTCCACTGTCATTCTTCTTCAATTCTTCTTTAAAATCAGGAGTTTTTCCCTCTATTTGGAAGCATTCATTTATTAGACCAGTTCATAAGAAGAACGCCAAAAATGAAATCACTAATTATAGACCAATCGCGAAACTTTCCTTTATTCCTAAACTTTTTGAGTTAATATTGTATGATTCCATTTATTATCACTGTAAATCTTTTTTAGTTCACAACCAACATGGATTTGTGGATCAAAAATCCACATCTACTAATCTTGTTGAGTCAGTTTCAATGTTTACGAGAAATATGTAAGCAGGTTTTGAAACGGATGTTATCTGTACCGATTATAGTAAAGCCTTTGATGTTTTACCACATGCAATAATACTTTTAAAATTAAGGATACTTTGTTTCCCAGAACTCTTTCTGAAATGGGTTAAATCATATCTAACCAATAGATCTTATAGTATTTTATTTAAAAAAAATACTTCTAAGTCTTTTTATGCTAATTCAGGAGTCCCACAAGACACTCATTTAGGACAGCTTTTTTTTATAATCTCGGTTAATGATGTCTGATCAGTAGTTCTTAATAGTGAACTGAAAATTTACGCGGATGACATGAAAATTTTTAAAAAAATTACTTCTTTAGAAGACGCTTTACTCCTACAAGGCGATTTAGATAACTTGTTTAAATGGTGTACAGCTAATAATCTTCTTTTAAATGTAATCCGGTAACGTAATCCGGTTTATTTTAATTATTCGTTAAATGGTATTAGCCTTTCCAAAACGAGCTCAATTAAAGACTTAGGGGTTTACTTTGACGACAGGCTTAACTTTAAATCACATTTTTGTAATATTATCAATAAAGCTAATTCTATGCTAGGTTTTGTTAAACGTTGGTCAAAGGAATTTAAAGATCCCTATGTTCTCAAATCTTTGTATTCTAGTCTCGTTAGACCAAATTTGGAGTATGCTAGTCAAGTTTGGTCACCTTTCTATGATGTTCATATTAACAGGATTGAAGTAGTGCAAAAAAAATTTCTAAGATTTGCTTTGCGTAATTTCCAATTGTCGAATCCATTAATTTTACCGCCATATGAGCATAGATTGAACTTAATTCATTTGAAAACTTTGAAATTAAAACGAGAAGTGGCGGATGTTATTTTTCTTACTGAAATTATTAAAGGAAACATTGCTTCTCCGCAGATTTTGAATAACATCAACATTAATTCAAATAATCGCCTACGAAATACAAAACTTCTTTACATTAAGTTTTCATAGAACCAATTATGGCAATTATGAGCCAATTCATAGAATGTTACTAATTGGTAATAAACACATAAACTATATTGACTTCACACTTTCGAAACAGACTCAAAAACTTAAATTATATAAGTAATCTGTAGTAATTAAAATATGTGTGCAATTTATTTCAATGTATTTTAACTAGTTCTAAGTTAGATATAATTTTAATTTGTAAATTGAATGTGTTATCTTGTATTGTAAAAAAAAAAAAAAAAAAATAATAATAATAATTATTGTAATGAAGTTTGAGCTAAACTAAACTAAATAAATAAATAAATAGAGACAGATAGATAGATAGATTGTCAATAATTATGGGAGATAATCTGTCCTCATATTACCGCAGCCGCAAATGGGCTTATTGTGATAACCCTTGTTTGTTAGCTTGTCTCTGAGTCATTAAGGATATCTGATTTTGTGATAGCGAATATTCTTTAATGGTACGTGGGATAGCTCCAATTGTTCAAACACAAGACAGATATAGTTTGCAAAAAGCTTTTTGTCAGAATAAACCTAGGAAAAAAGCATTTAGCCAAATAATATTTAAAGATAGGCGCACCATTTTAATTTTAACGAAATTCATTTATAGTTCATACATAATTCATATATTAACATAAATAGTTAGACTTTTTTGCCCTCAAACCAACATAATATGTACAAGTTTATTAGCATCCATCGCGATGGTAATCAAATGTTGAATATCTTGCCTTGTTAAAATTCACTTTAAACCGAATTTATAAAACAATTATTTTACAAATATATAATTAAAAATATTTTGTCAATAAAAATCAAAATTTGTTGTTATCAGGTTTTTTGTTAATTATTCCGTTTGTTAATAAATTTTTTTATTAAAAAAATATTTTCCAAATATGTTTTTCTGCGAATATAAGCTTAACACCGAAAATTCGTTTGTTAAATATAGGTTGTTATTTGGTCTGCTCTTATAATATATTTCAATGTTCGTATCAAATTCGGGAAATAAAGCTGATGTTCCTTGTGTATTCCATTTTTTTTTTTTTTATAAATATTCTTTATTTGTTTTTATGTTATGTTTTTTTTTTGCTCTTTTGTTGAATTTAAGAACACAAAAATTTTCTCTGCAGGATATTCTAAAAGAATGAATAATCAATTTGACTTTACTGTTGTGGATGTTTTTGTTTTTTTTTTTGCTACCGTAATGGATTTTTTTGGTTAATGTCCTGTTATACAAACAAAATCCTGAAAAATAAAAAGCTAAAAAAAATAAATAAAAAACGAAATATTTATTTATCCTTGAATTAAAAACTGAATTCAATTTTTAATACTAAAAAAAAAATCAAAACATTTTTTCTTGTTTTTGTTTTAAAATTTCAATCTATATAATATAAATACTAAATACACATACACATACACCCACCATATTATTCAAATTCAGAATGTGAATTGATTGTATTGGAATTTAAATATTGGTTTTTTTTTGTTATATGTATTTATAATATTTCCATTTATATTTATATTTGTAAGCAAATATTTCAAATGTCTTTTAATATAAAATTGTTTTTGTGAATTATTATTTATTTTCTTTTAAGTACTTATTACAAATACTCATGTTTTCAATTTTATGTAAATTGGTATTTCGAAAGCCAATTAATAAGAAAGGTATTTTATATGCATGTAAGCACATATTTTTATTAATATTGACGTATTTTTGTGAGTACAGGGTGTTATGTGAATAGCCTGCTGTAGCTCAATATTGCGCTCGAAAGAATATTAACATTCACTCGTCTGCTTGTTATGCGTTAAACCTATTGTATTGTTCTAATTATAATAATAATAATAATAATAATAATAGTAATAATAATAATAATAATAATAATAATAATAATAATAATAATAATAATAATAATAATAATAATACTAATAATAACAATAATATTATATTAATAATAATAATAATAATAATAATAATTTTTACGGTTATAGATCGTGTCGCGGGGAAAATCTGCTTAACAGACTACCGAGTGCCGGGTTGGTCGGTTTCTTTTTGCATTACACTAAGACGCACTGCAAAAAAGGAACCAACCGACCGGCTAAAAACCCCCACCATCTGTTCCCTTGACCCACGATATTTATCCCAGTTTGGAACCGCGTTAGCATTTCTTCAAACTGTTGAAAAAGTGCTGGCTTCAGTGTTTCCGTGTGAACTATCCCGTTCGTTCTTCTCTGCATATGTCTACCGACAGCGGCAGACTGAAAAATAAATTCTACTGTCCCTCTTCTAATATTATTACTAAAATCAATATTAATTTTCTAATCCTTTTCTATTATAGCTAGGTTATTTCCCATTTACAAACAAAAACTATTCTATACAGAGCTATATCATCCCTAGAGGTGCTGTCTTGAAGTAGCTTCCAGCATGTCAAGCTGCCTCAAGATGCTGGACTAGGTTATTTCTGTTCTACATCTATTCTACAAATAGCTACTTGACTCCCAAAATCGTTTTGCGTAGGCCCGGCGAGTTACTATCTACTTCCATATGTAACAAAAATAACAAAAAAAAAACAGTACTACTGTGCTACATAACAAAACAGCGATACGTTTTATCTAATTTCGCTCATAAGTCTAGCGAGATCTACCACACGTCGACAGCATCAGCAGTAGCTAGTGTTGCAGAGTTCTATTTGTTGTTAATTTAACAAAAACGGAACTGCGGCACCAGTAAGCCTGTATGCCACCGGCCCAAGCAGAACACGCCAGACTCAAAAGCAGAAACCTGACTACACTGAGGTCTATTTCCTAACTTAGAAGATCTATTCCGAATCTTCTAAAATAATAATAATAATAATAATAATAATAATAATTATAATAATTTTACATTGTAACTTATACTAAATAATAATTAATTTATATACTAATAAAAATATTTGAATTATGAATTAAGAATTATTCACAAATGAAAAGTATATATATATTATATATAATAAAAGATTAATAAAATTATTATAAGTTAAAAGTATATTACAAAATATAAAACAAATCACAAATTTTGTACATATCCATTAAATAGACAATTTGAAGCTTCAAGTTCTGAATAAAATAGTTAAAGATATTTTGTTACTATAATGCAAGAGACTAATGTCTTACGTCAGTGAAATATCAGTTATAATAATATTTTAATGGGAAAAAACAATGTAAAACTACTGTAGAATTATTTTTAATTGTAGAAGTGAAACAAAAAATAACAAAAAGATTAGAAACTCATAATTAAAATAAAATAAAATACAGAATAGAAAAATGAGTTACAATTTGAAACAAAAAATCAATCAATCAAGTAAACAGATAAAAAATGGGTATTAATATTGATTAAATTTATGCATGGGAAAATTGAAAAAAGTCAGGATTTCATTTGTTTTATAAATTTAGTTTGTATTCTGTTGGATCTAAAAGATTCAAGTAACGTATTAAATAGTGACGAAAATGAGATTTGTTAACTTTGATGGGTACTACATTTACAAAAATTCTCCCTAAAATGGCAAATCATGATCCACCAGCAATCTCGAGTTATTATAGCCCGACCTTAAAAATATAATTTAAGTACTTTAAAATAGTTTAAACGTTTTAATGGAAGAATTTTTAGATTTAAAAAAAAAATAAAACCTACGACTGACCTTACAAATAATACGTATACAATGTTTTTGTTTAATTAATAAAGGCTCAATCTTATTATAATGGGCACCTCCCCAACAACACAGGCCACATTGGACTTAATCAATTTATTGTAAAATAATTTTAAAACAGATAAAGGACAATATAAACTTAGATGTTACAGTTGTTTAACTGCTTTATTTAGGTATCGTTTTAGGTAAGACGTATGATCTTTCCAGTTTAGTTTAACATCTATTGTGATGTTTAAATTATTTAATGTTATCCACAAGTTCAACATAGAAACAACTTTCTGAGCATTTATAGTTCTCATTAAACAAAATACCAGAAACATCATATTCACACAAATTACATAGACTAAAATTTAAGCACTTCACGAGAGTGATGTTTTACAGTTACATGTGTACTTTTGCTAACAGATTAAAAAACATAAATTTTGTTTTGTTACTTATTATAAGTTTATGCATTTTAAACCATAATATATCCAAATCAAAAATAACCAATATAAAACAATTGTGTTCAGATTGTGGTGAGTTTATTCGTACAACACATCGAATAATTATTTTGAAATTTTAATTGATTTTTATAACTCACAGATGTATTAATTTTATTTTTTTTTCTTATATTATTTTATTTTATTTTATTTTTTTTGAGGCTAAGTTTTTGCAATAATATTTAAGTTTGTTATTTTTAAATTTCAAATTTTTTTTTTGTTTATTTTACTAGATATTGTCACTTGTAATATGTTTGAATTAAGCATAAATAAAAATAGAATTATAACTATAACATCTTTTATTATAATAAGTTATTAAATCAATCAAAATGAAAATAAAATGTTGCATACTTGCAGTCTAACACTATAAGTACCTAGTCACAAGTTCTAGTATAGTGTTATGATGAACAAAACATTTCCCAAAAATAATTTTGTTTGTTAACACAAATAATAATAATATTTATAGATACAATGGTGATATAAAATATCTATATGTATAGAGATTGAATATTAATAAATCGAACTTGTAAGTAACAATCGAATTAAAAGTTTAATTTAAATATTTCACACTCAAAAAATTTACAATTACACTTACAATTACAACTTATTTTAGAATAATTATAAATTCGTAAAGTATTGAAAAAAATTGAAGAGACTGAAAGCATTGCAGATAAAGTGAGAACGGTATATCATCATGATTATCCCAGATTATTTGTCTTTATACGGTCACAAAAAGCATCCATCTGTCAAATTAAAACAGATTCACAAAAACGTCAAATAGAAAATTAACTCAATGGGATCGATTAACATTGTAGAAATTTCAAAGGCGGCTATTTAACTGATAATGGTAGTAGTTTTCAACATTTAATGAGTTGATAAACCAGCAATTTGATAAATAAATATGCTCGAAAAACATTGTAGATTTTGTAGTATAAACTTGCAGTACTTAATTAAGCATGAAAAGGTGATTCAACCTAAGTTACTGTCAACAACATAAAAACAAAAAATAAAACAAAAAAAATATATATTTTTCATAATCAATGAAATAAATCACTTTTTTAGATTAATATTTGACACAGAATATTTGAAGATTTAGATTGATAGACACAGAATATTTGAAGATTTTTTTAATTATTTTTTTTTTTTTTTAATTCGGAAAGTAAAATTATTGGAATACCCTTTGTTAAATTTAGGTATTTTAAAAATATTTGTTTAATCCTGTTTTTTCTCTTTTTCTTTCAATTATGTATTCAAATTCATTGATTTTTGTTATTATTTGTGATTTTTCGTGCAATGTTGTACTTACTTTATATTGTTCTTATTTTTTTATTCATTTATTT
Organism: Argyra leucocephala; assembly: GCA_963942445.1. Taxonomy (NCBI): domain Eukaryota; kingdom Metazoa; phylum Arthropoda; class Insecta; order Diptera; family Dolichopodidae; genus Argyra; species Argyra leucocephala. The sequence goes on from OZ012679.1 coordinate 149,456,381, forward strand.
ATTAAATAATTGCTTTTAAAAATTTGAGATTTGAATTATACTAAAAGATATTTTCAGCAGATTTTCTGTAATTTACTTTTTTCTTTTCTTGAGTATCCAATAACAGATGTTTGTTTGCAAATGATAAGATGAATGTTTAGTATTGTATCACCATTAAAATAAAATTATATTTAACTATAGAGGTTATATATTGGAAAAATGTATATGAGTTTTTCATACTTTCAAGAATGGTAGCTTCATCTGTAGACTGCCGTGTTGCTACTAGTTAGATAATATATATCTCCTTACTAGCCTTAAACAGGCTTTGTATTTGAAATCACCTTAAAAATTTTATATTATTTTGATATCAACTTCTAAAAAAAGTTTCTGTGAGGTATAAAAACAAATTCAAAAATGCTTAATTTTTGGTACTGATGAGTCAAGTAATATTGAAAGAATGAATACACATTCCACATATGCGTAGTGCATTATGTATATGTATTTTATATCTTAATAATATATAAAATCGTTGGCTTCATATTTGAAGCTGTGGAAAACTACTGAACCAAATGTTACCATATTTTCAACTATAAATTACTATTACTAAATCTAAATTACTATTACTAATTTTTGGTACTGATGAGTCAAGTAATATTGAAAGAATGAATACACATTCCACATATGCGTAGTGCATTATGTATATGTATTTTATATTTTAATAATATATAAAATCGTTGGCTTCATATTTCAAGCTGTGGAAAACTACTGAACCAAATGTTACCATTTTTTCAACTATAAATTACTATATACTATACTTTTTTCTATAGGTGGCGCTTCTATGGGTAGCGTTATTCTGAAAAATCAGCTTTATGGGACAAATGGGCTGAAATTTGGAACATAGCTATATTTGGATGATAAATAAAATACTTTGTAAAAATTTGTACCCTATAGGTTGGGTACAAATTGAAATATTTAAAAAAGGTGGTATTTTTAATATTTTTTTTAATCAAAATTTATAATTAAATCGTATTTAAATTAAATGTAAACATGCTAAAAGTAGATTTTTCATCAAAAAAACATTATAAAATATTAAAATACAAAAAGGCGGAAGTCCAATGAAAACGACACGACATTTTTGTTGACAAAATATGTCAAATTAACTTTTGAACAAAATGCCTTTAAATGGCATAACAAATAGTACGACAGGCCAAAGTCGGCGACAAAAGTTTGATCAAAATTAAAAATTTGTCGTTGTCGCACTTCGACATTTTATTTTGACAGTTCTAAATCATTAAAGCGGTAAACACAATTGCGACCACCGACTACCAATGAAATTCACTTCGCTCAACTATTTTTCGTCATATGAAACACAATTGTAGCGAAACGAAAAATAAAAATAAACAAACAAAACAGAAAACCAAATGGCGCAATTTCAAAATGAAAAAATCATTTTGAATAATTTATTAATTTATTTTTAGCATCATCAGATCCAAATACATCGCTAATAAATCCAAAATTATATGTGTATCTCATAAAAAAATAAATAAATGTAAATTGTAGAATATATTATAAAATTTAAAAAAAAAAAACAGAATAATAATATTCTAATATAATATAACTAGGGGCCCCTGTTGAGTAATTATAATTCAAGTTAAAGCCAAATTTAAAGTTTTTAAAACAACAGGGATTTGCATGGACTGATATAGACTTCTTATTACAAAGCAGAAAACACTCATGTTTTAATAAAAACCTTTGAAATTAGTATGTTTTCATTAAAAAATATAAATACCTTACTTCTCATTTTCTGTTTCGTTTCTACCTATTTCTTAATGTATTTGGTGAATAATAAAACCATTTGATTGAAAAATTTTCAGCTGTGTGCGCATTATTGTTTTATTTACAACTTACTTATTATATATTAAGAGTTCATTATGGAGAAGACTGATAAAAAGAAAGGGTGTCTACTGCGCAGGTCCTTAAATGCTTGTCAATTATAATTATAGATTTCAGAATAATTGCGTTCAGTGAAATTAACCGGTGTATCTGAAATCCACAAATCCATGGATCTGGTCACTGAACGGCGTGGTAAATGTACCGGTTAATGTACCGCGGTTAACGATAATGGATCTGAAAAAATTCTAGGTACATTTCATGGATCTGACTTTTTATATGAAAAAACAACAAAAAACAATTTTATGTTGAATGTTGTCACATCTACTGGAAGAATAATTAAATGTTTTATTTTTTTATGAAAGTGCTTGTTAAATTTAAATCGCCATTATTTTTTGAATTATTGTGAAAATTGAATTTCTTGTGAAAAATTTATGTAAATAAAACACAAATTAAGAGTTACGAAAAATAAATTAATATTTCATTAAATTTTAATTGGTTTTTAAAAGTGCTTATTATACTTTCCGATGATGGCGCTAGTATTACGGTAAATTTTTGAATCGGTAAATCCAAAATGGATTAAAGATCCATCGGTTAATTATACTGAATCCACCCATTGTTTTGTTTTTATTTTTTGGTGTTTAAAAAGGTTGTCTGAAATGTCAAATCCGACTACCAGAAAAATTAGAAAGTAGCCTTATTTTGGCGACAATAATTGCTATGTCTTAAGTCTATCCTATACATTTAGAAAAAAAAATTTACTGTTGAGAAATTAAATATTGATGATTACTATAGCTTATAAATGTTTCTATTATTTTTTTTTAAAAATTTGCTGAATTTTCTTGTTATAATTGTATATCTAGTTTATTGTATAACTTGGTACCAGTGTATAGAGTTGTGGAAGATTCAAATTGTAAAGTTCTTATTTTATTCAAATGGAAAAGATGTTTACTTCTGGTGTTGGCACTATGTATATCCGTCCTCTGCGTAAGAGTAGACATTGCATGGATATTATCATTAGCAATATCATGTATATGCATAATTAGTTTCATTTCAGTAAAGTCCTTGGACTTTCAGAAGTTTATTATCTTTGTGTACAAAATCTGGTCTTTCTCTCCATTTATAATTATATAAATTTTTTATAGCTTTGTTTTATATTTCTTGAATATTTTCAATATAATTTTTTGGAATTAGTACCCCACAGCTTAACAACGTAACTAAGATGACTATGAAATAAAGCATAATAAATAGACTGTTTGATTTTACTGATGTGTAAGAGTTTGGAAATTTTATAATACTGCAGGACAGTTGATGATAATTTTCCACTTAGTACTTCTATATGAGTATTCAATTTCAAACTTATATCCATATACCAAAATATTTTCCTACTTTTTCTAACTTGTCATTATAAATGCAGATGTTGAATTCGGGTGTGTTACTACCAATTATAATATATTTACTTCTAATCGTATTAATAATTAGTTTTTGTGTTTGCATCCATTTTTGTATCTTTTTAATCTCCGTATTCATTTTATTATATATATATTATTCTGCATTTATCTGGATGTTTGTAAGTTCGACGGAACGCTCCAACACATATACAAATTGCATATGTATACAAATGCATATATATACAAATTGCTTTGGTGCTTTTTTTTAACCCCTGTCTACCATGCTGAACCTTTGCAGGAAAAATTGATTGCATGAACTATATTTTTTTAATTTAATGTTAGTCTTCTTCGCAAATAATAAGAAAAAATAATAAATAATAATAATAATATAAATAAAACAAACAATTTTTTTGATTTATAATAATAAGGACTAATAGAAATTTAATCAATAGTTTAATATGGTGTAATAACCAAAAGGCAAACAGCATTTAACACAAAAAAAAAACATAATGCACTTAAAGGTTATTCTTATTACTTAAAACTATACACAATATGCATATGTGTCTACATATTTTTTTTTTGTTATGATAATGATCATATCGTCATAGTTTTGCTACCGTATGAATTGCCTGTACTATAGTACTATAGGTATATATACTCTAGCCAGAAATTTGATGCGATGAAGAGTTAAAATTGTTATTTATTTTTTTTTTGTTTTTTGTTGTTGTTATGATAATGATCATAGGATCATAGTTTTGCCATACCGTATGCATACCCTGTATAGTACTATATGTATATATATATACTCTAGCCAGAATTGTGATGCGATGAAGAGTTAAAATTGTTATTTATTTTTATTTTTTTTGTTTATTGTTTTTTTTTATAAATTTATGATTGTATATAATATTTAGTATGTATTATGGGGTTAGATTTTGTCTCTGCTGATTTACACATTTTACGCATAAAAACAATAACAACCTATAAATTTTTAAAGAAATTAAATGAAATTTATTTGTTTTCTTCAAGTGTGTAGAAATGTATGTTGCAGAGAGTGATGAATTTTTTTTAATATAGTAGGTAGGTATATATAGGTATCGGTTAAACCATATTGATTGTTGTTCTTCTTTTTAATGTATGTTATAAATAATAATTATGTATGAATTTTAGCATGAACAGTTCGATAATGAATTTTTTGAAATGAAATGAAATTTTAAATAGCCGATCAATGGTTCAGAAGTTATGAACAGTTTTGTAAATACCTATTTATTTGCAGTAAATTTTTTTATTTTAATTTTTTCTCCAACACGAGTTTTTATTTTATTCATCAAAATAAATATTATGTGTACCTACAATATTATTGTTTTTTTTTATATTTACAATTTTATTTATTTTTGTTTTTAAAATTGTTTTCGTTCAAAGTTGTGGCTCATTATAAAATATTATTTGTTCGCTATAAACTTTGACGCTAAACTTACGCAGCGAATGTTACTGAATGTTAACAGGATTAACTTGATTCTGAATTGTACGATAAAATTTCAATGTTGACAAAAACGATGTCGCTAAAATGATCGAGTAAATAACCCTTAGGGAATAGAAAATTTTGCACCTTACTACAAATATTCTGTTTATATGGTAATTAAAAGCGTTATAATACAAAAATAAAGGTATGATAAATTAGTAAGCACAGACGTATTTTTCTTAAACTTGAAATGAAAACTCGAATTAAGGAAAGAAATGCTAGAATTTATTTTGCTTCCGTCATTTATGGCGGGTTACAAAACTAGTTTCTAATAATATTAAGACTAAATAACAACAATATAATAATTCATTTAAAATTAATAAAATATTTTAAAATTATTAGTCTAAATAAAACACTAAACCCAAAACAATGGGTTAATATATATAACGATGGCAATTCTATGATAACAAAAAAAAAAAAAAATTTTATATAATAAACAAAATGCAAACAAAAAAAATTTTAAAATCTCATTTTCATCTTAAAATAAAGTCTTACATAAGCTTTATTATTCTTAAAACTACTTTGGAGATTTCTCTTCAGTTTATTTTTATTATTTTCTATTATTAAACTGTCATCATTATTGTATGCGTTAATACTACCATCATCATTATATAATATATGTAAAGAACGTATCCTTTTTTTCAATTATGTATAGCTATCCACCAAAATTAGAAAATTATGTATTCCTTTGTTTCTCTTAAATATAAATTTGTTATTTTTTCTGTTTTTTTTTGTTTTTTTTTTGTTGTTCTATAAAATGAAATGAATGACACAATCTATTTCAATTTTCTTAAAAACAAGTAAAAAAGATAACCTCTATATTCTTATTATATGATGGAAATTCATATAAAAAAAATTTTCTTTTTGTTTCAATTTTGTTATTTTTTTTTTTTTTTTTATTTGTGGTTTTAGTTATGTTTTTCATTTATATTATGTTGAATTAGGGACGAAAATCTTTTCATTTTCTTATAAGCCTAAAATATTAAATGTGATCTTATTATGAAATAATGAGCAGTGATGGGTTTTCAAATGGAGTTATCGTATCTGTGTCAGATTATCAAATTGAAATGAGAGAAGAAAATATTTTGAATATTAATAAAAAAAATGGAAATAAGTGTCCTTCCAAACCATTGCTGCTGCGGTTTGTCAAAACATCTCGAGTCAAACCGGGTCTTTTCCGAAACACCAAATTTCAAATCTACAAAACGCTCATACTCCTTGTTCTACTTTACGGATCCAAATCATGGACACTGCCCAAGGCAAGTGACAATGCATTTTTTGTCTTTTAAAATCTTCGCCGAATATATGGTCCTGAAAATGACGAAGGTGACTGTAGTAGAAGATATAATTAGGAATTCTATGAGCTGTAGAATAAGGTCGGCGTAGTCATAAAAATTAAAATCAAGAGACTTTAGTGGCTCAGACACCTCGAGCGGATGAACGAAAATGCTCCACCCAAGAGAATCTTTGAATCTGGACTCGAAGATAAAAGACGTCGGGGCAGACTATATATTTGGTAAATAGATGAAGTATCGGCAGATTTAAACTAATTTTGTATCTTTAACCGAACAAAATGGACGACGTTGATAAGTCAGACTCAGAACCTACATGGTTTGTTGGCCACCTAAATAAGTACGTAAAAACTGCACTAAAAATAAGAAAATAAATAAGCTATGTTCTAACTTCATTACAAATTTCTATATGATCAAAATATCTGTCCTCAACAACAACAACAAAGAATGGTAGCTAAAATGTTTCTACGATAAAAAAAATAAATAAACTTGCTAGCGACAAAATCAAGGAGCTCAAATTAAAATTTCATGCTGAAGTTTACAAGCATTAATCAGAACTTATTTTTAATCTTAGAAAATGTTATTGTTTACAAGCAAAATATAAAAAAGGATAGTCGGCAATGAGTTGGCAAATAAACACGGATATTCAGTAACATTTATTTCCGGATTTCATAAAATACGAAAGACTAACAAAATAAAGATTATACTGTTACACTTCTCTAACTGGAATTTGCATTTAACTAACTATTCCCAGAATTAAAAAAATATTTCTTTCTACTTCATTTAAAAAATTTACTCAAAATAAAATTTTTTATTTCCGTAAAACAATTAATTTATTTTAGCATATTAGCACAGTTTGTTTGCATAGGGTATTTTTTCTTTCCCTAAACTTGTTATTACCTCCCTGGAGTCACCAATGTACAATTATTATCCATTCTGTTTTAAAACTTCCTTTTACATACAACGCAAACACCATGATGGGGATTCAGGAGATTATAGTTTTGTAATTTTAGTACCAATTGATTAGTTAAGATTGCTCTTGATTTCTCTAAAATATCGGTGTTTTACCGATACAAGGTTTTTCGCAAATTTTGTAAATTTGAATTAAAGGTGTTAAAGCAAGATTTACCACCATGGCAATAATAGAAATAATTTATTTCTGATTGCTAATATTTTGCTTCACAAAATTAGCATTCATTTGAGTTTGAAGATGCGCATTGTTTAATTAGAAACATTTCTAGGTGGCTAGTTCAAAGACACAAACCATGGAAATTTCAAATTTGTAAATATGTACTGTATTTTTTGGGTAATTTTAATTGTTTTCATGACTTTGAAAAATACACCTAATTTGAAAAGGCTTCATATTTTATTGATTTTATGATGTTTTGCTATTTGGTTCTTATGTTAATTATATACTTTTCTTATATGGGTTTACAACTTGGATATGCTTTTCAATATTATGATTTATTTTTGTATAGTTGAATAATGATAAAAAATTAATTTGACTCTTCTTCTTATGCTTTACAAGGTATTTTCTTAAATAAATATTCCTTATATTAGGGAAACATTGATATAATTGAAATATTCTACCGAAAAATTACCTACAAAATAAACTAATGTGTAAAAGTTTAAAATTAAAGGAGTATTTCGTTCACCAACGTTTACTGTAACGGTGACATGGGAAATGTATCCAAAAAATTTCAACCGATACAATGTAGGTACATAGAAATACGATATGTCAAATTTTCTCAACTGACAATATTGTGTTGGCGACACAATGTGCTTTGCTTACAATTCCGAACACTAAATATATTATCAATATAATATATCGCAAAATATTACACTCTTGTGGATACCTATTTTGTGGATAAATTTTTAAAATATTTAAATTGAATATGTTTGTGAAAGATTAAATTTAAAGATTTGATGGACAATTTCGTAAAAAATTTTTTTTTGTTTTTAAGATTTAAAAATTTTCTTTAGGTTTTAGCTTTATAATTAATAAAAGCATATTTCTTTCGTGAGTTCATTTCCTATTAAAAGTAAATTAAAATAAAAAAAAAAAAAAACATTGGCCCATATTTTGATAGTCATTTCACTGTAATTTTTTATGAAAAACAATTTTTGCGATTTCTATAGTCGTAAAAAATGACAAAAATCATAAAAAATGAAAACTAGCCAATTTCGATAGTCGCGATTTATGAATATATTCGGATAAAATGACAAATTTTGTAATTTTGAAATTGTTAAATGACGGCTTTATGTTTGTTTGCAAACTTTTGTTGTTTAAAATTTAAAAAATGGATTTACAAAAAAAATCGTATTTTATTTTAAATTTGTTGACATGAAAAAAGTAAAGAAAACTTCGAGGTGGTAACTGGTGGAAAAAGCCAAGCTCAAGAAATTGAGCACCCTCAATCAAAAATAGGTGCGGGTCCCATCTCACAAAGCCCTCGAAATTTTTTTTTTTTTAGCTTGTCTTCAGTAAAGTGGCTCATAGGCACGATGCAAATAAGCGGTCCCAAGTGTCGGGCCCCAAGACCTTAAATTTTGTTTTTTGTTTTTTTGTCATCAGTACAATGACTCTTAAATGTAATGAAGACAAAAGGTCCGAGGTCCTAGGAAACTCCTACCTAGAGAGGCCGAAACTCTATATCACCGGTTTAAATTGTATTTTTCTGGAAAAAGGTTATTAATAATTATTATATAAATAATTTTTGAAAAAATTTCGGATTGGTCCGACAGTCCGGAAGTCGGAACCAAAGGACCTTGAACAAAAAAAAAAAACAAAAACATTTTTTTTTATACTTATCTTGATGCGTAATGAACATTATTGACATTTTGGTTTTTGGACAATTTTTTTCTTCAGGTAATTATTAATAACCTTTTTTCAGAAAAATATAATTTAAACCGTTGATATAGAGTTTCGGCCCCTCTAGGTGGGAGTTTCCTAGGACGGCGGACCTATTGTCTTCATCACATTTAAGGGTCATTGTACTGATGACAAAAAAAAAAAAATTCAGGGTCTTCGGGCCCGACACTTGGGACCGCTTGTTTGCATCGTGCCTATGAGCCATTTTACTGAAGACAAGCTAAAAAAAAAAAAATTTCGAGGGCTTTGTGAGATTAGGCTGCTAAATTTCTTGAACTTGGCACTTTCCACCAGTCACCACCTCCAAGATGTAGTTCATATGACACGGTCCCGTTGAAGTCTATTTCTGATTCTAGGAAGTCTTGAGATGAGATTAAGAGATTTATAAAAAGTTCGGCTAATTTGCTTTTTCCGTAATTACAAACAAAACTTGCTATGAAAACATTATATCTAGCTGCGATTCTAAAGTTTATTTTTGTAGTTTTAGTACGCTTAAATTGAAGGCAAATATTTCTAAAAAAAAAAATTTTTTTTTCCTTATTTTATTTTCGACTTTTTAGTGAAAATATTTTTTTAATGAAAAATAACATATTTTCAAAGAACAACACATACAATCAAATGGCACTAAAATTCACTCTAACGCAATTTGGTTATTATTGCTCATACTTCAAATGTGTAATTATATTTTATATTACTGTAACAAACTTTATAAAAATATGCAGGTATATTTTTAAAAAATTTTTGGAGATTTTTGATTAGATACCTTTGAACTTTTTAATTTACGTATTAAAAAATTTTCACCAATAAAAAAATACGCACTTTATAAAAAGAAACCCTGTTAAATACAAAAAATATTTGACGTAAAATCGTAGATTAAATCTGAGAAAAAGTCTGAAATATAAACACTCATCCGACTTTATCTACGATAAAATTCGATTTTGTCCGACGTGTAAACGCTGCCTAAGCATAAATTGTCATATAAAAGTATAATACATGCATAAATCGAAATTAAACTTTTTTTACATTCGAGAAGAGTAATTTGTAACTGAGTGATAGATAACTGATAGGTTCAAATTTTGTTTTTTTCCATAAATAATGTTTGCATTTTATTTTCAATTAAACTAAGCCATATGATTATGTATGTAACAAATGCAAGCCCTATATGACACATGTACGTTACGTACATATACTTAGTGAGAGAAAGCGAAATAATAAAAGAAAGAGACTAATTAAAGAAACCAAATTAAAAACACAAAAAAAATATAATGAAAATGATGATTGAAAATAATTGAAATTGAATAATAATAGAAAATGATTGAAATATAATGATAATGATTTGTATTGCACACTATTTTGTACATATTCCTTTTTTGTTTTTCTTTTTTTGCTTCTTTACACCATAGAAATGTCAATAAATATAGTGAATTTAAAGAGAAACCAAATTTTAACTTTATCAAATATCCATATTCCATTATTAGTACACACACATATGTAAATTTGACCTTAGTTGAATGCAAAGAATATCTATAATCTATATTAACAAGAATATACACTCCCATTTTACGTAAATCTAATTTTAAAGAAATACCGAACCGAGCAAAATATCATTAGTTAAAAGAGGTAAACTTTACATTTACTTATCGTATACCAAATTTATTATGAGAGAGAAAAGGTACAAAACAGATGTTTTTTGCTTTATACTGTAAAATAATTTTGCGTTCTCATTATTCTCCTTTGGATTTGCTTACGTTTCCTCCCATTATTTATATGAGGCAGGGTGGCAAAAAATGTTAGTTCTAATTTAGTTTGTTCCCTTATACGAGGATTAATTCTGATCTTTTATTATTTTAATATTTTCGTTTTAAACATTATTATTTTCGTATATACCTATTAAAAATATTAAATTATAATTACATTACAATAATATAAAATATTATTTATATTTTTGTCAGTAATAATTTGGAGTTACAAACATTATTATTTTTTATTAATTATATTAATAAATATTTATTATATTGGTAAACGATTATAAAATAATACTGAGGACAACATCTATTTGCAAATCACAGAATTTAAAGAATATGATAACGCTGTTTTAGTTAGGTCCCCCAAAAATCATATGCATAGTTGATACAATTTAGAAAATAATATTGTTAAATATTTCAACGAAATTTTTGTCGAAAATTTTTTTCAAAATTATAAACTTTATTTATTTAATTTCAGCCAACTTTTTTTGTTACTCTCTTTTGTTTACTATATTTTTTCTTTTTCTTACACGTAAAATTCTTATTATCGTCTATTTCTGACAATGTTTATCAAATTTGCATATGAATTTGTGTGCAAACAAATGAATACATACATGAGTTCTTACTCTTTTTATGGATATACTTTGGTTAAATTGTTATTGAAATGGGTATTTTGTTGAATTGAAGCAAATTGAAACAAACATACACACAAGTCCAAGGCAAGTTAATTAAGGCAAATATAATAAACTAGCTTTGTAACCCGTCATAAATGACGGAAGCAAAATAAATCCTAGTTTCTTTTTTTCTTTCATTAGATTCTTTATTCCGAAATTACAGTACTTATGTTTATATCACTTTTTATTTATTTTTATTTATGTTTATATTGGCCTAACACTAATCTTTTTTTTTTATATAACAAAAAAAGAAGTACCATACCAACAAATTTGTATAAAATGTTTGTATTTTTGTATGGTACTCACTTCCATTTAGTTATAACTCGTTAGTTGGGTCCCATTTAGTATAAATTATACCGTATTAGCGTTATTGTGGCCTCTGGGAGAGCAAATTTAAAAATGGGATCTTATTTTCATATAAATTTTGTCTTTTGTATAATGTATAGGGATCTTATTTTGCTATATGAATAAACTGTTATTATGGTATTGTGTTATTTTTAAAAATATTCATAATTTATATATTCAAAATTTTGTATATAAATTGGTAAAATTTACAAAAAATACAAAAACATTTTCATCAATAATTTTCAATTTAAAAAAAACAATGTTTTATTATCCGACGTAGAAGTAGAGTTTATTATCCTACTCTACTTCTATCAAGTTCTATTGATTGAACAGTGAACCTGAACAGTGAAGTGAACAGTGAACACTTAACACTGAAAATAAAATAATATTTTTGGAATGGAGCATGCAGAACATACAGAATACAGATACAGCAAATAATAAAAAAAAACAAAAAAAAAACAAAAATAATTTTATTTTGAGTGAAGTGAGTTACGCACACAATAATGACAAAAATAAAAGGTAGAAGCAACAAAGTAGTATAATGTATAATATTATACAATACAAATATGCTGATACATATGTGTATTATTATGTATAATTTTAAGTAATAAGAATAACCTTTGAGTGAATTATGTTTTTTTTTTGTGTTAAATGCTGTTTGCCTTGTGGTTATTATACCATAATAAACTATTGATTAAATTTCTATTAGTCCTTATTATTATAAATCAAAAAAATTGTTTGTTTTATTTATATTATTATTATTTTTTATTTTTCCTTATTATTTGCGAAGAAGACTAACATTAAATTAAAAAAATATAGTTCATGCAATCAATTTTTCCTGCAAAGGTTCAGCATGGTAGACAGGGGTTAAAAAAAGCACCAAAGAAATTTGTATTATATGCATTTGTATACATATGCAATTTGTATATGTGTTGAAGCGTTCCGTCGAACTTACAAACATCCAGATAAACGCAGAATAATATATATATAAAATAACTAACAATTGAACAAACCTTTTGGAGATTTTTTTTTTTCTTCTTTTACTTCACTTTTTTCTTCGCAATACAATTTCTTTCTTTATTAATTATGACTAAAACACGTCGAAACAAAAAGTGTTGCCGGTTTCAAAACAAAAATCATCTCATTTAAATTTGAAATTTCATTTCATTTTTCCCGACTATCTAGATCTGAAAAAATCATTCAAATGATATGACAATTATTGTCATTTTCATTTTTATGAGATGACTAGCGGAATATGGGCCAATGTTTTTGGTAAATAAATTGGATATGAATCAAAATGTAAAGCCTGTAACAAATGGGAAAATAATTTATTTTTTTTTAAATAAATATACAGTTTTTTTCTATAAATTCTGAATTTACGAATTTGATTTGATTTGACCTATGAAATCTATATAAAAGTTTTAAAACTCTTCAAATGCAAACTGGGAGGCTAGGATAAGTAGTGTTGGCGTTGACAAACTCTCATTTAATTTCAATGTCATTTTACTTTAAAATTCGAAATTTAAAAATTAATTTATTCAAAATTTGTTCATAATTCTAATTAAAATAAAAATGATAAGTTTGAATATTAATAAATTGGTAAATAATGCGCCACTGGTTGAAAATAAAAAAAACATATGAATACACAAAACAAATAAGAAAAAAATTAGAAATAATAATAATATAAAAAGTAAAAGTCCTTGCTCATTTACTCATTATCCTAAACAGTTGTTCCATTTCACAAAGTTATCATGTATCTTTTATATAGCTACATACTTGTATTGGAATGTTTGCTGCTGCTTTAATACTCCAACAATACTCCATCATGAAACTTTAGTATTTGTGGGTACTTTTTTTTTCGTTTTTATATATATATATTTTTTTATTTTTATTTTATAACCTTATAAATTTATACAGAACCGTCGCTAGAATCAAAATAAGGATGTAAGCTTGTTTTTTGTTTTACATTTTTTGTATACCTTAGATCCGGTATAGTGGTCTTTTTTCCTTTTGTATATTATTATCTACATAACTATATTTTAAAAACATATTGAGATAGAAAGAGAAAGATATTATATTAAATTATAAAAATGAGATATGTATGTTTAAAGAGGAATACGAAGAGCTAAGTAAAACAAAAAAAAAAAAAAAAGAAATGAAAATGAGATGAAGAATAAAAATCAATTAGGAATACTGGACATGAGAAAACAAAAAAGATTTTCGAAATAAATTCGTTTTTATTGTTTCCCATCAAGGTAGATTTACGGCTCACTTTAATGTTTTTCTTTTTTTTTTTTTTCAATTTTTTAAATAATATTGTATATACAAAAAAAAATATATATATATATATATGAAGAGAAAATTTTAAATGCTACTGAAGAAACAAATGATAACAAAATAAAAAAAAAAAAAAATGAATTCCTTGTTCCGGAAATGTTTCATTTTATTTTAAGAGGACTGCAATAAAATTTAATGCAGTTTTAAAAACTTCCAGTTATACTCTAGCAACAATTTATCTACATTATAAAAAAAAAAATATAAAAAATAAATAAAAAATGCGATTTTGTTACAGTATTATTTTCAAGTTCTTTGATAATTTACATAATACATACATTATAATAATATAATGTATGTATGAGTATGTAATATGTATATGTATATATAGTGAAGGAAATTGAGTAAAACTATTTATTTTTAAAAAACGGTTTTCTGTGATTTGGTCTTTCAACGAAAAAAAAAATGTACTTTAAAAATATTAAATAATATCTAACAAAAAAATTAATTTAATTATTTATATTAAATCTGTGGTAACAAGTCATAAACCGGTTTATGTTTGAAGTTGATTTTCCGTTATTTTCAATAGATTATATTTTGTTGATAAAAATTTCATAAAACTTGATTTTAGTACATACTAACTCCATTAAGTCAATTTAAGAATATTCGGGTAATGCGTAAAAAGAGGACTACGATCAATTACAAATAAGTAGGTAGGTAGTAGTGGCTGCCAACAGTACGCCGATATACTTAGACCGCGTAGGTCCATTGTGATAATCTGTAATGTGAAAAAATAAGTAAAAAACTAAATTAATAATTCTTTTTCAAACAAAATATTCATAGATTGAATCAGATAATTAGGGAGACTAGACTCAATGTCAGAATGCTGACATGGTTTATCAAAGGCCCATTCAACCAACAGCTCTTCAAGATTGGTAGATCGAGTACAGACAGATACAGATTCTGCTAAATGGACGGGGAAGTACAATTGATCTTAAGAGGTCGCGGTTACTTAGAAATCCCCAATTTAAAAAAAAAAAAAAACTAATAAGGTAAAGGGTCTTAGAATATACACTGGCTTCACAGGAATATACTATTTACTGTCGATTTAGAAAGAGTAGGTCAACTACCGTTCTTAGATATATTAGAACTAGAGTCCTACAGAAAACCTACGGATACTGACAGTGTCATCCCGAGCCACTACTATCAATATAAGATAGCCTTTCTCAACCAAATACTAAATCGAATGTTAACCCCTTCCAATTTCCAGAAAGGTTTAGTAAAAGAGACTAAACACATGTTTGCGGTTGCGAGGGTAAACGGACATCCTGAAAAAACTATCACTATCTTACTCAGTAAACACAAAATAACTTTACAACGGAATTCTCTCACTCACTGATCAACAACCCAAAATAAGAAAGGTATTTGGGATTTAGTAGGATAATTCTCCCACTCAGATCGAAATTAACAAAACAACAACAAAGGTTAGACATAGTATATGTAGCAGCGGAATCAGTCACCTCAAAACTATTCTAGGTTCAACTTAGGTTCAACTAAAGACCCAATTGTCCAAATGAAAAATTAAGGAGTATATAAGATCACTTGTAGTCATTCCAACACAGCTTATATTGAACAAACTGGGACTGGAACATAAACAGAACTAGATAAAAAGCAGAATTTATCCCAATTCAGATCCAAAATAGCAGAATACTTCATCCAAGTGGGTAATAGTATTTCTAAAGAAGACATAGCAATGATAAATTACATAAGAGATGCTAGGCAATTAGACTCACCTTTCAGCATCGAAATTTAAAAAAATTAAAATGATTCACTCCTAAATAAAGACCAAGGCAAATCGATATTCTTCATTATTTAAATTTTTAGTAAAATATAATAGAACCAATACTAACCACCCCTTTACCTGTCACTCTAACCTTGGAAATTATATTTTAAATAATTACATTTCAAATAAATTATAACGAGAGACCCCAATTTATTAATTATAATTCAAGTTAAAGCCAAATTTAACTATCAATGAATAGGTATAAAAAAAACAATAATAATTTTATTTTGTTTACATGACAGACAATGTAATGTGTTACCTATACCTAAGTATCTACCTACATTTAATGATGAAAATAAAACTCATATGCAACCTATGCTCTATGCACTCTCTTGAAATTTGTATAAATAGAATGGTGGACTGGTGTAGGTGTATCGTGATGTGGTGATTTATTTTCCCTCATTTTTGGTGAATATATTGAATAATTTTGAGGTGAAATATTGACAACCAACTCTATTATAATATATGATATAATCAATAATAACAATATAATTACTCAACCCTCCACCTGTACTATATCATTGGTTTATAAACAACCAACCATCTGTCGAAAAAGGTCAAATTGTATCAAAGAAAATTAAATAAGACGAAAATTGTACATTTCTTCCCTCAGTCGAGTACATAACAATGAAGAAGACTGCAAGACGTGGTAAATAATGCATATCTGTATGATAAGCATATTTATCTCTCTCTCTCTAAGTCAGTCTCATATTTATGTCTCTCTCTAAAAATGTTCTGCGTTCACTGTTCTTCTGCAGATATTTTTTGTTCCACTTTACTTTCTGCTATGTTGTGTAGTGAACTTCTAAATTATGTCTTCTACACAGCTTTATAAAATTGCTGATTACCGTTGTTAACATGGTGGAGTCCCACACTATTCATAGCTGTGGAAATAAATTTCGTCTTACTATCATTATAAATATCACAAATTAAAATCTAAGCTATACCTATCATAATACTTATAGCTATTATAATACATTTTTGAAATAAATATTGTTCAAGTGGGTATGGGTCAATTTGTTGAAAAAAGAAATGTTGAAGGAAAAAATGTCGAAAAAAAATGCAGTAATAAAATAATATACCCGTATTTCGATTTAAAATAATTTTTGTTTTAATTTAATTTATCGTAATGAACGTATCGTAACCACGTAATGAATCATGGTTAGGGAAATAAATCTAAATAATCACCCTAATTGAGAATCTTGCATATACATATATTTATTTTCTGAAAAAATAGAATACCCTTATTTTGAATCCAACTCTAAAGTCTCTCCTTCAGGATCTTCCATATAAATTCGGATAAACATTCAGCGCCGTAACTAGCTTTTCCAGTGCCCTGTGTAATATTTTACAAAATATATAAGAAATTTTAATTATATTTATTTAATTGGATTTTTCTCACCTTCATTTCAGCAAATTCATTAATTATGTCATCAAATTATGTCATTTTTATATCTTTAACTATATTGTATTCAAATTCAATAGATATTATGGCAAGATTAGATAACCTATCTTGTTCGGTAGTTGATCTTAAATAATTTTTTTATTAATTTTAATTTGCTAAAGCTTCTCTCACATGAAACAATTGATACTGGAAGAATAAGAAATAGTCGCAGAGCAATATTAATAATTGTATAAGACTCTATTAATCCAAAGTCATGTAGACCTTGTAAAATTTCAAGTGGTGTTGCAGATTTTAAATTGTCTACTAATATCGATGCTTCAAACTTAAAACTTTGAGATTCACATGCCAGCTCATACATAACATATTTAAATCTTTGCTGTACTTAATGGCAAGATCAGCAGCCGCTTTTTTTAAATCTACAACGCTGTCTTTTTCTAAAGATGAACCATATGGAAAGCTAAATTTTTTACAAATATTTCTCAATTGTTCATAATTGAGAGAACAGCTTGTCAAAAACATTGTACATTTGCATTTTCAACATGCTGCTTCTTTCATCCGGTGCCTCATCAATTTCTATTTTTGTAACTATTCTCCTCCGCTTACTGCGAAATTCAACTTGTAAATAGTTGAAACCTAGTTTTAGCCAAATTATTTGCTTTTTCCAAATCTTGTTCGAAACCTGTTTCTCGTAGTCCCTATAAAATACAACGTAGTCCATTAACTAATTTGGTTGCATTGCCTATCGATACATTTTTTCATTGTAATGCTTTGTTTGTTTGCTCAGTGCATGAATTTTATTCCATACAGAAAGATTGCAGATAAATTTATAATTAATTAGTTTTTTTTTTTTTTTTTTTTTTTTTTTTTGCGTGGATTGGTGGGAATTTTTATAGACACAATGAGCTATATGCTTTGTTGCATATCTTTTTATTTCATTTTCTATGCAAGGAATTTTTAGATCTCTGTGCAAATCACTTTTGCGAACATACCAGGGGGCATTTACCATGTTGCGCAAGACTTTATTTTGGAAATTTTGTATACAAAGTACATGTGTTTGTTTGGCACATCCCCATATTTGTATGCCGTACAACCATATCGGTTTGAGTATCTGATTATATAACAAAATCTTGTTATGTATAGGTAATTTAGAATTACGACCTAAGAGCCAGTACATTTCTCTATACTTATTTTCAAGCTCAAATTTTTTCTTTTTAACGTGCTCTTTCCATCTAAGTTTGACATCTAATGTCATTCCTAGGTATTTAGCATTGTTTTCTTGGGGTATATTGACCCCATTCAGATTTACCAATGGTGGTTGATTTTCTAATTTTTTATTTGTAAAATTTACATGTACTGATTTTAACTCATTGAGTTTAATTTTCCATTTCTTTGTCCAGAGGTATAGCTTGTCGCTTGCTCTTTGCAATTTAATTGTAGCCTCGTCAATATTTGATCCTACTGCCATCAACGCAGTATCGTCAGCAAATGTAGCTACAGTTATATTTTCCATTTCTGGTAAATCATTGGTGTAGAGCAAATACAGTATGGGACCCAGAATACTACCTTGAGGCACACCCGTTTTAATATCTCTAATAGTAGAATACTCTTCGTCTTGTTTTATTCTGAATAGTCTGTTTTCTAGATATGATGAGAGTATATCTACGTATTGTTTAGGTAACATATTGTTTAGTTTATTTATTAAGCCTCGATGCCATACTTTATCAAAAGCTTGGGCTACATCTAGAAATATGGTAGAACATACTTTCTTTTCCTCTAAAGCTTTTTCTATTATGTCTGTTATTCTATGAATTTGATCGATTGTCGAGTGCTTAGATCTAAAGCCAAATTGATAATTTGGAATCAGATTACTATTTTCTATGATCGGTCTCATTCGAATCAATAATAGTTTTTCAAATAATTTTGATACTATTGGTAGTAATGATATTGGTCTGTAGGATTTGACCTCATTTATGGGCTTACCTGGCTTTGGTATCATGATTATCTCTGCTATTTTCCACATATTCGGCACATACCTTATTCTTATAGCAGCGTTTATAATGCGTGTTAGCATTGTTATAGCTTTTTTCGGAAGTTCTTTCAGGACTTCTGATGTAATTAAATCAAAACCTGGAACTTTTTTATTTCTGAGTTTTCTTAATTTGTTCAACTATTTCACTCTCTGAAAATGGTGATATAACATTTTCTTGCCAATTATTATTTTCTTCAGTGAGATCATCCGAATCTGTCTCGTCTGGACAAAAAATTTCTTCAAGATGATCTGTTTCAGCTTTATTTTTATTATCTCTCGCCCATTCACCGCTTTTCATTCTGATTGGCGGGATTTGAGAGATCGAGGTTTCTGTACTCTTTGTTGCTTTCCACAACGAGTAGTTATTTTCTCTTTTAGCTGATAAATTTTTTATATATTTTTCAAAATTTTCATTTTTAAGATCTTTAATTTTTCTTTCAAGATTCTGAGCTAACCTATTTAGCATAGTTTTGTCTGCCGGATCACGCGATTGTTGCCATCTGCGTCTAGCTCTTCTTTTTATTTTTATCATATTTAATATTTCTCTAGGGTAGTTGAATCCTACCGATTTATATTCACAATTTTTTGTATTATTCCATCCAGCATTTTGAATAATTTTAATAAAATTTTCTACTTCAGAATCTATATCACATTTGGATCTTAGTTTTGTTTTTATGTTTATTTTTTTTTCTATTTCTTGTTTAAAGCTAACCCAGTCAAATGTCTTGTTCGTTAGCAGAGGTTTCGACTGTTTCTTAATAACCTTTTCATATAGACTTAGTATGACTGCAGAGTGATCTGAGTCCAAATCATGGTTATCTTCTAGCTTAATATAATTGGGTGAAATTTTTTTTGTTATATAAAAATCAAGCAGATCAGGAGTTTTATTTCTATCAGTTGGCCAATAGGTAGGCTTACCGGTAGATTGGTAAATGCAGCCTTTTTCTTTTATAGCTTTTCTTACCTCTCTTCCTCTCGTAGAGGTTACTCTAGACCCCCAATCTATGTGCTTAGCGTTGTAGTCACCTCCCAGGATAAATCTTTCGCCAAGTAGTTTAAGAATTTCTTCAAACATGTTATTCTTTATGTTGTATTTTATGTTGTATTTTATGTTGTATATAATTAATTAGTGAGAGCAAACTTTTTGCATTTGATATAAAGTTTCTGGATTTGATATCGATTCCAATGCTGTTTTTACATCGAATAAATGTAAACTTAATGATTTCATTTCATTGGCCTTTGGTGACCATCTTGTATCCCATAAATTTTCATAAGTGATTAAAATTTCTTAGATTTTCAGAAACCATTTGATTGTGTAGACCATAACATCATGCTAGCGAAACTTAGTAATTTCAATTTCAACGAAAGTCAGCTAAAATTCTTCAAATCTTTTCTTGAAAACAGAACCCAGAATGTCAAAATTGGCTCTACATTCAGCTCGAATAAAATATGTATTAAATGCATTCCTCAAGGATTTATTTTGGAAACTTAGTCTTAAAGGGAAAATACAACTTTATGCAGATGATGCAGCTCTGGAATACGCAGAAGATTTTGAGACAAAATTAAGATCATCAGTACAACACGATTTGGAATTGATAGAGAAATGGCTTCACTTTCATAACCTGAAACTAAATATAAAAAAAAACTAAAATATACAAACAACCCATTTAACTTTAATATCAAAAATATAGAAATTGTGAATAGCTATAATTACTTAGGATTAGTCATTGATAATAAATTGAAATGGATGAAGCATGAATATGAAATACGACGCCTAAGAAATTTCATTTCAACTGAGGCGCCTTACGCAATTTATTTTTCTTTTATTTTATCCTACATTACCGATCTAAATCCAATTTGGAGTGGTGCAACTCAGCAATTAATTTTGAAACTAGATATTATACACAAAAAAGCCATCAAACAAATCCATTTCTATCATGTGAGATATCCAACCAATCTACTTTATTCTGAGAAATATTTAAGTTAAAATAACATTTGTACAAAAGAACTACATACCACTGCATTCAAAAAATTATAAATAATTATTTAAAGCACAACTTTATTTTGAATAGAATGATTGACGTTCACCGTTATAACACACGTAACAAATGTAATTTCTATTTATCATTATTTAGAACGAACAATAGAGCTGATAATTGTTTATATAGGTGTCTCAAACAATTTAACGATTTACCAAACGCGCTCAAAGAAATAAACGAAATTCGGATATTTAAAAAACAAATCAAAAAATATATTTTAAATCTATAATAAACAATAATAGTAATAATTGTACTTAATAATAATAAAAAAATTAATAATAATGGTAATAATAATAATAATAATAATAATAATAATAATATTAATAATAATAATAATAATAATAATATTAATAATAATAATAATAATAATAATAACAATAACAATAATAATAATAATAATAACAATAACAATAATAATAATAATAATAATAATAATAATAATAATAATAATAATAATAATAATAATAATAATAATAATAATAATAACAATAACAATAACAATAACAATAATAATAATAATAATAATAATAATAATAATAATAACAATAATAATAATAATAATAATTATAATAATAATAATAATAATAGGCTATAAATATAATTATTTTATAAGTCTGTAAAAATTTTTGTAATAAATAATTCTTGTAAACCTAATAATTTGATCACACAGCAATCGCTAAGATCAATAAATTTAATTTATTTTAAGAAATGTAATATTATAATTGAAATTAATAAAGCAAAAAAAAAAGTGTTAATTTGAAATATTTCGATGATGAGAAAAAGTGAAATAATTTTTGCACAGTACTAAAAAAAAGTGATCATTTTAGGTGTTGCAGACGCAGCATGAACATCAGCTAAATTAAGGTCGAACAAATCAGCCAAACAAGGCACAGAATTTTGCAAAATTATTAATTTCAATACGTGCTCTTATATGATTTCGTGATTTCATTACGTGATTTCAATACGAAATACGTGCTCTTACCCCTTTATATTTGCCAGACATATTAACTTTGTCCTCTGACGTCATGAATATCCAATTTATCAGCTGCTATTTTATTTAAAATTTCATTTGCTAGATAAGAGCATGTGTATTTTAATTCTTTCGTTGCGAATTTTTCGTCGGTACTTCCAAATTGTGTTTATCGCTTAAAGCAGTATTTTTTTGTAGTTACGTGTAAACTAAAATTTCAGTTTTCTATTATTGCGTTCATTTAGTATAGTGATTGTTGGTATGATATTATATTGACACCACTATTTTTTATTTGTCCCTATATAATTATTTATATTATTTATAGTTCAAAAAAGATAATGAAGATTAATATTTTTGTTCTAGTTTTTTTTTTGTTTTATTTTTATTTCTTTAAAGACCAACTTTGATTTAAGTTGAATTGATAAAATTGTAACAACTAACATGTATAGAATTTTTTTTTTAAGGTTATATAATCTAAAAGAAAAAATAAGAAAAGTTTATTTCAGGACCCCTGAGATATCTGGGCCCTGTGCTTGTGCACCTGTTGCACCTGCCTATTAATGGCACTGTAAACATTCTGGAAAAAGGGATATAATATTTTGTTTGGCTTATCTTGAATCCTACTCTTTAATTCGCTCTAATTATTTTTATTACATATACATTTCCATAAGAAAGCACTTATAACAGTGGGGGTTCTCACATCAAGCCCCCGCCAAACATTATTATTGAGTTTCTTATATTGTTTATGTACATATTTCGATAATAATAAAAACTGATTTGTGTAATTAGCTTTAAAATATACTACTTTGTGTAAAAATTTTTTTTCAACATTGAAATTCGATATTTTATCTTTCAGGAACCGGTTTTTCAACATTTTTTTTTTGACAAAAACACCGGCTCGCTGTTCGACTACATAAAGTACATTAAGTATCTAATAAAAAATGTATATCAATTTTTTTTTACTTTCACTTCTCCATTCTTCATTTTAGAGTACATTGTTTTTTTTATATATAAATTCAATTGCTATGAAAAAAATAAAACTATTTTTATTTTTTGTTTTATTTTTCTTTTGTCATGCTATAAAGGATTTTCAACTAATTTTGTTATTTTCTCAAACATTCTTCCACTCAGCTTGCATAACTTTATGTATATAATAATGTAGGTATATGTGAATATGAGATTCAATGTTTTTCGTTTAAATAAACAAAAAAAAAAAAAACGATAAAAAAACAACATAAAGAATTGATAAACAATTTGTAAAGATACAAAAAAAAAAAAAAAAAAAACTCGAATTAAATTGAATTAAATTAAATCAAATTAGATACTGAGAATTAACAAAAAAGGAACAAAGAGGGAAAGTAGGATAATAGATGAACAAATTTTTCTAATTAGATTAACAGATATCCGTGTGTAAATGGAAGAGTATTATATTTAAGTAAAATAAATTAAAAAAAAATAAAAAGGATAGCATATATAGACTTACTTTAGTACTCTTGGCAAAATGAAATTTTGATATTCAATACACTTCGATCGAATGTTGTTTCTCTTACTTTTATTTGTTTACTTTTTTTTTTTTTGTTTTTAGCATAGATATAACCTCGGTAGAATTATTTAGGTAGGACTTTAAGGTTAGGAAAACAAAGCTAAAAAAAAAAGGACAACAGAATACACTTTATGAACATTTTTTTCTCAATTTAGATTAAATTTAATGAAAGGTATACACTCATAGTAGAAAAGAAATTTTTAAGGGAATTCATTTAAGTTTAAAAAGGTTAACATTGTTATTTAATTGAGAGAATCGGGAAATTAAGAAAAAGGAACTAACTTGCTTTAATAATCTTTAATTGTTTACAATTCTGATCAAAAAGGATAATGAAGGTTAACATTTTTTTTTTTAGTTTTTTGTTTTTTTTTTGTTTTTTTTTTATTTCTTTAAAGACTAATTTTGATTTAAGTTGAATTGATAAAATTGTAACATGTATGGAATTTTTTTTTTTTTTGTTTTAAATTTTATTTTTTCCCACTATTTTTACATTCTTAGACTAGTCTAGGCTATAAAATTTACAAAAACAGCTATTTATTTCTAATTTTATTAACATCAAACTCGACGTGGAGGTGAAGTTCTGTATTTGTGCATAAAACTCTATGTGATGCAACAAATGAAATATACTGTGATGAATACAACAGCCTAGTTAGCATAAATCTAAAAGCTAAAAATAAAAAATATGATATTTCTGTTTTCTATAGACCTCTAGGAAATACGTCACATCACATATGTAAAAAATATGTGAAAAAATATGAATCTCATTTAGATAACTTAAAAAATAAAAAAAGTGTTGTTATTGGAGATATTATTTATTTATTTATAAGATCTTTATTATGGGCTTATCAACCACGTGGTTTTTGGCAATCCCTCATTCTTTAAAGTTTTTATTGGTGATATTAACTTCAATTTGAGAAATACCAATGATAAGAATTTACTTACCTACAAAACTATAATAAGGTCTAATGGTTATTTTGTATGCCATAATGAGATCACTAGACCTATATTAGGTACCTGTCTTGATCATGTACTGATCGGGGATCCTACACTACAACTGGATATTTCATTATTTAATTACGATTTATCTGATCATCTTGGAATGTTCATTGAACTACCAGCCATAAATATACGAAATAATGAAATATCGTATTTGGATCAGCTGACTTACAAAAACATCAACTATATTTATATTAAAGAAGAATTACATAAAATTGACATTAAGGAAACCAGTACAAATCAATTCACAATAGAGTTCATAGCAAAATGTAACAAAATTATTGAAAGTGCTACCGTTGCTAAAAAAACGGGTTGTAGTAAAATTAAGAATATTGCACCATGGATAGACAGAGAATGTGCCGAAATGATGGAGAAAAAGAACTATTGGTATAAGAAACTCGTTCTAAATCGGGAATCAGACTACATCAAAAATAAATACAAGTATTGGCTCAATAAAACAACAAAATTAAAAATAAATGCAAAATTATGACAGAAGACAATTCATGATAGTAGGTAATTAACCCACAGAAAAATTGGAAATGTATTAAAAATATAATTAGAGTACAAAAGGAAAAAGTAAATTAATTTTTCTTAAATAATTGCATAGAGGAAAAAGACAAAATAAAAAAAATTAAATTAATTTAATCAATTTTATGCTAGCATTGGAGAAAATATGGCAAAAAAATTCGTGAGCTTCTACTTGCCAAGAATTAGAACTACTAAACAATTTGAATTTGAAACAATTGTTTGAACATTTGTAGCCAAATGTTTAGGCTATTTAAGTCGTTGTAAAGCTCTCTTCTCACCTTTGGAACTGATGAAATACAATTCTCACATTTGGGCTGGCGCTCCCATTTCAGCCTTAGGCTACCTTGACCGCGTTCAAAATCGCGCCATTCGTCTCATAGGCGACCCAAATGTAACTTCATCTTTAACTTCTCTTGGACATCGTCGTACAGTAGGGGCACTTTCTCTGTTTTATAGATATCTTGTAGGTGTGGACACTTGCTCAGTAGAAATCAAATCACTACTTCCTCCTCTAAAATAGTTCCAACGCGCAACAAGAGGAGTGGCAAATGCTCACTCCTACACAGTGGAAATCCCAAGATGGCAAAAAAATGGTTATGGAAATTCATCTATAGTCCGAGCGTCGCGAATGTGGAATCACATCCCTCCCGACGTGTTTCCACAATCAAATAATAACAGAACAACTTGTTATAATCTCCAGAGGTTCAAGTCAAACATTAACCGGTTTTTGCTCACGCTACCTATTAATTTGTACCACACTTTCCTTCTTCCTCTTCCTTCTCTATTCCAGCCAAACGGTACGTAAGTATCAAAGGTCCTATCTTAGCGCGCGGCTGTTTATAAAAAAAAAAAAAAAAAAATAATTGGCAAGAATGTAATGAAATTGATTTCTAACATATTAAACATTAATGCTGCAGGAGCGGATAATATAGCTACATCTATAGTCAAAAATTGTAAGAATGAAATAGCTGAAAACCTAACTAAATTAATTAACAAATCATTAGGTCAAGCAGAAATGCCAAAATCTATTAAAATATGTAAAGTAATACATGTGTCAAAGAATTCAGGTAACTAACTATCCTGAAGATTTTAGGCCAATCGAAATATCACCAATGTTTAGTAAATCTATTGAAACGGTCGTAAACCTACAATTAACAAACTACTTAAAAAGGACACTGAAAAAAAACACTAGGTAATATTGAGAAAATTCTGCGTTAAAATAACAAAAACTAGGTAAATATAGCGTCAACAAAAATGATGAGTTAATATGACAAAAAAATACAAATGTTTTTTCATTCTGTAAATATGACAAACAGTGTTGTCTTTATAACAATTTAAATCTGTAGAAATGACAAAACGAAATTTCTTAATATGACGAAATGAATTTTCATTATGCTAAAATTTTTCATCAATGTAATAAAATAATATGTTGAAATGAAAATAATATTTTGTTGATTGGAGAAAATAATATATCAATTTAAATAAAATTTTTATTAAATCAGCAATTTTGTTTTGTCAAAATAACCTCTATTCAGTTGTCGAATTAACAGAATCATTTTGTCAATATGATATAATGGCTAGTACCAGATCAACAATATTTTTTTGTCAAAATAACATTTATTTAGTTATTGTATGCATATACAAATATATAACTTAGAGATTAATTTATCATCAAAAAATGTTAAAACCAAAATAGGAGCTACTCCATAGAGCATTTTCTAACTTAAAAATAACTTATTTGATATTTTATTATAATATTTGTTACTGCTTTATTTTGATGATAAACGAATCTGTAAGTTATTTGTTTGTATGCATATGCATACAGTACCCTTATAGTACAAGTTAAATGTGGAATCATACCTTATATTAAAAAAACAAGGCAGCCCTTATAAACGCTATATAATATATGTGCGTCTGAAAAATAAATGCATGATATTATTACAGTTAGAAATAAAACAATAATAGTCTTGTTAATTAACAATTAATTTATTTTATAGCCTTTCTATTATTTGAAATAAAATTTAAAATAAAGTTAAAAAAATAAACTTTTATTCAAAGTTATACAAATAAAGTTCAAAATATTTAAAAAATGTTCAGTCTTCAGCTTCTGATTGTTTCAGTTCTTTGGTTCATACTGTTTTTTCAAATTATTTATTTAATAAAATAGTAAAATTTATTTTTTTGCTTCTTCAAATTATTTCCTATTTTTAATAAATGTTTTATTTTCAAAATCAAATAAGACTAACCAAATTCATTAATAACGCACTTTAAATAATTCACTAGTTCTATTAAAATACATAAGTTAATAAATTTTAGCTTTAAATATTTCATATTGTTTAGTTTTTTAACTTAATTCTAATATCTTTTTTTTAATTCTTCAAAATAACTTTTTTTATTTAATTTTTTTTTTTTTTTTAATTTAATTTTTCAAATATCTTTTTTTATTTAGCTCTTCACTTTTTTTTAATTGAACTCTTTAATAAGTAAATTCAAAAACGCAACTTCACATAAAACCGCACCTTTACTTTTATATTTTCAACTATAATAGAAAAAAAATTGTTGCTTGGATAACAAAAAAATTATTAAAAAAATAGATTTAGAAAAATTTATTAATTGCAACGAACTGCATAGTAAAAATTTATTAATTGCAACGAACTGCATAGTAAAAATTTATTAATTGCAACGAACTGCATGGTAAAAATTTTGGTCAAATTAAGGTAAATTTTGTCATATATACAAATATTGATTTAAAACGGTTTTTTGTCAGGATAACAAAATTTTAGTCATTTGAATAAAAATTATAATTTTTTTTTGTTAATTTTACAAACTTAATTTTCTATTTTACAAATTATAAATTTTGGAAAAATTATAAAAAAAGTATTTACAAATTAACAAAAAATTGTTGAGCAAACAAAAATTTTTGATTAAATAGAAAAAAAATTTTTGTATGAATAAAAAATGTTTGTCAACATTTTACAAAATTATTTTGTCAATCTTACTAAGAAAATTTTTTTCAGTGGACAAATTTGATTAACAAACAACAATATGGCTTATCAATCAAGTACCCAAGCTACACTATTCGATTTGACTTCTAATATATACATACTAAACTGGATGAAAACAAAAAAGTTTCAGCTGTCTTCTTTGATGTACAAAAGGCATTCGAGACAGTAGATAGAAATATACTGCTGAAAATATTAATGGAATATGGAATTAGGGAGAAAGAAAACATATGGCTTAAGAGTTACTTACATGATAGGCAACAGTATGCTGAATGTATGCAGATGATCTAGCAAAATAGTGTATGCTGAAAATTCAATTGAAAATTTAGAAATTATTATACAGCAGGACATGGAACTAATAAAATCATAAACTGAATATAAATGCAAGTAAAACAAAAATTGTAATGTTCAAAAGAAAGCCTACTGACCATCCAGAAATATATTACAATGATTATCAATTAGAAATAGTTAAAAGATACAAATATTTAGATGTTATACTTGACGAGAATTTAACCTGGGAAACAAATATTAGAGCAACTAAAAAAAACTAGAAGAATTGCTGGAATATTTAAACTAATAAAAAATAGAGTCCCACATCAGTTAAAAAGATCATTATATTATAACATGCTTCATTCAACACTTACATATAACATAATAATCTGGGCAAATACTTATAACAAATATATTAATCTACTACTACAATCTACATAAAATAAAGCTATAGTAAATTTGTTTGGCTATAAAAACAGAACGTTAACACAATTAATTCACAAAGAAAATAAAATATTACCAATTAAGCTTTATATAAAAAGCAAACTGGAAATACAGGTGCATTACATGCTGACAAAAAATATAAACACAAATGTTGAACCACCGTTAAATAGAGACGTCCACACATATGCAACAAGAAATGAAGATAAAATTAAAATAAGATCATCGAGAGCGATATTCAATAACTGTGATACAGTATATAATACAGCTTATAAAATTTATAATTAAATACCGAGTGAATTAAAAGAAATAAAGAAAATAAGTGAATTTAAATATAAAATTAAAGAATTGTTTTTTAAACAAATTTGAGTAGGTATTTAAGATTGTTTTTCTTTTTATTGTTATAGCTTTTTATTCATAAATAGCAATTCTGTTATGTATATAATCACAAAATATACATATTTGTAATAAAGAACGGGAAAAAACTATATATAAATCAGTGTTTTAATAAAATAATTCGCTGTTGACCTATTGCTATAACAGAATTGTTACTACAAACGTTTTTGACTATAAACGAATTAAAATATATCGACCTGCTATACTTTGAGAGTAATGAGATTTTAGTGTGTTAAGTTATATTGAAATTAGTGTTAATTTCGTCATAAAGTATTAGGTATTATATATATTCAATAATCAAGCGATTCAGAAAACAACTACAATTATACCAAAACAAATATTTCTTTTTACATAAAGTTGTGTTTGAAAAAACTACTTCTGTGCAATTGGACAGGGGATCCACTTTTATTATAGTTTTATTATAATTTGTAAACTTAGCTAGTTTTGTTTCTATTCTTGATTATACAAATTGTAGAGTCTAATTGTCTAATTGTACATCGAATATAGTAAAAATAAATAAATAAATAATTTTTAAATGAATTAAATTAGATTGACTACATATTAAGTAAATTTATTTTAATTATTTAGTAATGTATGAATATTATTGTAATTATGAATAGTTTTATATAAACTAAATAAAATAATAAATAAAATAAAAATAAAATAATCGTAGATATGCCAGTATTAAATGTGATATTAATGTGTTCTTTTGTTTTGTTGATGTCGTATAAAAGGCCAGCTTTACCAAGTGACTATCTTCAAATGGTCCGTTAATATTCAAGTATTACAAGCTGTCCAACATGTTCAGCTCGCTCATTTCATTAATTTGTTACAATAAAAAACCTTATATTTATGTCCATTTGAAACTCTCTAATAGCGAATTGTAAATTGATTAACAAAGTTTTTGTATAGCTCTAGTGGTACCCTATTGTAAATTGAAAATTATGACGTTATGAGGCTTAACAAAATATTGTCTTATTTATACAAATATCCAACACAATTAGGAATTAAATTTGCATTATTTTTAGTATCACGACTAATTCTTATACCACACAATAATTTTAACTTTAACTACGTTTATTATCGATGCATTTAATAATAATATTCGATTTTTAATCTTATAACCATCCTATTAGATTTCGATAAAGAAACCTTTTAAAATAAATGAAAAACAATTTCCCAACGATTAAATTCGAAATTACCGATTGCTTTGTATAGTCCGTGTTTAAGTTTACTATACAGATTCAGTCAATAATAGTTTATAACCTATTCATTTAGTAAAAAAGAAAAAAAAAAAAACAAAACAAAACAAAAAGCCGACAAAAGAAAAAAAAAGTTTTTTTTTTCTTTTTAGTCTATTTTATTGACGTCATAAAAGAAGAAAACATTTTTCTATAGTAAGTTTTCTTTCAAGGATTCTATAAATTTCGAAACCTCTTCTATAAGAACCTTCAGAATAAAACAAAAATGAAAAAAACCAAAAAAAAAAAAAATAAAAACACAAATATAAGAAAAGAATAGGTATTTTGTTTTTTTTTTTCATTCTACAAGAAAAAGTTTTATAACTTTGAAAAACAAGAATAAAAACAAAAATCTGAAAAAAAGAAGTAAAATTTCGCAAAAAAAAAAAAACTAAAACCATCTTGTAAAGATAATTTTTAACGTTTTCACTTTGAAAAACTTATCAAAAGGTAAATTCTTATATCCTTCTTTAATTTTCAGTTTTATAATTTATTTATGAGTCCATTAAGGTTGCCGCACACAAAATTTAAACACACTAGAAAAATTAAATGAACTAAAAAAAAAAAAACTAATAAAAAAATTTCAAATTGATTAAAAAAATTGAAAATTAAATTATACAAACTCTTTCTTTTTTCACACTTAGTTAAAGTTAAAGTGAAATACAGAATTGAGGCTATGAATGTAACTAAATTCAGCCATTTGAATTCCACTTATAAAAAAATAGTAGTTCCCACGCCAGTTCAAGTCAATTGATTTCATTCTAGAATAACGCTAAACATTCTTAGGATGACCTCGAATTTAAAGATGAAGGTCAAAACATGCATTAGAATTCAAAAACGAGAACTTCAACTCAAATGTGGTTAACTATATTGGTTGATTGGACAAAATTATACGGTTTTGACACATAGCAAATTGTTTCGATGTATAATCAAATGTTAAGGCCAGTCTGGGTACGATAATTTATTAAAATCATCCAAAATTAAGAAAAGGTACTTTGTCGTTTGTTCATATTTTCGCACGCTGGGTGGTGCAGTATAAAACACTGAGTGGCGCAGTAGATAGAGCGCATACATTTCAACCGAAAAGTCCCACGATCGATTCCCGATGAAGTGAAAAAAAGGAATTAAGTGTTTTTCGACCTGGTCCTGTACCCGTTGTCATTGAGATAAAATAAATGAAAAAAAAAATTTAGAGTATAATCTGACAAAAACTTATAAATAAAATGCAGCTATTCTAGTTAAGAAGGCTAAGTTCAGACACATTTTTCCACATTTAATAAGTTGATAGGTCTAGTAATTTAATAAATAAATGCTCGAAACACAATGTAGATATTGTAGTATAAACTTACAGTCCCATATACTTAATTAGGCACGAAGGGATAATCTATCATCAAGAACAAAAAAGAACAAAAAAATAACAAAAGTCAAGTTTACTGTCAAGAACATAAAAAAAAATGCTTCCCAACAATTTGAAGTTCATATTTATCTAATACGTAATAAATAAAATACACCGCATGACATTAAACTTGTTAGATCGAACATATCAATATCAAAGCCTCTAACTTAATTGTCAAAGTTTCGTTAAGTAAAATGAACAAGACCACTTGAGTTAGGTTAAGTCAAACTCAACGCTACATTCATCGTGTTATTAGTCAGATGATATAAAAAATCAATTTTTGATTATAAAATGTCATCGAAAACTTCTTATATCAAAGAACATTTAAAGTACACATAGGGAAAACTAGTTCCGAAATATTTAACATCTCCTCCGGCGTACCACAAGGCTCAGTTCTAGGTCCTGTACTGTATAACATCTATACCTATGATTTACCAAGATTAGGAAATGTTAATTTATCTGTTTTTGCGAATGATACCTACATATTTACAGCCGATGTATATGGTACTAGCATCACAAACCGTTTACAGGATCCAATCAATATTTTATCAGACTACTTTTATAAATGGAAAATTTCCACAAAATGCCTAAAAAAACTAGCGCTAAATTTTTCATTTCCAAAATGAAGCCCTACCCAAGTAACATTGTCCAAGAGCAAGACTCTACAAAATTACAAAAAAGGGCTCATAAGACTCTCATAACACACTTGAAACTCTCATAACTTTAACTCTTGTTACAAGAATTAAATTAGTTCTCATAACATTCTTCTTATGAGATAATTACACTCATGGAGTATTACTCTCATTGTAAGAACTCTCATAGAGTTAAACACTTGTAATAAGAACGTTATGAGAGTTTAAGTATAAAAATAGTTTATCATAATACACTTCCTACGAGAGTTTAACTCTCATAATGCTCTCATAGGGTTGAACACTTGTAATAAGAACGCTATGAGAGCTCAAGAATAATAATACTTATTAAAATTCTGTTATGAGAAGTAAAATGTTGAATCCCTTCAAATCAGATTACTAAGATTATAAAACAATATAGACAAAATGGAAAAAATTTGATTGGAGAAAGGTAAAAAAATACGGTAGCTTCCGTAAAAAAATTGCAAAAACATATCTTGAATTGAAAACGCCCAGGTGTATTTAAACCATAGGAGTAAATTATAATGGGCAATCAGCGGTAGCTTCATCTAAAGATACAATTTCATCTTTTGATGCTTCACATCAAAGCAAAACTTTCTTAGAACCTAACAGCAATAATTTGATCCAAAAACACTTAAATGCAGATTTCGAAGAATCCCGTCCTGTTTATAATTCAACAGAACCAATGTATGTATAAGTTTATTTAAATTAACAGAAAAAATAGTTAAGGAGATAATTGCAATATAGCTTTCCAGCAGGATTATTATATAGGGGATGATGATGATGATGATGATGATGATGGTGATGATGATGACTATGAAGAACATCAGCTCTCTATGAAGAAAATCGACAGTGAATTAGAAAAAGATGAGGTTTTTGGAAATGAATTAAAGAATTGGGCAATTCAGTTTAACATAAGACAACAAGCACTAGCACCAAACACCAAGTGTTGTTAGGAATATGTACTATTATAAATCTGATACTATTAGTTATAATATATATTCTTATTAAAATGAACTTAATCTCGTTTATTTAATAAGCTAAAACAAATTTTTGAAATAAACACAAATTTTATTTATTTACTCTTGTATGTAAAACAAAGTGCTATTGCAAAAGAAATAATACTCTCATAATTAGAGTAATTATCTCATAACAAGACTTCTGATCTTATAAGAAGAGTAACACTCTTCTTATGAGAGTAATTATCTCATAACAAGAGTTCTTATCTTATAAGAAAACTAAGCCAACAGCGGCCATTATACGGAGTTTTTTTTATTTTTCTCCATATTAACCCTTACGTCGCTAAATAATTTTTTAAACAAAAATATATATCACTTTGATTCAATTTTATGGTTCAACATTTAGACGTCCATGTAAATTTAATCAAAAAATTATCCAAGTACTGGTCAAAATTATATTATTATGTCCATCACTATTTATTTGGAAAAAATTTGTCAATTATAAATAAAAAAAATTTCATTAAAATCTATTCTAGAAAGTAGAGAATACATCTTATTTAATAATTATTAACATTATTATAATTTTTATATATATAGATATGTATGTAATTAAAAGAAATTTAAATTTCTATAAAAAGAACGCTCTCCGTCGAACAGTTTTTTAAAAATCATTTACTAATTTATTAGTACACCTTCTTTAAATTTTCCAAATAAAAATTCTCGAAAAAATTTTTACTAAAAAATTAAAGTACCGTACTTAAATCAAGCACGAAAAGGTAATTATAGCTACGTTACTGTCAACATTAAAAAGAACAAAATATTATTTATCTAAATGCAACAGAGTTCTTATATAAGTTAATACAAATAGTTTCTAAAAAAACTAAATTATTTTGACTTAATATAGGGAAAAGATGGAAAAGGCATAGTAATTAAAAAGTATTTTGTTTTTTTCAAACCATACCAAACCATAGCTTCTTATTAAAACATGACTGTTTACTGGTTGATAGTGAAAAATTACAGTCTATTTAAATCCCTGTTCTGTTAAAAACGTTAAATTGGGCTTTAACTTGAATTATAATTAATAAATAGGGGTTTCTAGTATTATATTTACTTTTATACTTAGTTTTACTCAAATTTATTTAGTCAACTATTTTCAGATTATTTTGGTTATTTTTGAAGAAAAAGTTATTTTAATTTCCTATAATTTTATTTCATTTAATATTTTATTTTAGTTTAATTATATATATATTATTCTGCATTTATCTGGATGTTTGTAAGTTCGACGGAACGCTCCAACACATATACAAATTGCATATGTATACAAATGCATATATATATACAAATTGCTTTGGTGCTTCTTTTTAACCCCTGTCTACCATGCTCAACCTTTGCAGGAAAAATTGATTGCATGAACTATATTTTTTTAATTTAATGTTAGTCTTCTTCGCAAATAATAAGGAAAAATAATAAATAATAATAATAATATAAATAAAACAAACAATTTTTTTGATTTATAATAATAAGGACTAATAGAAATTTAATCAATAGTTTATTTTATTATTTGCTGTATCTGTATTCTGTATGTTCTGCATGCTCCATTCCAAAAATATTATTTTATTTTCAGTGTTAAGTGTTCACTGTTCACTTCACTGTTCAGGTTCCCTTGATAGAAGTAGAGTAGGATAATTAACTCTACTTCTACGCCGGATAATAAAACATTTTTTTTTTGAAATTGAAAATTATTGATGAAAATGTTTTTGTATTTTTTTATAAATTTTACCAATTTAGATACAAAATTTTGAATATTTTTTTAAAAATAACACAATACCATAATAACAGTTTATTCATATAGCAAAATAAGATCCCTATACATTATACAAAAGACAAAGTTTATATGAAAATAAGATCCCATTTTTAAATTTGCTCTCCCAGAGGCCACAATAACGCTAATACGGTATAATTTATACTAAATGGAACCCAACTAACGAATTATAACTAAATGGAAGTGAGTACGAGTATTCCCTTACAAAAATACAAACATTTTATACAAATTTGTTGGTATGGTACTTCTTTTTCTGTTATATAAAAAAAAAAAGATTAGTGTTAGGCCAATATAAACATAAATAAAAATAAATAAAAAGTGATATAAACATAAGTACTGTAATTTCGGAATAAAGAATCTAATGAAAGAAAAAAAGAAACTAGGATTTATTTTGCTTCCGTCATTTATGACGGGTTACAAAGCTAGTTATAAAATATAAACATAACGTATTTTGTACGCTAGCTTAAACTTTTTGCTTTTTTAAATTTATTTTATAAAAAAAGAAAATATTACCAGTTGGTAACCCTGACGATTTTATTACAAAAATCACCATCCATTATACACTAATAATTTAGTATCCATCTTAAGTCCTGATTTTTCCTAACAACTATACAAGATAGTTTTTATTTTTTTATTTTCTTTATTTTTGCTTTTTACTTGTTTTTGTTTTTGTAGTAATTATAGCTCAGTAATTATTATTGTAAAATATAATTTTTTGTTTTTTAGAAAAGAAAAATTATACAAAATTCAATGTTTAATTACGTAAACGGTTTGAAAACTGCAGCTGCAAATCAAAAATTTAATTGTTTATAAAATTTTTAAAATTTGTTGTTGAGCGCCAATCAAAAAAACAATGTTGCTGAAAATAAAGGAACTAATATTTGACAAATCTTTCATGAATACTAGAACTAATTTATATCAATAATATAGTTATATCCTGAATGAATCATATTACCATACTTTCATATTAACTAACCAGCAGCGTCTATTGGGTTATTTAGTTATTTTTCTTGCTTAGATTTCTATTTTCAAGCAACAAATTTATAGCAGCTGATGACTTCAATACCAAACACCTATTTTGGGGTTCAAGATTAATAACAACCACAGGCAGACGACTGATGAAAGTAATTCTTAATAATGGATACGGTACTTCATCCTGTGACCAACCCACACATTAGCCAAGTGACAGGAAGGAAATTCCGGATTTGATCGATTTTGCAGTCACCATTGTAGTCATCCGCAGTGTCTATCATCACATCACACACCAGTAATACTTGATTATAAATCTGAAGTTATAATCTGAAGATGAAATATACGTCTCCACCAAAAACCAATAAAAATACCAACTGGTTGAGATATAGGAAATTCATCAGTGCCCATTTAAACATAAAAGTACCATTGAAAACGGAAACCGACATCAATGCTGCTCAGATTAAAATTAATCAAGTTCTGAATCAAGCATGCCTGGCGGCTACTCCCCGGATCCAAACAAATCTACATACAAGAACCACATCTAGCAGAGAGGTTGAGGAAGCATTAGCAAATAAGCACACTTGTAGGCAAAAAAGTCTTTCAAATAATGCAAAAAAGCAGGTACTAGAAGTTGTCCAAATTGAAAAAGCTGGTACACGATGCAGGTCAAAACAAATTCGAGAAGTATTTTGCCAGCCTATCTCCAACTAGTGAAACAAATTATTCTTTGTGGAAAGCCACAAAAAACTTAAAGAGGCCGCAACAACATGATCCTCCAATCGGGTTGAATAGTGAAGAATGAGCGAAAAGTTAAAAAGAAAAAGAAGAAGCCTTTGCAGCCCACTTGGAAGATGTCTTCAAGCCAAATAACATAAACTCATTATGCGACTTCCTACTAGCTAGAAACCAAAATATAACAGGCAAGATCATGTTATATAATTAATACGTAGTAAGTCGAATCTACAATCACCAAAAAAATCAATCCCAAAAAAGCAGGAGGCTACGATGGGATTTCAGCTAGCATGCTGCAAGAGCTCCCAGGCCCAGCTTTTAAGTATATCACACAAATTTTCAATGCCATCATCAGTCTATAACCTATGCTGTCAAAACTTTTTGAAGAAATTATAGTTCATAAAATGATGCTGAACATAGCACGATTGAACAGGTACACCGCCGAATTGCTGCTTTACAAATAAAACAAGGATTTGAAGAAAGAAAATTCTGCTCAGCCGTGTTTTTGGATTTCAATCAAGCATTCGACAAAGTTTCTGGAATATAAAGTGTTGCTTTGAAAAGCCATTCTGAAACCAATCTGGTCCTATGGGCGTCAGTTATGGAAAACTGCTTCTAATAGTAAAATCGAAACAATTCAAAGGATGCAATCAAAAAATTTACGTACCAATTTATTCAGACCCCTTGGTACTTTAGAAATATCAATCTACATAATGATTTGAATATACCCCTAGTTAATGAATAACTTGAAAAATGCCAAAACTGATATGCAACCAGAATAATCCAGTACCCTAACCCTTTGGCGAAAGATCTACAAAACATTCCAATAACCATCCTCGTAACAATTTTATTGCTATAAGACTCTTGCACACTTTTATAACACTATTATGAGCATTCTTATAGCA
Organism: Argyra leucocephala; assembly: GCA_963942445.1. NCBI lineage: Eukaryota > Metazoa > Arthropoda > Insecta > Diptera > Dolichopodidae > Argyra > Argyra leucocephala. The sequence continues at coordinate 149,494,501 of OZ012679.1, forward strand.
GTATTAGTGTTAATTTGAGTGCTCCGCAATTGCTGCGAAAGGTTATAAATACGTTATAGCACTAAAATGAAAAATCCTATAAGGCACCGGAGCAAGTGAATATGTTTTTATTTTGAAATGATATTCATTTGAAATAATTTTGGTTATGCGAGAGTGAGAAAGGTATTATTTTTTATTTTCAAATAATAATTTTCATGGTAATTTGAATAAACTTTATTTTGGAATTTAAAATTAAATTTTATTTTGGAAACAATACTTAAAATACCATCAAATGTGCCAATTCAGATTTCGTAATTGACCAAATTTGATTTATGCTTTGAACATATGCTTTGAATTTTCAAATGTATACATATGTACACTTACATACACAAATAATACAACGTTGAAATAAAGGCGACAGAAATCTACGAAAAATTGTTGTTTAGTTTTTTAAAATATTATGAGCATTGAATAGATTTCAATTTTATTCAAAATTAAGAATGCATTTAGTACATATGTATGGAGAATGAAAGAATGTATGTGTATGGGCCAATTAAAACTAATTTGCGTGGACACGCGTGCAATAGGTTTGCCATCCCCGAGCTATACCATAAACATACTATAGCCTACAACTGAACCGTGCATAATAATATTGTGTGTTGCAATGTATAAATTCTTATTGTTATCATATTAGTTTTATTTTATTAAAAACCTACACAAGAGCTATACCGTAATTAATATCATTTCTATTAAATATAATTAAATTCAATTTAATTCATAATTTTTTATCATTATATTGATAAACTAAAATTACCGATAATATTCGATCATATTACATCTTGTATATTATTATATATATAATTTATAATTACTATTTATCTTTTTAATCGTCTTATTTGATAATCTTTTTTTATACTTAATATCTATATAAATAAATATCTGTATAAAATTGTATTTAAAATAAACGTTGAGTTGTTTGATATTGATTCCTATCAAAAATATTCAATTTCAATTAATGAATTTGATAAAACCAAAAAACAAAAACAAAAAAATGTAGCTATATATTTTTTTTTTTTGTGTTATAGAATTTCAATAAAAAGAAACATTAAAGATGATTATCGTATAAAAATGGTGTAGAACAACTTGACTCTAAAATAGTTTGGACTTTAGGTCCAAATTGAAATCTAAATTTTAAAACAAACTAAAATTTTGTGTACATGTAATTTTTTTGTATTTAATTTTTTATATTATTCATAATTATACTATTTTTGGAAAAATAGTATCAAATTTGTCGAAATTGATATTCAGTGAATATCAGTTTTAATTCGATTAGTTCATACCCTTGCATACTCGGATTTCAAGTCAAATAAATGAAAATATAATTATAAAGAAATCAATAATAATATAATACAACATGAGGATATTGTAAAGTTTGTAAAGGCACAATGAGCTATTTGATAAGAATGAAAATCGCCCTCAACAAAAAATTTTCAAATCAAGACCAATATTTATAATAGAGCAAGAGGAAAAGCAAGATTCATATGGAAAGATATTGTCGATAATTTTTTTTATTTTTTTTTTTATTTATTTATTTTTATTATTTTAAAGATCGTTACAAATTTCAAAAATAATCTTAAAAAGAAACTACACTATATTATTAATTGTTTTAATGATCCCTGTAGGATACTCAAAAAATTTATTTCTAATTTTAATAATATTTAATTAAATGCTTAATTGTTTTATACATATATGTATTGATTTCAATTTAAAATTTTGTAAAAACATTTATAAAAAAACAAATTAAGTAATTTATATTTATTTTAAAAAACTACAAACTAACTTAATACTAGAATCTAGATTTGACTAAAGACTGATGAGAGAACAACAAAAGCCGATATTCTCCTATCAACCTATTGTATCCCTAAGGATGATTTATCTCTTCACCTAACCACCAATAGTTTTTGTTACAAATCTGATCTTTTGTAGTTAAATTTTTGTCAAATTGTAGGTTTCCGTTATTTTCATTTGGAATAAATGTAATTTTAGTATTATTTGCTCTCCTGCTTATATGATATATAATAGGGACATTACAATAAGATTGTATGTACCCTTTGGAATCAAGAAAGTAAAATGCTACCGGTGGTATGAACCCACTCATAAGTTCATGTGTTGTTTGTAATATTTAAAATTCTATTGAAATGTTTTCTATTTAGTTTAATTATAAAAATGTCAAAATTCTATTAATTTTAGATAAGTTATAAATAAATTTGTTTGAGTAATAATGTTGGTAATTAGTGTTTTGTTTTCGATTCTTATTTAGACACAGTCCAAGGCATTTTCTTAGCTTTTCCATTAGCAATGCGGTAATATTATACCAAATTGGCGATCCATAAGTCAATATTGATCTAATTAATGACGTGTGTAAGAGGAAGTTTTAACTTTGTTTGATGAAGTAACCTAGAGTAAAAAATATGTTTTGCCGCCATAAATGATTTATTTGCCTTAAGAATCTGACTTCTGATATAGTCACCAAATCTTAAGTTTTGATGTAGAGTAACCCACAGGTATTTAACATTTTTTTGGTTATGAATTCTAGTCCCGTCTGGCGCTCGTAACGAAAATTGTTTCCAATTATGACGAATGTCTCGGCTTACTTTGTCTATCGTATTTCGGAATAGAATGACATTATATTTATTAAAGTTAATTTATATTTTCCAAAACTTACAGTAATCAATGATAATGTTAAACATGTTCTGAAGGTTTGTTTGGCAATTATTCATTTTATTATTAGCCACATAAATAATCATGTCATCTGCATAGGCAACATTATATGCAAAATAATTAAATTGGTTTAGTTTATCTAATAATTCACTGACGTATATATTAAATAGTATGGGCGAGTTTACGGTTCCTTGTTGCAATCCATTAACAATTTTAAAAGTTAATACAGAGTTTATTTTACCATTTGATGTTACAAAAGACTTATTGCATATCATGTCAGTTGTAACTTTAATTAGATGATAAGGTAGTTTGTATTTTATCAGTTTATAAATTAGACCATTTAACCACACTGTATCTCTAGGTTTCTCTAGATCTACTAAGCAAGCTCTTACACATCTTTTCCCATTTAAGTGCCAGCAAGTATCTGACGTGATTTTAGTTATAGCATGAATAGTTGAATGTTGGTATCTGAAACCGAATTGGTTACATGGAACTATTTGCTTATTTTCTAGTTCAGTGTTTAACTACATATCGTTTATGAGTGTTTCGTAGACCTTACTTATGTTAGGCATTAAACTTATAGGTCTATAGTTGTTAAGATCTGTGCTTATTTTTCCGGGTTTTTTTTAATCGTATTGTTAAATATAATACAATACTGTTTTAATATTTTATCTGATAAATTTTTTAAAACTATATTCGGTATTTTATCTAAGACTTGTGATATTTTGTTATTCAAGCAGCGAAATTTTTCTTTAACGTTGTTAAATTATGTTTTTTATCAGTTGGGTTGTTCGCAGTATTATTATTATTGAAGATTGTTAGAGTTTTGTTCATATTTCTATCTATTTTTATACGTTTTTTGAAAATTTCAATTTGTTTATTAATTTTATCAGTAGCTAACAATTTAGATCTATTTTCTGTTTGCTCATGAACCTTTTCTAAAAAACACCCTAGGATGTTAAGTTTATCTAATGGGTGCGAAATAATATAATTTGCATTATCATCTTTAAGTATTGAGGTGGGATCTATTTGAGCTCTATTAAGTATATTTGTTTGATTTGGTTGTAGTTTTATTTCTTTTGTCTTATTCGTTTTTTTATTCAAAAACATTTTTCTAATCTCAGGCCACTTATTTGAATTATTTTGTATATTAAGCTTTTTAATCCTATTTGACCAGTATTCATTAATGGATTTATTTAAATTTTGTTTAATTAGTGTGTTAATATTTTGAAGTATACTATAAATTCTATTGATTTTAGATATTATTGTCGATAATAACAACCAAAAAATGAACAAACAAAACTAATTTCACGAAAACTAGAATATTACGAAGAATGCTTTGGCTCACCCCGAGCTGTAGCGCTAAATGAAGAAAAAGAAGAAGAATTATTTTGAATCTTTCTAATCTATTTAAATTTTCTTTTCTATGGAAAATATTTCAACTTACAGTTAGAATGGAAATTAATTTAGACATCATTAATTTAGACTAAATAGACAACTCTGTGGCTGAATATTTGTTTACCCAACACGCCATCAGTTTTGTTATTTTTTACGTAGATTCATACCTATTGTGATTAGAATACGCTCTTTTAAAAATTGCTAACCGTTTCTTAGATACCAAGCCCTCGTTTTGCCCATAATACTTTTTTTTATTTTTAACTATTATTTTCTTAAAAATAGGATTCTTGGAGCAAAATTTATATCCAATTTTCCCTTAATATTTGATAAATTCTTGTTTAGGCCCTACGTCGAATGCGCAAATAATATAGAGCTACACGAAATTTGCTAAAAGTGATCATGTCACGTGAATACAAAGCTTTAATAAGAAAATAATGTTATTTTTTGTTTGCTTCATTTTCACACACATTTTTTTAAAACTAGTTAAAACTTTTGCATATCAGTTTTGTGTTGAATAAAAGTCCCTTAGAATTAGAGAAAATAGAATAATATGAAAAACACAAACTCGAGAATATACGCAACAGGTAGCTATTTGGATTGTTGTGGTTTTCTGGAAAATACCACTATTGTTAATACTTGTTTGACTGACCTATATCCAAAAATGTTTGAACCACGTCATACATTAAAATCAAGGTGGTTAATTCGTGGTGGATAAATAGGGTAAGCCCCAAAAAAATGTTCTTCAAGAAAAAGGGCAATATTTGAGAAGTTTGTTAATGGATATTCTTTGAAATTTTATCAGCTTCGTCTTAATTCAGCACAGAATATTTTTAAAAAGTTAAACAATTTTTTTTTCGACTAAGCTTTAAACTCTTTAAAATCGTTTTGTTCAGTTTTAAGTGAATGCCGTATTGGGGGCAAACAAAAATTCAATCAGCAAGCTGCGTTTTTTGTTTACTAATTTAAGAAAAAATGTTAATATATTTGAATAATCGATCTGATTATAACTCAAAATTTAAATTTTTAAAGACTTAGGACATATCAGTAAGTGTGTTCAGTATAGATTTAGAACAGAATCGGATAAAATTGTTTTGGACAATGACAATTAAATGGCAAACACTTTAGGATTTCGTAGAATAGAAAAATTGTATTGAACATTTTTTTGTCTTCATTTGACTGTCCAAAATTAAAAAAAAAAAAAAACAACAACAAAACAAGTTGTCCAAAAATGTTCTAAAAAAAATTGAACAAAAAGAGCAGATTTGAACGGTTTTGGACAATGATTCAGAGTACTTTTGGACAATAAAATATCAATTAATCAAATATAATTAATGGACACAAAAAATTGTTTTTTTTTTTATTCAAGATCGTTTTAGATCATTCTAGAACAGCTTACTAAAAAAAAATTCAGTTAACAGAAGCTACTGAACACAAAAAAGTATTTTAGATCGTTCTAATACAGTTTACTGAACAAACCACATATTTTATCATATTACCTGTTAATGCTGTCAAAAAATATATTATGCAAACAATAACTAAACACAGCTGCCAGAAGAAGTAGAAATCAGTTTTAATTTTGTAAATATCATTAGTTAATAATTATACTATCAATTATTCCCAACTATAATTGTATCTCTGACTATAATTAATCAATGCCAAAAAAATTAAAAAAAAAACACAAACTCAAAAAAATGTCTCTTGTAACATTTTAGATCATCATGTATCACATCAACTGATATATTATTTTAGGTATATATTTTAGGACCTGCAGTTAGATAGAATTATTATTTACATTGTGATAATAACAATGTATATATCTACTCTGTAAATATACAAGATTATTATTGTATAGTTAAGAACTATGTTAAAGAAAATAATTAAAAACTTAAGCGATACTGAAATTTCATAAACTAAATTGAAGGCTATGTATTTTCAGAAATTAATTATTCTCTTTGAAAATCGAATAATATATTTTACATAAATATATCGTAAGTTTATGGGTCAGGTCATACTAAAACAGAAATGGTATTTGATTAAAAGATAATATTTGGCTTCTCGAAAATAAAAAAAGGTCTAAATAATTTCTATAAAGTTCCATGGGGTAGGTTATTTCTAATATGCAGTGAATAAAATATAATCTAGTAACTAATAACTATGTGGATATCATTTTTAAAGTTTTCAAATTCGCAGTGATCTCCAAACATGGTTTAATTTCGTCTCTAAGAAATAATTTCAAAAAACCATACAACATAGAAATAATAATTTACAAGAAGTGTAGCCTATAGAGAAGCAATTGGAAAGGATTATATTCGATTAGAGGCTTGTCAATAAAACAAAAAAAAAAAAAAATCATTTGCCATCACGTCCAACATTTTCAACCTAAAATTATACAAAATATAATTGTAAGTTTGGAATTTTTTCCCCGTTCATATACAGACAAGAACGACGAAATTAAATTAAATTGATTTCAAAATATCGTCCAATATCCTTTAGTTATATCCTTGTTAAATATGGAATATACAAGTTTTTATTTTTCATTCTATTGTTGTTGTTGTTGTTGTTGTTGATGTTGTTGTGAAGGATATCTTCTTTTAAATGTTCATAATCTTTACAATCAACTTTAATACATTGTCTATGGTTTCTCTACGGCTACTCAAACATAAAGGATAAAAAAGTTTTTTTTTGTTTTTTGTTATTCCTTTTCTTTTGTTTTTGTTTTTTTTATATTTGCTTTAGCTTTAATAATCAGTTTTCAGTGAGATAAGGATAACAATATCAAATAGGAAAAGTGAGATTTTGAAAATGTTTTCTTATTATAGTTATTAAAATACTTTAAGAGAGAGGTGGGTGTAAAAATTTTGTGTTTTTTGTTTCTGTTTTTTTTTTTTTTTAATTTTCTTAATATTTTCCAAAACTTCTTTGTATTAAATTACAATCATCTGAATTGCTTTTCTTTCCTTACCAAACTGATTTTTATTGATTTTTAGTCTAAAAGTTTTGTAAATACAGCAATTGAAATTGAATGAGAAAATTTTTTTTTATTTGGGTGGTAAAGTGTAATGGATCTGGATCTTCTCTTATTCAATGTGGATCTTTGGCTTAATAAAATTAATAAAATTTTTAAGCAAATTTTTTGTGACGTAAACATTAACAATTTTGTTATCTAAACGAAATAAATTTTATTCCTTTATCTGAGTATTTAATAATGTAAATTCTGTAAGCTACATGCAATTAAAAGACTATTCTTGGATAGATTAAATCCGATTTTGGAAAAAAGCAAAATTGTTCCAGAGCATCAATTCGGGTTCAGAAATGAACATGCAACCATCGAGCAAATACATAGAATAGCAGATGTAATCAAATTAAGCCTATAGAGGAAAAAAAAGTACTGTTCAGCGATATTTCTAGATATTAGTCAAGCATTTGATAAAGTCTGGTACGACGGATTGTTGTACAAACTTAAAAAAATGTTACCACAGAACTATTATTTATTGCTGCGGTCATATCTTATCGAAAGACACTTTTTGGTAAAGCATAAAAGTGCCTATACACCAACTAATGAAATTATGTCAGGTGTACCACAGGGCAGCGTCTAAAGTCCTGTTTTATATCTCATTTACACTGCAGACTTACCAAAAACAAATGAAATAACCACCGCCGCTTTCGCTGAATATACGGCCATACTGGCCTCTCATATAGTAACCCAGTGCATGCTTCAGAGATTCTGCAACACAGCATAAACAAAGTTCAGCAATGGCTAAAAAAGTGAAGAATCATGGTGAATGGAGCAAAATCAACAAATATCACATTTACACTAAAGAGAAAAAACTTTTCCAGTGGTTGTACTTAATAACGAAGTAGTATCACAAAAAAAAGGCTGTAAAGTATTTGGACAGGAGACTCGCATGGAAAATCCATATTCATAACAAAAGAAAGCAACTGGGCTTGAAGATAAGCAAATTGTATAATTGGCCGCAACTCGCTGTTGTCACTGGAAAACAAGCTGCTGATTTATAAAGCTGTCTTGAAATCGATATTGACCTACGGAATCCAACTGTGGGGTGTGGCCAGCAATTCAAATATTGCAATATTACGGCGTTTCCAGTCAAAGGTATTAAGATTGATATTTGGCGCGTCTTGGTTTGTCAATAATGATGTTATGCATCGTGATTTACAGGTGAGAACCATTAAGGAGGAGATTAGAAATATAAGCGGAAAGTACCAGATAAGATTAGTTTCATATACAAACCGATTGGCAAGCAGCTTGTTGGCTGCATTAAACTTATTTGACTAACGTTTTGTGAAGCCCAACAACTAGCTTAGATAATGATATTATACTCATACTGGAGTTTAAATGATAGCTTATCATCAAAGTGTACTCCTAGATCTTTAATAGAATTAATTTTTTTTAAAGGTTTGCCTTTGAGAGTGTATCCAAAGGTTAATTGGTTGGGTTCGACGCGCGTATAACACATACACCGATATTCTTTTAGACCCATCGTTGACGAGAAGAAAAAATTTATCTCGTCTCGTCTCGCTAAATATGCATTTCTGTTAGATACTGTAAGCGGCGCGATAAAACATTTTTTTTTTTTTGGTAGTATTGATAATTTTTTACTGTCAAAAAAAATTATTGATATATAAACAAAAATGGTTTATAAAATGTTTGGAAAGTATTAGTAGGGTTTTAGTTTTAAAATGTTTTTTAAATAAAAGTGAATAAAATGAAAAGTTAATCTTGACATACATATGTAGGTAAAAATATATTTTAACTGTTTCTATTTATGCAATTTTTCTATAAACACTAATAAGCTACTAAGGTCCTATTAATAATAGTTAAATTTACTATTATATTATAAAATATTAATAATTTTAATATATTCTTTACCTATCTTTTTCCATTTTGTTTAAAACACCAAAAAACACCAAAAAAATGTTCTTGCAAATTTCAACTTTTGTATGTTATTCACTTATGAGCCGGGTAAAATTCAACCGGATGATTTTTTTATTATGTTTTTACTTTTACTAGAGCAAAAGAGTGAAAATCTTTTAACACTCTTGCTTATGGTAAATATGAGAACTTTGCTCAATAATGCTAAAAACTAGAAATATTTATATTTAACATACTGGAATAAAAGAGTTAGAAAATTTATATCAACATAATTTCTTATCATTAACATTAGAGAAAAAGAGACAACTACTCACAAAGCTAAAGAACATTTTTTAAATGTTGCTCAACATTTTTTCTTGTATTGTAAGTGAAACTTGCGATACCGATTTATTCCTCAGAGACGGGTGAAAAATTAAGTGAAAAAACAAAGTGAATGTTGCGATAGGCACGTATAACTTCTATTAGTTAGATATGAGTTAACCCGTTTGCACAAATTTGGCGGGAAATCCCAGTCTTTTTAGTTTTAGTATAATAACGCTATGAGACAAAATATCGAATGATTTAGTGAAATCTGTGTAAATTTAATCCGTTTGAAATCCCGCCTCGATGTTGATAAGGAAGTTGGATGTCGATTCTGTAAGATTGGTCACTGTATATTTCTTTATCAGAAAACAGTATTAATGAATTATTAAAAAGTTATTTCAATGGTTATAAATTTAATCAATTATCATTAATTCAAGCACTTTTGGTATAGGTAACGGAAAGTTTGGAAATTATCCTGTAATTACATACGTAATTTTTTTATTATGAGTAGGTTTTATAAAGGTTTTTTTCAAGTAGAGGTGAACAGGCCACTAGTGATAGAAGTATTGAAGATTATTATCTTACTATAAAGACTCTACTTATTAGTTATATTTCAAGTTAAAACCAAATTAAACGTTTTTAACAGAACAGGGATTTAAATATTCTAATAACAGCAAATATAATTAAGTTTTATTAATTTATCAAGGGCAACAACCGCATGTTTAATATTTTCTATTTTCAAAAATAAAAAAGGGAATTAAACTTAAGTCTGGTTAGTGTAAGAAGAAAATGAGTACATATTGTATGACTTTGGACATATTAATGAATGTTGAAATGCCTACGTTTACTTAGCTTTGCATTTGAAACATTTGTAATTGAAACATTTTTAAACAATATTTAGTTTCGCTACATATTCTGATAATCACTATCAATGAACAGGTAAAAAAAAAACGATAATAATTTTGTTTACAACTTAATTGGATGTACATTACATTGTCTATACTATACCTAAGTACCTACCTACATATAATGATGAAAATAAAACTCATATGCTATCTATTCTATGCACTCTCTTGAAATTTGTATTGATAGGATGTTGTACTGGTGTAGGTGTGGTCGTGGTGATTTATTTTCTCTCATTTTTGGTGAATATATTGAATAATTTTGCGGTGAAATGATGACAACTAACTCTATTATAATATATGATTACGGGAAGATTTATTTTGACGTCATGGCCCATCAATTTGACCAAAAACAAAACCAATTTCAAAAGCAATTGCTTAAAACAGTAATAAAATTTTAATCAATTTCAATTTCAGCACCATTTATCCTTTAGGATAAATATCCTTAGGGGATAACTTCTACAAAATTAATATAAATCATATTTGCTGTTGCACTTAGACCTATATCGTGCAATAGTCATTTCATCCGACTCTAATCAGGAGACTGAATTTTTAATTTGAACTTTTCTTTCGTTATTAATAAAAAATAAATAAAAATGTTTAAAGCTGTTGAAATAAGTTTATAATAATTTAAGTAAAACGGAACTACACTATTTAATAATGCCTATAATTCGTGATAATAGTGTTTTACATATTTAATTAGCTATAAATTTTAAATAATTAAATACTCGAAAATTATTATCCTTATTTATGTAAATGAATTACTGTACCGTAATTAGTTTGCGAATAACTACACTACTTAAGCTACTGACAATATGGTAAAAAAAAATTGGATTGTTCGGTGATAGTAAAAATTAAATGTTGTGTTTTGTAGGTATTTTTATAACAAAAAAAAAATCTGTTGGAAACAAATTTTTTATTTTATGCTGTGCAACCTTGTAAATGCACATAATATTTAAAAAAAATATCTAGTTGTGATAAAAAAATATCAGAATACCAGTAATCAGTTTTGTGAAAAAAATAACCGTAATAAAAATCATAATATTTAATCCGTAAATTGTGAAAAGTACAATATAAATATCAAATACCCATTTCAGAAATGAAAAATATTCATGAGCAGACGTAGCGAAACTAAATATTGTTTAAAAATGTTTCAATTACAAAATTTCAATTTAAAAATTTTGAGCCCTGCAAATGCAAAATAAAATCAAAGTACAAGTAGGCATTTCAATATTTATCAATATGTTCAAAGTCATACAATATGTACTCATTTTCTTCTTACACTAACCAGACTTAAGTTAAATTCCCTTTTTTCTTTTTGAAAATAGAAAATATTACACATGCGGTTGTTGCCCTTGCTAAATTAATAAAAATAAATTATATTTGCTGCTATAGCCCTTGACAAGTTATATTATGGTGGTGTAGAACCAGTATGGATATAAAAAAGTCGACGTCAAATAAATATTTATCGATTTGTAAAATTTATCGATTCTTTAAATGTCGATTCGGACAAAATGTAGACATGGACAAAATGTCGACTTTTAAAAAACTTTAACTTTCAATAAGTACAGAAGTTTAAACTAAATAAATTGTTGGAGCTCTGAGTTAGTACTATGAACTCCATGCTAATTTACAATCAGAAATATTATATATACAATATATATACATATTCTGGAAAAAGGGGTAATCCTGATTTTGAATCCAACTGTAAAACTAATATTTCTAGTGTGTCCATCCATTTTGTAAAAAAAAATATTGAGTTTTCACGTTATCATATGAAAAATAAGTAATTTTGAAGAAATGGAGACTTCAAACCCCCGCACCAATTTATTAAAACCTTATTTTCCCCGGCGCAGCAAAATTTAGACTGCAAGATACAAAAAATATTTAAATATGTAAAAAATTAATATTTAGTCTAGAAATAAAAACGATTGAAACCCTAGTTTTACCGATGGCCAGGTAAACCTATACAGCAAGATTTCAGTAAAAAAATATAAAAAAACAATAAATAATTTCGGGGGATCCTATAAAATTTTCAAAAATTAAGCATTTAAAAATACAGCTTTCAAAAAATTAAAAATTACAAAAATAGATGTTTTTGTCGATATTCTAAGAATCGACATTTTGGGAGTTCGATTTTTTTTTTAAACAGCCAAAGCGTTAGGTATGAAAATATCTTTAGCACTTACGTGACGCTTGGTTGGGATAGGATAGGATAGAATACATCAGGAACAAAAAAAGGGAGGTAGATAAGTAATACGAAGTTGAAGAATGAAGGTATTAATATTTTCTTTAAACTTTAGCAAATTGTAAGTTGAATGTGGAAACATATTGGAAGGAAGTGCGAACTATGAACAAATTTTCATAACCTACTTTATGCCATCTTGGGATATCTGCAGTGTAGGGATGAGCAATTGCAGCTCCTCTTATTTCGCGTTGGAATTGTTTAAGAGGAGGAACCAGCGCTTTGATTTCTGCTGAGCATGTGTTCACACCTACGAAGTATCTATAAAACAAAGAAAGTGCTCCGACTACACGTTGATGTCCACGAGTCCAAGAGAAGTTTGGGATGAAGTTATATTTGGGTCGCCAATTAGATGAAAGGCGCGATTTTGAACGCGGTCAAAATAGCCTATAGCTGTAATGGAAGCGCCAACCCAAATATGTGAGTTATATTCCATGCTGGGACGTATAAATGATTTATAGATATTAAGGAGTTCCAAAGGTTGAAAGGACAACTTTACATCTACTTAGATAGCCTAAACACTCGGCAGCTCCTTTCGCGATATCAAAAATATGTTCGTTGCAAATATTTTTTGTTTCACGCGCATGCCTGAAATATTTAGACTATTAGTGTTTTGTAAAGTAACACCTTGGAAGGAGAGATTAGGTTGAAATCCTGGAAGTTTGCGAGAAAAAAGACAGTTTTCAGTTTTAGACGAGTTAAACTCAACTCTATTTTTTTTTGCTCCAGTCAGCAGTTTTAGTCAGATCATGGCTAATCATGTTAACCGTTATCTGTCTTATATTGCCAACTTCGGTAGTTGTAGCATTAGATTTACGGAGAAAATCGAAGGATGCCACCAGAGTACTATCTAGTTTTATTACAATCTACATTTGTGGCGAAAAAATTTGTCAATCCACTTAATGAAAGTCTATATAAAATCAGGATATATTTTCTATGAAATTATAGTTTGTACTAGTCACAAAATCAATTTTATGTTTACATGATATTGAAGTATATTGAAGTATTGAAGTATATTTTTTGTATGAAGTTAATATTTGCTGATTTATTCGGCGTATACCACAAACTTAAATTTAAAAAGTTCTTTCGATAATCCGTGTAGAACTCTTCGAATGAACACGTACTTTTATAATTACTCTGATTTTGAGTAATTTATCACATTATTGTTTTCACAAATTTTTTTTTCAACATGTAATTTTTACACATATCTCAAACCAGTTTCCTAGTGACAACATGTTAGACAGTGTAAATTATGACATTATTATATAGTATGTCAAATCAAGACAACAAAATATAATATTTTGGAGTACAAGCTCACATAACGCAGAAACATTAACCCTTAGAAGACCCGAAAAAAAAAGACTGGTTGTGTCCAACGGACATATATATGAAAAATAGTAAGAAAAAGCTTTATTTATGTATACATCTTTTAAAAGTAAATCATTTTTTTATACATTGAGTACATAATATTGTTTTCTTCGAATGTTCCATGCAAACTGGTTCTCACAGCAGTTCTCACAAATTTGCTTGGAAGTTCTGGATATTTTTGGTGAACAAAAATTACATCTTTTCTTTTTTCGAGGAGGTTCCAAATCGGTAATACTGCAGCTATTTTAAGGCTTATCTTGAAATAGGGTTAATATTTATTTTTGCTGCTCGGCACATATGCCTCTCATACTTCTTCGCCTAATTTGAGGTGTTACCAAATTGCTAGCAACTGATCTCAAAAAATGTTTTCAAGACAGTTTACTTTCTGGATGGCATTTCTTCCACGGTACTTGTGCAGCTATTCCTCCGACATCAATCTAATTTTGTAAATAGCCAAAGATCATCTATTTGTTTTGTTCCTCCTCCTGTCCACCTTTTGTTTTGTTATATAATAAAATTTATTTCTGATTTATTTCTACAGTATCATTTTTATGTTTAGTGGAAAGTAAAATTACGGCACGATTTGGTTTTGGAACATACAAAACGAAAGCGGCATTCTTTCGAAATCCGAAAATATTAGTCTGCGCAGGTCTGTTTTTATTAGAAAAAAAGTTTTTCGGAATATATTTTTTATTTTTGCGTAATGTAATGGTCAACAGAAGTTAAACCGTTTGACAATAAAGACTCCGCTAATGTCAAACTAGTAAAAAAATTATCAAATGTTACATTCCTATTTGTATAGAAGTACGGTACACACAATCGTTCCACAATATTCTGAGCTAAGTTCGCACCTCTAGTTGAACCCTCTTTTCCTAAATATGGTATACCATAGAGTGGATAACTCGTGGTATTGTCACATATCCACCACATTTTCATGCCGTACTTATCAGGTTTACTCGGTATGTACTGCTTGATCGCTACACGACCTCGAAAAGGAACAAGCTGCTCATCGATAGTTAAATTTTCTCCAGGTATGTACATGATTTCTTCAAATTTTTATTGAAAATTTCCCAAAGGTCTCGTTATGGAGCCAATTTATCATTGGTTCTACGTTCGGATCTGGTGGTTCGATCATCAAATCTGATAAATCTCTGAATCAGTTTGAAGCTAGTTTTACTCATTGCTGCTCGATAAATTGGATTTCCAATAAGTGGATCCCAAAAATCTAAAACGTTGACTTTATTCTGTTTGTTTGTTCCACATGACAATAAAAGTTCCAAATATGCTTGTACTTCTAACTTATCGAGATTTTTCCACTCTGTTCCTAATTTTGAAGTTGCTTCAAGGTATGTATATTTTATGATTATGTTCAAAATATTATTATCGAAAAATAAATTGAAGCAATCTACTGGGTTTTCAATTATATACTTTTCCTGGAGGAAGAACAACTTTCTCTGACGATCCTTTGATTCTGTATTCGGCAGAATTATTAGGAAAAGGCTGTGAATTCCATTGAGTACCATCACTGCTAACATAAATATAAATTTCGTCGAAAAGTTCATCTTCTGCGGAAGCATCACCTATCTGTCATCTTCCTCTTCCGGATCTGTTCCAATCATTTCTTCTTCGCTTTCTGATGACTTATCAAATGCAGCCATTTTCTTCTCACTCCTCCACATCACCATATGGATTTATTTTATTTTCTTCATTTTCACTTTCGTCACTATCCAGAAATGCTCGACTAATTTAATTTTCAGTTAGTCCTTTTACATTATTTTTTAGATTTTATAAAAGTGTAAAGTCGTGGAAATTATAAAAGTGTAAGGTCGAAAATTCATCTGTTATGAATTATTCTAAAAAAATTCCAAATTACTAATTTATAAATTCAAAACTTCAAATAAGCTGTTTATTCTGATTTCAAGCTGTTTATCAATATAATTATTGAAAATGAATAAAAGATGTTTGACATAACACTAGAATAGGGAATACCCTTTTTCTAAAAAATATTTTTATTTATTCGTTGAAATTTTATTCATGTGTCTGAGGGACACATTGCGAACTCTTACGTTATAAAATTCAATTACAATAATTCTACCGTTTCAAAAATAATTTATCATTATTTTTTATCAACTGATTTATTGAATTACTTGCATACAATTAGGTGGCTAATATTTTTAAAATATATCATTAGAAATAATATAAATACATCTCTTTAAAATTCAAAATGTGTCCGAAGGACACTTCTGGTCTTCTAAGGGTTTTAATTAAAATATTCTAAGTACCTACAATTATTAATATATTTTTTATGGCAATGCGCCTTAATGCACTATGCGAAGTCTTTAGTTACTACTTTTTTTTTTTTTTTTTTTTTTTTTTTTCTCCTATTACTCCGTGTGGTAGCATAGCGCTTCGATAGTGAACCTCCATTCCTCTCTGTTGAGTACTACTTCCTTAATATCGTCCCAAGTATAATTGTTGACTGTTAATTCTTGATCGATTGTGCGTCTCCATGTGTTGTATGGTCTGCCGGGTCTCCTTTGTCCTTGTGGATTCCACTCTAGAGCTCTTCTTGCTATATCACTTTCTGATTTCCTTAGTGTATGACCTCTCCATTTCCATTTTTTCCTATTTATCTGTCTGTTGATAGGTTCTTCTCCAGTTATCATCCATAAATCCTCGTTGCTAATTCTTGCCGGCCAGAATATTCTGCATATAATTCTCAAGCACTTGTTGATGAATACTTGTAGCTTCTGTTTGGTTCTGACCGAAGTGAGCCATGTTTCACTGCCATATATTAATGTTGACTTAACACATGCTCTGAATATTGTTAGCTTCGTTGTTCTCGATATTTGGTTGCTCCGCCATATCTTCATTAGGCTCCCAAATGTTCTTCTTGCCTTATTTATACGGCTGTTGACATCTTCTGTTGCACCTCCTCTTGATGTTATAATGCTCCCCAGGTAGTTGAATTCTTCTACGTATTCTATCTGTTGTCCATTCACTGTTATTGGCTCACTATAACTATTGTTTGTCCTCATTGCTTTGGTTTTCTCGATATTTAATTCCAGTCCCGATTTCTTTGCTTCTTCCTGTAATCTGTTGACTTTGTTCTGTAGGTCCCTTTGATTTTTTGATATGAGGCATACATCATCTGCGTAATCTAAGTCTTCTAAGTTTCCGAGGAGATCCCATTCTATTCCGTTTATTCCTGTGCAAACTTCTCTTAGAATGTCGTCTAGTATTGTGTTGAAGAGAAGTGGAGATAGTGGACATCCTTGTCTAACTCCTATATTGGTGTGGAATGGATCGCTGATCTTACCTCTGTGTTGAACTGTTGTCTCTGCATCTTCATACATCGCTTTGATGATGTTGATGATTTTTTCAGGAACTCCCTTCTTTGTAAGTGTTCTCCATATTGCGCATCTCTTGACTGTGTCGAATGCTTTCTTAAAATCTATGAATAGTAGATATAGTGGGGCATTCCATTCTACTGATTGTTCAACTATGACCCGTAAAGTATTTGCCTGGTCTACACAGCTTCGGTTTGGTTTTGAAACCTGCCTGCTCTTTCCGTAGTATTGGTTCTAGTACTTCTTCTAATCTTTTGTTTATAATAATTGCTATTATCTTATGAATAGTATTTAGAACCGTGATTCCTCTCCAGTTGCTGCAATTTGCCAAGTCTCCTTTCTTAGGTATCTTGACAATCATTCTTTTCTTCCATGATGGTGGTATATTCTCCTCTATCCATGCTTTCCTGATGTGGGGTTCAATTGTTTTTGCGAATAAGTCAGGGTCCAGTTTGGCTATTTCTGCTGGAATTCCATCTTCACCTGTTGCTTTGTTGTGCTTCAGGATATTGATTGTAGCTTTGATTTCTTCTATATTTGGAGCTTGAGTAGATATTGGCAGTCCCTCAGTTGGGTAGATATTTGCATTGTCTCTGTTTCTTATGTCTGCTTCATTATTTGTACTTTCTTCGTTGCTCAGTTCTTGGAAATGTTCTCTCCATTTCTTTAATTGATCCTCTAAGTTTGTGATGAGCGCACCATTTTTATCTTTAATTGGTTTGTTTTGTTGTTCCGACTGGTTTGTTAAGTTCTTGATTATGCGATGAAATTCTCTCAGGTTATGTTGCTGTGCTGCTTTTTCTGCTTCTCCGGCTAAATTTTGTAGAAATTTCCTTTTATCTCTTCTTGCTGCTCTTTTTACTGTTTTCGCTATTTCTTCATATTCTCTTCTTGATGCCATCCTGTTGTTTATCATTTTCTTCATTTCACCTCGTCTTTTAATCAAGGCCCATGTGTTATCGGTTATCCAGATTTTTCTTTGTGGTTGTGAAATTCCAAGATTTTGTTCGCTTGTTTGGTTGGAAATTTCCAGAATCTCTTCCCAAGTGTATTCTCTATTATTTCTAATATTTTCTCGTAACGCCGTAACTATGTCAGCTCTACTTTAGTTACTACTTAACCCAATATAACCTAGGTTAAACAAAATTTTAATATTATTTTTGATTTTACAAAATGGTGACTATCGAATACAAAGCAAAAAATAAAAAATTTAAAAATAATAAAAACTATGTCGAATTATGCCTTAAGATAATTGTCTGGTAAAATCTATTCAGGTTTTCAGGAAATTCTAACAAGAATTAATGAAATAGATAAAAAATTAAAATAAAGAAAAATATTTTTTTTTTGTTTTGTTACGAGTAAAATATTCTAACAGTAGCCATTACCACTTTGAAAATAAACTTATTTAATTTCTAACATTTATCATTATAGATAATTTTTTTTTGTTCTTGTATCTCTTTTGTATCCAATGTCCTTGTCCAGTCTCAGTCTTATTCATTTGTTTATTCATGAACTTAAAACTAACAACAAAAAAAAAATAAAAAACAAAAATAAGTAAAAAATATTATTTCCAGAATTAGTATTTAATTTACGTAACCTCATAATGTTGAAATAATAATTTTTCCTGGATTTTTTTTTTATGGTAAATAATATACCTATAACACAACCCCAGAACCCCTACTCCAACATAATAATATTATCTACTTTTATTATAAATTTTCTATTGTACAGAGATTGAATGGTATAGAAAAGATTAGGTACGGAATTCTGGTTAAAAGCATTTAAGGTTTCGAAAATTATAAAAATTGAAGTTTTCAATTGGTTTTTCAGGTCGTTTCGAATTTGGATAAGTGGTATTACAAAAACTTGTTGTTATATGAGACTTTATTCTAAATCAATTTGAAGCAAATAAGGCCTTTTATATAGTAATTTAAAATAAGCCAGATATTTTTAATTGAATGATGTAACACCACTTGATATGAGTTGATATTATGGTATAGCTAAAATTTAAAAAAAAATGTTTTAAATTAAAAACCTTGAACAAAGATTTATTTTACAATTATCGACTGAACCCTAACAAATCCAGGAAAGTAGAAAAATATACGGTATCAGATATTATGCCTCCGTAGGTTATAGAAAATATGTTAAGATATGTTTTCTATATAAATACGATAAAATTGAGAGTGTGGTGATACATTTTATGGCATCTAGCCTCTTCCACCTTATTTTCCAACTATTAGCTTCATGTGGTGATCTCTATTAACCCTAGCAATCCTTAAAAACGATCGAGTTAAAATCTCGATGTAATAAGATGGATAGGGAACAGAAGAGAGAAGTGTAGCGGATAACAATGTGGATAGCAATCAAATACAGAAGATCCATGCTCGGAAATGTGCCAATTTTGAATTTAAGGGTTTTAAGGGTCTGCATCTCTTCATTGGAGCAGATGCAAAATGTGCATGTACTCACAATGAGGGTCCTGTAAGAAAATAAATTTGACCATTCAACGGGCTGACGTGTCTTTCACATTTGAGCTAATTATTTTATCACCCATATTTCAGAAAATGCCAAAGGGTTGACTAATTAATAACATTTTATGAAACATGACATAAAAACGTGAATCCCCAAGAGGTAAACACGACCTAATCAAGTGGTGAATTCTTTTACAGACTCGGTTATAGTAAACCAACCATCGCATTTGGTGTTGCGGCATATTTCATGTCGCGATTTCAAGCGGAACACGCTTATTATAGAATCGCCATGTGTGCTACTGATTAGGCTACAGGGCAATAATTTTTTTTTTACACGCAAATACTAGGAAAAGATTCGTTTGTACAAAATTATTGTAGGTGTGGGTAAGGAAAAAAGGGATTTGGAGGGAAAACAGATGATAGAGGAGAATTGGATGGTAAGTTGGAGACGAACATGAAGAAGTTCTTTTTGCAAAGTTGCAAATTGTATAATGGAGCATTTCTATCGGAGGGGAAGCATGTTCTACATTTTACCAGCTTTTACAACAAAAGAATTTCCAAGACCAGTTTTGGACCACGTAGCTATTTCCACAGTGTAGAAATGTGCAATTGAAGCCTCCCTAGTGTATTACTTCGGAATAGTTTGAGGGAAGGCATTAGTGATTTTATTTCATTAGAACAAGTGTCATTTCCAACAAGATATCTATAAAAGAGGAAGAGACCTGCAACATTTCGAGGTGTGCTAAGAGGAGTAAAGGTTAACTGGACGGTGAGGTAGCCAAATAGGCGTAAGGCGTGATTTTGCATTCTGTCCAGGAAGCCTAATGAAGTTAGGGAGGCGCCAGCCCATATGTGACAATTGTACTCCATCTTAAGTCGGATATATGCTTTATAGATATTGGCCAGATCTCTTGGAGAAAATTAGGCTTTACATTGAGAAAGAAAACCCAAACATTTGGCATCCTTTTTAGCTATATCAAAAATATGCTCATTCCAATGCATCTTTTGATTTAGCTGCATCCCTAAAAGATTTTCAGACCTTTGTAAATTTTCTCCTTGAAATCGCAGAGTTGAGACGTATTGAACTCAACTCTGTTTACGTTACCCCAATCGGCTATTTTTGTTAGGTCATGGTTAAGTGAGCTAGTCATTATGTTTCTTTTCGAACTGATTGAGGTAGTGGTGACGTTTGATTTCCTTAAAAAGTCATAGGATGACACCAATGTGCTGTCATCAGAAAACCTATGGATTGAATTGAGGGTTGAAGAGAGCAAGTTGTTGATGAAAATCAAGAAAAGGGTAGGTGATAAGGCATGTATAATGATGATAATGATGATAATTAAGATGAAGACCTAAATATATAATTAACAAAAAAAAGTGTGATCTAAGCTGAATGTCTTTTAATAAAACAATTATTACACGATAATACTATTATGGTTGTATATAGTAACAAAGGTTTAAAGCATAGACATAACACAGTAGATAATATAGTTTTCCACATCATTTAAATTAGTAGATATAAAAATTCTACAGAAAAGCTATTGTATGTGATTGTGTACTCCAAATCTGTGTCTAAAAACAGTAAGGGTTTTCATCCCATAGACTTGGGAATTATATAAAAAAAAAACATAATGTAAATTTGTTGTGCTAGTACTCATAATACTCGATTAAAGAGTGTACCAACCGATATTATAAAAATTGAAATTATTTTATCTGTACCCTTCGGGATCTCTTTGTTGTGATAAAGGTGTTGTTTTGAAAATTGCTAATGTTAGAAAGACTAAACAGTTCCTAGATAAAAAATATTCCCTACCTTTTCTATTTATTTTACAAATACACTTTGAACCTTAAACATGCAATTTGCTTCAATTAATTTTACTTTTTTTCCATTTCCAGATAATAACAATTTCTATTTATTTCCGGTTAAAAATAATTAAATGGCTTCCTATTTTCTATAGAAAATAGAACTATATTAAATATACATAGAATAAAATTAAGTTGAAATCTCGGAGAAATCTTTTATTTATAATCTTTACTCAAACTCTAAAATAAAACCATAATATTTTATTGAATTTCTGGTTAAGAATCGAAATTCTTGATGTCATTTTTATAAAAACAATATAATTTATTGGAAATCTTTAAAGATCCTTAAAGAAATACCATACTTTAAATCCTAATTTTTCTTTTTGTAGAATTTTAGAATAATTTTTTGTTTTTTTTTTACCAAAAAGAAAATAAATGTATTTTTTTTTTGCTTCTAATCTTTGTTTTGTTCTGTTTATTTTTGGGTATTTTAAGTAAATTGTAGTTTGTTATAAATAACTAGTACCTATATATTATATACTTGTATGTTGTTATGTATTATGTGTATCCATAAACATAATATAAATTATATTTACAGTGAGTGCTAAAATGTATTAGAATAGATACCCTAAATATAATCTAGATACTTTATGAACCCATGTCATTAGGTAAAATATTTCTGTAACGTATTTAAGCAATTTTCGATTAACGTCCATCTATAGATATTGTATAGTGATTATGTTATTCGCATGACTTATCAGAAGATTCGGGTTCAAATCCCGCTGATTGTTCATAAAAAAATAATTAAATTTCATTTAGAAAAAATTGTTGAGAGCATATTTTGGCAATAATTTAAGTAAAATGGACGTGCACTATTTAGACTTAGTTCCTGATAATAGTAGTATTTTTGCGCACTTTATCAGTTGATATACAACCAAATTTGAATTTATTCTACCGACGTAGCGATTTTATTGTTAGAAGACTCTTGCACACTCTTTATAACACTAATTTAACCACTCTTATAGCAGTATTAGTGCTAATAATACCCATTAGGCATAGGAGCAATTGCTGTAATATTTTTATAGGATTATAGTATACATTAGTTATGTTTTTATTTTTTACTTTAGCTTTTGTTATAGGTTCACGCACTTTTAGACTTATATCAACATCTACTTTTGGGCTTATAACATTTCTGTAGCCCATTCGGAAAATCCCATTATAACAACTTCTGCAATTGCTATAAGAATATTCTAATAGCAAAATTAATCACATTATTCCCATAAAAAAATCATTATAACGTCTTTAGTGTTTAATCGGAGTTATATAAGAGTCTAATAGCACTAATTTTGTTTTTATTACAATAAAATGTTACGTGAGTATCCATGCTTGTGATAAAAAGATAAGGAAAAAATAGTGTTAATAAATCAGATTGGGTTGGTCTTTGATTTGATTCTTACATTAAATTTTTCGTAAATTGTTCGAGTTATCCCATTTCGCATAGAATCCCAAAAATTTTGAGTAGTTTTATTTATTATCTAGCCATTACAAATACCTTATTTTTACTTGTGCGACACAAGTTTTTGTATTTTTTTTTTATACAATTCCAGGTCTATGGGATGAACACCCTAAGTGCTTTTACAAAGAGATTGAAATACTACAGACAATATTTATAAATTTTATGGTATATCCATTCATTTTAAATGTGGAAATTTATATCTATTGTAAGGAGTACATCCTCTTTATAATAAGCATTGTTCCATTTTATTTTTAGTGATAACGAAAAGTCTCAACTATTTTTTTATAATTTATTTTATCCACATGAAATAGGGTACTGAACCAGGTCGAAAAATTCAAATAGTATTTTTTGCCTTAGTCGGGGAATCGAATTTGGGACCTTTCGGTTGAAGGGCAGCCAGAGTACCATCCAGCTAGTTAACTAATTATTGTATGCATTTAAGTATGGAATTAGAGTATGAGTTTGATCAATTCTATTTTGTAATCTGATTGAGCTGATAATAATTTATTTCTATTTTTACTTTTACGGGTCTTCAAGAGTATGGATGAATACGTCAAAGGAAAAGTTAGATAGACATCGCTGGATGTAGTCTACATTGAAAAATAAAATAAAACCAAGAAAAAAATTGCTCATTAGTTCTGTAGGGCTAGATTGCAATATAGGAAGGTTGTGGTATAGTGGGTAAGAATCCCACACACAATGTCAAGCTACGGGGCTCATTGTGTCTTTTAAAGATTCCCACCAGCTTGACTATAAAAAAAAAAAAAAAAATGTTTACTTTTAATTGTTTACTTTGAATATATTTTAGATTGATGTTTATACCATCATCTTCATCATGAGCAGGTTGCTCTTTCAAAGATAATAAAAATGAAATAAAAAAATTACATCAAATATTCATAAAATAGAAATTGAACTCCAATAACGACGCTGTTCAAAAGGAGTAAGATGAGCAGTAACTTTAGAGTTATTGATAAGACTAATGGTTCGTTTATTGACTTTATATGAATGTGTTGGAATTGTACTCCATTTTAGGTTGTATGAATCCTCTTTAGGTTGCCAAGCTGCTTCATTGTACATAAATTATCTGGTCGAGACTAAAAATAATATTAAGTTATTTTAATACAAAATTTGGATTATTATGGGTATGTGCACATCTCTAGTAGTCCATGTAAAAAACTAAAATATACAAGACTAGTTTACCTACTCATATTAATTTTGTTATTTAAAATTTTTTTCGTATCCGTCGTTGAAAGTGATAGGACGTTAATAATAAATTAAGAAAATGTCTCATCGTAAATTTTCTGCGCCTCGCCATGGGTCTATGGCATTTTACCCGAAATAACGTGCTCAAAGACATCGTGGTAAAGTGATGGCATTCCAAAAGGATGGTACTAAAAAACCAGTCCATTTAACGTGTTTTGTTGGATACAAGGCTGGTATGAGTCATATTGTTCGTGAAGCAAATAGGCCTAGGTTAACAATTAATAAAAAGGAAGTTGTTGAGGCAGTTACTGCATTGGAAACTCCACCGATGATTGTGTTTGGTGCTGTTGGTTATATTGAAGCACCATTATGCGGCATGCGAGCTCTTGTTAACGTTTGGGCTCAACATTTGTCAGAAGAATGTCGTCGCCGTTTCTATAATAATTGGTATAAGAGCAAGAAGAAGGCTTTCACTAAAGCTAACAAAAAGTAGAGTTCGTTACTGTAAAGTAATTCGTGTTATACCTCATTGTCAGATAAGATTGATTAAACAACGTCAAAAGAAAGCCCATATTATGTAAATTCAATTGAAGACAAAGTTAAATGGGTTAAAGAACATTTAGAAAAACCAATTCCAGTTGGTCAAGTGGTTGATCAAGATGAAATGATTGATTGCGTTGGTGTTACTAAAGGTAAAGGTTTCAAGGGTGTAACTAGGCGTTGGTATACAAAAAAACTACCACGCAGGACCCACAAAGGTATACGTAAAGTTGCTTGTATTGGAGCATGGCATCCAAGTCGTGTATCATTTACGGTGACTCGTGCTGGTCAAAAAGGTTATCATCATCGTACTGAAATCAATAAAAAAATCTATCACATCGGAGCTGGTATTTATACTAGAGATGGAAAGATTGTGAAAAATAACGCTGCAACTGAATATGATTTATCTAATAAATCAATTACACCAATGGGTGGTTTCCCTCATTATGGTGAAGTAAACAATGATTTCGTCATGCTTAAATTATGTTGCAATTGGTTCTAAAAAGCGTATTATTACATTACGTAAATCATTATTGATACATACTAAACGTTGAGCTTTAGAAGAAATCAGTTTGAAACGCATTGACACATCATCAAAAATTGGTCAAGGTCGTATCCAAACAGCTGCCGACAAATTGGCATTTATGGGACCACTAAAGAAAGATCGTATCAAAGAAAAACAAGCAGCAACAACAACAACAACTGCTTAAATATGAAGATTTTGTATTTAAATACATTTATTAATTGTACAACACTTTAATAAAAAAAATAAATTCAAAATTTAAATCAAAATAAGTACAAAAATATAAATTCTATAACTAAAAAATTAGAAGAATCGAACACAATATCTACTGTCCTAATTGATTATGTAATTTATAATTCTTTAATGGACTTACACCATATTGTATTAGAGAATATTAATGATAATAGAGCTGCACAAATTTGTTTTTGACGCCGAAGTAATCCTATTATCTGAACATTATTATGAGTTGTTCATTAAAATTAGAAATATTAAATTATGTCACCATTTTGTATAAACAAGACGCATTATGGTAATTCAAAATACTAGTGGGTTGATTCCTTTGTCTTATTAATCAACACTCTTAAATGCGTTAGAAATTTAATATGTAGTTATGAGTTGGGAAAGCTATTTTGTTTGAATGGATAGTAATAATTTTTCAACAACTTTCATTTACTATTGCTGATCTAGTTTTGGTGTATGCTGCATTGTATACCATCATGAACTATTCATTTACAAAATATTCTAATTGCATTTACTATAGTTTGTGGAAAATTATGAAAATTTTGTTTCTATAGAGAATTTTTCATTTACTTTTAATTGCCTTGGAACTCAGTGGATGGTATATGTATTATTTTAAATGACGTAGGTTTAATTCTAAATTCTAAATTCGAATTTCAATCGTTATATTCATAAAACAAAACAAATATTATAAAATTGAGAGAATAATTCGAAAATTAATTAAATACAGTGGCTTAGTCTTAAGATTATAGTTTTTCACATTTAATAAGTAATATTATTATTCCCGACAACTCATTGTACGAATGGGCGAAAAGATGATAATGTAAGTTAACTGTTATTTTTTTCTACTAAGTTTATTTGAAATTTTGAATTCATATAATCCTGATGCAGCTTAAATTTATTTCCTTAATCAATTGTGCCATCATTTATTATTTGTAGTAGTATTTATTATTATGTCTTATTTCATCAACTATTATTTAACATTTTTATATTTCAACCCACATTTTTGTATATTCAGAAAAATTATTATATTATATTGATTAAATTCCACAGTATATTATTTGCCGTGACTTCCATATTGTAAAAAAAACGTTTTTTCTAAAATGCATCATATTCCAAATTGTACACAAAAAAAATTTACAATCTAGTCTGAAATTAATAGGTTATTAATAATTACTATAAATAATTCCAAAAAAAATTTCGGATTAGTCCGAAGGTCCGAAAGTCGGGACCAAAGACCTTGAACAAAAAAAAAAATGTTTTTTTATACTTATCATTTCAACATTTTGGTTTTTGGACAATTTTTTTGTTCAAGGTCGTCAATCCCGATTGAACTCCTTCTAAACCGTGGACCTATCTGAAAATTTTTTAAAAATTATTAATAACCTTTTTTCAGACAATTGCAATTTAAACACATGACATAGTGTTTCGGCCCCAACTCCTTGGACTTCGGACCTATTGCCTTCATCACATTTAAAGACCATTGTACTGATAATAAAAAAAAAAAAAATTCAAGGTCGACACTTCGGACGCCGGACTTCTTTTTTTCATAGTCGGGCTGCTGCCCCAAAACCCCCCCTACTCATTTAATAAAACCCTTATTTTGCCGTCAACAAGTAAACGCAGACGGCAAGGTTTTTCGATAAATTCTGGACTATTTCTGCTAAACTTTGGTAACAACAGAAAATGACAACAAAATAAGCGTCAAAAGTTTTAAATTGTGTTCCATAATGTAAAAATATTACAGCAAATTTTTTAGTAGAAAGTAAGTATATAAGAAAAATTAAATTTAAAAACAGTTTAAAGGCGGTTTAATAAATGTTTTTTTTACAATTAAATATGTAAATACCATACTATCTTTAAACTTTCACTTTTGTCGTTTAGGTGTTTTTGATCCCACATTACTAATACGAATTTATTTGTGTTACCGAATTGTTTTTTAAATTACTATAGATATTGAAAAGAAAATAGAACTCAACTCAAATAATATAAGTAAAGTAAGTGAAAGAAATGGATAAATAGTAACTATATATGAAAATTATACCCCTAGTATAAGAATTAGAATAAATAAATATTGAGGATTATTTTGAGTATAAAAAAAAAAAAAACAAAGTTGAAAAAAGAAATAATAACTTACAACTTGTTGTGTTGTAACATTAACATTTTAACAAACTAAGGTATCTATCTATCTAGGCTTATATAATATACTGATACTCATATCACTATAATATTAATTTTTTCTTCCTATTTAACAGAATGTTTAAAAAATATGCCTACATCATTTCCGGTTCCTGGTCTGGTCTTTGTTATAAATCTATAGGCTATGTACAATTTTCGTTAAAGTCATAGTTGAATAGTTGAAATTTAGAGCCTCCCTCTGGATTGTTGTAATATTGAAATAAAGTGGATTTCTTTTATAATTTGTGATCTACGATATAACAAACATAATATGAAAAATGGGATTCTGGGGCTCTTAAAAAAAAAAACAAATTATGCTGCGAAAATTATTTGAATTCACAAATTTGTTACCAAATCTATAATAGAGACCATATTATATTTAAAAGATGTTTAGCTTGGCTAAACAATGGATGAAATTTTAGACTTAATGAAAAAAATATAAAATACTTATAATTGGTCTTTCGGGATTGCAATACGAAAATAAGGATGTCTAGATGAAGAAGTAAAAAATAAATTCCCTTGTTAATGTTCGTAAAAGCATGATAATCTCAATAGAAAAATGAATAAATATTTAAATTTTGCTTATGTGTTTGAATTCAAATAGAGAAAAAATATAGTGATGGTGTCATAATTCCAAAAAAAAAAATTCCAAACACTGAAAAAAAATAATTCCAAAACAAAAAATTCCACACCATGTATGAATGATTTTAGAGTTGGATTTAAAATCAAAGCTGTGCGCCTTTTACAGAATACTTAACTTCATTATTTTTATGCTTAGTCGCTGTTGTGAATTTTTGAATTTTTTTTTTTTTTTGAATTGTGTAAATGGAATTATGCAAATGGAATTTGGTTTTTGGAATTTCGTACCCAACCAACTGCGTTTATTTCTAGAAGCAGATCAGACAACAGAATTATTGCCTAGTACTGCTTCATACACCAATTTCTTCACTTTACAGAATGGGACAATTCTCAAATGTTATTTAATACCATAGAAATAATTCTTACATAAAAAAAATTAGTAAAAATCTGTATTGTATTGTATTTGACGCAGAACGTTTGTTCTGTAATTGAAAAGAAGCAAAATCAAATTATTTTGGTGATAAAAATTCTAAATTAATGTTTAATTTGCATTACAGGGCCTCCAAACTATTTTACACTGACTAAATAATTGAATCTAGTAAGTATTATGAACTGTGTTGAATGCCACTGTAATTTTAATATTTTAGAATGATTTCCATGAACAATAAAAAAAATATTTTATAGAGAGTAATTATAATCATTAAATAAATATTAAAATTCTGAGGAATATGTTTCACAATTTAATTAAATATCTTAATCGATTTCGGTTATTACACCATTATCAGAAGACTTATGTTGAATAATGTTTCACCTAGAGCCTACAGAATATTCTATAGATTATTATCAACCTACTAATAACATTGATGTATGTTAATATTGTATTACTTGATGACTGATACTATACTAAAATGTAACAATAATTAATATCATAATCTATAATTATAATTGAAAAGCATTTAAGGACCTGCGCAGTAGTCACCTTATCATTTGTTTCGTTTCTCTTTGATGAATTCCTAATATATAAATAAGTTGTATATAAAACAATAATGCGCACACATTTGAAAAATTTTTACTCATATGGTTTTATTATTCAACAACAAATATATTATGCATATCATATTATGTGAATTCTTATTAAAATAAAAAACAAAAACAAACAAATCAGTTATTATTATTAATTACATACAATCAAATTTTAAATTTGGCTTCAACTTGAATTATAATTACTCAACAGAGGCCCCTAGTTATAATAAGGTTCAGCTCGACACTAATCAATATTGTTTTGTTTGTTTATTTTGATTTAGACTATTTCATGTTCCATATCCAAAAAGAGTCATGTAACAACCAACTGTATTCGAACTATTGACCGTTTTAAAATAATAAAAAAATTGGTGGTGTTCAAAGTGAAAACAACACCACCACGAAACATCTAAGGTTGAAAGAAGAACAAATATAATTTGTGAACAATTTCTGTAACTAGTGGTGGGGCTCAAGAAGATGTAGAAAATAGATTAAAGAAAGCAAGAGCAGCATTTGGAAGATTGCAACCGATATGGAGGAACAGCCAAATATTCAGAGCAACTAAACTTAGAATATTCCGGTAAAATCAATACGGCATCACCTGACATACGGCAGTGAAACTTGGTTAACATAAAAAATTATCAACCGCAAGTTATAAGTGTTCATTAATAAATGTCTAAGAATAATATTCTGTCCAAACATAGCGAAACAAATTAGAAGAAGGAAATCGAGATGGATAGGCCACATTCTCAGAAAGCCATCAAACAACATTGCACGGATGAGCTTAGAATGGAATCCACAAAGCGCAAGAAGACCCGGTCGTCCAAAGAACACCTGGCGTAGGACCATAAAACAAGAGCTTGAAAAAGCAAACATAATGTGGGAACAATCGAAAATAGCAGCTAGAAATCGAGTACGATGGAAATGCCAAGTGGAAGCCCTATGCTCCCAAGAGTAGTAAGGAAAAAAAAAAAGTGAAAAAAATTCTATTTTCTATACAATTATAATTATTAAAAAAAAAATTAAATATCCATTTTAGAAATACCTAAATAGTACAAAGAAAGCATGATAATACATTTTTTTATTTTTTGATACACTCTGTGCAGTACAATTTTAAAGGAAATGTTAATAGAGTATATTCAAGGTAAATGGAAACATATTTTTGTGTAGGTATATATTAAAAAACAATATTTATATTTATTTATATTTTCCCACCCTCTTCTCTAACCCATATTCTATAGATACGCACCTTGATTTAGTTGATTGTTAATATTGAAGGGTGTCCACAAAACTATTAACTAAACTAGTTGAAAAATTGGTATCCTTTTGTTTAATTTTCTGTTAAATTGATTTCCATTCTTAAAATTGGTTTCATTTGCTTTATATTCGGTTTTGTTGTTTCTATTTTTTTGTTTTTCAGTTTTTATGAAGTTATGGATAAAAGGATATTTTTATTTTATTTTTTATTTTCAATTGAATTTAGTGATGAAAGGTATACCGGGTTTATTTGTTTTGGTAAAATTTTATTATCGAAAATATCGATGATATCTATGTCAACGTAATGATTTAACATAGGAAATTTGTATCAGTACGTTATCTGAGCTCATAGATTTTCATTATAATGAAAATTGGAATGAAAATTGGAATGAAAATAATTGTTGTTTATATCGAAATATATTTATTCACTATTTATTTTCGTTTTATTTGGAATATTAACATTTTTTGTTTGAATATTTTATTTTAGTTTTTGTTTTTTCAATAATGGTAATAGATGTTATAAGGTCCTTTGCAAATACCTTTATAGAAATGTCCAAATTAAAACTTATTCTAATTTTCATTCGATTATGCAAAAAAAAAGATGTGTACTTTTCATTTTATGTACCTCTCTCAAAATACACTATCTATTCAATTTGAGATTAAATTATTTTTCATGTTAAACTACTGCAGCAGTACTTGATTTTACCATTTTTAATTATTGAAACTAAATTAGAAATATTTGAAAATATTTTGGAATTGGAAAAAGTTGTATTTAGTTGTATTTTAAAAGCTTGTATTCGGTAATGATTAATTCACAAAATTATGTCACATAATATATGTCAGTCGTTATATTGTATAAGTAACTTTAAGCAAATTGTTTGTACCATTTAATAAAAATTAGAAATTCTAACTATGTTTCACTAAGATTTTAATTTATATATTGATCGATTTCGGTTACACAACACAATCATCAGAAGATGATGGTGTAATAATCGAAATTGAACAGGATATTAATGAAGCTTAGTGGCTTAGTTCTTATGATATGTTGTCCCATTACTTAATTGTTACTAAAATATAAAATATTTTTTCCGAGAAAAACAAATTTTAAGGTAAAATTGCCGGCGATTGGTTATTTTACATGATATTATTTTTTTTTTTCTATGTTAAATTTTAAGTTTAAATGCGTCAATTAATCAAAACAGCAAAGACAGATCGAAATATCTATATTTTTTTATAATAAAAACCCAAAAAAAAAAAACGGAAAATGTTCATATTGATACCATATAGTTCACACTTATGCTAAGTGATTTTTTTTTCAAATTGACTTAAGTATAGTTTTGAGTTTTCCCAGTTGTTCTTTTTTTAGTGCAGAAATAATAAAATGGTAGAATAAAAATATTGGCTGTTATAATGAGTTCACAAACAGGATAAATACATGTTTTGTCAAACCTAAAATGCACAGATATGCTAAGTGCGGTAACCCTATCTGGGTTTTTTAATAACAGCTACCGGTAAGTACAATTTTGTTAGACCTTAAATACACAGATATGCTAAGTGCACTTAACCTATCTGTGTCCTAACAAAATAGTTACCTTTAAGTACAATAATATAACTAGTCTTTACTACAAAATATGGCAAAAAAGGAAAACAACCTCCATATAAAGCAGCATATAGACTCATTACCTAGAGTAGAGTCCCATTATTGCCGTATAAAATCAAATAAAATGTATTTGAATCCTGATTTTTGAAACATTGTTTTGTTACACCGACTTTACTCTTCTTTTGCAAAGAAAAAAATATAAAACCAGCTTCTCTTTCTGTATATCAAAATGTTTTTCATATTTATGATCCGAAGCTGAGCTTTTTCATTCCAAAAAAGGACCAATGTCCACAATGTAATGCCTTCATGAGAGCCTCAGATAAAGAATCCTTCCAGAGAAAAGAGAGAAATGGAGTACATAAATATGAACGAGGACGACAAACAAAAATCATTAGAAAACAAACAAATTTATTTTAGAAGTATTAGTTTTGATATGCAAGCAATCTTACCAGTACCTTTTGCGGGTGATAATCAGCTTTACTACAAAAGAAAATTAAACGTTTATAATTTCAAAATTTTTTATGTTTCAAATAAAGATGGATATTGTTTTGTGTGGGACGAATGTCATGGCATGAAGGGAAGTAATGAAGTAACGAGCTGCTTGTATAAGTATTTGTGTCAATTACCTGAAACTGTGCGACATATACTTGTGGTGGGCGGAACAGGAACAAAAATATTTGTGCAGGAATTATTTTTGCAGTATCCTCTATACCTTATTTACAAATAGTAGACCTCAAATTGATGGAAACTGGACATTCATATCAGATACAATTCATGCTACGATAGAAAGAGTAATAAAAGATAAGCAATTATATACACAACCAGAGAATGGGCACTCTTAATATCAACTAACTGCAAGGATTCATCCCAGGCCTTATGAGGTCAATACACTTAGTCATCTAGATTTTTTTGATTTTACGCAACTGTCAGCCGATTTTTTACCAGACACAAAAAAATATTCTGCCAAGATAATATCGTGCATTGGCTAAAAATAAAATGGATTCGTTTTGAAAAAAGCAAACCCAACATTATTCAATATAAATACAATGTCAATTCCACCGACTTATTGAAATAGACACTACAATAAAGAATAAAAGAAATACGTCTCCAGAGGTTTTACAGAATTTCAATGTGAAAAATGCCTATTCCAAGTTAATGCCAATTAGTGAAGCAAAAAAGAAAGGACTAAGAGTTTCTGTTAGGAAAAAAAATTATCCTAGAAAAATCTTTTATGAAAATTTATTTAATTTTTATACTTTTTATAACATTATTGGATGGATTAATTATTTCTTTTAAAGTTCCTAAAATTGAATTCATGTTTTTTCTTTTGTTCTTCATATTTTTATTTGAATAAGAACGAACTTGAAGTGTTATTTTATGTTATTTTATAACAACAAAACTTGATATTTTGCTTTATTTTGTGCATAATTATGCTAAGTACATTTAGTTAAGTGTAAAACATGTTAAGTGCATACTTACTTTCGAAACTACCTAAATTTTCAACCATCAAAGTAATATAACATTAAAATTTACGTTATTTAATTAATTACGATAGAGTACATAATATGCAAGAAAATAAAAGAAGTTTTGTCCATCTAGATCATTGCATTGAGTTTTTTGGTTGCTGCAAACTTTCAAAACGCTCTCCTGTAAATTTGAATTTTTGCTACTTAGCATATGTGTGCACTATGTTATCGATATGTTCGTTAAAAAAAAAACATTTTGTTCGTATGTATACCAACGTGCCAATGTTTTGTTCGTATGTACAAATTAAGTATTAGGCGAACGAATTAAAAATGTTTCACCTATAGCGTACTTGATAAAGGAAAGTTTTTAAATTAATAAAGAAGTAATGAACGATTCACGATCAGTGGCAAATAGAATTCATTTCGAAAGTCAATAATATTTTAATAGATATAATAAAATTATTAAATAAATTAAAATTTAATATCAAATATTAATCGTTTCATTGTAATCGAATAATTATTTTAACATTAGAAATATCTAGTAAAATATTTAATTTCAATTTAACCAGCAATACACAATGAAACAAAATTTTAATTAATACCTATTTATAATCTAATACTATTTATATAAATTACTTTCAAAAAGCCTGCATGTATTGGTTTACACAACACACAATAATAATGTCAGAGTAGAATACGCATTCTCTGAGTATTCATCTTATATATATATACAATTTCCTTTTTACGAGACCATACTCTGATTGTGTGTGTTTGTATTGTACATATACCATTTGGGTATAGAATAGATACTCATTTTATTTGATTGAATTTTGTGTGGATCAAAATATTATTTTATGTTTGCATTTTGATAAAATAATTTTGATCGATTATTAGCTCAGTTGGTTAAAGCGTTATGTTAATATCGCAAATTTTGTGTAAGTTCGTTTCTCTGTTGAGTCTATATATTTATAACTTTAATTTTTAAAAACAAGAAAGAATATTTTTTTAATATTTTTTAATCATTATTCTCTTTCTAATTATTTCAACAAAACACGAAATCGTTTAGAATGAATCCAAGCATACAAATTATGTATGTATAAGTGTTGCATGTATGAAATAAAATTAGTTAGTCCGGATTTTACAACATAGTTTAAGAACAATCTTTTTTCTCTTTCATCAGTTAGATTCGGGTTTTAATAATATCGAGTGGGTGTTTGGGGGCGGCAGCCCCGACAATAAACAAAAATGTAATAATTTTAAAATTTTGTTTTTTTCTGCCATCTACATCTTTTTGCGTCAGCGAAATCAGGATTTAAATAATATGGAGTAGAGATTTGGGGGCGGCAGATTTTCTGAATATAGTTAACCAAATATCATAATTAAAATATCAAATCGACAAATATCCTAGCCGCGTATTTATAATTGGTATTCTATATGGTCGTTGTCGCAGTGATAGCCGCATTTTTTTGTGATTTTATTGTGACAGCTAATTTGGTGTCACTCATGGTAAAAATGAAGAAAAGTTTTAGTTGTTTTAAGCAGTTTTAAGATTTTTTAAGGAATATGTTTTTTATGTTTAAGTTTTAATAAGTAATTAAATTAAATTTTCGAATTGAATTTTTTAATACTACCGTTAATGCTACCGTTTTCTTAAATTATTCAAGTTATAACGTTACAAAATACCAAAAATTTTTAGTATAATTTTTGAATATCGCAAGGGTAACTATCATTTATCACAATACAGGGATGGCAACACCTATTTTTTGTTACAAAATTTTATTACAAACAGAAAGCTGCCACCCCAGAATGCCACTAAACCTAACCGTCTTCGACCTGGATTTGCACAAAAACGTGTTCTACTCTAGATCGTTCTAGAGCGTTCTAAAACAGTTTATTGAACAAACCTACTAAATGAAAGTATTAATGTAGAACTACATACATATTATGTATTAATGTATATTTATAATGTATGTACATTTATGTTAAATTAAAAAAAATATTAAAATTATTAATTTTTGTGTTGAAAATTTGTTATTATTATTTATAAGAACTTTAAGTTGTAGTAAATAATAACAAACAATATTTTTTTTAAATGGAAAGTGGTACATACTTTTTTTGAATTCTTACAAAAATTCTGACTGTAGAATTTTAAATTAACGGCAATGGTTTTTGTACTGTACGGTTTTCAGTCAAATTTTTGTTCTTTTCTTAAAACGTTTTCTCCCGAATAGGTTCCAGGCATCCAAATTTGGACCGCCCTACATTATTTATAAGAACTTTTGTAAAAAAAATCAAATAGGTCTGAATAGCCTTACCACAGTAGGTGCTTGTCGGCATCACGATGTAAAAGGCGCGAAGGTGCCGCAGGTCTCTATTATTATATATAAACTAGTAAATAAATTTTGAAAAGTTTGTAAATTTGCATTAATTATTTTATGGCTATAAATTTTCTTTAAGTTATAACACAATTTGCATATTGATTTTGTCGATTTATTAAAAATTGTATGTCTATAAAAATAAATATAAAATTTTATTTTATTAATAAATTCAATATTTTCTTTGATACGGTCGCAGATTAAAGCAATGCAAACATTAAAAATATTTTTTGTGCGATACCTGTCTTAAAACTACTACATTATTTTTTTGTTTTCTAATAATAATAAAACGAATATAAAATAAAACCTAAATCTAATAAAAAATAAAAATACTTTATAAATTATGTTATTTCTATCAAAAAAAAAAAATGAAATGTAAAAATGAAAAAACTGCAATAAAAATAAATTATTAATGAACAGCAATCAACAAAAGTTGAATAAACTTACTCAATAAATATGAAATAAAAACTATCATTAAATATAGCAAAATGATCCTTTCTTTCAATAAAATAACAATAATAAATAATTATCACAAAATCAAATTAAATTACTTATCTTCCATCATATTTCCTAATTACATTAATGCAGTTTGTCTCTGTTGTTATTTTTATATAATATATATTTATTATTATTATTGTATATTATTTTTAATTCTTATTTTGTGGTTTACATAATATTTTTTTTTTTATTTTTTTTTACCTATACTCTTCATTATTCACTTTTTTACTAACTATAGTCAATTAACTCCAAACAACATGTTAATTGTTTATATTGTTTTATTTCTTAGTATTCAAATTTAATATAAATTCTTTTATTTTATTATTTTTCATTTTTTATTTGTCTAATTACTGAGAATAATAATCCCAAGTACATAATATTATAAAAAAAAAAGTATTAAAAATTGTTAATGAATTTGGAGTAATAAATAATTAATATTTTTGCACTGTTAAAATACTGTATTTTAACAATAATAATTGAAATAATTTTAAAGTGTCATTTAAATCGTATTATTACATGTTCAAGATTAATTTTTTTATGCTATTCGTTGTGTATCAATGAAATTTCATAATGTCGAAATTTATCCACTGGTCGAGTGTAATTTTAGCATTAAGTAAAACAAAAGTAAATAGTAAAAATGATTTCAATATTAATAACTAGTAGCAATTTTTATTCCCCCATACAGGGAATAAAATCACTCTATACTATCTGATATCGATTATAGCACTCAATATCAAATAACGAGCTGTAATTCACTGTTCCATTAAACTTGGGTTAAACATTCATGTTTCATCAACCATTTTAGTTGTTAATGCAGACTTCTGCAAATGAACGAGACAGATAGTATTGCAGAATTAGATTTCATTATGAATAGTGATAAGATCATATTCATAATGATCAGATTAAATTCTAAATACTGTTATGGACTTAATCTGTTTATAACAGTATTAAAAATTTTGAAAAATCATCCAGAATTCGAGATTGTGTTACCGGGCGATTCTGGTTTGACTACAATCGAACTTAAACTTTTTTTCTAATTTCCACTTAACTTATCCCCCAACAAAAACCCCGGATCAAGTTGCTAATCAGTTATTCGGAGAAATTATTCATTCAAAGGCGCAACACTTTACCAGGAATTAAATTATGAAGGGGAGTCTTACATTTGTAAAATAGGCAATTCAGAGTAGTACATTTAGAAGCAAGATCCAATTTATAGCCCTAATACTAGCAGGGGTTCCTCAAGGAAGCATTACAGTACCTGTCCTATACTTGTTATATACAGTCGACATCCCGATAATGCCACAGGTCGAAGTTGAAGTATTTTCAGATGATACAGCTCTAATTTTTATTTTATTTTATTTTATTTATTTATTTCATTAAGTAGATATACATGAGACGGTAAGTCTATACAAGAGTATATGAAAGACAAGAATGTAATGGCTATATGCAAT
The DNA here is from genome assembly GCA_963942445.1 of Argyra leucocephala. Lineage (NCBI taxonomy): Eukaryota > Metazoa > Arthropoda > Insecta > Diptera > Dolichopodidae > Argyra > Argyra leucocephala. Next base: position 149,532,375 of record OZ012679.1, read on the forward strand.
TCACAAAGACTAGCAACAGAGTTAATTCAGGGAGGGCTGGATAAAGTAAAAAATTGGTTCGACAACTGAAAAAAGTAAACAGAACGAGCAAAAATCGGCTTACATTACTTACGCATTAAAATTAAAAGCAGTACAACATTGTTTATAATATATAAATGATATTCAGGTATTAAAAGTGGAAACATTAAAAAATCTTCGATTATACTTTGATTCGCGTCTTAACTGGAAACATCACGTTAAACAAAAAGCATTGCAAATTAAACAGAAAATCAGAGATATGAACTGGCTAATTAGAACAGTCCAAGCTCAGCTTATATTCCTAGTTGCAAGTACATAAAAGTATAATCAAATCTATATGGACTTTTACGGTATCCAAACCGTGGAAATGCACAAAAACATGTAATTTATTAATTATACAGCGCTGGCAAAATAAATTTCTTAGAACTATCACGAATGTATATCGCTTTGGTTCATACAAAAATATTCACAGAGATCTAAAAATAAAAAATAAAATAGAGGTCGTAATTAGTGACTATGCCATAGAAAATCGATGGACTCAACATAGCAAACTTAAGGTGATTGTGCTATTAGAAAGATCTTATGATATAAGAAGGCTGAAAAGGCTTAAACCTGCTCGTACGGATATATATGGTTCTATACGGTGTAATAGAATGAAATATAGGGGAGCAGAAATGAATACAGATTTCTGTAATCCCACCCAAGTTATATTTATAAGCACATTTTAAAAGTAATAATAATATATTTAAATACATAAATAAAATTGTACTATTATTAACCTTCAAATAACAAAAAACATATAAATTCACGAAAGCATGTCAAACAGTCTTATAATTTATGCAGTCATTTCTGAATTAATTTGTATACACTGGAATATTATTGAAAGATTTATTCCATAGAAATGGCAAAATTCTGATTAAAGGGACGAATTAAACATATTTTTTTTTTCTGTATATTATTAGCCAAAACTTAGGTCAGAAAAACCTTTATACTTTCATACCGCTGGCTTTTCGAAGAGAAAAGAAAAGGGATAGTTATAGAGATGGAAAGGAGAAAAAAGTAGGGGAAATGTTTTGCGGAGAGTTGTAAACTATTTTATTGATGTTCACTTTGTACTATTTTTGTAAATTAAACAAATAAAAACTATCCCTTCTTGGGAATGCTTGTAGTGGAATGTAATAAAATAGTGGTGGGATGTACTGTATTAATCATGCATTTCTAAAAAAAATATTGGAAAAATACCAATAATAAGTGAGTAATAAACGTCCTTTAATCGTCCTGTATATGTTTCAGTTAGTTAGGACTAACCAGAAATAGTTAGATAGCTTATTACCAAAAAATTGTTTATACATAATTTATAATGACTGAGTCTTCTTATACTGAAGTTGGAGCTTAGATTATAGTATCTTATCAGCTACGAATTTCATTTGATTCTACTTTTATTTTGGATTACATTTGTTTTTTTCTTTACAATTAATTTTAATTGATACCAGAAATCGGATGGTGGATAATTACAAAAACCTTGTGACTACTTGCATTTTTATATTTTACTTAAAACTTATAACTAGACTTAAGCTATTTCATAACTAAAAAAAAAAACCAAAAAAAAAAAAAAAAAACAAAAAATAGCAAAAAAATATATCATCTAAAAGCAAACAATTACAATTAATTTATATTTAGAAATTTTCGACCAATTAAAATGTTTTCGGGGCTGGAGCAGTTGGCTAACTATACAGAAATATATTTCATTTGGAGTGAAATAATAATGTTTTAGGAAACAAAATGTATGAATACAGAAAGGCAAAAAACTCCAAAAATATGTCACAGTTCACATTACAAGCTTCCATAAAAATAGTTAGTATTAAAAATAATTTCAACAGCTTGCAATATAGAATAGAAATTAACATGTTACCAGTTCAATTATTATGTTCCCAAAATTAAATATATTTAAATATTATTTGTTGAATTTTATTTGAGATCTCCTCATTAAATTTTATTCTTCACAATTTATTAACGGTTTCCGGTTAGTAGTTAAATGCCATAACCAATGTTCCATGTCGATGGAATAAAATTCAGTATTGTTTCAAAAGAATATTTTTTTATAATTCACTTGAAGTTTATTCAATTTTTTTTTTTGTTATATTATATATATATATACATATTCAATACATATTATGTTTATATTATTATTATTTCATTTAAAATATTTTAATTATAATAGAAAAAAATGTATATGGGTAATTTCCAAGAAAAAATAATAAATATTAAAAAAACAAGAAAAAAAATTGAATTAAAATTATTTTTATTATAAATTTTGTTTTTGTTTTTTAATAAAATTACCACAATTATTTCATTTTTTTTTTGCAATAAAATTAACTTTGCATTATACTCTTTGTGCGAAAACAATTAATATATAGTTATTAAAACAAAAAAAAAATTTATCAATACTAAACGATAAATTATGTAAAATAAAATATTTTTCATATTTAAATATATGGGAAATTAAAAAAAAAAAAAAAAACAAAAGGAAATTAACCAAACCGATATTGTAATTAAATTAAAAATATTATTTTGTCACTTAAATAAATTTCATGATATGAAAAGTAAAACAAAAAAAAAACAGGATATCGAATATTTCGCATTGTCAGTGATTTCTTTATTGTACGTGTGAGAAAATTACAAAAATTATAAAAAAAAAAAAACATAACACACAGCCTTACATGCATGGGGTCATTTCGAATAAAATAGGTAATACTATACTGTGTACTGACAGACATGTAATATATTTATAATTACGATATTCTGATATCAGTATTCTTATTTTCTCTACATTATCATAATATCGAATTTAGTATGATTAAGAAAATGAAACGGTCACAATTTACTTACCTACAAAACTATAATAAAGCCAAATGGTTATTTTGTATGCCACAATGAGATCACTAGACCTATATCACTAGACCTCTTTTGACTAGAACTGGATATCTCATTATTTCATCACGATTTATCTGATCATCTTGCACCATGGATAGATAGAGAATGTGCCGAAATGATCCAGAAAAGGAGTTATTGGTATAAGAAACTCGTTACAAATCGGGAATCAGACTACATCAAAAATAAAAACAAGTATTGGCTCAATAAAACAACGAAATTAAAAAGAAGTAAAGCGAAAAATTATGACAGAAGACAATTCATGATATCAGGTAAATGACCCATAGAAAAATTGGAAATGTATTAAAAATATAATTGGAGTACAAAAGAAAAAAGTAAATGAATTTTTTCGAAATAATTGCATAGAAGAAAAAAATAAGATTAAAAAATTAAATTACTAACTAACATTAGGGAAAATTGACAATTGAAAATTGAACAATTTGAAATAATTAATTGGCAAGAATGTAATAAAACTGATTTCTAACATATTAAACACTAATGCTGCAGGAGCGGATAATATAGCTACATCTATAGTCAAAAATTGTAAGAATAAAATAGCTGAAAACCTAACTAAATTGATTAATAAATCATTAAGTCAAGTAGAAATGCCAAAATCTATTAAAATATGTAAAATAATACCTGTGTCAATGAATACAGATAGTACTGACTATCCTGAAGTATTTAAAACCAATCGCAATATCATCAGTGTTCAGTAAATCTATTGAAACTGTCGTAAACATACAATTAAAAAAAAAGGACAAATTTGATTAACAAACAACAATTTGGCTTTAATAAGCAATCAAGTACTCAGCTGACGTATAAGTTGATATATTTGATTTTTTTTTTGTAAAAGTTATTAAATGAGTGATTAAATTTAGTTTAATTTCACAATCAGTTAAGTATGACATGAATAATACATCAACTTCCCATACTAAAAATAAAATTAATGTAATATGTATAATTTAAAATATTGCATCAGAATTTGGCTAATTAATAACAACAAAATTACCCAAATGCAAACGAATATTTTTCAAAAACAATTATCGTTTTTAATTTCTCTCTTAAAGATTTATTCTCACCATAATATGTAATAATTTGGGTATTTCTAAACCTACACTTTAAAATTAGCTCTGTTTTTTTTTTTTTCAAGACCACCATATTAGATTTTTTACATAAGTACATCACATACACATTTTTTTTTTTCATGTATAATAATGCATAACAAATTATTTATTATTAAAAAACATGGTATTATTATTCGGACTAAGACCACTTAAAATAATTCTCAGATAAAAATTATTCTATTAACACATATTGAAATCTAGATCAATATGTTATATATTTTTTGTAAATTTTAAGTAAAAGAGGGCGATGCGGAAATCTGCATCAGTAATTTTAATATAAAAGTACTTGATTTTAAGATAAGATCAGTCAGAAAATTAATATCACGACAACTATTCGTAAACTAGTCGGTCAGTCAATTATAAGAACAAAATCCACAAAAATTGTCTGCAACTAGTATTTAAAAGATAAATAGAAAATAAATATTATCTAAATAAAAAGTGATTTATTTCTATAATAAACAAGTGATAACTCCACGGACGGAGGTGTAACAATTAACAGGCTTAGTAACTCCATAATTATGCTGCAAAGAGAATGTTTTAAAGTGTTGTAAATAAAAAAATATCAACAATGAGATTCTCTGAATTTGAATCGGAACTGGATTTAATTATTAATTATTTTTTTTAATTTTAATAACATGATCGTGATAAGTAGTTGTAAATTTATTAATGATTCTTGAATGCTTTACGTCTCAAAAGTACAAGTAGTGAAAGTAGAAAAAAAAGTACAATACATTTTGTGTGAGCACATTGAATGAAAGGCATATTAAAGTGCACTTCTCATTTAAGACTAGATTTATGACGGGATATAATAATATGCCGATCGTAGTAACATTGTATTATATTATAAAACCAATGTTCAGTTAAAAATTTAATCTAATATATTTTTTCATGTTTACCAATAAATGTGAGGAATAATTCACAGTGGTGAAAAGTTATATACCGTTTATAGAGAAGTACTTAAAACTAACGTATATCGTAAAACAGTGTTTATTAAAAAATTAGTTAAAAAAATATTATAAAATTAGTCACAAGCACTGATAAAGGAGTTATGTTGCTTCCGAAATGTTAATACATATATGTAATAAAAATTCAGTGAAATGAAGCAAAGACTTTTATTAAAAATATAAAATACACCACTAAAAACAAGATTTAAAATTTCAAAACGAATTTCAAATACGAACAATATACAGATAGTTATATCGGTTGGATGTTGGATGTCAAAACTGATACCCTTATATCAATATTATCCATCACGAAATTTTTTCTCTAGGTATATTAAAATGAAAGTTCTAAAAATATATTTCATTGTTACCAGTAAAATCTAAGTTGTTTGAGAAATTACCACTTAAAAGAACCTCTGATTGAAAACGAAAACATTGTACCAAATCATTAATTTCGATTTAGAAAACATCATTCAACTATCAAACAAGTCCATAGCATAATTGATGTCATCGAAAAAAGATTGGAAGTAAAATGCATCTGCTCTTCAGTGTTCTTGACGTAAGCGCAAGCCTTCAACAAAGTATGGCATGAAGGGCTTATCTACAAGCTACGTCGCTCCCTGAAACATATTTTGAACTGATCTCATTAGATATATCGAATCGAGTATTTCAAATTAAGCAAGGTTAAGGTTACACTGCTGTACTCAATATAAACGCAGGAGTAACACAATGGAGTATACTGGGCCCCATACTATATTTACTAAACCTAGTGATATTCCGAAGATAGAAGAGATATACTTTTGCAGGTAATACACGGCGATGTTAGCAGTCGTTAAAAATATAAATGAAATTACAAGAACCAATAACAAAATATCCGTTTGGTTCAAAAGGTCGAGAATTAAATTAAATGAAGCCAAATCCACGTAAGTTAACTTTACGAATAAAAAAATTAATCGTCAATTCCACTAAAAATAAACAATATCATCATACCATATCAAAATTCTGTAAAATATCTTGATACGACGCTTGACGCAAAGCAAAGAACATATCAAGAAAAAAACTAGAAGTAAAGTTGAAATACAATCAGTTGTATTGGGTAATCGGGCGGGCATCTACGGTAACAATATATAAAAAAGTTTTGATCACAATCAGATATTAAAACCAGTCTAGGTACACGGTATTCAAATATGGAATTATGATCAAGGCTAAATAGCTACATGTTGAAACTATCTAAATTCAAATATTGCGAAGCAATGTTAATACCCGTCTGGTTTGTTGCAATGCTGATATTCATGCCCCCTGCTATTCATCCCTGATATTCATCCCCTGCAATGCTGATATACATGACCTCTGGATCTCTTTCATTAAACACGAAATAAAAAAATTGGCTATACGTCATAAAAGTCTTTCTCAACATGTAAAAATTCGAAGGTTCACGTTTAGCTGACAATCACAACTTTGTTAGGTGACTTAAACGAACGAAACAGTTTGAACTATGTTCCTTAAGATAATGGGATCTTATTTGAACAAAGATATCTGAAGTAATAGAGCCAACATTTTATTAATGGTTAGTAGGATGAGAGTTTTTAGTGCGTTAAAGTCGGCACAGTCTTTCAGTTCGTTCTTTCTCGGTACATCAAATAGAAGCTGAGGGTTCTTTTGATGATTTTCTATTATCTGGAAAAAAAATATTAAAATGATCCTCAGTTGAGTAAGTTGAGTTCTACATTTTACTACATTTTGTTTCACTATATTATCTATACCAAAGCTTGTTAAGTATAAAACAACTTGATAGCCAATTATCAAATGAAGGGATTCGAGTTCTAAACCTTCTGATTACTGGTTAACTAACAAACCACTACATCCTGTAGGTTAAATTAATTAAATTAAATACCAAGTCAACAGAACAAAGTCAACAGATTACAGGAAGAAGCAAAGAAATCGGGACTGGAATTAAATATCGAGAAAACCAAAGCAATGAGGACAAACAATAGTTACAGTGAGCCAATAACAGTGAGTGGACAACAGATAGAATACGTAGAAGAATTCAACTACCTGGGGTGCATTATAACATCAAGAGGAGGTGCAACAGAAGATGTCAACAGCCGTATAAATAAGGCAAGAAGAACATTTTGGAGCCTAATGAAGATATGGCGGAGCAACCAAATATCGAGAACAACAAAGCTAACAATATTCAGAGCATGTGTTAAGTCAACATTAATATATGGCAGTGAAACATGGCTCACTTCGGTCAGAATCAAACAGAAGCTACAAGTATTCATCAACAAGTGCTTGAGAATTATATGCAGAATATTCTGGCCGGCAAGAATTAGCAACGAAGATTTATGGATGATAACTGGAGAAGAACCTATCAACAGACAGATAAATAGGAAAAAATGGAAATGGATAGGTCATACACTAAGGAAATCAGAAAGTGATATAGCAAGAAGAGCTCTAGAGTGGAATCCACAAGGACAAAGGAGACCCGGCAGACCATACAACACATGGAGACGCACAATCGATCAAGAATTAACAGTCAACAATTATACCTGGGACGATATTAAGGAAGTAGTACTCAACAGAGAGGAATGGAGGTTCACTATCGAAGCCCTATGCTACCACGCGGAGTAATAGGAGAAAAAAAAAAAAAAAAAAAAAAAAAAAAAAAAAAATACCAAGTAGCAAATTAATCTAATCTGTAATCTGTTCTTATTCAAGAGACCGAAACTGTAAATATAAATATAAATATAATACCTATACCTACTTAATATAATATAGATCTGTGCATTTCCAAATATATCAGAGAAAACTATTATTGCTACATTTACAAAACTATCGAAAAACAAATTAAAAAATTACACAAAAAAAAAAAAAAACAGAGAGAAGAAAAGTTAAAAAATTTCTTCTTGCTTACGTTTTGCTCTGTCAAATTGAAAATCGATGGCATTAAAATAATTGCAAGAAAAATAAAAAGAAAGAAGATTTATCTTAAAACCGAAACTAAATTAAAAGAAAACTTTATTTTTTTTTTTAAATATTGAATTCACCATCATAAATAAATTAATTATTAAATTGACTTGCAATATTGTTAAAATAGTTGGATAATATTTATCCAAGGATACATATGAGATCTTGTTGTTAAATTATGATGAATCCATAAAAGTAAATTAACCGAAATAAATTATGTAATAAATTTTTCAATATTAGCTTATTATTAAAATTTGATATTTATATTATTTTAAATTAGTAGCAAATACAAAAAAAAAAGTTCAAAATAACTAATTTGGATATGATGCAAGACAAGAGTGTATAAACAACATTCACAGCAATGTTTTAGGGTATTCACGAATAGGTCTTGTACTAGGTGTAGAAAGTAGTAGTGTATTGCCATAATAAAATTTGTATATTAAAAAATATTCTACAAGATTTATAGATTTTTACAGGTACAGATACTTTTTGGGTTTTACATTATCGCTAATTGCGAAAATGGCTGAGATATAAACGGAGGTAATTTTTTAAATAAAAATTTTAAATCAAAACAAAATTTGAATTGAATTATTTTATAAATGCAGTTACGACTGAAAAAAAGTAAATTATTATCATAATTCTAAATTAAATTCATATGTAAACAGACCGCTGTCACAATTCTACTTCGAGTACAAAATCGAAAGTACAAAGGTGTGTTCACGAAATCTACCCATCCTACCTTTCCATACTTATGCATGAATACCTATTTTGTTTTCTGAACTTCTAATTCGATTTAAATCGGTTGGTATTATTATATTAATATTATATTACTATTAATTCATGTCATCTTGCGCAGTAGTAGATATGTTATCAAACAGAGTTGCTCTAAACACAATTTATTTTTGCCGACTAACATAAAACTGGTGCGAATCAAAAATCTGTTCTCTTGTAAGTTTTCAAAACATGTAAATTTATGACGAATATTACCTGGAAATGTTTTCCGAAACAACAAACTAATCCCAACATAGTGTTGTGCTTGAAACAAGCCGAAACGACAATAGATGTTGAAATTTTGGAAACATATTTGTTGTGGGAATCAGACAAACATATTGCGATGCTATGAATTAAACCCTCATAGTATATTCCGCATTAGAAGACTAGAAAATAGTCTAGAAGCAGAGGGGGGTGATGGAATCATTTTATTGCCACCTAATATGGTTTCAGATGTTTCTGTGAACAGGCTTTTTAATATTTAATTATTTGCTATTTATTGTAAAACATTGAAAACACAAAATTTAAATAAAATTTAAATTTCTACTAATGATGTTCAATATGGACATGGCCTGTTTAAATATAAAATCTCATGTGGTCTCACTCTGTTTTAGAAAAGTTAAGATTTTCAATCTAAATTTAATAACCTGGTAAATAATATACCATATATATATATATACATTAATTTAATGTCCTATTTTGACATAGCTTCGAAATAACATCACTTTTTTTTTGCTCAAAATTTTCTATATTAATAAATGTGAAGGAACTTAACGTTGATGTAAAATGGTAAAAAGTAGGTTAAGGACGACAAAAAAATATAAAATTGTGTTTTTATTTAAAAATAAAATTCCTTAGAGGTGAGGTGAACATGTACTGGTGATTTCACTAGAAAAGATTCTATCAAAATTAAAAATAAAAAAAATAAAAAAAAAAAACTTACAAGAAACTCTTAATATTTTTACATTCCTTCCATTTATTTTTTATTTTTAAGAAAATCAATTTTACTACCATATGATAGTAATATAGTACCCGCATCAAGTTATAACCTTTAAATCAACTTTATTTTAATGTAACCTGAACATAACTATATTATTTAGACGATGTTAAGGTAATTTTTTTGTTTTTGTGTGTGGCTGTGTGTGTGTGTTTTTTTTTTATATTATTTAACTCGATGTATTTTAACTGACGGCTATAAAGTTAAAATTTTTACCGATTTTTTTTTTTATTTATTATAATACAGGTTCAAATAATATCATGATTGTATATATATATATATATATATATATGTTTTTAGATTTTTTTTTAAAGCTTTGTCTCGATTGAGTTCCTGGTAAATATCTGGAACGCTGTGTTAAATAAAATGGATAATAAATTGCATTGAAATTACACTTCATTGCATTTTCTTGGCGCGCTGCGATGTAATGTGCGCCGCCATAAATGTTAAGAAAATAAAATAAAAAATTTAATATTATCAGAAATTTACTGAAGTAGTAGAGTTTCGTTGTTACTGTCAATATTAAATTTAAAAATATTTTTAATGCATATATTTTTGTATTCAAATTAAGTTTTAAGGTATTCACAGTAATTGAAATTATTGTTAAAATGTAATAAAGTGGGTCGAAGTACAAATTAATAATTATGTATACATATAGAGATAAAATCAAGTAGAACAAAAAAATGTTTTTATTAGAAAATGTGATTGAAGCCCTGCGAACATTATAAATGTGTGTATTTATAAATGTGGTTTTTGAATCCTCTCATGCTCTCCGATAATAAACGTTTGGATTGAAATTTTAGATAAAAAATTGAAGAGACAAACTAATTAACTATACTTAATGATATCAGAAATTATATAAATTTAAAAATATTTATAATTTTTGGTCGAAGTCGAAGCTAAACAAATATTTAGTTATATCTGTAACAATATTACAATAAAATCGCGTAAGTCGAAATTTCAAAATTTTCAGTATAACCATTTTAAAATTATTCTGTGAAAAAATGTTGGAAGACATAAAAAGTTCAACTTACGTTCGTGATATTCATTTTTATTGAACTTAAAGTTTAATAAAGTTTGTTGAACATAAATTTAAATTTTTAAATATTTTTTATTTTTGGTTGGATAACATTCATTATAGATATAAATTAAAAAAAAAAAAAAAACAAATCGTCGGCTGAATCTGAAAGGCTTCATATGCCATCAACTCGATTTCTATTAAACGCGATTTGAAGTTTAAAGTTACTTAAAAAAAAACTGTACGGTAAAATTTTTTATAATTTTCACAATAAGTTAATACTTATTTTATTATTTTAATTACAAAAATTTCAAGTGCCTACGCCTTTTAGTTTATAAGTTATAAGCATTTTTGTTTTTCGAAATCGACTCCCAAACGACCCATATCAACTTTTTTGAACAACTTGATTTTAATCCATGCACGTGGGTCAAATTTACCTGGATATGGGTCGTTTTATCACTAAACTTTACAAATAAATGTATGGTCCACTACATATTAAAAAATATTTAGTGTATTAAAAAATTTCAAAATTAAAAATCAGTTTATTTCACTGAGATCACATTCTCTTATAACAATATTATAATCTAAGACAAAAACAATATAACATAAAACAATAATTCAATTACTAAATAAAGAAAGAACTTAAAATTATTTATTATACACCTTATCTAGGTTTATCTTAACTTATAACTATTGAAGACGTACGATTCTATTATGGCGAGAATAACCATACGTTTTTGGCATCAATGGTTATTCCCCCCATGATAAAAGCGTACGTTTTCAATCACAATTATTTTATTTTTAATATTGCTTTTAGATAGTTTTGATCATTTGTTGGCAAGTAAGCCAGCAAATTTTTGATATCATTTATCAGTCAGGCATATGGGTATGGGACATTTCAAAAATAAGCCAATTTTGACTTTAAACTTCATACAAAAATGACTCATATCCAAAAAAAAAAGCGTATGGGTCATTTTATAATTAACAAAGTATTACAAAGGTGGATATTGGTCAATCCGGAACTAAATATCTCCGAAACGGTAAAAGATAGCGAAAAACAGTTCGGGCCAAAAGAAAAATCGTGTCGCAAAACCTAAGAGTCTGCTCTGTAGTCAAAAAAAGTGAAAATGGCTTATGGAACGTTTGAGAACTCAGCCAATGAAATAAAAGTTGCTATAAGATCAAAGTGATTAAAGATTAAATAACAAAATAAATTTGGATAACTTAAGTCAATTTTAGAAAAGTGGTGTAGCTGAACCATATTTAATAGAACCGCTAAACTTTTAATATTTATTCTGTTATATTTTAGAATATCTATTTGACATGTCGTCGCGTGAGTATTATTTTATCCCATACGCCAATTTTAGGTAAATTGACCTAACGATTAATCTATAGATTTTGAAGTTTAATTTTTCAGAATTTCTGGTCCGTTTTGTTATATCTTATTTAGTTTCTGAGATAATGAGTATTGATATTGTCCAATATCCACCTATTTTACATGTATGTAACGAATTTTTATCCCATACGCCATAAAATGTAATATTTATCCTATATGCCGTGTAAAAAGCTAATTTATTTTGTTAGTGCTATTTTCACCTACCTCCATTGCCCATGGATTTGGAATGAAATAATAACCAAAAAAATTTTAATAATATTTTGTCCCATACGCACAATTATACGGATGTGGAACAAAATAATGTTTATTTGAAAATATTTAATCAGTTTTGGAATTAACAAGATGAAGAAAAAATAAAATTTTATTTCAAATTTATTAGGCAACTAAATATAAAACGGCGCCGAACTGACTCCGATGTAAAACAAAATTTTTTTATGTTTTATTTACAAGTGGAAGAGCGAACCCATAGAGTTTGCAGAACGTTTTTTCTACATACTCTATCGACAACTCAGACCTGAATTTACTATTGCTTTAAACATTGTTTGGATAAAAACTGTGGTATACCTACACAAACAAAAAAGGGAAACATGCTAAGAGAGTAACTTCACCAGTGAAATTGAATGAAATACGGGAACATATTCAATAATTTCCTGTTATAGATTCACATTATTGTCGTGCGAATTCGCAAAGAAAATATCTCGAAAGTGAATTAAGTTTACCCAAAATGTATGACTTATAATAAAGAAAAGGTTGCTGAACCACTTAAAATATCAATGTATAATCAAGTATTCAACAGTGAAGTCAACTTTTCTTTTTTTAAACCAAAAACAAAAAGAAAAAAATATGGCAAAAGCGGAATGCAGGTTGTTTAAATATAGACAAAAATCAATGTATCTCTTATCATACGATTTTAATGGGAGGGGAGTTTCAAAGTTATATGACTAAATATTTATGCGATCCTATTATTTCATTTGTGTATATTAAAGTTAATATGAACTACTTTTTCAGTTGTACTTGTAAATTAATTAGAAATTAATCAGTTCTAGGAATTTTGTCGGAAATTCAAATAATCTAATTATAAAGAATCTTAAATAATAAAATCTTTTCAATTGTAAAAATCTATTATTTATTTTTTTTTTGTTTGAAAGATAGGAGTTAATTCCCGAAGAACACCAAATTCCATTTCCGAGTTCACATGAGTTTGCAGTCGCTGCTTGTGTTTTAATGCGTATTTCTTGGAGCACTTTATTTTGAACAGTTTACAGTTTTTGATGTTTGCTTAACCCCCATAGTTGGATAGCGTACGTCCACTGTCCACACAGGTTTTAATATGTGCTTATATATTAGTATTTTATTTTGTACTGATAACTCAGAATTATGCCAAAGTATCCAACTATGGGGTATATTTTATCCTATCCTATCGGAACCAAGCGATAAAGGTATTTTCATACCTAACGCTTTGGCTGTTTATAAAAATAATAATAATAAAAGAAAAAAGTAAACAATAACCATTTTTGTATCTGTTGTTTAGCTCTTATTTTTTCCTTATTATTTGTTCTTTCCATCTTAGCCTAGCATCGAGCGTCATTCCTAAATACTTTACGCCGGTATTGGCATATGGTATTATTTAGTTGTTGCGATTGAGATAGGAATGAATATAATCTTCTAATATTAGTTAATAATATTCAGTAATAGATTCATACTCTAAAATTCTATTAGATATAATTCCTACTATATGAAGAATCATTTACATCCATTTTCATGTTTCCATGTCATCTTTAGATGAACATTTTAAATTCAGATTTTTAATTAATTATAGACAATTATATAATTTAAGACATTATTCTCTTCCTTCATCTTTGCATTTGGATCTCGTGGTTTTGAAAAGCTTCTTATGAATGTTGACAGTCGCACTCTGCAACTTAGTCCACAAATCTCCCAAGTCTGTCTTCATTCATTTAACTGCCATATGATACCATCATTCTGTTTTTCTGTTTCTTGTCAAAATTACAATAATTTTTTCAAACATAAATAATCTTATTTCACAAAATCAGTTTGGCTTTAGAATACAAGCACGGAACTGTTCACACCATAACTAAATTAACATCGGATATTTGTTGGTTTATAAATAAAAAATATGGTATTGGAGCCTGCCTAATTGATTTAGAAAAAGCATTCAATTCGGTATGGTTGGATGGGTTAATATATGAATTATTGCATAAATACAACTTTCCATTCCAGTTAACTGCCCTTATACAAAGCATGCTATATAACAACAAATTTGTAGTTCAGGCATTATAAAATAAATAATACGTTTTCTATTGAAAACGGGTAGCTTACTGTTAATGCCCTGATACTATTTTCGATTTATATAGCAGACTTGTTAAATTTATTAAACAATGTAAAATGTAACTCGTACACGCTAGCTTTCGCTGATGATATTATAGTGTACTCCGCTAACAGTACAGTAAGTATCATACAACATAAAATGCAACAAATGTTTAATACTATTTTGGACTATTGTCAGGTATGGATATTAAAAGTGAACTATACTAAATGTGAAACCGTGTTGTTTCGTAACACAATTGACAAAACAAGTTCAAACATTAAAAGAAAAACTTGAAAAACTTTGTTATTAAATCGCCAAATAACTTACCTCTAGTGGATGAGTTCTTCTACATCGCAACTTAAATTACTCGGAACATGTAAAATATACAATTTCCAAAGGTAACAAATCCTTCATGGCATTAAAAAAACTTTTTTACAACAAAAACATAAGCAATAAGGTAAAAATAATTTGCTATCAAACATTAATCAGGCCAACACTTGTGTATGATGGTATACCTGTATGGTATAATATCAGCGCAAGTTTAATGGAAAAAATCCGCAAGTTTGAAAGAAAGTGCATAAGAGTTTGTATTAATAAAAACCGCAAGCTCGAATCCGATTACAAACATTTTTATTCGAATAAATATTTGTAGAAGGAATCAAACATAAATAGAATCGACAGTTTTATGATAAATCTCGTTCGAAAACATTATGTAAGAACACAAAATACTCCTCTATATCTCATATATTTTACCACAATGAGGAATACATAAAACAAACTTTGCGCACAGGATTCATAGCATTCATAAGCATTTTATATTTCTTGATCAAAATGGTTTTATCCAAAACCAACATCATGTTCCCATACTATATCACTATAGTAGACGGGCAACATGTAAATCGATAGAATATGAACTGGGCAACAGTAGCAGAGAAATTTGATGTCCATCTCAGGCAGAGACCAGAACATTAAAAGAGCATATTGGTGGTTAGAAAGCACATTTAATTAGTAATAGGTATTAAACATGTACATTCTAGGTTTATGAATTAGTTTTGATAGGGTTAATTATTAGGTTAAGTTTTAGCTAGGTATAGATTTTTAAAATAACAAGACATAATATTGATTTGTTCAGCCTTATTTTTACAATATATTATACATATAAAAAAGTAGTATGTAAGTATACGATATAAATTATTATGAATGTAGAAAAACAAATTATTAAGCAATTAGAATTAACATAAAAATTTTAAATTAATTTAAATCCGTTTTTCTTCAACTTTTTATAGACTAAGATAGTTTTAATTTTGTTCATTAAAGGCACATAATAAAAGTTTATTTAAAAAAATAATCTGTTTTTTGTCAAAATTACAGGTAGTTTTGGATGTTACCCATCCAAACGAATGGTTTTTGAATTCGAATGTTTCTATATTTTTAACATCTTATGTGTTCTATGAGAATTTTCCTCAGCAATTTTCCTTAATGATTTTATCTTAGTAGATCTTAATGCTTGCTTTTGATTAATTTATCATTTATGGTGTACATGTAAAAATTATATTTCTGATTTATTCTCTGACTGGTTTCTTGTCCAAGCTAAGTTTTCTCACGTTTGATTGTTTGTTGCAAATTTGAGGACAAATTATTTATGTAGGACATCACAGCGTTATTCAGTATGTTTTTGTCAGATCAATGAGGTCAGTATTAGTGGAAGAAATAATTCACCATTATTAAGAAGCAGAATTGCCAGTTACAAAAGTTATGTAAATACTATTTACATTTTGATAGTTAAAATGATCTGTACTAGAACGGTATAAGTTACAGTATATCTGATTTTCCACTCGTCATTGTCATAAGAAAATATCGCCTTCGAAATTATCTGTTATATTACTTCTAATATCTTCAGATTGAAAATAACATGGCAAGAATTATGAACGAAAATTTATATAAATTTCATGTTTCTGTTCGCGGAAGTTAACTTTATCCAAAAGCAAAAAAAAAAAAATGGTGTGATGTGAGTGCAAGGTGATTTTAATGTATACACAGTTGGTATTCAATGGAATTTTCATGAATCCTTGGATTACCTACAAGTTATTACGATTTTTCTATGTTGTTTCTTGGAAATTTATTTATTTCTCACAAAAAGACAAAAAAAAAAAAAAACAGAGAAAAAAAATTTTTTTAACAACTTTTTCTCATCTTATTTATAATATGATTTTTTTGTTTTTTTTTTTTTTTTTTAAAGCAGGTTATGTATATCTATAAGTACAATATGAGACATATAATATACAAGATATTTTATAAGAAGTCGTTTTTCTGATATTTGTATCCGTTTAGTTAAATTCTATGGTAAGAAAGAATTTTTCTGTTGAAACTCTTAAGAATCCGCTAGGATATTTACGTTTTATGTGTTTGTTTACCTTCAAAATATTTACAGTTAAAATATTAAAGAAAATAATGTTGGGTACGTTGAAATAATTTTTTTTTTTTGCATTTTTTTGTTTTTGTTTAATTTTTATTTATATTAAAAATGAAAATATTAAATCATACTCGTATTAAAACATAATTAAAAATAATTTATGTGGTATTTTATATTAAAACTAGAACCGACACCATTTTTTTTGTTTTAGTTTTTAACCTTGAAGTGGGACGATATGTTTAAGTGACCCTTATTTTTTGTTCTAAATTAGGAAAAAGTCACCAGGATATGATTTGATCACTGGAAACATATTATGCCAAATTTCACCACGGGGTCTTATTCAACTAAAAATTTTCAATGCAGTCGTAAGGCTCAAATTTTTCCCGAACCAATGGAAGATTTCGCAAATCCTAATGATATTAAAACCAGGCAAAATATCTGAAGACGTCAAATCATATCGGCCAATCAGTATTCTTGTAGTGTTATCTAAAGTGTAATCCCGGCACACCACAGACATAATTGGCTTCAGACATAAACATTCCACAGTGGAACAAATACATAGAATTGTAAATAAAATAAAAGAAGATTTTGAAAACAAAAATTTTTGCTCTGCAGTTTTCCTCGACAAAAGCCAGGCATTCGACAAAGTCTGTCACAAAGGAGTTCTCTTATGAAGTGTTAAAAAGCTATCTAGAAAATCACTATTATTTTGTCAAAAAAAATGAGTATTTTACCAGCCTCAAAGAAATTCATTTAGGAGCTCCACAAGGTAGCGTTCTAAGTCCAGTGCTTTACTTGCTATACACTGCCGATTTACAGCAAAAGCTATATTTTCCGATGATACAGCCATATTTGCATCGCACAACGATAGAATGTGGCTTCTGGGCTGGTGCAAGTAATCTTAAACAATATCGAATTATGGTTGAACAAATGGAAGATCAAAGCCAATGAAACTAAGTCTAATCACGTTACGTTCACATTAAGGAGCGATACATGTCCTACTTTGAATAGTAATGCTGTTCCTCAAACAGAAAGTGTCAAGTATCTCGAAATGCATTTGGATCGCCGTCTGACCTGGAAAAAGCACATTTACACAAAAAGAACCCAATTAAGCACACATTTTAGAAAATTATATTGGCTCGTCGGTAGAAGGTCTCAAATGACGCTGGAAAACAAATTGGTGATATATAAGATGAACTCCAACCAATATACACTTATGGTATACAATTCTGGGGAACAGCCAAAAAAAAAATATTGAAATATTACAATGTTTCCAAAATAAAGTATTGCGCGACATACACAATGATTTGCAAGTGTCGACGGTCCAAAACGTAATTCACCGACACAGCCAGAGATATCGTGATAGATTAAATAGTGACCCCAATGTAATTAGACTTATGAATATTATACGACATACACGATTACAACGAAATACACCAGGAGATCTGTAGAAATTTCTTCACATTATTATTAATATATTTTTTATTATAAATTAGGAAATTAATTTTATTGGATTGTAATTTCACATGTCTATTATTAATTAGTTCAGTCAAAAACGTATTGACTTATTGTATTATTTTTAATTAACATACCGATTGTGAATAAAAAAACAAACAAAAAAAAAAAAAATTAGGTGCATATTATGTATTTCGATAACGATTACACGATTTGATCGAACGCAATGTCAACGATGTAAAATTGTCATTATGTATTTCGATATCGTTAAAAAATTGTCAACAAAATCGATAAAATTTATCGATGTAAAATGTTACCGCAAAAGAGACATCAAAAGGGAGGTTTTGTACAAATTATTTTTATTTTAAATTGAACGGAAAAAATAAGAGAGCGAGTGGGGCCTGAACACTGGACGTTCTGCTTTGTATTTATACTATTTTTTGGAATAAAATTTGAACTGTATAAGTAGGTATTTTATATTATTCTTCATAATTATTTTGTATTGAAATAAATTTTAATAGGAATCAAAGGCCAGTTACAAATAAAGTGCAATAAGAAAAATTAATGTAAATAATGAGAAATCACTATAAATTTTCAAAAGGATTACCAGAATATTTTGCGCTCATAAAACGAATTACTTGATTATGAACTGTTATAATAATTGTAAACTAATTACAATAAAGTATAACCTTACCATTGCATTAATGCTAAAAAATCACTTTCTATTATAACATAAATGTTGTTGTACGTTTGCTCTCGGTGATTTAATTTTAATAAGCGTTCCATATACTGCTCCAATTATTGCAGTAGTTCTACTTTAATCATAAAAATAATGTTTGCCCGACTTTTTTCTTCTAGTGTGTAATGAAATTTAATTCATTTTGGACATAAGTATATAAACTGCAAATACATACATAATAAAATTTCAGTAGGCACAACAGAAACCGTAAGCTGTCCGTCATGAAAATCACTTTCTTCGCTGAAAATAATTTATTTGGTATAAATAGGACAGAATCTTAATACATTGGCCAATTTAATTATAATTGGAATCGAAGTGGTATTTTCTTTATATTATTTATTGGTATAAGTGGCTATTTTAATTTTTGCCCTAATTTTTCTAATAAATCCAATAAAGTAATGTTGTTTAACCGGAAATTTTGATCAAAACTGTTAATAAAATTAAGTTTTAATAATGTGAATAAACTCTTCAATTCATGTATAATTAAATTTGTGTGGTATATCAACGCACACTAGAAGCTGACAATCACAGTAGTAATAATTGTAGTTGTTAGTAACCCACGTAACATTTTATTGTTATAAAAACAAAATTAGTGCTACAAGACTTCTCTAGTGCTATATATTAGTGCTATATGACTCCCGATAAGCACTAAAGGTGTTATAATGATTTTTTTATGGGAATTTCGGGAGTTGTTATAATGGGATTTCCCGCAAGTGATACAGCAATGTTTTTATAAATCTAAAAGTGCGTAATCCTATATCAAGAGTTTAAGTGTTGTTATAAGAATAGAAAAAAATATCATTTTTACCTTAAAGAAATAATTATTTAAATATCAAATTTGATGTTATGCATTAATTAACGTACATTATTTAACATTTTAAAGATGTAATTTAAAAATATACTTTCTTTTATTTATTTAAAAATTGGTTATTTTTGAAGGGCAATATATTTTTTCGAAGTATTTTTATAATAAATGTCAATGAAATTTCATTCCCAGCCAAATTTTGCATTTTGTTCACAATATATATAAATATTAATACAATTATTTTTGACCGAAACATATTATTTATTAATAAGACATTTTTTATATTATTAACTAATATCTATCTCCCTTTCTCAGGAAATAAATATAAACCCCATAAAATTATTATTTGAAAATAAAAAATAATACCTTTCTCACTCTCGCATAACATAAATTATTTCAAATGAATATCATTTCAAAATAAAAACATATACACTAATGCATGTATACTAATCCTATAACAATATTACAGCACTTGCTCCGGTGCCTTATAGGATTCTCCATTTTAGTGCTATAACGTATTTATAACCTTTCGCAGCAATTGCGAAGCACTCAAATTAACAGTAATACTGCTATAAGAGTGTTTATAATAGTGTTATAAGAGTGCGCAAGAGTCTTATAGCGATAAAATTGTTACATGGGAATGGTTGTAGTTGTTAGTAATAGTAGTAGTAGAGACAATGGGCAGAGGTTCAGAGGAGATTTTGCATGCTTCCACTTCAAAAGGAACAGCCATCAAGGTAGGAGCATTAAAGCGGTAATTTTAAGTGAATTGAAAAAGATTATTATTATATTTAGATCGTAATTGAAAATATTATTGAATTAATATGTACGAGTATAGTTATTTGAAGAATAAAAATATTTGAATAAGAATAAAGAATATTTATATAAGAATAATATGTTAAAGGGACAAATGTCAGTGAATTGTTGGTGGAATCCTACATACATATAATCTTCCAAATCCCAGTGAACTAAAATAATCCCGAATAAATTTTCACTTGTTTTTTAACTCTGCAGTTTGATATCGTTTTACAACTGAAATAATTTTATTTTTCAAAATATATAAATTAATAATTTCTATACACTAAACACTTTCTTTTTTTTCGTATAGTAATTTTAATTTGACAGTTAAAGAATCAAATATATATGTCATTTTCATCGTAGATTTGACTTTAACAATGGCAGCATTTTTAAACATTTTATCGAATTTTCATCGAAATACATAATCGCACTAACGATTACAATCGAATAACTTTAACGATGACGATAAACGGTTCGATTAAGATCGATCGAAATATATAATAGGCACTATTTTAGTGTGTGATTTTATTCAAGGTCAGTTTTATACTCATAGTTAATAGTCATAACATAAATATTATTGCATTTTAATAATATGTTTTAAAAGTAAAACTAGGAGCTTAGAATAAGTATTTTGACAGGATATTTATATTCCATAATATATAGTATTCAAATAGTAGACAATAATCAATTTATTATTTAGAATTTGAATTATTTTAAAATAATAAATAATATTTTGTAAGTTGTCAAGTAAAATGTATATTTATTTATTTATTTTGTGCATATACATACATGAAATGGTTAGTCTCTATAAGAGTATATGGACACTTATAATAAAATGCATCATACTTAAATGAATTCTGGAACTATATAAATTAATAATTTAAACAAATAAAGTGATAAGAAAATACAAAAATATAAAAACCAAAATATATCCAACGAAAACGAATAACCAACGGATTATTTCTACGGGAATCTTTATATTGCATAAATCTAGGAGATTCCAAAAGTTATAATTTTATCACTTTGTATGACTAACAATTTGAATTGGTTAAAGAGCAGTTTAAAAACTATTATAATCAATTTGGTTTTTGGATTTGTCATATTTAGACCATGCTTTAGTTTTCACATTTCTTAGTTGTTTAATATCACGACGGTTCACCCGGAGGTGGGACTTGAGTTGGAGTAAACCTTTGTAGTTGGGGTATGCAGCATAAAACCATTAAATAATAAATTTAGAACTTACTTAGGACTAAATCAAAGTCGTTATATGTAAAAATTTCGGAGAAATCATTCAAAATATAGAATTTATCAAGTTGTTGTTCAAATTAGCTCTACTAAAGTTGGCAATGTTACCAGGATCCATA
The DNA here is from genome assembly GCA_963942445.1 of Argyra leucocephala. Classification (NCBI taxonomy): domain Eukaryota; kingdom Metazoa; phylum Arthropoda; class Insecta; order Diptera; family Dolichopodidae; genus Argyra; species Argyra leucocephala. The sequence continues at coordinate 149,554,441 of OZ012679.1, forward strand.
AAGTACCTAATATGAATAGGAGAATGATAAGAGTCGATATTTACTAGAGTATCGCGGGACATTAACAGGTTGTTGAATTATTCCAATCTGACAAAAATATTTAATCAAGTTGTCAAGCTTGAAAACTACGAACCGTTGAAGATTATTGTAGAGAATTCAAATTAAGGGAGTCGATAACAATATATTCAATTTCACTATGAGGTTTATTTGGTATCAGTAATGGCTCTTCATCATAGATATGCCATTTAATATTTGGAAAATTAAAATCACACAACGAATAATGATTATCTCAGATTGCTCAGAGTTATCAGAAATATAATTAATAGCCCTACAGTGATTTTTATAGATATTAATATCACTATTTGAAGGAATATAACAATTTATAAAATAAAAACATTTAATTTGTGAAACGACCCCTAGACATATAATTTCTAAAGACTCGGAGTTAGGTATTTTAATTTCGTTAACACTAAATTTATTCTTGATAGCGATTAAAATGCCCCCACCTTTCAGTATAATGCCACTAGAATATTAATCTAAATCAGAATAATCTCCATCTTTTCTGAGCACATTAAAAAGAAGAACCAAACAACTCTAAGTCATTAATAGTATTAGTTAATTATTATAGGTTTCAGTTAATGTGTAACAATCAAAATCTTAAGCTATAGAGTTGACATGGACAAGTTTAGTTTTAGTACAATGTCCTCTAACATTTTGATAATATAACGAAAAACTAGATTTTGTTTTTGCGGTTGTAGAGGTGGATATTGATATTTTATTCAATAAAAGAGCTGAGATTAATTTATTTGGAACCGAATTTAACGGATTAGGTAAGAAAAGACTTGCACAACTTTTCTCTAGTTCTAGCTGAGTAATTAATTTTGTAAGAGGATATACTCATAATATACCCAACAATGGTCAAATAATTTAGAAATAGATAACTCAAGCCTGACAACATTTGGCGGTAATTTTCACAACGTTACTTACTGCCCTTACAAAGAAGAATAGATTCTTTTGTCTGTCATAGTGTTTTCGAATAAATAAACTTGCACTTGTAAGTGATTTTCCAGCGGTTGTTTTCAAAAACATATTATGTAACGATGTATTTTTATAATATGTATATTATAAGCGAATTAAATTATTTTTGAATATATTTACTTCAAGCTTAATTCAAGCTTTCAGTTGTAAAAGATTTTCCAGCGGTTGTTTTCAAGTACATAATATGTGACGATGTATTTTTATAATATGTATATTATAAGTGAATTAAATTATTTTTGAATATACTTACTTCAAGCTTAATTCAAGCTTGCACTTGTAAGTTATTTTCCAGCGGTTGTTTTCAAAAATATAATATGTAACGATGTATTTTTATAATATGTATATTATAAGCGAATTAAATTATTTTTGAATATACTTACTTCAAGCTTAATTCAAGCTTGCACTTGTAAGTGATTTTCCAGCGGTTGTTTTCAAAAACATAATATGTAACGATGTATTTTTATATACATATATGTATATTATAAGCGAATGTTTTTGAATATATTTACTTCAAGCTTAATTCAAGCCTGCACTTGTAAGTGATTTTCCAGCGGCTGTTTTCAAGTACATAATATGTGATAATGTATTTTTATATACATATATTATGTATATTATAAGCGCATTAAATTATTTTTTAATATATTTCTTTCAAGCTTAATTCAAGCCGTTACCTATTTACTTTTATTTATTTATAACTATACGAAAATAATTTTAATTTCAAAATTAACAAAATTACAATCTTAACATGACTGCTCAATACTATTGAAATTTTAGTGTTATAAGGGTGAGAAGAATAGAAATGGACTAGTTCAAGTAATGATGGCTTTACTAGTATTCGAGTAATATCTTGTATTTATTACATTACTTTTTTTTTTTTTTTTTTTTCTCCTATTACTCCGCGTGGTAGCATAGGGCATATAATATAATAATAATATATAATAATTTTGTTTCAATTTATTTACAAAGTATAAAGGTATTGACATACATATTGACATAATACATACTTTGACTTTTTACTTTGACTTTACTGAATCGATTATAGTGAGCCTTGTAAAAAACCAGTGAAAAATGATTAATGAACTGAATTCGAGATTTATTGGAACTATAAAAATTTAAACAATAAAATTTTATATTGGCGATTCTTCAAATTATATCCAAACGGGTTAAGATTAATATGGATTAAAATATGTAGCTCATATGTTTCAAATTTGATCAATCAATGTATAAAATATAAAGATCAGACAATTCTTTAGAATAAACTAAAATTATTATTTTTCTTCTTAATTTCTATTGTAACATTTTTTGAATTTTAAATTAACACGTAAATATTTTTTTTTACGCCTGCGGAAATACACAGCTTTCCTTATTGTCGGAAAAACTAAAAATTAATTTTAAGTGATAGTCAGTGTGTTTACCAGTACCAGTACCAGTTGGAATAAATTACAAGCAAATGTATTTACCTTGTTCTGTTACTTACTTACAAGTTCAGTATTTGGTGTAATATTGGAATGTCATATGAGCATTTTAGACTAAAATGTCATATTAGTATTCACTGTGTTCATATTTGTATTATTATTTTTTTTCAATTCAATTTATATAGGTAGCAAAGCTTCAAACCTATCAATTTGAGTAATCTTTTGCCATAATTCGATAAGTACTTTTACGAATACAAGGAATAAGTACGAATACATAGAATAATAGAAATTTTGCAAATGTTCAGTAAAATATCCTTAATATAACCCCGAAGGTGAGTTGTGTTGTTAAAAAAAATATTTTTCTCACAATTCACAAATTTTTTATGATTATGAATAGTAGAGTACTACAGAATTGCAGATTAAAATTTATAGCCCAGTTTGTTTTATATTATTTTATTAGATTTTCTTTATATATATATATATTTTATCTTTCTATAAGGACGAAATAAATTATACTTAGATAAATTTTTTTTAATATCATCGGACTTAAGTTGTTAAAATTTATTACGTTTTGAAGTTGATTTAATAAAATTGAATTTAAAAGAAAAAAATTGACTATCAAATGAGAAAGTGTTGCATTCATCATTAAATTCTGAGTAGTGTAAATAAAAATTTTTAATATAGAAAATTATTAAGTCATTAAATTAAAGCTGTAGGTACTGTACAACATAAAAGGTGATATTTAAAAATAAATCCATTTTCATATTTATTATAATTGGAGTGACTAAAATGCACTTGATAAAAAATAAATGCAACAAATTTTCGTGTTCGATACGAGAAAAAAATCTAAATAAAATAATAGGGCAATCAATCAATCAATTAAAATGTTTTCTTAGAGTTGTTTATAAATATTTTCAATAGGTTTCTGGCTAATAATTTAAAGTTAAAAATTAATAAAAATAGAGTGAAAATATTATTTAAATACTTAGCAATAATCAATAAGTCCCTCTCCTTCAGAAATAAAATATTATAAAATATTTTAAAGTACATTCGAGAACATTATAAAAAAAAAATCAAAAAGATTTTCTAAAAAATTTCTATAAAACACCCTTACTTTGTAAATATTAATTAGTCTCATAATAAGTCTCATAATGATTTAAAGTGTTTTAATTTTAATAATTTAAAAAAATAATTATTTTGTTATTTAAGTTTTTAATATTATAAAAAAACTATTTAATTTAAATTAATTAATTTGTTTGTGGTATTAAAAACTTATTATAACAAGAAATATTTGTTTTAATGTTCTTGAAAATAACTCAAATATAATTAAATTTTCGTACATTAAATATGGTGCTGCAATTTTTATTCGTTAAAGTTGGAACGAGTAATTTCTTATGAGTAAAATTATTTGTCAGTTTTTTCTGTCATATCAACTCATTAAATATGGAAAACTAACTAATACTGTTCCATTTTATTTAATTTGTTATCAAATTATACTCTCAATTGTTTTATTCCAAGAGCACAGAGTACTGACCAAGTCTAAAAATTTTCCGCTTAAAAGGCAATTGGTTAATTACAGCACAATAATACAATCCAGTAATAAAATTAGGTTTGTCCCATCGGCAGAACGCTATGCGTTTAGTTTTTTTGTTTTCATCTAATCAAATTATCTATTTTTAATGAAAATGTGAAAAAATATTTTGATAATGTACACAGAAAAATACTTCTAAAAATTTTACAACAACATGCATTCGTGCTATAGAATACATTTGGCTCAAAAGTTATTTAGAAGATCGAATTCAATTTGTAGAATGTTATAAAATTAAAAGTGAAGTAAAAACAAAACAATTATGGAGTAATCCAGGGGACCTCGCATGTTCATATGATGCACAATAATAATATAAATATTGGCCCAAAACTAAATAATAACTTACACAACCATAATACTAGAATTGAAAATGGTGTAAGAGATGTTTGATCTAGGGTGGAATTCAATAATTGTGATTCAGTTTCCAATATTGCATTTAATTTAAATTTAAAGCCGCACTTGCTAAATGTCCCACTGTTTTTGAAGCTGAAACCAATGCCATCGAAGTATCGGCATTATAGTGTAGTAAAAGAGAGCAAAAAAGTTCCAACATGTATAATTTCAGATAGCCAAGCTACTTTAACAAGGCTTTGGTTTCTCCAATTTTTAAATCAAACCTTAATTATAACTGTTACAGAAATTTGAAAAAGCTAGCGGAAGGAAACCGAATTACTCTTATATGGACTTCTTCAAGAATTGTTTCCAATTGAGAAACTATATTATCTTCCATAATTATAAATTCGTTCAGAGACCTGGTTGGTTTTTCGTCGCTGATGCGATGGGTCTTCAAGGTTATTGATAAATACGTCAAAGTAAAAGTTAGATAGACATCGCTGGATGTAGCCTACATTGAAAAATAAAATAAAGCCAAGAAAAAATGGACTGTAGGACTAGATCGCAAGATAGGAAAGGTGTGATTTAGTGGGGAAGAATCCCACACACAATGTCAAGCTACGGGGCTTATTGTGTCTTTTGAAGATTCTCACCAGCCTGCGTATGAAAAAAAAAGAAAAATAAGCAAGGTATTGTTCGTTGAAATGCCTACTTACAAAAAATTGTTTCCAAGTGGGAAACTACAGAAACCCAAAACATATGGGATAGTTATCAAGGACCTACACAGTCTAAAGCCTTTTTCATACTAAACATCCAAAAACTGAATCAGGAAATCATGGAGACTAGATCAAATAACAGAATGCTGATATAGTTTATCACAGGTCATGGTCGATTTAACAAGCATCTGTTCAAGATTGGTAGATTGAGCACAGACAGATGCAGATTGTGCTGGAATCTTTCTTTCATTTTATATTTGCTTGCGACGGCATAGCTTGTAAAAAATATAAATATTTCCATACACATGCAATACACATTGTATGTTACACAAAGTAATACATATTGCTTGATTCTGAAATTGTTATCAGAGCAATAATAGCGTTCGTTAACGATATAATCATATAATTCTGAGATAAACGGGGCAGTACAATAGATGTTAAGAGGTCGTGCTTACACATAATTCATCATTACTAACAGCATGTATTTGGCTTAGTTTATTTTTAGATATTTCTAATAAAGGCGGCGGTGATTTACTAACCCCACTGGATGATGAGTTATTCCACAATTAAATGAAACAATCCTTCGTCTAGTAATAGACGTCTGATGTGCTTGCTCTAACCATAAATCTGACCGTAATATGGTCCTCAGCGACCTGCGTTGGTCCATAGCTTTGAATTATTGTTACATGTCTTGTCATAATATCATAATTCTGTCCGAGACTGCCTTCCAACAAACCAATATGTTTGTCTCAATTTCTTTGATATTAGTATTCCGACTCCACTTTCATCCCCTATTTTCCTTCCACTGTAAATTACCATGTTTCCATTCTCCGTATTGATTTCTCCGGTGTTGTCCCATCGCATTTCACTTATACCTAGGATGTCTATGTTGTAAATAGCCATTTGAACTTTTAATTGCGAGAGTCTTGAAGCTTCTCTAAGTGTTCTTACATTCCATTGTTTAATTCGAGTCTATTTTGTGTGCGATAACGACCTATCGGGTAGTCATTCGTGTATCCGAGCCTTCTTCTTCTATTATTTCTAATCCGCTGATTTACCGATTATGCAGGTGATTAGCCTACAGTAACCCGTCCTAGGAGATGGAGATGGAGATTACCATCTAACGCTGCTTAGAAACAATGTGGCGCTACCTTGTTAGGGGTTCGATCGATTTTCAATTAACAAAGTCCTTCTAATTGCTGTACGACTACAAGTACACGTACGGAAATAAAATATTTATTCGAACCCGATTACCCTCGGTCATGGATCCTGTTACAGAACTTCTGCGTCACCAAGGGTGTTAAGCATAAATTTGATAGTATAAAAGAAAAAAAAGTATATAAAATATAGTTAAAAATTTAGCTGTATATATATACCTTCATCAAAATCTGAATTTCATTTTCCACACTGGCAAAGCCGCGCAAAAAGGTACAAAATTATGGCATGTTAAAAATTATTGTATAATAAATCAAAAAACAAAATCTTATCCTGTCAGGGCCTTATTAAGCCTACTATTTTATATGCCACAGGACCAATTAATTTGGTTCAATATTAACACAAGCCTATACATAGCAAATCTACATAGAAAACCAGAAACGGTGTACAAAAATTTTTACTCTAATAAAAATATGATGAATATAAGCAAAATTTAAGGTTAGGTTATATTTGAAGTCACTTATAGTACCACATTTCTTATACTGCGATGTTGTTTACTCTGGCATGAGTGTAGGAGAGTTCAATACTCTAAAACTGCTATTTAATGCATGTACACATTTTGTAACGAATAGACGTAAACACGAGAGTATTAGAGATGGGTCGAAAATTATACTTAGCTTAACATTCGATAGCTTTCTAAAGTTCCGTTATCTTTGTTTTATGAAAAAAAATTATGCTCAATTTACTGCCTGAATACTTAAATGGTAAGCTAGTATTTGGTAGATCACCTCGTAATTCAAACTTACTCATATACCACGTCACAAAATCAGACAATCATTGTATTTGGTTCGAGTTGCTACTATGTGGAATATGATGCCAAACTATATTCGTTGTGTTAGTTGGTACAAAAATTTTGTTGAGCTCTGCAGAGAATATTTTAAAAATCAAGCGTAAGATAATTGAATCGATAACTAATTAATTTAATTTAAATCAAATCTAACTTTTCTAATTTTTGTTTTTTATTTTAAATTTTAATTTTTTAATTATTTTTTTTCTTTCTATTATTTTTAATTTTTACTTTTTATTTTTAATTAAATTTTTTTCTATTTTAAATTCCTTAATTGTTTTAATTTTTTTTTCTTTTCTTTTCCTTTCTTTTGTGTTTCTCTAATTTTAATTTTAATTATTACAGTTTTTTCTAGTTTTAAAATTTTCATTTGAATTTTATTTTTTTCCGTTTTTTTTTTCTTTTTTGTTTAATTTATATAACATATACATTTTTTTTTTGTTTTTCTTTTTAATTATAACTTTATGTGTGTGTAAACTAAATTAAACCAAATCAAACTAAATTGAAAATTGTAATTGTATAGTGAAAAGACTAATCGTCTTATGTACAATTTATATAAATTAAATAAATAAATTAATATTAAATATTAATGTGCCTATTACAAGTGTCACACCAATTTTCCAGTCATTTTTCCCAGTCACCCGAATGAAATTTATTTTCGTATTACAAGTCTCATCCGACAGCAACAAATTTCTGAACGTATTTTTTATGTACTTTGTCAGAAAAACTCATTTGACGTTTGAATTTAAAAAAAAATATTTTTATAAGAATACAAAGTTGGTGATGTGTTTTTTTTTTATAAATTTTTGAAAATTTTTAATATTTAAAAAATAAAAAATGTTTTTATTTACAAGTGTGGATCAATATTTTAGTGATAGTGATTCAGAAGAAGAAACAGAGAATCTAAGTATAAAGAGGAAGATTCTTAGAAATTGTTCAAATCCGTTGGAAATTGATAATGAAAAGTAAATAAAACAATTTGTAAAATAATTATGTAATGTACAAATATGTGAAATATAACAAAACGATTTGTTTTTAGCTTCGTTAAATATTTCCAAATAAATAAAGACGCTTTTATTGCTTTGTTTGAGAATTTGAAGGAAAAATTTAAAAAATTCAAAATTGAATTCATCTATTCCCGATATTATAAAATTGGCAGCATGTTTATGTTTTGTAGCTGATGGTAGCTATCAAAAAAGTGTTGCAAACGATTACAATGTACTTCTAGCTCAGCCAACAGTTTCAGCAATTCTTACTGATTTTTTAAATTTAATGGAAATTCATATTTGCAAAAAATGTATTTCTAAAATGAATGCTGAAGAAGAAATAGAGTGTAAGAAAGTTTTTTACACTAAATACCGTTTCCCGGGAGTAGTAGGATGTATCGATGGAACACATATTGCAAAACATACTACATTTGACAAAGTAGACCACTCTTTACTACTCTCTAAACTTCAGGCTCTTGGTATTCATGGTACCTTCCTTCTATGGGTTCAATCTTATTTGATTGGTCGTAAACTCTGCGTTAAAATACAAAATAGCACGTCATATAACTTCGAGGCTACGTCTGGTTTTCCACAAGGAACTCATATGGAGCCACTATTATTTTTATTGTTTATGAACGATATCGACTACGATATTAAGTCTTTGATCTTATCATTTGCTGACGATACCAAACTTTTTGCGGTTATTAAGTCGGACGAAGATTGCCATCAACTGCAGCAGGATCTTGACAAATTCTACTCTTGGTGTAACATTAATGGTCTTACCATTAATATTAATAAGTGCAGTTACATGTCACTTTCCAGGAAGCAAACTTTAATTGAATCTTATTATAATATCAACGTTTCTATTATTGAACATGTCCGTGAAACAAAAGACTTGGGTATCATTCTCGATAATAAATTAACTTTTAATGCTCACATAGATCGAATTATTTCTAAAGCTTTTTCCATGTTAGGTTTCATTAAGCGTAATTCACAGCAATTTTCTGATCCTTATACATTCAAAAATTTATATACTGCACTTGTTCGTCCTCACCTCGAATATGCTTGTCCGATCTGGATATGATAAACATATTAAGAGAATAGAGTCTGTTCAAAAGAATATGATTAGGTTTTGCCTTCGTAAATTCAACTGGCAACCGTATATTACTGGATATTTAGCTAAATGTCAACTTATTAAGCTTTCTACTCTTGAGGCTAGGCGAAATGCTGCATCCGTGATGTTTTCCTATGATATTTTATCTGGCAGAATAAAATGTCCACCTATTCTTCGCTTTTATAATATCTATGCTCCAGTGCGCGATTTCAGAAGCCAAAGATTTTTATATCTTCAAAATCATAGAACGAACTATGGTTTTTCCGAACCTATTGCAAACTCTCAGCGCTTATTTAATAACAGTTTTTCAGTAATTGACTTCAACTACAGTAGATTCGTTTTTAGGAAAAAAATCATCACATTTTTTGAAACATTACAATAATTCTTCTAATTTTAATTAATTATAATTTTATTCTACAAATTTATTAAAATTATTCTCTGTTATCATTTGAATGTACTGCATACCTTTATAATTACTATTGCTATTACTATTAATATTTATTTATTACTTAAGTCTGAATTTTTCTTTTTTTTTAACTTCTTTTCTTGAATTAATGTTATTTTTAACTTGAAATTGTTAATGCATCTTATTATTAATGTTATTTTATATCTGAAATTATTTTTATATTTACAATTTTTGTTTTCTATTTCTAGTTTTATTTTATTTTAGTTTTAAATATTTTATAAGCAAAATCTGTAAGGGACTACCCAGTAGATTGAAATAAATAAATAAATATACACATAGTTGCCCCAAAAAAAGAAATTATGCATTTATACTATAACAGGAAAGGATTTTTCAGTATAAATGCAATGAATGTAAATATATACTTAATTGAAGTATTTTTTAATTTTAATTTTAAATAAATATTCATGTATATTTTAGATGTGTGATCATCTAATGAGAATTCGTTTTATTGATGCTACAAATCCTGGTGCAAATCATGATTCGTTTGCATGGACTCATAGTACTTTACGTAATATTTTTCAAAGGGAATTTGATTCCGGGCAAGAAAACTTTTGGCTGCTAGGTAAGTAAATAAAAAAGATATTTCTAATTTCTTCAAAGGAAATTTTAAGTTTAAAAATTTATTGATTTTATTTTTTTTATGAGATTCTGGTTACCCATTATTACCTTTTCTAATGACGCCATGTCGAACACCTCAAAGTAACAGTCTTGAAGAAAATTATAATAAAATTCATTCAAAAGCCAGGAATATAATTGAGCGGAGAATTGGGTGTTTGAAAAGTCGATTTCAATGCATTTTAGGTGCCAGGCAATTACATTACAGTCCAGAAAAATGCACCCAAGTAATAAATGCAGTGTGTGCACTTCATAATATCTGCATATCATATAAAGTAACAGAAATTGAAATGAAAAATGTAACTCAAAACAATTTTGAAAAAAATTTCTATTGGATTACATTCTCATACAAGTGAAATATTAAGAAATCGAATAATATCAAGTTTGGAATAAAAAAAAAAACATTTAAAAAAATAAATTAAAATTTATTTTTATTTCATAAATCCTTAACTTTCTATTTAAAGTAAGACAATTTAAGTTTCAAAAATAACAAAACTAAAAAGAAAATATTAAAAAACATAAAAGATTAATTCATAAATACCCTTTAAAAGAATATTATTTCACAGCAAAATTTATCATTTTCAGTTTTATCTTTCACTTTGTACTCAGTATAGTTAAGTTTTTGGACTGTTCTAATTGATTTTTTTTTTATTTCTAACAGCTCAATTTCAATTTTAATTTTTCTTTTGGCTTCAATTTTGTATGCTTGAAAAGATTTTTCTTTAATTTTTCTAATTTCCCGCAATTCGTCTACTATTTCTTCTTTTACGCCGTGTTTTATTTCTGTTATTCTCTTTATAAATTCTTCTTGAGAATTTTGTCCCTTTTCTAGGAGCCTCAATCTTTGATCGTTTCTGCTGCTTCGTGATCTTCTTGTATTAGTATTTGGAGTATCGATTATTGTATTATTATTGTTACTAGGGGCCCCTGTTGAGTAATTATATTTCAAGTTGAAGTCAAATTTAAAGTTTTTAAAAAAACAGTAATTTACGTACTGACATAGACTGCGCACGATATAGCAGAAACCACTCGTGTTTAATAAAGTAAGTTTTGTGGTTAGTAAGTTTTATTTAGGACACATAAATACACGTCCCTCATATACTAAGTGGCATTTAGTGGATAAAATTACTAAAAATAAAAACTTTTGTCATTAAAGATGAAAAGGTGTCTACTGCGCAGGACCTTAAATGCTCGTCAATTATAATTATAGATAGGTACTCTAACTCTACTATATAAAATAAATTTGCTAGTCATATGAACAATTCAACTGATTTTTTTTGTTTTTGCTTTTTTATATTTTTTATTTGAGATGAATTTGTTTCTTTGTTTTTTTTTTGGCATATGTACATAAATTCATTTGCAAGTACATAATATGAAATATAATAACTGATTTGTTTACTTTTGTTTATTATTTTCATAATATCTCACTTATGCATAATGTATTTGCTGAATAATAAAATCATATGAGTACAAAATGTTCAACTGTGTGCGCATTTTTGTTTTATATATATAATCTTATATATTATGTATATTAGAAGTTCATTAAGGAGTAGGAGAATCGAAATAAAATGAAAAGGTGTCTACTGCGCAGGACCTTAAATGCTTGTCAATTATAATTATAGATTTGTGATATTAATATTATTACTTGTATTATTATTATTTGCACTATTAATATGTTTTTTGTGTTTATTATCATTTGGATTATTACTATTATAACTGTTAGTAATATTTCTACTACTATTACTATCATATATTATTATATCATGAAAAGTATTATTATTATTAGTGGTATTTATATTATTTTTATTGAAATTATCATTATTTTTATCATTATTGTTATCATTATTGTTAACATTATAAATCGACTCCCCAAAACAACATCCAGCTGATGCAACCGCTACCGACAATGACAAAATTTTATCAATTTCCTGCTCCAATGGTGTTAAAATGGAAAAATTATTGGGACCTTTGCCTGTAGATTTAATTTCTTTTTTATTTTTTCCCAATTTGTCTTTAACCTTTCTTTTCATGTCATCGCATACCTAAAAATTTAAATTAATATTCGTAACGTAATAAATTTAAAAATAGTTACTTTTCTGGATTCTTTGCCAATAATTCAACCATTTTTTGAAATTGTGTTTTTGTTGTTTTTTTTAAACTAAAATAAACAAAAATGTTTATCATTCAATTTTTGAATTAATAAATTCAAATATATATTATATAATTTCTTAACATTATTGAAAGCTTGACTTTTGGAAATTAATTTTGATAGTAGTGAGGAGTTATTAAGAGTAGTTGTTTAGCTGAGTAAGATTTTTGAAGTTCTTGCGATTTATATATGGTGTCTATTTTCATGATTAGCTTAAGTACAATTTTTTTCAACTTTTATCATATTTACTTAATATTGCACTGCATAAAATTATTTTAAATTTTGTATTTTTTATTTTTTATTTTCTCTTTGTATTTAAATTTTAATTTCTCTTTTGCACTTTCCCCACTAAGGTTATTTGTTGATTTTTATTTTTACGAAATAAGCATCATTCGATTCTTGCTGTATGCAACAGAATGGTGACTAACTATTTTTATTTTTTATTTTTTTTTCTCTATTAATTAATACTAAATGAATTTGTATTAATTTACAGATATAATTTTGAATTAATATAACTTTTAGCTATAAGATTAATTTTATTATTTGTATATACCTACTATATGAATTATATTATATCATAGATTAAGAAAATACGGAAAAATAAAAATATTGAATTTAAAAAGAAAAAAAAAAAAAAAAAAATATAAATTCAAATTCAAATATATATTATATATATAAATTATTTCAATAAATTTGTAAATATTTACATACCCTTTCTTTTCAGAATCCATTATTTAAATTTATATAGACATAAAAAATTACAAAATTACAGGCAAACGGAATCCTGTCACATATAAATTGCAAGTGACAATTGAGTCACATTTTTCAGTCGGCGTGTGACAGTTGTAATAGTAATTAGTGTTGTCACCTGAAATTACTCGGATCCGACAAAAAAAGTGATACCTGTAATAGGCACATAAATTACTCAATTAAACTACAGTTAAAAATCTTATTCCAAAAATTATTAAATTTCTTATCCTCCATCTTATAAAATTTACTTTACATTCCAAACCCATCAACTTATTGTTCTTGTTTTACAATAATTACCTCTCTAACATTCTACATTTTATAACATATTGGAATTTAATTGAAAATTAAATTTCTAAAAAGTGCTAATATTAATAAAGTATTATAATATTTTATAAGAATTTTATTATTCCATATTATATTGGTATACTCAATTACTTATGATGCCATTCTAAAAAAAAATAATAAAAAAAATAAACATAAAAGAATCAAAACGCCCGCAATAACCACTTTATTATCTACTTTTGTGTTCAGAAGTTTTTATATCTTTATTTGTATTATTTTTTGTTCTCTCAACTCAATATCTACATATATATTATATAACTTTTATTTTTTTTTTTCTATACATTACATAACTACTATAATATTACATATATATGTACAAAATATATGTACGTTATTTCGAAATGCATATTTTAGAATGCAACCGAAGTTAAGAAGATGTTCATTTTAACTTTCAATTTGGTTGATTCAATAATCAGCTGTAATATACACTCAATAACTATGTGGTTGGTACTTAAGTCAAGAACTTCAGTACATAAAGTTGAATAGGAAAATTATCTTCTCAAAGCTAGAAAAAAAGGGAAAAAGAAAAAGAGTGGTGATTGTTTTAAGAAAAAAAAAAAAAAAAAAAAAATAGAAAGTGAAGAATAATAACATACGTAGAGACAGAGTGATTAAAAAATGAATTTACATTATGAATGATTATAGCAGTTCGGAAAATATAGAATTCATATTATCGCTGAATTATTATATTAACCAGTTTTCGGCCAGAAAAAAGAACATATCTTAATTATTCATTAATCTATTGGTTTTAGGATAACTGATGCCCAAAAAATTTTAATCCGGTGTCAGATTGGGGCTAGCACATTCTAAAGCGTGGGAAAGGGCTGTTCGAAGAATCGAACACTAGCTGGTATTTGACATTTTTGTTGGTTCATGAAAATTAAAAATTAAGTTCATATTTTTAGGAATTTGACTCAATTTCAGCGAAATTAAAGTTGAACAATGAATAAAAATATAAAATAGAATTAAACAAAAACTTTAATGAGATAATTAATGAAAAATTTGTTAATATAAAATGTTTTATAATTTTTAAATATTCTAAATTATCAAATCTTAATACAAGAACTATATTTCATGATATTTTTCAAAGCATTTGGTGTGTAAATGAATGTTGCACTTCTTGCATATGAATTTTGTTGGCTTGCTGCATTTCTTCAATTGACATCGACGATATTTTCCTTCTGCCTTGGAAACAACAACATGTCTGTCTGATACTTTTGGCAAATTATGACGCTGGTATTCTTCTTGAGATGATTCATATTCAAATCGCAATAATAATTTTTCAGCAACGGAAACACGAAAACTTTTTTGTGGCATAGGTTTTTCATTTTTATATTTCACTACAAAACAGTGTAGCTTCCAAGCATTTACTATTGAAAAACTCAAGACAGCAATTCACAATGGCCAAATTTTGCTCTGATATTTCTGCGATAATTTGCAACTCCATTATTATGCAAATCAACACCTCCCATCTCATACTTGTCGTTATGTATGAGTAATAGTTACTGATAGTTGACATAATGCTTCTTTTCTTTTTTCCAGCATTTAACTGTATTTATTGGGTCGATTTGGTCAAAGGTAGAACAAAGTGTAACCTCTTTATTATCAGACTATCGACAGAATAATGATTTTTCTGTTGCATGAAATGTATAATCATGCTCACCACGCTGTAATTTTTTATGTTCCATGTGGTGGGTTTGCTATTCGATTTTATAATGTTCTTGCCATTAAAATGAATTTTTCAATGAACTCATTCCAAGAAATAAATAATCATTTTGCGAAATATGTAGAGATTCCAGAAAATTGAAGGAGTAAAAATTAAGCTTTTGCAACTAATAGGTTGAGTGTATCAACCACGTAATCCTACAAGAAATATTAAATGAAATAAGAATGGCACAATTCTATTGCTTAATAGTGGATGAAAGTACTGATATTTCCGTTTACAAAATGTTAAATACTTGTATAAAATACCGCTTTAATTTTAATTTCAAAACTGTTTTTGCTGGTATAAATACAATTAAATGAAAGTGACGGAAAATCAATAAAATGTTTTTATAAAACTATTAATCTGAATATGCAAAAGATGGTAATGTTAACACCTGATGGAGCTGCAGTAATGCTGGGAACCTATAACGGATTTACAGCACTATTAACACATAAAATTGGTCACTTAACAGCTCACCCTTGTGTGGCACATAGACAGGATTCGGGAATCGATGATGCCTGGATGGGTATACCTCTTATTTCCCTAGTAGAAACATTATTGCGTACAATATATACCATGTTCCATGGTTCATCTGTTAAAAAACATAATTTTGAAGAAATGGCAAGTTTAATGGATTGTGAAATTTTGATGTTCCGGCCTCTTAATAAAATACGCTGGTTTTCTCGTCATTTTGCAATTATTCCGTTTATTCGGAATTTTGATGTCTTAACAGAATATTGCAAAGAAGAGATTGATAGTTCCAATTCAGTTGATCCAATCGCAAGATATTGCTTAACAGCTTTAGAAAATAATGTAAATCGTATATCATTGTTTGCATTAAGTGATGTTTTGACCAAATTAACAAAATTATCAAAATATTTTAAAAAAAAACTGTCACCTATGGAAGCGCTTCAAAATTCTAAATTGATCATCACAAAATGAAGAAGTCAGTATCTTGGTGATATAATTTATTGAAATTCTTCAAGATGAAGGTAAAAATAATATGAAAATGTCATCTGGGATAATTTTATTTGTTGAAAAGTTCTGCTACCATTTGGATAAATGATTTCCTGATGCTGACATGGACCGTTGGAATACTTTTGATTAAAACGCTATTTTCAACATGATTTTAATTATGGTAATGTTTAAGTTAACGTTAAGTTGTACAAAATAAAAATTCAAAAAGGTTTTTCATCTCCAATTTTCCTTTAAATTTATACTAGTAAACTCGAAAATTTCTAAATAAAAATAAAAAAATACAAATCAACTGTAGTAAAGATAATTATATATCTGTATCTAAGGAAATAGTTTTAAAAGAATTAATTGTACAATTTATGGAGGATAATAAATAAATAAAATAAATAATTAGGGCATTGAAAACTTAAAACAAAATAATTTTGAAATATGGAAATTTAAGTCCAAACAAGGATATTAAGATATTAATGGATGAGATGAGGAAAAATTCAAAAATAATAGTCGTATTTTCAATGATCTACTTCAATTGGTTCTTCGTGAAGATAATTTTCAAAATATAAGAGTTTTGTTTGATATCTGGGGAGCCTTTTAAGCGTCGAGTGCTGATTTTGAAAGAGGATTTAGCCTGATGAATTTGATTAAAACAAAATTTAAAAATAGGTAAATAATTTGGGTAACTTAATAAGACTAAAGTCACACTTAATGGTGGAAAATATTTTTGATTTGGATATTATTGACTGGAAGAAAAACAAAGACAGGAGAGAAAAAAATAATAATGTAATATGTAACATCGATTTCAAGTCTGCGTACGATTGCATATACCGCAGCGAGCTATATGCTGCTATGTCGGAATTCAGTGTACCAGCCAAGCTCATCCGATTGTCAAAAATGACACTGGAAAACACAAGATGTGCTGTGGTGATTGGAAATAACACTTCCTGGACTATCTCCAGACGTGTACCGGATTTCGACAAGGAGATGCACTATCATGCGACTTCTTCAATCTAGTACTGGAACGTATAGTGCGACGAGCGGAAGTAAACACGGCCGGTACTATATTTTTCAGATCTGTTCAACTACTAGGGTATGCCGACGACATTGACATCATCGCCAGATCACAACGGGCGGTCGTTGAGGCCTTTACCCAGATTGAAGAAAAAGCGAAACGAATGGGTCTCAAAGTAAATGAGGATAAGACAAAATATATGTTGTCGACAAATAAAAAGACCTCTCAACATCATATTGGTCAAAACATCACTGTCGGCACATATAATTTCGAGGTAGTTCAGGAGTTTACCTACCTTGGAACCAGTGTTAATCCCACACGCGACATCAATGTGGAGGTACGGCGAAGAATAACCCTTGCAAACCGTTGCTGCTTCGGTTTGTCAAAATATCTCGGGTCAAAGCTCCTCTCTCGAAACACCAAAGTACAAATCTACAAAACGCTCATACTCCCGGTTTTGCTTTACGGATCAGAATCATGGACACTGCCTAAGGCAAGTGAGCATGTACTTGGTGTCTTCGAGAAGAAAATTCTTCTTCGGATATATGGTCCTAAAAACGACGATGGGGTCTGGAGGAGAAGATATAATGCCGAACTCTATGAGCTGTACAATGAGGTGGACGTAGTCACAAAAATTAAAGTCAAGAGACTACAGTGGCTCGGACACCTAGAGCGGATGGACGAAAATGCTCCACCCAAGAGAATCTTCGATTCCAGACCCGAAGGTACAAGACGTCGGGGCAGACCAAACCTTCGTTGAAGAGACGAAATATCGGCGGATTTAAAGCAATTTCGAATCTTCAACTGGAGAGAATCCGCCCGTGACCGGCAAAAATGGAGGATGTTGATGAGTCAGGCCCAGGACCTACATGGTCTGTTGGCCACCTAAGTAAGTAAGTAATATGTAATTAATAAAAAAATTTAAAAACAATAAAAAAACTGCAATAAAAAACTGTTTTTTTTTTTTTAAAAATATCTAATCTAAATTTTTGTTTAATTTTTTAAACATAGCGCAATTTATTTTTCTTTTGCTCAGCTAAACAAAAAATTACAGGGAATGTTGATATCAACCATACATTTGCCACAAGACGACATGGTTCGATCAAATCGTCAAATACAACCAAATTATAAAAAGAGAGTAATAATATTCTAAGCAAAGCAAGTGCACACACAAAACATTATACTCAATATTTAAATATATGAGAGACGAACGGAAAAATAACGGTCACAATAAGATAGTTTTTGGATGGTTTTCACTTCATACTATTGTAGTAAATTTGAAAAAATATCAACGAACACGAAATAAAAAATAAGGTAAAATATTTTGTTTATTATATACATGGTTTTCACTTTGGAATCTCTTCGTTTTTTAAAACTTACATGATACCGAGGTTTCAATTGCTGGGGAATGATAAAGATATTTAGATACGGTTTTTGCATTTTATAGAATTATGTGTGTAGAATTTGAAAAACTAAAAATAATGAAAACCGTAAAACGATTTTCACATCGCACGGCACAGGAGCAAATAATGTTAGATAAAATGTTTGTACGAAAAAAGCAAATAATATGTTGTTGTTATTTTATTATACAGTGGTAGGCAAAATTAATTACACACTCAATAAATTTTTACATTTTTTTTTTCTTTTTCTTTTCTAAGGACGAAACTTACTAATGTGTTAAAACAAACTTTGGGAATCAATTTCACAAAGTGTTCTTAATTTAAATTTAAATTTTTCGGCTGAAAAAAATCTCCAATGGCTCAGGTAGTAACAGGTTTCTCTTGCTATGTCATCCGGAAAAAGTAATTACACATTTGGTTTCATACGGCATAATTAATTACACATTATTGCATTTTGATCTATTGAAGTGAATAAGTGCATTTTTTGATAGCGTTTAATTAATTTTTATTTTTGAATTTGTATTCTAATATTTAAATGTGACGAAGTGCAGCTCTTAATAGAGTTTCAAATAGTTTTATTCTGTTAAAATTACTGATTCATTTCTCATCCATAATACGTAAAACAAACGAATTAAATATTGAAAATCGCGCCGAAGTTGTTGCTTATCACTAGCTCGGTTGCTAGCAGAGATATATGAAATTTCATTTAAAACTATTTAGAACCTTGTAAAGGAAAAAAAGGAATACGGTAGCTTGAAAAACAGGGAAAGATCTAGTAGGAATGAAGTTGTTGCTAAGAGACCTAAAGAAGGTTATTATTAATTGTTAAGTAATTAAAATGAAAATTCTGATATAAGCCCAGTTAAAATTGATTTTGGGTCAGCAAATATTATTAGAAAAAAAGTGGGAGTGAACGAACAATACGAAGAATATGTAAATATTCTAATATTCAAACTTATGGGGTGCGTAAAGTAGTAAATATTTTACCAACAAATTTTTCAAAACGTGAGGCTTTGGCTCAAGAATATGTTAATGAGTCATTGGAGTACTGATATAACGTATTGTGGACAGAGGAGAGTTAATTTACATTCCACGGAAGCTCTTGGAAAAAAATACATTCATCTTCCAAAAGAGTTAAAGTATAAAGTGGTTTAATCGTTTGATTCCCATGGCGATGGAAGTGTTATGTCTTGGGGATAC